>CM067333.1:44255000-45476428 GCA_034376525.1 Nicotiana benthamiana | reverse complement strand
TTTGTATCTATTCGAGCTTCTGAAGTAGCTTCGTCTATTTCTTGGCTAGATTTAAAATCTTTTATTTCAACATTTGTTTCTTTATGTGATTTTGATCTTCTGCCATCATTGAAACTTGAGTATATTTTTCAGAAAGGTCTTTTCTACATGACCTTTTGCATACTTTTGATAATCTCTCTCTTTTCTCTATTACTAAGTTGGTGGAATTTACCTATGTGACTACCATGTTTCGATAGTTCACTATTATTGACTTTGTGATTGTTATTGCATGATGCTTCTCTTTGTCATAAGATCAGCCTCGCATGCTAATGTTTATGCACACTTTTATATGCTACATTTCCCTCTAAAATGACCTTCAATTGTGGACTGCTTTAAAACCACTCCTTGTGTAATTCCGATTGCACCCGTGTATTAAGTAACTGATATTTCCTTGTTTTACCGATTTCCCTATTTCTTGGATTGATTTGAAAACTTCCCTCTAGACTTTCGATTCTCGTGTTTTTAAGTTCGTTTATTTGTTTATTCATGGGAACCAATGTTATTCTCCCCAAATTAGTAATTTCGAATCCCTGACTCCTTGATTTACTATGTGCTGATTGTGTCCATATCCTGCAAATTTATTGTGTTTCTTACCTTATTTGGTTAACTGAGTATTTCAAAGATTCTTCATTAAATATTCCCTTAATTAAACCTCTATGTGCTTATCCCTAATTGTCTATTCTGCGCATGACGCTCTACTTGATTTCTTTCCTTAAATGTTTTCTTCCTATTACCATTTAATTTCAACTCCTTAATTAAAGGAAGTCCTTAATAATTATTTGATTTTTAATTAGTACATAGTTCCATAATTGCTATTGGACTATGATTCTTGCCTTCTTTTCTACCTGTTTTGAAATTATAAGTACCTTGCTCTTTCATTAATACAAACACACACGATCGCTCTTAGTTCTAAAATAACTTACACTCAAAACATTCTCTCCTAATTTAGTACTTTTAGTGTGACCTATTTAGCTGGCTGAAAGCCAAAGCTATATTTCAAATTCCTGCTACCTTGCCTTTACTGTATTTTGCTTCTTTGAACCAGTATGTTCTTATTAATATTTCAGCATCACAACAATATATTTACTTAATATGTTTTCCTTCTTTTCTGCATACTGCTTGTGTTTAATTTAGTACTTTACTCTAGCATGTTGTAATTTCTTTCTTCCTATTCTGAATCTATGTATTAAGTATCCTAACCCCCTACCCTAATGTGTTTGATATTGATGGTTTGTCTAGGGCATGTCTGTATTGAGCATTGCTGCCAAGACTCAAACTTGATACCCTTGGGATCATAACCTCTATATATTCTCTAGTATTACGTGTTCTGGTGGGATTATGGGCATGCCACCATCTTCTATTGATGTGCATGACCAAGGCTGATCCTTGACTAAATACATAGGCTCTCTGCAATAACTTCTCAACCTCTGACATGTAACTGTTTACCAGCACCCTTTTTCCCTCTTATTCACTTCCTTAAGTTCTTAAAACTCTAGTTCCTCACTTGCACTCGCTGCTAGACTTATGTTCTGCACCCCTCTTGTGAGCCTTGCCTTGGGACCGATGAGCTCCCTCTGAATGTGGGACACTTGAGGGCTGGAAAATCCACACTACACTTGTCCCTATTATGGTGATACAATTTAGGTGTTAGCACTGCCTGGAGTCCCATTGAGGCTCGTAGGGAACTCTGACACACCCAAATTGGAGAAAGGCTTCGGATTAATGGTATTTGAGCTAGTCTATCTCATAACTTAGAAAGGAAGTCAAGAATCAGGTTTCCTCTTGTTGTACTTTTCTGATGTAATTTATTATTCTAGTTCGTAATAAGTTGTAATAAACATTTGGGATTGGCTAGTGAAAAGGGTTGGTAACTATGCATGCAAGGGTAAAAACCATGCTTATAGGGTGTTTTAACTTCTGCGTATTCAGACTTCAATTAGAAAGTATGCCTATATGAATATTTTAATTCTGTATAATACGAACTGCATTTAGATATCATGTCTATAAGGTTTAATACAAGTTTCTGCATTTAGATACTAGGTCTATAAGGCAAACAATAAATTTCTACATTTAGACACCATGTCTATAAGGTTTCTGCAATAAGATACCACGTCTAAAATCAGTAATGCATAGAAATCATGCTTATAGTGTTCCTCGAGCAATTCTGATTCGTTTTCATTCACAATGAATGTTAGATATAAAGCAAGTAATAGTAGATGTTATCACTTGCAGAACCTGTAACCAATTTATATAATATTTGTACATTCTACAACTCTTTTAATAATCTAAGTCTCTAACTTAACACGTTTAACAAGTATGCATATAGGACTTCAAACAATTCATTTCGAGCTTTACTATCTCATCGCCTTCTAAATTCAGTAGACATCATGCATATAGGACCCCGTCTACACACTTAGGCAAGCCTTATAGTAATAACAGTAAACTGAATCTGTTTCTGTTAATCATTAAAACACGTAGGCAAGCCTGATTCGGACGTCTTATCTGATTTATGTAATAAACTAATCTACCTCGATATTTAAACTCCCTCGTCTTTGGTATTTTCAATCAAACCTAAAAAAGTATGTGCAAGTCATGCTATTTATATGGTTTCTTTTTTTAAGGAGGTATGTATGAGCCTTTGTTCGCCCCATAGATATGCAGTATGTGTTTTGTATGTCGCCTTAGAGTTTTTACCTTTGAAACTTCAAATAAGCCTAATATCCCTCCCTTTTTAGGATTAGTAGTCCTAAGTTCCTCCGGGACTGATGGTAGTGGGACATGTAATAGCATAAAATAAGTAATCGAGACCAATCTATGCTTTAAATACCTTAACGGGGTGGCAGGGGCAGATATGGATATGATGACCACTCGATAATGTCACTTGTAGCCCCTCATTTAGGAGTGATTACCAAATATTATGTGGGGTGAACCATATTTTTAATAAACCTAGGACCCCCCCCTTCCTCTAATCTTCATTTCTTTTCTTTCAGCATTTTAATTCTATATTTAAAAATTAGCTTTTCTATTTGCTCTTTTAAATATTGTTTAATTTCAAACCATTATGTGTTGAAATCCCCTCTTATTTGAGCCTTACCTGTCTATATGTTAATTGCACTTCAATTCATAATAATTGTCTAGCCGGGAACCACACTAGTGGCTTCTGAGGGGTTCCTAACATCTTCTCCTTAGAATAATTTTAAGCCCTTACCCTATCTCTGGTTATTCAATCAAACTTAGAGTTGAATTTTGTTGGTGTCCTAATGCACCTAAATCATTAGGTGGAGACTCTTCAAATGCAAACCTAGTTCCTAAAAGGAACGAGTTACCCCTCCAAATGTCATAAACCTGATTTCGCGTGAAAAAGGAGGCACGACATGGATCATAGAGAAGCCTCGGATACTGCTGATGTGATATTTGACACCGATTCATGACCGACCTTTGATTCTATATTAGCACGATCCACTGCTACCGCGTTAAAACCTTGCTGGAAAACCCATTTAGGACAAAACCGGTTCAAGGGGAAAAAAGTGAAACACGCGCTTTCAAGTCTAAAATATGTAACGTGCGTTGCTGGTTACCTGCAAGTTTTAGTTTAAAAGTAAGTAAAAAGGAATGAGTAGGGTCATATCTTAGCAGTAGTATCGCTTCAAATGAGTTATCTTCTAGTTATTTGGTATTCGTTTACCATTCATTACACCGAGTTTGTATGATCCTTTTACGGTGATCTCAATAATTTGACACGGCGCTTACCAGTTCAGCCCTAGTGTCCCCTTGCTGGAATTCTGGGTGTTTACTGTGACCTTTCTTAGCACCAAGTCCTCGATATTGAAATGTCCAAGGTTGTCTCTTTGATTTTAATGCCTATTGATTTGATACTTTTGGGAAGCCAATTGGATAAGGACAGGTTCACGCCATTCATCTAATAGTTCCAAGATTGTACTCATGGCCTCGTTATTCAATTCCTTGATTTTATATAAAAATTTAACACTTGGTTCCCGCCTAGGAATGGTACTATATCTTCTGAACCGTAAACCAATGAGAATAGGGTGGCACAGGTAATGGACTTCGAGGTCATACATATGCCCATAGGACTTCAGGCAGGATTTCTTTCCATTATCCTTTGGCATCGGTTAACATCTTTTTAAGGTCTTGTAGTATGGTTTTGTTGGTCGATTCTTCTTATTCGTTTCCACCAAGGAGATAGGGTGTTGATAGGATCCTTTTGATATTAAGGTCTTCGAGAAACTTGGTCACTTTGTTGCCAATGAATTGTTTCCCAAAATTGAGGAGTCGGATATACCAAATTAACAATTGAGGAACTGGAGCACGTTTTTATGATCGAGCACCTCCCAAATCAGGAGGTATACTTGAGAATGGGATTAACCCCCAAACTCAGGAAAAAATTCGTTCAATTTCTGATTAATAAAAGTGATTGCTTTGTTTGGTACCATTTAGATGTGACAGGGATCACGCCGGAAATAACCGCCTATTGACTAAGTGTCAACTGCAGATTCAAACCGGTGAAGCAAAAAAAAAAAGACCTCAGTCTGAGGTAAAACATGCATCCATTAAGGGTGACATAACAAAACTCCTCAAGATATGGTCTATTAGGGAGGTAAAATACGCCGAATGGTTGGCCAATGAGGTGGTAGTTCCCAAAAAGAGGAATAAATTAAGAAGGTGCATAGATTATAATGACTTAAATAGAGCGTGCACCAAAGATTAATTCTCATTGCCCACATCAACCGCTTGATTGATGCCACCGTCGGCCTCGAGATCCTCACATTTCTCGACACCCACTCAGGGTATAATCAAATTCAAATGAACCTCGAGGATGGGGAAAAGAGTGCGTTCATCAGAAAGTACGGTACATACTATTACAATGTGATACCCTTCAGAATAAAAAACGCGGGAGCCACGTACCATGTCCTAGTTAATAAGATGTTCGAACATCAAAAGAGCAAATCCATGGAAGATTATATTGATGATATGATAATTAAGCCCCTGTGTGAAGAGGACCATTTGACTCATTCGAAGGGGACATTTGACATCCTCATAAGCTACAACATGAAACTCAATCCCAAGAAACCTGCCTTCGGAGTGGGTTAGGGCATATTCATAGGCTTCATAGTGACAATTAGGGGAACTGATATCAACCTCGACAAAATCAAAGCCATTGAAGAAATCACGATGGTAAACAATGTGAAGACCATACAACAGCTGACCGAGCGGAGAATAGCCTTGGGCCGATTCATATTGAGGTCATCAGAAATCAGTTATTATTTCGTTCTCCTTACTGAAAAAAAAAATATCTTTGAATGGACTCCAAAATGCTAACGTGTCCTAGAGGAGTTGAAGCGATATCTGACAAGCCCACCTTTACTCCACACCCCAAAGGATGATGAAATCTTGTATACCCGGCCGTATATGAGGTAGCAGTAAGTGGTGTTCTAGTTTGTGAAGAACATGGTATGCAATTCTCTATATGTTATGTATGTCGAACCCTCGGAGAAGCCGAAACCCGGTATCCGCACCTAGAAAATTATCTCTTGCATTGTAAGCGCATCTAAAAAATAAAAGCCTTATTTTAACTGCCATCGTATTTGTGTTTTAACAACATATCCTCTTCGAAGCATATTGCATAAGCCTTAACTATCTGGCTGACAGGCCAAATGGGCTATCGAATTGAGGGGATACGATATCGAGTACAAACCCCGAATAACCATCAAGTCCTAATTTCTGGCGGATTTTGTTGCCGACTGTATGCCGGCCCTCGTGCCTGATGTAAAGAAAGAACTTCTACTAAAAATGGGCTAATCTTAGGGGGTATGGACCTTGTTCAATGACGGCGCCTCGAACATGAAAGGGTCCGGGCTCGACATAGTTTTGAAGCCACCTACGGGCGGCATGATTAGGCAATGTATAAATACGGAAAGGGCTACTAACACTGAAGTCGATTATGAGGCCAAAGGCCTAGGAACAGAAGTCATCGAAGCAAAATGTGATTCCCTTTTTGTGGTAAATTAGGTAAATGGGAGCTTCAAGGTCCGAGAAGACATGATACAAGCATACTTAGACAAACTTTAAGTCACATTGCACAGCTTCAAAGGATGGACTCTGATCTAGATACCTCGAGAGCAGAATAGCGAGGTAGATTCCCTCTCAAAAACCTGGGATCATCTGTCAAGGAAGATGACATACTCCGTGGGGCTGTTGTTCAGCTATCCAAATCAATGATCGAAGAAGGCCATTCCAAAATCAACCCCGCTAGCCTGACATAGGATTAGAAAAATAAATATGTCGACTACTTGGAAAGTGAGAAGCTACCTGCAAACCCAAAATAGTCGAGGGCCCCTGCAAACCAAAGCAGCCCGATTCTCACTCGATAAAAATGGAACTCTATACACAAGAACATTTGATGGGCCCCTAGAAGTGTGCCTGAGATTGGGGGGCACAGATTATGTTCTCCAAAAAACCAATGAGGGCACTTGCGGAAATGACTCTGGTGCCTATTATTTAGTCCGAAAGGTGATTAGAGAAAGCTACTATTGGGACAACATGGAGAAGGACACCGAAGAATTTGTCCGAAAATGCGATAAGTTCGAGAGAGTTGCACCAATGATCCACCAACCGGTGAACATCTATATTCAGTCTTGTCACTATTCGCCATTCATGAAATATGGGATGGACATCGTCGGACCCCTAGGCACCAGGTAAAGCTAGATTTGTTTTATTTTTGACTGACTACTTATCAAAATGGGTGGAAGCGCAGGATTTCGAGAAGATAAGAGAAAAAGAAGTCATTAACTTCATTTAGGACCATATCATATGCCGATTCAGGATTCCGTTTGAGATAACATGTGATAACGGGAAGAGTTAATCAGAAGAAAAGTAACAAAGGTCCTCAAGGATCATAAAATAAAAAGGATCCTATCGACACCCTACCACCTATGTGCAAACGAACAGGCTGAGTCCATAAACAAGACCATCATTCAAAACATGAAAAATAAGTTAGAAAATGCAAAAGGAAAATGGACAGAAGTGTTGCCTAAGGTGCTATGGGCATATTGAACAACTCTAAAATCGAGCAGGGGAGAGAACGCCTTTCTCTCTGGTGTATGGGTTCGAGGCTTTAATACCGGTCGAGGTCGAAGAACCAAGTGCCAGATTTCAACATGCCACTGAGAGCTCAAACAACGAGGCCGTGACTACAGCCCTCAAACTATTAGATGAAAAGCGAGAAGCTTCACTGGCCCGACTGGCCTCCCAACAACAAATAATCGAAAGGTACTATAACATGAGAACAAATCTCCGACAATTTGGAGTATAGAACATAGTCCTAAGGAAAGTCACCTAAAAACTCGAAACCCCAATGAAGGGAAGCTAGGCGTGAGCTGGGAAGGAACGCACTGTGTCCTCTAAGAGATAGGAAAAGAGTCCTACAAGCTCGGTACCATGGAAGGGAAACAACTTCCAAGAAATTGGAACATATCAATTCTGAAATGCTATTATTGCTAATGTCTTCGATGAAGGACACTGAAACATCCTACGATTAAAAGACCTTGGGTTTTACAGCATGCATTGCACTCTTTTCCTTCAATCGGATTTTATCCCACAAAAGGTTTTACCGCCAAGGTTTTTAACGATGCTACATCTATATGCTACCTAAGGCGGACTCAACAAGTATTCAAGTCTTCTCTCCAATATATCCAGCCGGTAGATCGCCTCATCAGATAAATCCGAATTATCCATAGATGGTCTCGATAGGAAGATGATGTTTTGGGCTAAACGGTCAAATGCATCATACCCGCGTAGAATAATAGAAACCTCGATGGAAAAAACTATGTATACTTGTGCCAAGTAATCAAAGAATATTTTTTCGGGCCAAACACTTTGTGTTTCAAAGAAGTTTTCTATTCTCATAAGAAACGGCCATATGCTAGAAATTTCCCTAACATTCGGAAACTAGTACCAAAAAATCGAAGCCATAAGACCTCCGGGCTAGAAACTTCGAGCACACAAGCCCTCAAAAAAGCAGCATCAAGTTTACAAGGAATGGCCGCAAAGTCAAAAACATTCCACGTCTCAGAGACTATCGTCGACTATCACACCATCGAGCCATCAAACTCGAGAACTCAAGGCCATATGACCCCAAGTGGGCAAACTCGAGCCCAAAATCCCTCCATGTGACAATACTAGAAAATGTAAGACCTTCACGAGGCATTATCAGCAATATAAGACCTCCATTAGGCAACACTGAATACGTAACACCTCAAGCAAGGCATGAAATACACTTGTTCCAAATAACCCATCTGTAAGACCTCAAGTAAGGAATGTTTAAATTTGTAAGACCTTACAAAAGGATTAATCATAATCTTAAAGTCAAGGCTATATATTCGAACTTATAACACCCCTAAAAGGCATTCCCAAGATATAGACGCGAACACTAACTCACTTGGGGCTAAAAGTCTATGGCCAAACACAATGACTACGGTCTTAAGGCTCCAGCAAAACTAATGCGATTCTGAGACGCCCGAATATCTCAATTAAATTACAAGACTTTAATTACTTAAAAATACTTTGAAAAGCAACGATTAATCATTCTAACCTCGGCATAAGCAAAAGAGCTTCGATCATGTGAGCTCCAAAAAATAAAAAGTCTTTGAGAAATACACCCATCGAGAAAAACCTCCCGAGGTGCTCATTTATCGTTAAATAATGGCTCACAATGAAGGTTCTTAACAAACCATCAAAGAGTTGGGCGAACAAAAAAATTTCAAAAAGTTTTCAATGAGGGAAAAATAAATCCTATATCAGAGGTCGTATCGATCCAACGCGTAAGAATCTAAGCTCCAACATATTTTAGAGGTCGTACCGACCCAACGAATAAGAGCCTAAGCGCCTGCCTATTATTAGAGGTCATACCGACCCAACGCGTAAGAGCCTAAGGGTTGGCTCAAATAGCCTCAAGGCTGATTTTTAGACCAAAATGTCGATCAACTTAAGTCGAAACTCCACTTAGGGAATAAACCCTAAACACTCAAATTTAGACAATTACAAATTGCTTAGCAACAACAAAAACCTAACGGTTTTTACCCGAGGTCCAAAATTTTGGACAAATTGTCACAATTTATTCCTTAAAGGCAAAGGAAAAATTAGAAATGAGGAAAACGAAAGGCTTTTACATATATATTAAAAGTTCACAAGGGTGCATTTACAAGGCTTATGCCTAAAGACCTTACAAGGTAGAAAACAAGTAAAATCTTAATCTACCAGCGAGGTTGTGGCTTCGATAGATCCCTCAAAAGTTGTGCCTTCAATATCTCCGCCCATGGACCCCAGGTCTTCAATTGCATCTTCCGCTTCAGGGACATTGCCTTCATCATCTTCCGAACCACTGCTCGACTCACGTTCAGAAGAAAGCAAGGTCGCAACCTCCTCTTCTAGGGTATTAACCCTTTCGATCTCAGTAGACAAATCGATGCCCCCTATATGGACATCCTCCTTCTTGGTAAAAAGAGATTTAAGCTCATCAACTTCCGAGGTGGGTTTCATGAACTCACCCTCGTAGCGAGTTAACTCGGCTTGAAACTTGGCAAAGGTGTTATTATAAAGCACCTTGGCCAGGAACCATGAAAGAAACAAAGTTAGAAAAATGAAGAACGGGACGCTTAGAAGAATTTGATAAAATTTAAATGCTCACAGTGTCTATCGATCTCACTAAAAATAAGTGAGGTGTCGAGAGCTTAGGCTTTTCCTCAAGCACAACTAAAAGCCTTTCAAATGCATCTTTTTCTCCATCGGGTGACCACACATCAGAAGGCGCTTTATTCTGGGCATCATGTATCATGGCCAAAAATTCACTATGGGTTTTGGTGACACCAAACACCGCTATCAGGTAAGACAAGTAAAATACTAAATCAGCTTCTTGTTTTATTAATTTTGAAAACACTTCTTTTATGAAATTTAAAACAACACATCAATATATTTTCTTAAAATAATGAAATGTTAACACTTGCAAAAATTTCTGAATTTAAACCCAAATACATCCCAGAACCCGGTGTCACAAGTACAATTTTCTAAGAGAAAACAAATAAGTGCAATAACTGTCTGAATACAATTGGAATGAAAGTAAATAAAATCCTAAAAGAGAGTATACTCGTTGCGGAATCATCTCGGGGAAATAAAGTTCACTTAGTCTTTGCGTCAACCACGCTGCTATGCCACTAAGCCACTAGCCACAACATGTGCGATAAAAATGCACAGCAAGTGTAGTACGAGTATGAAAATAACATGTACTCAGCAAGTATCCTGTCTAATCTCAAAGAAGTAGAGATAAGAGGTCGAATTTGACACTTTCTAGTGGTCAAATAATAATATACTAAAGTGTGAGAAATCATGAATTTATATAGCAGGTTCTAACTCACAAAGTTGTAAAACATGCAAACACCTTTAACAATTAACAAAGGATTTTTAAGATTTCTTTTCATTTATCTTTAGCAACATATGTTAGGACAAAAAGGCAATATCAATATAAGGTATTTCAGGTAAGCAGTATGAACATGCGCATATCATGCCGAGGTCGATGTTCTGCCCCAATAGAAATGTAATTTGTGCATTGCCGAGGGTCGAACGACTCTAACCATAGATGCATCTATTGCCCCGCTCGCGAGTCATACGTGCGACGCAGTAAAATTTAAATAAACAATCACCCTGATCGCACATCATACATGCGATGCATGCACACATAAACTAAACGATCACGCTGCTCACGAATTATACATGCGACCGAGGTACATATAAAATACATGTTCAAATAGCAAATTAAAAATTTATCAGGGAATAATTATTCAAATAATGCCTATGCTCTTTTGACAATCTAGGAAAATGATATTTAAATCCTTTTAGAAATTCATACATTAATTCACTTTAATTTAAGAAACTAAAATGTCCATAGGGTTACAGATATTCCAAGTATAGCATGCTTTTAGGTCCTAGACTACCCTCACAATAGCATAATAGTAGCTACGTACGGACTCTCATCATCTCGTGCATACATAGCCCCCAAAAATAGGAGCACATAACTAATTAACTCACTTAAAGGTACAGTTCCCTCATACAAGGTTAGAAAGGAGACTCACCTCGCTACGAAGAACCATAATCGGCAATGTACATACTTTGGAAGACTTGAACCAACGTACATTGCTTTAAAACTATCCAATGGCCATACAAATCCATTAATATATGCTAAAATACTTATTATAATGCAATTTATAATAATTCATAACACCGATCTGAAAGTTGACAAAAATGCCCTCGGGCTCACGTGCCCGGAATCCAAAATTTTTCGAAGATAAAGTTTACCCATGAACTCATGAACTCAAAAATGTGATTTCCTCTTAATTCCATACTCAAAATCATGGTCAAAATTAAAGAATATTAATTTTCTAGGTCTTCCCTCAAACCCCAAGTTTTCCTACAATTTTCATGCTTAAATCCATGTATAAACCTTGTATTTAACTCAATGCTAGCATAAATTATTACCTCATGAAAAGTGACGAAAATGGCACCTCAAAGATGCTCCCCATCGACTCC
Source organism: Nicotiana benthamiana (assembly GCA_034376525.1). Classification (NCBI taxonomy): domain Eukaryota; kingdom Viridiplantae; phylum Streptophyta; class Magnoliopsida; order Solanales; family Solanaceae; genus Nicotiana; species Nicotiana benthamiana. Next base: position 45,464,794 of record CM067333.1, on the reverse strand, counting down.
AATGGAAGAAAAATTGGGTTGAAATGAACTCAACCCCGAACTTTTAAAGACCTCACTGCTCCAGCCATCTCCACACTTGCGAACCCTTGATACTTCTGCGATTCCGCAGGTGCGGTCACAAGGCCGCTTCTACGATCCATCCTAGCCGCCCCCTTTTTCCGCTTTTGCGATATCCTTTCTGCAGATGTGATCCCCCTTCTACGAAACCTTGACAACATTTGATGTCCACGATCCTTCGACCAATTCCGCTCTGTGGCTCCCTCTACCGCTTCTACTCCGCTTAGACGGTCCTATTTCTGCAGAAGCGAAAATACCCGCGACCGGATCTGCAGCTGTCCAAAATCCCAATTTCGATCTGTTAACCACCCGGAATCCACTCGAGGCCCCCCGGGACCTAAGCCAATCATGTATCTTATGGACTTACTCGAGTCCTTAAATCACATCAAACAACGCTAGAATCATGAATCAACCTCAAATTCAAGGTTTATGCACTTTGAAATTTCAACCATCTACTTCTGATGCTGAACTCTATCAAATCATGTCCGATTGACCTTAAAATTTTTCACACAAGTCATATTTGATATTGCAGACCTACTCAAACTTTCGAAATCGGATTCTGACCCCGATATCAAAACGTCCACTTCTAGTCAAACTTCTCAAAAACCTTCAAATTTCTATCTTAAGCCAAATGGATTCAAAATGGCCTACAGACCTTCAAATTCATTTCTGATCGCGCTCCCAACTCCAGAATCACCATACAGAGCTACTCCCAGTCTCGTAATCCCAAATGGACATCAATAACACTGAAATGCACGTCAAGCCAAACATATGAAATTCATTCTAAAATGCCAACTACAATAATAGGCGCCAAAACGCTCCTGGATCATCCAAATCTCTATCCGGCATACATGCAAGTCCAAAACCATCGTACAAACCTGCTGGATCCTTCAGATCTCGATTGCGAGGTTGTTCACCCAAAAATTCCAAATCCTAGTTAATTCTTTCCACTTTAAGCTTCCGTCATGAGAATTCTCTTCCTAAATCAACTTCGAACTTCCTGAATTCAATTTCGACCACGCGTACAAGTCATCACATCTGAAATGAAGCTGCTCATAGCCTCAGACTACTGAATGATATGCAATGGATGAAAACCACCGGTCGGTTCGTTACATTCTCTCCCACTAAAATCACTCGAACGTGCGGAGAACTATGCTAAAGTAGTCTGAAATCACTATTTAGCACCTCATGCACCTTCCCGTGCTACCACAACTTAGTTGAGCACATTAGCTTGACAAATCTGAAGATATTCCATTTTATTTAAGCAAATAAGACTTATAGCCCAATTCCAACATCCGAAACTCTATGCCAAGCATGTTTCCAACATACGTTCACCACATCCATCACTATACATTGTACTCAAACATGACTGCATAACTTTGCTGAATTCTACTTTTGCAACACTTAATCCACAAGACCACAATAACATCTTCTAAGCATAATAGTCGAAATTCCATGAATTGGATGCTCCCATTGCAGCTCATGACACATAAGTTTTACTCTAACTCTTTCAATACCGCCACGATAGATTGGATGTGCCGAAATTCATAACCAACTACTGTATTAACAAATCATTGGGTGTATACTCCTGACAAGAAGTATTGCCTCACCCTAAACCATCCAATGGTCTTAGCTCCTTAAAACACTTCATATAATCAAATTGCACTGATCATAAATCCAACAATCTCGTCTTACCCAGTACGGACTGCTCTGGCTATAAGGCATCCTAGACATGATCAAAGGTCCCAAATAATGCCATGATGTGCCAATTCGCTACCAATTAGGATGTGATACAAAAGGAAAATCAACTCTGACAACGAAGTTCAATTAACCCACTCGCGAATCATGAATGCGACGTGGGAAACATACAGAACAGAACCCCGCACGAGAATCATACATGCGATGCAGGCTCATAGCTAATACGATCTTTCCTACGAAAATAGGATACAAAACAAATTAAACAGGTACTGGGAACTGTACTGAACATCACATTATTGCGGCGGGCAACACGATCCAAATAACATACCCATGACAGTGTGCCACCCGACCTGCACATGGAACTCATATAAGGAGATGCACATTGAATTAAATCTCTCATTACTAAAAAATACCGAATATCGGTCATAAACACACTAGGTGTATAATACCATTCCCTGGGGAGACATATAACGCTATAATCCACCACCTTGGGGACAACTGAGGTGCGATAGAAGATTTGAATCTCAAGAACCATTCTACTCATATAACATCGTCACCATGCAGAATATCGACAGACACATAAAAAATTTATCAAGCCATCTCACAACTCATACGGCGCAATAAATCATTACCTGGAATAGTTGACGAAAAATAACACCCTGACTACTCTTCCATAGAGAGCACATTGATGATCTAATCACATCCGGTCTGCTATAAAGCCCCTGATCACAATTAAAATCCATCCATCCACTGAGCTCAAGTCGATTTCTGATTGCTCTAATAACCTTTCAAATATCCATAATAACTCCCCTTTTCTCATACACATAAGACCAACCCTCATAACCGGAGCGAACCTCCACAGAGTGCCCTCTAGGCATAAATTCTCAAATTAATGATATTACCACAATCCTTACTCTTGGTTCAAATCTTTTAATCAATCGAGTGAATACACACCACACTAATAAAATCTTCCTATAGGACACACATTCACCCACACTTATAAAATATTCCTATGGGACACACTTTCACAATCTTCTGAAACACATAAAAGGTCCATGCATCAAGCATCCCTAACTAGGATGCGAAGCCTTTTTCCCAAAATTCCGATCTCAGGTAACGCTGAAGACAATGACAATTTATCTTAAACATTCAACCCTTTCCTTGCTCATCCGAGCTCGTGGCATCCTTACCAGCACCAAACTGCAACCTTGGTCCTCACGTCGAATTTCCATACTACCCGCTACACCCAATGTGCCTATATATGATAGAACATAAATTTCATCATAACTTGGAATCACGAATAGGTTAACTCTTTATCATATACAACATTTCACTTAACTGACTTCAGGAGAAACATAGCAACACACAGGCAAAGTCTTATAACTATAGAATATACAAACATCTAAGTAGTGGTCTAAGCCACCATAGCCTTTCCGGAATCTACTTCCACATAGAAAGCTATAACAGTAGAATATTCCACAATAATATCAATTACAATGGCCTACAAGCCTCGTACATACCGCCCCAAATCACTTGCATAACTTGATCATGCTGAATGAACTGATCAATACCACCAATATGCCAAGTCAACCATGGCTAATCAATCTATTACCTTCCAATTTGTCCTTGATGGCCTTAGAAATAATACTAACTCCATTCAACACATAACATACTCCTACCACATTCGCCCCGAGTCACCTTGAATCACGAGACCATGTTGTCCCAAATCCCACGAACCATTTCATACCTCCCAATTGCTACATCATCAGCCAAAACATCACGAAACATGCAGTGCCACTTCTCATAATCGGCTTTCCAAGCTTGATTCTTATTCATACCTTTAGGCTCAAAATTGTTAGGCATCACACCTTAGCTTCTACATTCACTAGGACCACTATTGAGAGCCACCAGCTCTGACTTGCTCCCGAATATAACCCAATCCATAACTTTTATAACACGTGAATACCCTCTCGATGAAGCACCCGGAGAAATCACTTCCTCTGAGGCCTGCATCTATACAACGCATAAATCCTGAATTCTTCCTAAAGAATGAACGTATGTAAATAAGGCCAACCATAGCATGCGTTCAACAATTTATCTTCCAAAGTCACCACTTATGGTCTTTTCCCGTAGCTGAGATAACCCATCAATATACTAATAACTGGAAACATCGCAAGTAGTTAACCATGCAACCCAATCATAGGCGGTTGGACTCTTCCACTTAGCTTGAAGCCATCATTACGCAACTCCGGAACTTACTAGAGTTCTTCATCTCTTGTTGGCATATTGTCACACCTTCTTTTTCTCTATACACCCCCGCAAAGGAGCGATAAGGAGTCTTTCCAATTAAAGGACAATCGGAACGGGATTTAGTTTATTAATTATTCATAGTAGCCACTTGAGAGATAAATGGTGTCCCAAGTCATCGATTAAATCCCGAACCGAGGAAAAAGATGACTTTGTTCACAGTCCGCGAACCAGAAATCCGGATAAGGAATTTTGTTAACCCGGGAGAAGGTGTTAGGCATTCCCGTGTTTCGTGGTTCTAGCACGGTAGCTTATGTGTTGTATTTTATTTTATCTAATTTTTATTACATGCTAACTTATGTGCCTTTTGTTTATAACCACTTTTACCATTGTTTATTTTAAAAGACTAGCGACGTAGTGAAAACATATTTCTAACCACGTCACAACTAGTGCACACGTGATCATCGACACGTTTCGACTTCGTCGAGATTTGGATTTGGGTCGTATCAGTGCACACCCGAGTTTAAGAAAGTAATTCAATTAAATTGCACTTAGGGGTTCTAGCGTAATATTACTTTGGGAAAGGCCGTTAAAGTTCACTAAACGGCCCTTCTAGATCCTAATCTTTTCGATAACCAATTACTGATGGCCCCACAATTATTCTTGCTCGGTGAGGCTCGTCTCCATTTTGAACCATTTTTTCGATTACTATTTATTTATAAGAATTACGACGTCGTGAAAATGCGTTTCTAACCCCGTCGCCATCAAGGCACCCGTGATTATTAACAAATTTCGACTTTGTCGATATTTGGATTTGGGTTGCATCACTGCACACCCGAGTTTAAGAAGGTATTTTTATTAAACGCGTCTAAATATTCTAGCGTATTATTATTTTTGAGAAGGCCGTGAAATTCGCTAAAACGGCCCTCCCGTATTCTAAATTAATTCTTATAATCAATCATCGAGGGCCCCAGACTTGTTTTTGTTTGGTGATGATCGTCTCAAATTATTCCTAACGATTAATAACTTAACTAAACAAGACTATGATATTTCATGAATTGATTCAATACTTTCAAATGCTTGAGCGAATTTGCAAATGAATTAAGGAAAAAGGGGAATATTGGGTAATAATTGAATTATTATTTTTATAATGTCTAAAAGCTTAGCTGATGATAGTAGGCATATTACAAAATAAATCACCAAACATGAAAGAACAAAATTAAACTTTGCATTTAACCCAGAAGCACGTCGAAGCAAACAGTAGTGTACTACATTCCGTTAGAATCCAAAAATTGGCAAATAGCAATAACGTGCTCAAAACACCAACTATTTCATCCATGTAAGCTGAATACTTAGAATATCATGCATAGGATTACAAATACAAATTATTCATCAAATCTAATTTATTTAGACAAGAGAAATGGAATGAAGTAACAGTAACCTTCTAACCTCGACAACCAACGGACAGAACCTCGACCAACGACTCAACCAACAATGAACTCGAACAGACCTCCAACCGGAAGACCTCGAAACAAAACCTCAATCTACGAACTTCAACGACGGGTAAAGGGTGGTCTGGTGGACTGACTGCAGCGTTGGTGAGCCGGTTGAGGTCTAGCTGGAGGTTGTTTGGACGATTGAAATGGAAGGTTTGTGACGTGAAAGAGAAGGAGTTTCTGGCCAGATCCGTGTATGTGGCGTTGTCACTCGCTGGTGATCACTTCCGGCGAACCAACAGCTCGAGCGAGGAATTGGTGAACGCCGACTGTGGTGTTTGGCATGAGAGAATAGATCTCCGTTTGGGTTTCGGGGTAGTGGGGTGAGACGTCGATGAAGTTTCAAGGGGGGGTGGTGTCTGTTGAGCTGTTGAAGGTTTTAAGAGAGATGGGACGTTTGGAGATGAAGCAGAACAATGAAGAAGGGGTCCGTCCGTTTTTTTACTGTGCGGCTGAAGGCTCAGGTAGCCGTGAAGAAGACGAAGACGAGAGAATCGGGTCTGTGCATTTAAGAAGAAGAACAATCGAGCAGGGCTCTCCTTGTTATCTTGATGAATTCGGCTCTCTTTCTCTCTTCAATGTATATTCGCGTAGCTTTTTTTTTTCAGTCCCCCTTTCAGATTTTTTAGCATTATTTTTTTGGTAGAGTCTAGGTCTAGGGTTTATTGGGGTGTTGGGCTTGGCTTGTATGGGAATTGGGTAAAGAAATTGTGGTTTGGGCTGGTTTTGGCTTTAAAGATGGCCCAATTGCTTAATTGAAAACCACATTGCAATTAAATCCATATTCTCTTTTCTTTTCTTTTTTTTTTCTTTCATTAATAATCGTAGAATTAAAAATCCTAAATTAATCTATTTTGCAGAAATTAAAACTCTTTATTTAATTTTTTTACATTATAGCTAAAGAAACTAAAGAAAAAATGCTAATTTTAAAGACTAAAAGATAAATATGAGAGAGTGACTATTTTAGGATTTTTCTATGATTTAATAATGTTCGAAATGCTTGAATATGCAAATAAATAAAGGAAAATTCCTAATAGAAACAAAAGTTATTTTTGGACTATTTTTAGGAGTTATTTTCATGTAGGGCAAAATCACATGCTTACAGTTGCCCCTCTTTCCTCGGAAACACAAAGAGTTTTCGGGCAAAGATAAAGTAAGCACTGTGAGGGATTTTTGCCCTTTTGAAACTCCATGAGAAGCATTTTTGAAAAACTGCCTGACCGAATCTTGCTTCAAAATTCGCCTACATATCCTTGGCTATAAAGGTACCAGGTCAGCTGTAGTTCAGAAGTGAACGAGGTGATGGAGTACCGAGGTTGAGAGTCAGTCGAGGTGCCGTTCCGCCGAGGTTCCAGTCCGATGTCTTGTTATTGCATCAAAATCAAAAATGAAAATGACTAACTAAGCCTATTATCTATGAGTTATAAGATTCCTTTCTATGAGTCCTCTGAAGCTCGATCTTGAGTCTTGGTTGGTGCTTTATGCGGACCCCGATCTGAATCTTGATGCTTGTTAGCCACAAGTGTTGGTTCAATCTTCTTTAGCTTTTGGATCAAGACCAGACATGTAGTTCTCATGAATTCAACCATGTCTTGAGTAGTTCACGTCTTTCCCTGCTTCTGATTTTTGGAGCGCACTTCTTCTGTTCTTTTTCTTCTTTTTTTTCTTCTTATCTCTATTTTTAGATTGAGACTCATTCTTTCTTCCATCCCGAATCATATGCCTTGAGGTCAAACCTGCTCGACACCTTAAACAATTTTCCCTTGAAACTTGAATTGTCTTCCTTCAAAACTGCTTTCCCTTGAACTTGAATTTTCTTCCGTCGATACTGCTTTCCCTTGAAAATTGAGTTGTCTCCCCTTTCTCTCCAGGTGAAATCCAAAGTTGCCGCTTTGAATTGTTAACTGAGATGTTTTCCCTTCTTCAAACTGCTGAACTTGAATGTATTCCTCCGTTATCCAGGCGGGCTCCTAACTTCACAAAATAGACACAACAAAGAAAAAAACTTTCTGCCCCAGTTTGAAAACTAGTACATGTTACTGGATGAGAATTTAAAAACTAAAATTTGAAGTGTAATACCTCTGTTCTCCAAAAGGGCTCCTGACTTAAAAACTCGAATGTATTCCTCTGTTCTCTAGGAAGGCTCCTGACTTCATAAAAACATATAACAAAGAAAACTTTCTGCCCCAGTTTCGAGACCGGGCGTTACGTTACCCAATATTAACAAGAATTTGAAAAATAAAGCTCAAATTGTAATACCTCCATTCTCCAGGCGGATTCTTGACTTCAAAGCTTGAAATGTATTCCTATGTTCTCCAAGCGGGCTCCTGACTTAAAAATAGACAAAGAAATCAACTAAAATCTAAAATATAAATTGTAATACCTCTATTCTCCAAGTGGGCTCCTAATTTCCGAAACTTGAATTGTATACCTCTATTCTTCAGGCGGGCTCCTGACTTCTGAATTTTAAACTGTATGCCTCTGTTCTCCAGGCGGACTCCTGAACATAGAAATTGAAACACATGTCTCTGTTCCTCAGGCGGACTCCTGACTACTTAAATTTAAAATGTATGTCTTTGTTCCCCAAGCGGACTCCTGACTCCTGACTATGTTCTCCAGGAGGGCTCCTGACTGCTGAATTTCGGAATGGATGTCTCCAGGCGAACTCCTGACTTCTGAATTTTAAATGCATAACTCTGTTCTATAGGCGGGCTCCTGACCTAAAAATAGACTAAAAAATTAATTGAAAACTAAAAAACTTGAATTGTAAGACCTCCGTTCTTCAGGGGGCTCCTGACTGCTACATTTCGGAATGAATGTCTCTATTCTCCAGGCCGAATCCTAACTTTTGAATTTGAAATTCATACCTCTGTTCTCCAGGTGGGCTCCTGACTTCAAACTAGACATAGAAAGTGATTAAAAACTAAAATTTGAATTGTATCACCTCTGTTCTTTAGGCGGGCTCCTGAATCCCAACTTGAATTGTATGTCTCTGTTCTTCGGGCGGACTCCTAACCTCAAAATAAACAATGAAATTAATTGAAAACTAATATTTTAATTGTATCACCTCTGTTCTTCATGCGGTAACCTGATTGTTGAAACTTGAATTGTATGTCTCTGTTCTCCAGGTGGACTCCTGACTTCTGAATTTGAAGTTCATACCTCTGTTCTCCAGGCGGGTTCCTGACTTCAAAATAGAGAAATAAATTTATTGAAAACTAAAATATGTATTGTATCACCTCTGTTCTTCAGGCGGGCTCCTGATTGCTAAAACTTATAATGTATGTCTCTGTTCTACAGGTGGACTCCTGACTTCTGAATTTGAAATTCATACCTCAGTTCTCCAGGCAAGTTCCTGACTTCAAAATAGACTAGGAAATTTATTGAAAACTAAAATTTGAATTTTATCACCTTTGTTCTTCAGGCGGACTCCTGATTGCTGAAACTTGAAATGTATGTCTATGTTGTTCAGGCGGACTCCTGACCTCAAAATAAACAAATAAATTAATTGAAAACTAAAATTTGAATTGTATCAGCTCTCTTCTTCAGGCGGGCTCCTGACTCCCAACTTGAATTGTATGTCTCTGTTCTTCAGGCGGACTCCTGAGTGCTAATACTTTTTTGTTACCTCGTTTTCCATGTGGGATCTTGCAACAAAAACCAACAAAACAAACAAAATTTCTGCTCTTGTTTGCACTAGGAAGCTTTGTGAGTTGTTAGCAAAATTGTAAACCACTTAAACTATTGATGCAATGATGAGAGTAAAATAAAGACTTGACCAGGATGTGCATTTCCTATGAGTAAAACCAAAAACTTTGACTAGCAAATGTGTCTACTTAAATAAAACATGAATGAACCAAACTCGGAAGTGTGTCTCCTATGGGTGAAATTTCAATGATTTAAACTGGGAAGTGCATCTCCTAGTAATGAACTATCAATTTAGGAAGTGTGTCTCCTATGGGTGTAACTCAACTTAGGAAGTGCATCTCCTATGGGTAAAACTCAATGACTAAAACTAGGAAGTGTGTCTCCTGTGAGTGAACTTTCAATTTAGGAAGTGTGTCTCCTATGAATGAACTGTCCATTTAGGAAGTGCGTCTCCTATGGTTAAAACTCAACTTAGGAAGTGTTTCTCCTATGGGTGACTTTAAAATGTAGGAAGTGCATCTCCTAAAATAACATATAGCCAGAAAAACCCAGACCAGGAAGTGCATCTCATAGGGGTGGAACTTTCATGATCCAAACTAGGAAGTGCGTCTCCTATGACTGAACTCTCAATTTAGAAAGTGCGTCTCCCGAGCAAAATATAATTTGGAAAACTTAGACTAGGAAGTGCGTCTCCTAGAGGTAAAACCATCAGTGACTCAGACTAATATGATCCAAACTAGGAAGTGCATCTCCTAAGGGTAAAATCTCAGTTCAGAAAGTGCATCTCCTACAACAAAATATAACTTGAAAAACCAGACTAGGAAGTGATTCTACTAGTAGTGATGTGTGATCTTTTAAATAGCCTTTGCGTAAGCAGAATTGGGGCATCACACCTGAATATTTCAACCTTCCAAGCTTTGACATGAACATAGCTCCTGTCCCTATTTCAGACAAAGAAAACTTGTGAGTTTAAACATGGTGGTTGGTTTGTGGCCTTGACTGTGCTGCAATTGCTCCTTCACATGCCATGATAACTTTGATTTCACCTTGAAAGACATTCCTTATTCCTTGGCTAACCTCTTTCTCTGTCACCCTTATCACAAAAATACCACTTCTCCATTCAAACCCAATATCCTCCCTCTGTTGCATTGCTCATGAACCGATATCTGCCAAACCTTTGTGTTTCACATTAATCTCAAAGTACGAAAATTTCCACCCACTCATTGCGCATGTTGTTCTTTCTTGAATTAAACCACCGACCTTGGCCTTGAGGTCTATTGCTCATTCACTTGCCATGGTAACTAATTTCCATTTGAAGACCTTACTTGTTCATTTCCCTTTGTCATCTTTATCATTGAAAATACCTCTTCTCCATTTAGACCCAATATCCTCTATCTGTTGTATTGCTCATTAACCGACATTTACCAAAACCTTGTACTTTACACGAATCCAATACAGATTATTTGTTACAAACTCAGTACGCTTGTTGTTCTTTCCTGATTTATGACACTTTGATATACTAGCCTGATTTTGTCTTGTGCAATTAGAAAGTTGGTGGCAAACTTTGAAGTCATTTCTCACTCATTTTTACCAAACAGACTCAGGAGGAGGAAGTAAACAAGACAAAAGGAACAGAGTAACAGACAAAGAAAGAGATTATTCCTAACAAGAAATTTACAAAGTAGAAACCTACCAGATGTGGATACAGATTCTAATGACCTTGACATGCACATGCGGCCTATTGTGTTAAGCAAATCTGATGTTCAGCTCTTGTTGTACCTTTTCGCCGTGAAATGTGGTTCAATGCTCCGATTTTCAAATCTGATTCACGATCCTTATTCGACTTGTAGTGCCCGAAGGATTTTCACCATCAAGCCTCTCTAATTTTGTTCTTTCTATCAAATTATCGTCGCCTCATGGTGCCCGTGAAGGTTTTCACCAATAAAACTCTCTCATTTTTCATTTCTCTCAGCTTTCATCACCTTGCGGAACCCATGGGTATTTTGATCAGTAAGATTCCTTCAATTGTATTTCTCTTAGCTTACCGTCGCCTCAAGGTTCCGGTGAAGGTTTTCACCAATAAGACTCTCTCTTTTTATTGATCTCAACTTTCATCACCTTGCGGTATCCGTGAGGATTTTCATCATTAAAACTCTTTCATTCTCACTTTCCTTGTTTGGACCAGAGTGTTGCCCCTGACATGAATTACCATCACCTGCTTGCCCTGGCATTTCTCGAAGACTGATCGGAAGATCTTTCTTTGGACCGTAATGTGGCTTTTGAATTGGGTAAGAAAGAAAGGGTATAAAGGCGCAAAACATATCAGAATGGGGTTAAGAACTATAACATTCGGAATCCAATTTCTCACAACGAACTACAACTTCTGCCCCAATTTCGTACTTGGGGACTTTTGGAGTTTTACTTCTGTATGACTGAACCTCGAAATAAGGCTGTCTATGTACACTTTCGGGATCAAGTGAAACGTAGTTCACTTTGTAAAAATTACTTTGTTGTGAATTTTCTTCTCTTTTCCTTTGTTTTTCTTTTCCTCTTTTCCATCTTTTCATTTTCTTTTCTTCCCTTTTCTTCTTTTCTTCCTTCTTTTTCTTACTTTCTTTTTCTTCCTCTTTTTCTTCTCTCTCTTTTCATTCTCTTTTTATTATTTTTCTTTTCTTATCTTTCACACTTGTGTTTCTGATCCTTGCTACTGATTCTGAAAGAGGGGTATGAAAAAAAACTAAATAAGGCTCAAAAGGGGTGACGAAGGGTAAGGTGTTTAGATAGCAGAACAAAGTGCTTTCTTCATTCCAATATTCAAAACATGCCAAGTACAAACAACACAATTAACAAAGTATTCATAACATCTTATGATAGTGCCAGGCTTGATAACCATATCTGCAGATTTTTCTTCTTCATCCGTTAAAAACAATGCACCATTGGACAACACTCTTACTCTCATTAGCACGAAAGGCCCCCTGTCAATTTAGTCAACTTGCTTTTACGGTTTCTTTATTTTTTACTTGCCCAGTTTCACATGGTTCGGGCTTTAAATGATCTCAAAGTTTCAAAATCTGTTCTTATTTCCGTCAAGTGCCTCTGCCATCTTCAAAATTGTGTTAATGCTTCATGACTAAACTAATTTTTGAGCTCAAGCTGAGAATTACACGTGCATTTCATGTCACCAGAACTAGCATTAAACAAAAGGATAGAAAAGAACTAAACATAGAAAATTGACTAGAAATAATAAAAGACAAGAAATTACATTAGACAGATGGTGAAACGATTCGAACAACAAAATAAGCAAACTAAACTGGGGTTACAACCTTGGATCAATCCTAGACAACACTAAACGAGCTATTACGACTACAAAAACTAGGCAAAATAAAAGCATAAAAGGGTTGGAGTCACAAGACAATATCCGGATTACAACCCTGAAATAACCCGAACAACAGAAATGACAACAAAATAGACCACCAAAGCTCCTCCCGGGCTGACCTAGGAATGGAGCGTCTTTCCAATTACCAAATATGACATCTTAGCCCCCTGAATTATGCATCACCATCATTAGGAACTGTACAAAATATCGTCACATCATCCTCAACAAATTGTGTTTGGGTCTCCAGGGCTCTCAGAGAATTCTCACCTTCCTTTTCAAAAAAAATCATACCCACCATGTCTACCCCATTACGTGCAAGCGATGGCCTTTGGCTGGTGTCCGATGCGCCCGAAATTTATACAACGATGTTACCCGTGTCAATAAGCTCCTGAGTTGCTTTCTTCAGCTTCCAGCACTTTTCTATGTCATGGCCCGGATCATTTGAGCAATATGCACACATTAGAGAGAAATCACATTGCAGAGGGTTTGGCATCCTTACCTAAATGGGCTACTGCATGCCTACTTGCTTCAACGTTTGGAAGCACACTAGCATATGATTCTCCAATATGGGTGAGAGCCTTTTCTCTTTTCAGCAATCTCTCATTCTTACACGCCTGATTTGGCCTAAAACCTGACCCAGGGGGTTTCTGGTATGCTCGTAGGGGTGGATACGTATTTTGTGTAGCTGGGTACTTGGAGAGTGTGGTATGGATTTGGGAGTCATGTGGAGAAAAGTAATGTTGGGGAGGGTCTTCCAATGCACGAGTATATTCACGGGTACGATGTCGAGGTTGGGAATGTTGATCCGGAGAGTCATTTGGATCATTTTTTCTGTTTCTCTTTCTCCCTTCCGAGCTTAACGAGATGTCCTGAATGTCTTTTGAGCAAATCATTATTTTACCCGAATTGATTCCCTGTCCTATGAACTCCCCCATTCTTAGCACATCATCGAAAGGTCTGCCCATGGCCGGGATCAAATATTTGAAGTAGGTGGGCCCCTGGGCCTGTATGAAAATTTTAACCATCTCTACTTCACCAATCGGGGTATTGACTTGGGCAGCTTGCTCCTTCCATCTGAGCCCAAACTCTCTAAAGCTCTCCCCTGGTTTCCTCTCCATTCTAGATAGGGAGGAACAATTTTTGACAATGTCTTTATTGTACTGAAAATGTCGCACAAAATCTCGAGCCATGTTGCCCAGCGTGTGCCACTTCCCGACATCTTGGCAATCATGCCATTCCAAGGCTACCCCAGTCAGACTCTCACTAAATGTGTTATCAACAATTCGTCTTCCATGCCGACTTTCTTCATTTTATTGCAATAATCCCTCAACTGGGCTACTGGATCTCCCTGCCCATCATACAGATTAAACTTCAGCATCTTAAACCATTCCAGCTTTCTAGACATCTCATCCTGCTCCACTATTATAGCAAGCTTCGTAGTCTCACCGGAAAGCTCAAAATGACGAGTGTGATGGTATGGACTCGGGGCCTTGACAATTGGTTCTGGAGCACAATGTTGGGCATCCGGGACTGAAGGAGGAGGACACCCATTAATCCAAGATTGGTATATTTCGGCCATATGTATTTTCAACCTTAAAACCTCTTGTTTCAACTCAGATTCTGATATCACATTGTGTGCAAGACACCCGTGTTCAACCATTTGTCAGCCATGACTGCATTGCTCTTTGACCTTGTTTTGTAGAGAAGAATTACCACTTTAAAACCACAAATCAACCACCTTTCTTCTATAAATATAACAAATGAAGCCATCACGTTAGCGTTAGGGCATTTAATAGCTAAAATATCACATTGTGTGCAAGACACCTAATCAAAGTTATCGGTTCTAAAATGACTTGGAGGGTACAAATGTCAGTTGGCATCATCCCAATTTACTCATTTCAACCTCTGTTCTCTTTGCTTTTCTAGCACTTATTGATCACTTTTCTTGCTCTTTTTCTTAATTATCGCTCTTTTCTTTCCTCTCATTTCTCACATCCCATAATTTCATCCTCTTATTTTTCCTATTTTTATTCTTTTTCTTTTCTCTTAACAATAAAAAAATGATTTGATCAAACCCTACGTAAGTTGTCTACGTATCATGACCCCGCATGAATCAGACAGTTGCGTAGTTCGGGAAGATCGAGAATAAAGCTCACTTTTTTTTCTTTTTACCTTAATGACTACTCTGAAAAAGTAAAGAGAAATAAAAAGAGCAAATATTTTTTTTTTGAGTTTTCTAGACTTAATGTTCTATAAACTATTCCAAACTCAAGCCCTTTTTTTTAAACAAACACTCTACGGGAAATTATTAAGAAAACCCCTAGAAGAGAAAAAAAAATATTTTGAATTTTCATTTGACATTTGGATGGGATATTTCAAAACAAACAATGGAAAAGATGAAATACAATATTTTTGGATTCCAATTTTTGATTACCTAAAGAAGAGCTTCTAAATATAAAGCACATTGTTTCTTTCTATGTACAATATTATAAAGTTCTAACGAAAATAAAAATAATTTTTTCTATTATTTTTCATTAACTTCTCGAAGGAGAACCTCAAAAGAAATCTTTTTGGATTTTTTGGAATTAATACCTTAAAGAAAACATTTCTAAAGAGGTACTCTAAAAAAAATTCTCTTCTCCTTTTTTTGGGATTTTAGTATTGATATACAAAGGAGATGTAGAAACAACCTATTTTAAGTACAAGATATTAATTGCCTAAAGGAAAAACCACCTCAAAGCTATTTTTTTATTTCTACAATTAGTATTCTAAAGAAAACTTATAACGAAAATATAAAATACAATATCTCTTTCTTTTTTTTTGGATTTTGATTTATTACACACCTTTGCAAAATAAAAGATACAATATTAATAATAAAACTCGACATTACTATACAAAACTAAAAGGTAAAAAAAATGACATCAAATGAAAAACAGAGTCAAAACATAAGAAAAGGAAATCTTCTTTTAATCCACTCCAGAATGGACGATCCTGACAAGATGTCCTAGGCTCTGTTAATCCCAAACACCGGTAATTAAATCCACACCTGTATGAGAAAAACTTAAACCAAGATTATGTGAGATAAAAACATTCTCTATTAGACACACGCAAGACATGATGGAGGCTATCTTTGCAAAATGGTTTATTTGGCCAAAAGGGGGCTAGAAGTGCAAAATTTGGCTAAGACCCTGCAAAGCCAAGAACCTAAGATTTACTAGGAAGATCGGACCGTATTTGGGTTGCCTACATATCACGCCCCGAAAAACGAGAATCAGGTATGCGTATTTCGGGCCGATTAGATACGGGTGAAATAAAAAAACTAATTTATAGAAAACACATTTTTTGATCATTTTTTTGAGAAATGATGAAACATGCACAATATTTTTGAATTTTCTTTTTTATTTTTTTATTTTATGATTTATGAGAAAAAAGATGAAAAAACGCAAACTCTTTTTTTTGAATTTTCATTTTCATTTTTCTTGACAAAGTGTGAAAGAAAATTATAACTGGGCCCACTTGATTCATCTTCACACTGCACCCTCTTCTTCTTTCTTTCTTTTTTTATTCATTTTTTCATTTGCCCTCAACTATCATTGGTCCGCCAAGTGACCTTTTTACCCTTGAATAAATGTAACATGCAGCACATAGGATGCATCATGATGGTATTTTCATTTCAGGTTGCTAGCCCTAGACAGACCCAACCCGTATGTTGAGTCCCCTAAGTCAAATGCAGCATGATGCAAATAAGCGTTCATACTAGGGATCCGGCATGAAGTCAAATTATTCTATGTTCAAAACCTGGGTCGGTGTTGTAGACAGTGTACCCGAGCGGACAACTCGGGTCGAGGAGGGAGCAACGTACCGGTGACCCGCGGGATCGTCCGGCTTTGTAACTAATCCGAGCCTCTTTTTATTTTAGGGTATTACACTAACAGAATGGGGAGTCTCAACTAGTAAGCACATCCCCGGAGATAAAGAGAGAAGGGTGTCGGCACAATTTATATACAGTTCAAAAAATATATATCAAAAGCAGTAACATTTAGCTGGTTAAGCATGTAGCATGTAAAAAATCATATATAACCAAATATAATAATTTATCTAAGCTAGAATTTTGAACCCTGAACAAAAGTTCTGGGTTCTTGTCCCCAGAAGAGTCGCCAGAGCTGTCACACCTTCTTTTTTTTATACACCCCCGCGAAGGACCGTAAAGGAGTTTTTCCAATTAAAGGACAATCGGAACGGGATTTAGTTCATTAAATATTCAAAGTCGCCACTTGGGAGATTAATGGTGTCCCAAGTAAGTGATTGAATCCCGAACCGAGTAAAACGATGACTCCGTTCACAGTCTGCGAACCAAAAATCTGAATAAGGAATTCTGTTAACCCGCGAGAAGGTGTTAGGCATTCCCGGGTTTCGTGGTTCTAGCACGGTCGCTTAACTTCTGTATCTGATTTTTATTACATGCTAACTTATGTGCCTTTTGTTTATAACCGCTTTTACCATTGTTTATTTTAAAATACTTGCGACGGCGTGAAAACGTATTTCTAACCACGTCACAACCAGTGTACACGTGATCGTCGACACGTTTCGACTTCATCGAGATTTGGATTTGGGCCGCATCAATGCGCACCTGAGTTTAAGAAAGTAATTTAATTAAATCGCACTTAAGGGTTCTAGCGTAATATTACTTTGGGAAAGGCCGTTGAAGTTCGCTAAACGGCCCTTCTAGATTCTAATAATTTTTTTTAACCAATTACTGAGGGCCCCACAATTATTCTTGTTCGCTGAGGCTCGTCTCTATTTTGAACCATTTTTTTCGATCATTATTTATTTATAAGAATTACATCGTCGTGAAAATGCGTTTCTAACCCCCTCGCCATCAAGGCACCAGTCATTATTAACACATTTCGACTTCGCCGAGATTTGGATTTGGGTTGCATCAATGCACACCTGAGTTTAAGAAGGTATTTAATTAAACGCGTCTAAAAATTCTAGCGTATTATTATTTTGGAAAATACTGTGAAATTCGCTAAAACGGTCCTCCCATATTCTAAATTAATTCTTACAATCAATCATCGAGGGACCCGCACTTGTTTTTGTTTGGCGAGGCTCGTCTCAAATTATTCCTAACAATTTATAACTTAACTAAACCAGACTACGATATTTCATGAACTAATTAAATACTTTCTAATGCTTGAGCGAATTTGCAAATCAATTACGGAAAAGGTGAATATTGGGTAATAATGAATCTACAAGTTGGCCTAACTCCATATCAGGAATGGAATTCTTATTTTTATAATGTCTAAAAGATTAGCTGATGATAGTAGGCATCTTACAAAATAAATCTCCGAACATGAAATAACCAAATTAAACTTTGGATGTAACCCAGAAGCATGTCGAAGAAAACAGTAGTATACTATATTCCGTTAGAATCCAAAATTGGCAAATAGAAATAACGTGCTCAAAACACCAAGTATTTCATCCAAATAAGCTGAATATATAGACTATCATGCATAGGATTACAAACACAAATTATTCACCAAATCTAATTTATTTAGACAAGAGAAATGGAATGAAGTAACTGTAACCTTCTAACCTCGACAACCAATGGACAGATCCTCGACCAACGACTTAACCAATGACGAACTCAAACGGAGCTCCAACGGGAAGACCTCAAACCAAAACCTCAATCCACGACCTTCGATGAAGGGTAAAGGGTGGTTTGGTTGACTGACTGGTGGCGTTGGCCAGCCGGTTGAGGGCTAGCTGGAGGTTGTTTGGACGACAGAAATGGCGGGTTTATGGACGTGAAGGAGTAGGAGTTTCTGGACAGATTCGTGCAGTTGGCGTTGTCACTCGCCAGTGATCACTTCCGATGAAGCAACAGCTCGAGTGAGGAACTGGTAAACGCCGGCTGTGGTGGTTGGCATTAGAGAAGAGATCTCCGTTTGGTTTCCGGGGTAGTAGGGTGCGACGTGGATGAAATTTCAAGGGGGGTTTCCGGCTTTGAGGTGTTGAAGGTTTTAAGAGAGATTGGTCATTTTGAGATGAAGCAGAACAATGAAGAAGGGGTCTGTCCATTTTTTTACTGTGCGGCTGAAGGCTCAGGTCGTCGTGAAGAAGACGAAGATGAGAGAATCGGGTCTGTGCATTGAAGAAGAAGAACAATCGAGCAGGGCTCTCCTTATTTTCTCGATGAATTCGGCTCTCTTTCTCTCTTCAATATATATTTGCGAAACTTTGTTTTTCTCTTTCAGTCCCCCTTTTCAGATTTTTTTAGCATTATTTTATAGGTAGAGTCTAGATCTAGGGTTTATTATGGTTTTAGGCTTGGCTTGTTTGGGAATTGGGTAATGAAATTGTGGTTTGGGTTGGTTTTGTCTTTAAAGATGGCCCAATTGCTTAATTTAAAACCACATTGCAATTAAATCCTTCTTGTCTTTTCTTTTCTTTTTTTTCTTTGATTAAATGACTTCAATAGAGAAAAAACATTGGATTAGGTGGAAAGCAAATGAGTCCAATTACCTGGAAAAATCATCTACTATGCTTAAAAATTACCTAAATACATTGTAAGTTTGAGTATGGTAAGAAAAGGGGTGGTAGATTTATGGAGCTAGCAGGGAAAGAAAATCTTTGCTGCTTAGCCATGGGTCAAACATCAGAAATAAAGGAATGTTTCTTAGATAGTTTGTCTTTAATATAGGAATGAGATTTCATTTTAGGAAAAGGCATATGACCAAGTCTAAGGTGCCAAAACATATAATAATCAAAAGCAGGAGAAACATGTTGCACACAACTGGTAACAATTTTAGTTTCTTCAATGGAATTTACAGTGTGTATTGAAGAAGAAACAGTTGAAACACAACCAGAATTATCAGAAACATTAGAACTAGTATCACCGGTTGAAAGATCAAGAATGTAAGATGACGAATGACAGTCACTCTGGGATATGTCCATTATAGATTTTACCAAGAACTAGTGGCATCTTCAGAGAAGGGCCCTGTAAAACACAATCATAAGGAGTGAAAAGAGCATTACAACAGAGTTGCAATAAAAGTTGATGCAAGGAAATAAAATTGTATTTTAAAGAGGGCACAAGTAAAACATTTTGTAAAAATATACCATTAAACAAAGGAAGAGAGCCTGAACAAGTCACTTTGACTCTATAACCATTAGGAAGAATTACCAAGTAAGGAATGGTTAAAGGTTTAAGATTGATTAACAGAGATTTTTGAGGTGTCATATGATTAGTTGCACCAGAGTCTATTATCCAATGATCACCATCTAATTTAGACAAATTACAAGCAAAGACACAATAATTTCTAATATCAAGACAATGAAACAAACTTGCAAAATTAGCAGATCCAGCAGCATCGTTATCCTGTGTAGTCACCTTGGTCTGTTGAAACAGAATTAGCAAATTTTCGTATTGTTCTTTTATAAAACCATGACTCTTGGACTCAGGCTGTTCAACTCGATTGTCACCAACAAAGTTCTCTGCTTGGCCCATGTTCTGAGACTCTGAAACATGTGCATAAGCCACATTTTTTCTGAATCTATCATGTTAAGGATTATTAGGATATCCAATTAACTTGTAGCACTGTTCAATAGTATGGCCCGTCTTTTTGCAATATCTGCATACCATATTAGTCTTCTTAGTATCAAAGATAACATTCTGAGAATAATTTTTTTCCATTCCAGCAGTTGATGGTCTTGCATATGGCCTTTACATACTAGCAGAGAATGAGGTAGATTTAGTAGAGAATGAAGGAGCTGAAAGTGGAGCCTCACATTGACTTTCATCATTGAGAAATATGGAATAGGCAGTGTCAATGTTTGGTAGCGTCTTCATCGCCAAAATATTTCTCCGAATAGTGGTATAAGTATCATTAAGTCCCATTAAAAAATGATGAAGTTTCTTATCATCTTCTAGTTTTTGAAAAGCTTCCTTGCCACCACACACACAATCAGGATATATAATCGAGTAAACTAATTCATCCCTCATTTTCTTTATCCTAGAGAAGTAAGAAGAAACATTTGAATTTCCTTGAGAAAAGGAAGACAAGGACTTACAAATTTGATAGACCTCGGATCCATTAGGTTGACCATAACGTTTCTCTATGTCGTTCCACAACTTAGCAACCGATTCAGTGTATATAACGCATTCTCTAATTTCTGCTTCTAAGCTATTCAGAATCCACACAATCACCATATCGTTACATCGACACCACGCCTCAAACTGTGGTGAAGTTGTAGTAGGTTTAGTAATTGTACAATTTATTATTCCCAGTTTATTCTTACAAGATAAGATAATTAACATCCCTCGTCATAACCCATCCCATAAAATCTATCATCAACAATGATTGTACCAGGGTTACCAGTCGGATAGAGATATAACGGGTGAAAAAGTTCAATAGATGTTGAAATAGCAGCAGTAGAAGTAGAAGATGTAGTCTCAGTAACTATTGTAATTGAAATTATCTAAAATTAGGGCACCAAATCTACGGAAACAATTACGAATCAAAAAAATAGAGAAGAGTACAGGTATTCTTCAATCAGTAGAAGAAGCAAATATCTTCAATAATCACAACACATATTCACTACAATTGAAACAAAAAAATCTCACTAGAAAATATCGCAAAACATCACGCCGGAAGATGAAAACTCAAAAATTAGTTGTGAAGGACAGCATCGGACTATAGCGGATGTCATGAAGAGCACAAACCTTGCTCTGATACCATGTTACAATCAAGGAATCGAAGCCATATGAGGCCAAAATTAACAAAGAACCCTAACTTCAAAGAGAGTGAGAGAACCCTTTATTGAACGGAAGTCTGTCCCATATGAAATTGAGTTCTCTGTTATTCTATTAGTCTAAACTATCTATTTATACATTGATTGGAAATAAAAGGCTGCATATTACAAAGATGGTTAAACATACAAAGATAAATAATGCTACAGGTTAAAGTGTACTCCACATCTTCAAGATGGGCGTGCCTTTGTATCTTGGACTGGAGCATGCTGGGCTTCAGGTTAAGATTGGGCTCCAACAGAAAAGGAAGGGGGGAGTAACGACATGAATTTGGGGTTTGGGGTAAGGTTTTGGGGGTGGGGGCAGTCTTTGATCAGAGAAAACCTAATGTCAAAGGTTGTTGGGAGGGGGTGATTATTTTTTAGTTTCCCTTTTGTTTCTCATTCCGTTCCATTTATGTGAATATTTTTTTTGGTCAGTTTCGAAAAGAATGACCCTTTTCTAAATTTTAAAACAGTTTAGCTTAAATTTATAATTCTACCATTAATGAAAAGCGTTTATAACTACACACATATTCTAAGCCCTTTTTTGACTTGTTTGAGACCACAAAGTCTAAAAGTCTTCATTTTTTCTTAAATTTCATGCCGAATCAAATAGGTTAACGGAGGGAATATAGTTTTGGGCCCAAATTTCACATGCCATCGTCTCATTTGTCAACGCGCCACGTCATCCACGATTGACTTACAAGCATGTTATTTTGTTTTACTAATTCTTGGTGAGTGGTTCAAACGTTAATTGAAGTGTTCAAATACAAAAAAATACAAAGTTTAAGGGGCTGAATATGCCTTTGGCCTAATAAACGATTATGTTATTTTAAGAACCCGTTTGGCCACAAATTTTATCAAAATAAATTTAAGTTTTATTTGGTAAATATATGTTTTGTCATAAATTTTACCTATATTTTAGCAAAATCTCAAATCATAAATCCCAAAACAAGTTCATAAGTTGGTTTTGGCCTAATAAGACACATGTTTTTCTACAATAAATTTGGAAAATATATTTTGAAAACGTATGTTCAAACACATTTTTATCTTCAAACTAAATTTCACCCAAATCAGATTTTTCAGAATAAATTTGAGAATCTAAGCCAAACGCTAGCTAATACTTTTTTTCCCATTGTATTATGATATGAACGGTTTAAATGTTTTATTTTCACATTTAATCTTCCATGATCTCCCTTTATTTCACATTTATCTTCCATGATTTCCCTTTATGTTATTGTCCCCATTTTCACACCTATTATTAATTTCAAACCCATTTATCCATTTACGAATCACCCTTCTCAATACCATGCAACCACTTCTATGAAAATTGATAAGATACACAAGTAAAATTTTGTATACTTTGTATATTAAATTTGTTTCAGACTTTATTGAAAATACATTTTTTACATAATTTTAAAATTAAAACATAGTATTGCTGTTGTAATGTATATATGTACGACTTTATTGGAGTAGACCAACTAAGCCTTCTTACTATTGTTAACACTTGCTTGTTCAAAAGTAAAAGTGTACTCATATACAACTGTCAGGCAAAATGACTCCTTTTTTACTTCCTTGAACATTCTTGCAAAAAGATTGTGCCTTTTTGTTCATATGAGTGAGCTTTATGTCTTTTATCTGGATCCTTTGCATGGATTGCTGGGACTGCGGTCAAATTTCATAGCTACTGGAGTTGTTGACGTCCCTTGTATATTTTCATACGTTACTTGACTAATCTTTACACCAGAAGTCTGCAATTAACCAAACAATAAATAATAACATAACAACGTAACATAGATTCATCATTACCACCTCTATAGCAGTTATAAGACAAGTTTTCTACATAGGAAAACAGTAAATAAATTGAACAACAGATTAAAAAAGTACTCAATGAACTCAATATTACAACAACAACAACTACCCAGTATAGTCCCACAAGGTGGGTCTACGAAGGGTAATATGTAGACGGGCCTTACCCCTGCCCGAAAGTGCAGAGAGGTTGTTTCAAATAATGAGCTCAATATTGATATATAAAAATATGCCCTAATATCGTTCAAAACTCTTCTCGAGAGGAAGCAAAGGAAACGCCCATCTTTTTCTGTTCGTTCGAAGAATATTTACCTCGCCTGGACAATCTTTGTTGTTGGGGCAGTAATTCTGATCAATGATGATTGGATTGTCAACGTATTTCATGACTATGTTGCGGTAATTAATGTTGGTGACAAAACCAGTGCTGGATCTTGCCCAAGATTTTATTCTTAACCCATTATCAGATCCTGTGAATATCGAGTAAACCAATGTCACATTCTGCACGCCATCTTCTTCATAATTCCTTGCTAGACTTCCAATGCTGCAAGAAAAAGAATAAAAGTATATCTTCAACACAAAATGCGAAATAAATATACAAAAAACTAAATGTTAAATAATGGACATTGATTGAATTAATAAGAGGATGGTCAAATTGAACGCAATGACCATAAGTATAAAGATTTTTTGGGTGAAACCAGAAAAGTGAACTATGACTCACATGATATGGTCAACATCGCTTCGATTAATTAATTAGAAGCGTTAAGAATAGAATTCTATTTGGAATGAATGTCTATCTTGTAGAGAGTTTTACTTTGGCTAAGTCATTTTTCCTCCTATAAATAGAGGGGTCTTACCCCATTGTAAATCAACCAAAAATTAAAAAAGAATTTTCTCTCTCTCTTTCTCTGCAATATTGCTCTTGTTCCTTTATTATTTTATAACACGTTATCAGCACGAGACTCTACTGTCTCAATAAGCTCTTTAGGAAGATTAAGCAACAACGGAAAGAGAAGCCGCAACAGTGAATACACGAACCCCAACGTATCTCCTTCATCTTCTTCATAGAGATTGGACCAAAAATCCTAAAACAAAGTCTTCTTTTTCATTAGAAACGATAACCAGCATCCCTTAAGAAAAAGCTTCAGCCGCAACAGATATGAAAGACACGCTGCTTTATCTTCTTCTTCTTTAAGGTGAACAACCAGAGAAAAACCTTAAGCTTCCACACTTAGCAGCATCCATCTTCGTCCCTCACGTCCACCACGACCATGAACGACCAAGCAGTCGCCGTGAACGAACCAGCTACTCCCCGTCATCCTACTGCATGAACCCCACGTCGAACCACCAGCTCGTTTCATCATCTCAAAAACCAGCAGCGAACTGTTGTTCCATTTCTTCTGTTTCACCTGTTGCCGTTGCTGTTTCTTCGTCCAAAACAAAACAACCATCTGCCGTTTCTCCGAGGTCATCGAAAGAGGTTCCGCACGAGATTCTAACCAATTGAGTAGAAGCTTTGGAATTGAGAATAATGATCGTCAAATGTTCTATGATCTTCCTTCAAGATTAATTATGGATTTAAGGTAAGTATTTTACTTTTCTCTTTCAAATTCTTGTAATTCTATAATTTGATTTTAAATACAAGCATAGACGGTAAATTTTGATTGCAACTTTAAGGTAGCTTGAAAGATATTATAACCACCCAAAGTGGTAAAAATTTCTATGGTTTGCCATAATCAAATTCATGTATGATTGTGGGCAAAGAATTGAAAACCAGTCCCATTGAGTTTGCTCCGTTCTCATTCACTTTAGAGAATGTGATAGCAGTATGTGATAAGTTTGAAAGAAAACAAAATAATTACTATAAATGTATCAATGGATGTGGACGTGACAATAGACGAAATTATAATCGCCAACATTGTGATAATGAGAATAACAAGGATTCTCAAAATAATCCTTCACTATTTGAAAGTAATATTTGTTATCAATTTGACAATATGATATTTTATAAAGCACATATAGATGATTATGGTCCATTCAGGTGTGAGTGTGACAACATCTAATTTATGAATACATATTCATTCTCGGAAGAATATGAATGTGCTAGTGGTAGTGAATATACCACACTCACCTCTAGAAGGAGGTTTGAGATGATATAAGATAATAATGTCATTATTATGGCATGAATGGTCATTGGTCACGTAAATTTTTGCAATGTGATTATTAAAAGACAATGGTAATGCAAGAAACATATCTTACATATAATTCTGACCATGACCATAATGGTATATCTTTCACTTTAAAAGAGATATTCATCATATGGATGTTCATGAATATTTGGTAGTACCAAATTAATTGAGAACTCTGCAAGAGCCAATTATACTATTTTGGAGAAACACAATTGATTACCAATAAGGTATTGTGTTGTAGTAAGTCTCAAAGAAACTTATTCAGTTTCCAAAGTATACGCGAAAGCGATTGATTATAATGAGACTATAAATAAAGGAAAGATTTTATATCTTCTATTACTACAACTTGTAGCCGGATATTATGTATGTGAAAAGCTATTGCTTTGTTTTCTAGTTTGTACTACATAAACAAAAGAATGCCACACAATACGTGGATGTTTATTGATATAAAACCCCATATCATAATAAACTTGGAGTTCATTGATAATTGCAAATATCGTGGTGTAACCTGAACTTTATCAATATTGATAATTTATTCAGTTAGCATACATGGTTTAGTCATATCAATTTAAGTATGATGTGCAAAAATAATAGAGAATTCACATGGGTAAATATTAATGAACTAGAAAGTTCTTTACGGATTCTCTTATATTGCTTGTTCTCATTAATTAATTGACCAACTAAAGTTGGGATTGAATCCTATAAATTCTGGAAATATCAAAGGTGAATATGGGTCCATTCACCTGCCATGTATACTACATAAGATGCATCTATGAGATGGTTACATGTGCGATTATTATTAACCTGCAACCTAGCCGGTGCTTGCGAGGCAACTTGCTCAGTAATCTAATTTCGAGCATAATTTCCAGATTTTCTATTCAAGATAGATTATCTTGATAAATTTATTTACGTCACAGCTGGTTTAGCAAAATAATTTATTGAGTGCCTCCACTTAATAACTAAACTGTTTCTTATTAGAACAGAGTTATATATATCAATTTGATATGTGTTATATACGAAAGTATATTGCATTCTCCCCTCACAAATGGTTCAGGGTAAGGAACCAAATAATTTCATCTTATTATTATTGATGTGCGGTGTATATTTTCATTAACACCATAATGCACAAAGATGGATTTCCAAAGTTGAGGAAGCAAGTTAGTTTTTCTAACATGAGTGGGAGACAAGATACAACAGTTGAGAAAAAAATTACATGGAATGAATTATTATTTATACATATAGATCCTCGAATAGGATAATATGAACTTGAAGTTCATAAAAGAATAATTCATTTGCAATATATTGCAAAGCATGTCATACGCATTTGTTGACCCAAATAAAGTAACTATATTCTCATTGCAAATGCTCATATTAAGTCCTAGAAGGACAAAATCTATGGTAAGCTTAAAGCGTATAGACAAATCAGTTTCAAATATAACTTCTTGATAAAGAAGATGAGCAAATGATCAAAGTGATCATAATAAATGAGGCAAGTGATCTAGAAGGTCACGTGACATAACACTTCATTAAATCTCATGAGAGATTCAGGTACCTGAATATATGAATGAAAAGATCTATATGTTATTTCTTTATGAAATTTATTGGAACTAATATAATATGTTTGTCGACAACATCTATCATAGCGTTAAGTCTAGATGAGGATCTTAAGTCTATCGAGTATAGACACAAAAGTATTAGTCAAATGGAAGAGATACAATTCAAGTAGAATTGATTCCATGTGAAAGACATGTAGTTTTGGACATGTAGTTCAAATACTTAAAAGTATAAAGTCAATGGTATGTTCAATCAGTTTTCGATATCTTATTTGTCTAGCATGAGATGAAAATTTGATATGCATCTAAAGTCTATAATATGGCTTATATGACTTAACTTATATGACAATCCATGAAGGATTTAAGTTGCTTGAACCATCTACAATTCTTGATCTTGAGGAACCACTTCCTCAGTCCAATTTATGCACAAATGTATCTTGCTATAACTATAAGCATGATAATGTGATAGCGAGGATGCCTTTATGGAGATATTGAAGAGCCATCCCATGATATTTGTAAAGATATTATATATCTATCACGAGTTATGATTTTAAGGTGCAAATATTCATTATAGTTAATATGACAAATTTATTTATCAAATCTCTACCAACGATCTCTTGAAGATGGTGCACAAGATTGGAATGCGAAGGCTCAAGGATGTGAATTGATGCTATCATCAGGGGGAGTTAATGCGTGTTGCACTCTTTTTCCCTTACAAGGTTTTGTCCCACTGGATTTTCCTTGCAAGGTTTTTAACGAGGCAACCAATAGGCGCATTTATAAACATGTGTACTCTTTTTCCTTTTCTAGAATTTTTTTCCCATTGGGTTTTATTTTAGTTAAGGTTTTTAATGAGGCACATTACTTATTGAGTAGACATTCAAGGGGGAGTGTTAAGAATAGAATTCTATTTGGAATGAATGTCTATCTTGTAGAGAGTTTTACTTTGAGGCTAAGTCATTTTTCCTCCTATAAATAGAGGGGTCTTACCCCATTGTAAATCAACCAAAAATTCAACAAGAATTTCCTCTCTCTCTTTCTCTGCAATATTGCTCTTGTTCCTTTATTATTTTTAGTTTCCACTTATATGTTTCCCAATATATGGTACTTGAAATATATGTCGAGATATTGACATCAACCACCTGTCAAATAATATTTTCCTCTGTATTGGAAAAAGAGGTATAGCCTCAAAAATAAACCACCAATTAGTTTATGAAAACATAATTTTATATTAATTGTAGAATAAATATCCAAAGTAGAATTAAAATTCTGAAATTATTTGATCCTAGTGTTTCTGAGAAATGTCGTGCTATTCTAGTTTTAACATGTAGCACAAGTTCCTCAAATTGCCCAATCCCTTCTTCTCCTCCTCGAATTGTGCTGTAATAGTAAGAGAATGCTACTATTACAGCAGTATACAAAAAAAGAATCATACTCGTTGTACGTACTTAAGGAGATCAAAACATAAACACGCGAGCACGCTTACACACAATAAATAAAAGTATGGGTCTCTAATAGTTTAAGCTTTTAAATGGGATGACTGCCCACTTCAATATGCTATTAAAGTAGATAAAAAACATTGGTTCAAATCTCCTCGCGCTGTCCTTTATAAAACAAAAAAGAATATCAGCATGCTTGGCTCATAAAAATGAATTAGACTTGAAAGTGATCGCTATATTTGTTACAAATATAATTAAAAATAAGATTATCGCTATACGGTCATGGTAGTAACATGAAGTGCTTACCTAACACCATGTCCAGGTCCACATAGAATGTTCTCAGTCCAAAGATTTCTAGTGCCAGGTCCAATAGATATACAGTCATCTCCAGTTTTGTTTCTACTATTTGTGATAGTAACACCAGTTGATGATTGAACATGAATGCCATCGGTGTTTGGGCTCTGATCGGGGGCTATTGTTCTTACCTTTCGAATCATCACATTGTTGCAGCCATTGATCACAACATGTGTTAGCTGGCTGTTATTGATAGTAAACCACTTATCACAACATCATTACCAATTGAAGGTTATTGACTGCACTTTTCACATAAAGAAATTAAGATTACTGAAATATTTTACGTTTATATTATATTTGTTTTCTTCATGAAAAGGTACGACATGGTACTTTCGATGTACTAAACTGGAATGAGATATTTATTATGTACAAGGATATTTTTATGTAGAATGAAATGGAAAAAATATTAACATGTGTTATTTATGTCCGAAGGAAAGAATGTGTGAGCGTATTTTTAATTCTACTTCACATGATGTCAAATAAAAGGTTAGGAACGATAATAAAAGTTGAAGTAGAGAAATCTTTTAAATGAAAAACCTTAGTATTTTTGCTGTTGAAATTGAATTACAACATGAAGGTTTAATCTTTCTTCTTCTACCATCACCACGGCACACGCCCCACAACTCCAAGATTAGAAGAAGAAAAAATGATTTATAAAGACTGAGTGATTATACTAAATGAAGAAAAGTTACCTACTTGGTATAGTTAAGACCTAGATCTTCAAGAAAAGTTGGTCATTTTTCAATTTTGATCAAATAACTATTTCATCTGTCTCATTTTGTGTGACATACTTTACTTTTTATTTTGTTTTGAATTACACATTTCTTGAAATTTTCCATATATATTTGGTTAAGCCTTTCTTAATTTCATAATCATATTACAACTTAAATTGGGACCGAGAGAATTTCCTAATGCATGAAGTCGAGTTATTATAAAACATACCCTAGCTCCAACTGGGCAATTATTGCCTGATTTCGTGCAAGCCCAAAAAGCTGCTCCTTTTGCATCTAGATTTCCACTGATGACCTAAATTCTATTGACCTGAATGAACAAAAGCCAGTAGCCGGAGTTGCTGTTAAAGCATAATATGTAATTTGTAATTTGTATTAGCTAGAAGTCTCTAGATATATGAGTGTAATATCAAATCATGGAGTTTTCTAGAATACTAGAGAACATGTTTGGAAAAATATCTATACAAGTAAAATATCTAGAGTCTAGAATAATGTAGAGCTTGAGAAAAATCTCATGCATGTGGAAAAATCTAGAACTAACCAACAAGTCTATAAATAGCCATATAATCCATCATTTGTAATGGATTAAGAAGAAGCATTCAAAGTTATTCCCATAACATTTTCCTACTCTAACAATCTAATATCTTCTTCCATACACTTCACCCCAACAAATTTGGTATCAGAGCGTGGTTAGCCTTGTGTCTCAACAGTAGTTCTTCAACATGGCAACATCATCACCATCCGTGTTCAATATTCACAGAATCTTGTCCTCATTTTTTATGGAGATAACTATGATTATTGGAGCCTCTAAATGAAGACTCTTTTTATTTCTCAAGATCTTTGGGAGCTTGTACAAGATGGCTGTGATGGACCCGATGACTTGGCTACGCTTGCAACATGGACGGCGTCCAAGCAAAAGGAGTTCAAGGAAAAAAAGAAGAAGGATGCAAAGGCACTTCTCTTTATTCAACAAGGGGTAAGTAAAACTATCTTCCCTCGTATTATTGTAGACACAAGTTCAAAACAGGCTTGGGATATTCTTCAAAAGGAATTTCAAGGCTCCTCTAAGGTAATCTCTATCAAACTTCAATCTTTATGTAGAGAATTTGATAATATATCAATGAAGAATGATGAATCAATGAAGGTATTTTTCGATAGAGTTACCGCACTAGTTAATCAAATTAAAAGTTATGGAGATAAAATTAAAGCGAAGAAAATTGTTGAAAAAATATTACGTAGTCTTCCTGCAAAATGGGATCATGTTGTTGCTGAGATTGAAGAGTCTAAAGATTTATCCTCTTTAAGTTTTCATGAACTAATGGCTTCTTTGGAGACACACGAGCTTAGAATGAACAGATTTTCAATTCAAGAGGTGGAGCAGGCATTTCAATCAAAGGTTACTCTTTCAAATGAAAAGGCTGGAGAATCGGAGAAGGGAGATTAAAAGAATAAATTCCAGCAAAATCGCAACTTTCAACAAAGGAAGTTTGGAAATAAAAATCAAGGCCCAAAAGGAAGGTTTGTTAAAAATAGTTTCTCAAAAGGTACGTCTTCCGCCCAATGTCGTATTTGTGGGAAATCAAATCACAATGCGCAAGATTGTAGATTTAAATGCAAAAGGTGTAAAAATGCTAATCACTCCCAAAGAGATTGTTGGTATAATAAACCTGACGAAGCTAACTTTACAAAAGTAGATAATCTATTCTATTCATGTTTTAATGTTGGTTCGGATACAAAAGATATTTGGTATTTGGATAGTAGTTGTAGTAACCATATGACAGAGAACAAGAATAGCTTCGTCAAGTT
Source organism: Nicotiana benthamiana (assembly GCA_034376525.1). Taxonomy (NCBI): domain Eukaryota; kingdom Viridiplantae; phylum Streptophyta; class Magnoliopsida; order Solanales; family Solanaceae; genus Nicotiana; species Nicotiana benthamiana. The sequence goes on along the minus strand of CM067333.1, from coordinate 45,433,601 downwards.
AAACAAAGACATAGATTCTCAAGTAAAGCTTGGAGATGGAAAAATTCATAAGGTTGCAGGTAAGGGAGTGATAGCTGTAAAAACCACGGGAGGTAAGATCAAGTTTATTTCTGATGTTCTGTATGTTCCGGGCCTTACACAAAATTTATTTAGTGTGGGACAATTGTTGCAAAAAGGATATAGAGTAAATTTTATCAAAGATGAAAGAATAACTATTGAAGAAAAGAGCAATCAAGTAGTGACCAAAATTAAAATGTCTCCGAATAAAGTTTTTCCACTTAACCTGCCCATGGAGAATCTTGCACTAAAATCAGATGTTGAAAATGATCAATCTCTACTATGACATCTAAGATTTGGTCACTTGAATTATAGAACTCTTGATTTATTTAAAAAGAAAAACATGGTGAACGGGCTCCCACACATACATAAGAAAGGAAAAACTTGTGAAGGTTGTATATATGGGAAAATGCATAGATTACCCTTCACAAAAACATCATGGAGAGCTACACGCCCTTTAGAATTGGTGCATGCTGACGTATGTGGCCCAACTAAGACTCCATCATTAAATGATAAAAGATATTTCTTACTTTTTGTGGATGATTATTCTAGAATAATGTGGGTTTATTTTCTAAAAGAAAAGTCTGAAGTTTTCTCAAAATTTGTTGAGTTTAAAGCTTTTGTGGAAAAGCAAAGTGATCAAAGGTTAAAGATACGGCGGACTGACAGAGGAGGAGAATTTGTTTCAAAAGAATTCAATGAATATTGCAAGGCCGAAGGAATAAAGAAAGAATTGACTGTGAAATATACTCCTCAACAAAACGGGGTTGAAGAACGGAGAAATCGCTCCATAGTAGAGATGGCACGGAGTATGTTAAAAGGTAAGCATCTTCCTAACAAATTTTAGGCTGAAGCGGTCTATACAACGGTCTACATCTTAAATCTTTCACCCACAAAAGCTGTTCCTAACAAGACCCCCTACGAGGTATGGCATCAAAGAAAAGAAAATGTAGATTTCTTCGAAGTATTTGGATGTATTGCCTATGCTCATGTTCCAGTGCAGACCAAAAACGAAAAATTTGATAAGAACGGTGAAAAATACATTTTTATTGGCTATAGTAATGAATCCAAAGCCTACAGACTCTTTGATCCTAATACGAACAAGCTGGTGATTTCAAGAGATGTCATTTTCGATGAAGCAGCATCATGGAAATGGGAGGAAAGTTAAGATGCGACTCTAAAAGTCCTTGCAAAAGAAGATAAAGAATCTCATACAAATGAAGGACCAAGTATGAAGGAATCTTCTGATATAGACTCACCACCAAGAAAGGTACGTTCTTTACGAGATATTTGTGATTCATGTGATGTGGCATTTTTCTCTTGTGAACCAGAGAAATTCGAAGAGGCTATAAAAGATGAAGGTTGGCAAAAGCCATGGACGAAGAAATCTCTATGATTAAGAAGAATAAAACATGGGAGTTGGTGGATCTTCCACAAAATAAGGAGGTCATTGGTCTTAAATGGGTTTATAAGACCAAGTACAACGAAGACGGCACGATTCATAAGCTAAAAGCTCGGCTAGTTGCAAAAGGCTATTCACAGCAACCAGGCATTGATTTCAATGAAACATTTTCCCCTGTTGCTCGAATGGAGACGGTTAGAACTGTGTTAGCACTTGCTGCTCAATTAAAATTGAAGGTATATCAACTAGGTGTTAAATTTGCTTTTTTGAATGGAGATCTCAAAGAAGAAGTGTATGTCGAGCAACCGCAAGTCTATATTGTCAAAGGTCAAGAAAGAAAAGTGTATCGTCTTCGTAAGGCTCTATATGGACTCAAGCAGGCGCCTTGAGCATGGTATAGCAAGATTAATAGTCACTTTTGCAAACACGGTTTTCAGCGAAGTCCAAGTGAGCCATCTTTATATCTCAAGAAGTAAGGTGCAGATTTTCTTATTATTTGCCTTTATGTTGGTGATCTTTTTTATTGTGGCACGAATATAAAGTTGGTAGAAGAATTCAAGAAGGCAATGATGCAAGAATTTGAGATGACAGATTTAGGCCTCATGAGATATTTTCTTGGCATCCAAGTAAAACAACATGAAGGAGAAATATTTATAAGCCAAGAAAAATATTGTGACGATTTATTAAAAAAAATTCATATGACAAACAGTAAACCCGTTGATACACCAGCTGCTTTGAATGAGAAGTTATCTCTCAATGATGAGGCACAAAAGGTGGATCCATCAATGTACAGAAGACTGATTGGATCATTGATTTATCTCACAAACACTAGACCCGATATAATATATGCGGTAAGCGTGCTATCTAAATTTATGAGCAATCCAATCAAGCTACACTACGCATCAGCAAAAAGAGTTCTTCGATATTTGAAAGGCACAAAGACGTTTGGAATAAAATATGTTGCAGAGGAAAACAATTCTCTTGTTGGCTACACCGACAGTGATTGGGCAAGACGCGTTGATGATCGTAGAAGCACTTCGGGATATGTCTTTGCTTTGGGATAAAAAATAATCTCTTAGTCATCCAAGAAACAACAAACCGTGGCATTATCTTCAGCGGAAGCAGAGTACATCTCAGCTGCTAATGCGGCATGTGAAGCAGTGTGGCTTAGAAGAATACTCCTTAACTTGGAGCACGGACAAGATTGTCATACAACAATTTATTATGACAACATGTCGGCAATTGCTATGACAAAGAATCCTGTGTTTCACGCAAGAAGCAAGCATATAGAAATTCGTCACCACTTCATCAGAGAATTGGTTGAAGACGGAGAGATTGAGCTGAAGTTTATCAACACCAATGAGCAGCTGGCGGACATCTTCACAAAAGCACTTCTAGTGGACAAATTTACTCACTTCAGAGATAAGTTACAAATTACAAATTAAGAGGGGGTGTTAAAGTATAATATGTAATTTGTATTAGCTAGAAGTCTCTAGATATATCAGTATAATATCAAATCGTGGAGTTCTCTAGAATACTAGAGAACATGTTTGGAAAAATATCTATACAATTAAAATATCTAGAGTCTAGAATAATGTAGAGCTCGAGAAATATCTTATGTATGTGAAAAAATATAGAAGTATCCAACAAGTCTATAAATAGCCATGTAATCCATTATTTGTAATCGATTAACAAAAAGCATTCAAAGTTATTCCCATAACATTTTCCTACTATAACAATCTAATCTCTTCTTCCATACACTTCACCCCAACAGTTGCCAATGGCCCAATAATCCAATGGAGCCAGAAGGGTTCCATCAATCCTTACAGTTATTCTATTTTTACATGGCCCTCTGAATGTTGCTGCCTTTATTAGATAACGTCCTCGGGGAACGTAAATGGTCGCTGGTTGCACTGAGCTGCATGCAGCGCTCCATGCCTTCAGAAATGGCTGAGTTGCATCAGTTTGGCCATTTTGTTTTGCACCAAAGCTTAACACATTAAAGGTTGATGTTGCATTTTATTGCGAGAGCAGAAATATAGAAGATAAAAGGACAGTAATGCAAGATATTATCAGGTTATCCATTTAGACCAAAAATTAATGGATTTCTTCCTTGGGTTTTCTTTTGGCAATACAAAACAAAAGTTGATATTTCGAATTGGGAAAAACGGATAACTAACCATAATATTTATAGAATTTTCAGATATCTTTCTTGAATTTATTGCCTGTAATAGTGCAATGATTGGAGAAATTAATGCATCAATGAAGTTAGAAGTGTATGTCACACGTCGACGGCATACTATGATATGTACGGCAGCCATGTGACAAGTTATTTTGCTGTTTTTTGGTTAATAAAGCATGTTCGCTTCAAACTTTCCCTTCAAGAAAGTATGTGGTTAAGCGCAGGAAAACTAACGTATCTTATGTGCAATAATAAAGAAATACTTACGACTTTGTGTACAACGTTTAAGTACGGCTTTAGTTGACGGCTTTCATTATAAAAGGGAAAACACTCGAAACCCAAATTTATAAGAAAGGAACAACAAAAACAACGAAGAAAGAAAAAGAGAAAGAAATGGAATATTAACATGGATTTAACGCACGCGATATAGCATATTCTTTCGAAAACAGCCTCTTTAGCTCTTCAGGTAGGGATAAGGTCTGCATACTCACTACCCTCCCCAAACCCCACCTGTGAAATTGTACTGAATATGTTGTTATTGTTATTAACGCACGACATATATACAAATTAGGATTAATGTATACGCAAAAGTATCCTAAGTTATTTTAATCTGATAGTGTAAGAAACATACAATGTCAATGAGGTAAACTCGGCAACAATAAAGAAATGAAATGGCTTGTTTAGCTGTTTTAAGGTGCAAGGCGTTGAATATAGTTGAAGTAGAATATGATGCTTTTGACGGACCGATGGCAGAGCCTTTTCAGGCAAAATGATCGCCGATTCATCGCAACCTCCTCACCACGACTCCTATATTAGACAAATGATTTGTTATATCTTCTAATGACCATTACTGTCCTATTTCGTCTTGTTCCCTTCTACTTATTTCATTTTGTTATAAACTAAAGCAAAAGACAAGAACAATAGAACAAGAACAATAGCAATAGAGAGAAGAGTAGAGAGAGTTCTTCTTATTGAGTTGAGAGGGGTCTCAAGGGATGATTTACAATGGTAGGGGGCACCTCTATTTATAGGGGAGAGGAAGATTTAGCTACCACTAATAGAACTCTAAAATCTCTCTAATTAGATACATTAAAGACATTCACCTTAAATAGAAGTGTAAGAATCTTCTATTACATAACACTCCCCCTTGAATGTCTATTCAATGATGTGCCTCATAAAACCTTAAAACCAAAACCCAATGGGAAAAATTAAAGTAAGGAAAAAGAGTACACATGTTTGAATATGCGCCTATTGGTTGCCTCGTTAAAAACCTTGCAAGGAAAACCCAGTGGGACAAAACCTTGTAAGGGAAAAAGAGTGCAACGCGCATTGACTCCCCCTAATGAGTACATCAATTTATATCCTTGAGCATTTGCATTCCAATCTTGTGCATCATCTTCAAAACGATCTTTGGTAGATGCTTGATGAATAAATCAACCATATTGACTTGAATAAATATTCCGCACCTGGAAATCATCATTCTTGATGGATATAAACATCTTCATATAATGTCGTGGAATAGCTCTTCAATATCTCCATAGATGCATTCTCAAAGCCATCATGCTTATAGTTATGGCAAGATACATATGTACACAAATTGTACTTAGGATGTGGTACTTCAGGACCAAGAATTGCATATGCTTCAAGCAACTTAAATCTTTCAAGTTAAGTCATGTAAGTCACATAATAGACTTTAGCTGCATATCAAAGTTTCATGTCATGCTAAACAAATAAGATATCGAAAATTGACTATACATACCTTTGCCTTTATACTTTCAAGCATTTGAACTATAGGTTCAGAACTACATGTCTTTCATATGGAATCAATTCTTCTTGAATTGTATCTCTTCCATTTAGTTACTTTCTTTGAGTCAGCAAATGCGTATAGCATGCTTTGCAATATGTTGCAATTGCATTTCCTTTTTATGAACTACAGGTTCATATCATGATATTCGGGGATATACATATACAAATGAAAATTCATCCCATGTAACACTTTCTCAAATGTTTATCATGTCTCCCCCTCATGTTAGTAAAGCTAACATGTTTCCTCAACTTTGGGAAATCATCTTTGTGCATTATGTCAATATACACAGCACCTTAGTAATAAGATGAAATTATTTGGTTCCTGACCCTGAACCACTTTTGAGGGGAGAATATACTCTCGTATACAACTTATATCAAACTGATATATATATAACTTAGTTCTCATAAGAAACAGTTTAGCTATTAAGTGGAAGCACTCAATAATTATCTTGCTAAACCAACTTTAATATAAACCAACTTATCAAGATGAACTGTCTTGAGTAGAGAATCTGGAAACTATGCTCGAAGTTAGATTACTGAGCGATTTACCTCGCAAGCACTGCCAGGCTGCGGGTTAATAACAATGGCGCATGTAACCATATCATAGATGCATCATATGTGGTATACATGGCAAGTGAATGGGCCCATATTCACCTTTGATATCTCCAGAATCAAGGGGCTTCAACCCGAACTCTTTAGTTGGTCAGTTCATTACTGAGAACAAGAACTTCTAGTTCTTTGATATTCACCTATGTGAATTTGCACATCATACTTCAAATGAGATGGCTAACACGAATGTCAACTGAATAAATTATCAATATTGGTAAATTTCAAATTTACACCATGACATGTGCACTTACCAATAAACTTCGGGTTTATTATGACATGGGTTTTATACCAATAGATATCCACTTTATTGTGGCATTCTTTCGTTTTGTGTAGTACAAACTGGAGAACAAAGCGGGTAGCTTTTCATATACAAATTACCCCGCTACAAGTTGTAGTAATAGGAGAATCAAAGCCTTCCTTTATTTATAGTCTCAATATCATCAATCGCCTTCGCGTGTACTTTTGGAAACTGGATAAGTTTCTTTGAGACTTACTACAGCACAATACTCAATTGTGTTTCTCCAACATAGTAATAATTGGCTCTTCGAGAGTTCTCAATTAATTTTGTACTACCACAGACTGAGGTTCGAGATCCTCACATTCTTGCATTCCGTATTTTCAAGAGTCTCAGGCTCAATAGATTCTTCGTGAATCTCGGAATTAATAAAATCATGAGCGTCCTCATGTGATTCTTTCATAGTGTCATTTAGATCGTTCTTTTTCCTCTTTCTAGGATTTCGATCTTTGGAACCTAATGGTCTGCCACGCTTCTGGCGTGCATTTGACTCATTGGATATGACACTAGATATTTGTCCAATAGGGACTTCAATACGGATCGGAACATTTTCCCGCGTGAATGTGTGATTTCGTTATCCTCTTCAAGTCCGTAAATGCGTCAGGCATTTGATTTGCTATTCTTTGCAAATGGATAATCTTTTGTACCTCTTTCTTTCAAATAGAGGTATGTGGATCAAGATGAGATAATGATACATTTTTCCACAAAATTTCCCATTTGGTTTCACCGACTTCTCCCCCAAATTTTGGGAAAAGTGTCTCATCAAATTGACAGTCTGCAAATAGTGCAGTGAACAAATCTCCTGTCAATGTTTCGAGGTAGCGAATAATGGAGGACGATTCATACTCAACATATATTCCTAACCTTCTTTGCAAACCCATTTTGGTGCGGGATGGCGGTGCTACAGGCACATATACTGCGCATCCAAAGCTTCTTAAATGGGATATATTGGGTTCATGACCCAAAACCAATTGCAATGGGGAATATTTGTGTCAATTCGTCAGTCAGAGACGAACTAGCATTGCTGCATGCAACATGGCGTGACCCCAAAACGAAATGGGTAGCCGACGAACTAGCATTGCTTCATGCAAAATGGCATGACCCCAAACCGAAGTGGGCAGCCGACAAACTAGTATTGTTGCATGCAAAATGGCGTGAACCCAAGTCGAAGCGGGCAGCCGACAAACTAGCATTGTTGCATTCAAAATGGCGTGAACCCAAACCGAAATGGGCAGCCTCGTTTTCATGAAGAATTCAAGATTATTCTCATCTATTGTCTCAATATGATATCCATTTTGAATGATATCTTTAAAACTCAACAAGTTCCTTTTAGACTTGGAGGAGAACACTTTGATTGATATCATTAAAACCCAACAAGTCCTTCTTAGACTTGGAGGAGAACATTGCATTCTCTATGATTAACGTCATGCCTTTGGGCAGAGTTACAATTGCTCTTCCGGAGCCTTCAATCAATTTACTACTTCCATAGATTGTAGTAATGTTTGCCTTACACAATTACTCTTCTTTTCTTTGAGTATTGTATGTGTAGTACATGAATCAACTAGGCAAATACTTTTACAATTGGACGTTGGTCCAAGTTCGCTTTGTGAGATATCCATATTTGCTATCCCATAGTTTAACATACAAAAGAAATACACGAACATAGGAATAAACAAGTTCAATTCTTTTGTGTCACATAATATCTTCAAAATTTGCTACTAACAGTTGGCTAACAAAATCAGATATGTTATCCATAATCAATTCCTTTGCAGTTTGAAAATTTCAGCATTTTTCATAAGACAATCGATTATTAAACACACACAATCGATTGTTGGAACATAGACAATCGATTGTTAAACACACACAATCGATTATTTGTTATTTTTGAAAAACTTCGTAGCATACTGTCTTAAGACAATCGATTGTTAAACATCGACAATCGATTGTGGATGATTTTTGAAAAATTCCAGATTACACTGCCTAACGACAATCGATTGTTAGATATAGACAATCGATTGTGGGTGATTTTTGAAAAATTCCAGACCTCACTGTTTCAAGACAATCGATTGTTAGACAAAGACAATCGATTGTTGGCTATTTTTGAAAAATTCCAGAACACACTGTTTCAAGACAATCGATTGTTAGACAAAGACAATCGATTGTTGGCTATTTTTGAAAAATTCCAGAACACACTGTTTCAAGACAATCGATTGTTAGCCAAAGACAATCGATTGTTGATCAATTGTTTTTCAACTTTAATGCAAAAATAGTTGATAATCGACTAGTTTTTCAGGCTAGTCGATTACCCCCACTGGAAAATAAAAGTTTTATTGATATTTGAGCATATTGAAGATATTCTAAAGAACTACTGCTAACATTGCATCATGAACTAGCTAATACGAGCTGATACTAATGACTATTAGATTATTCACTAACTAATACAAATAAGTAGAACAAAATCAAATAACTCCATCTTCTTTCATCATGGTCCCATCGCCGATTAGGTGGTCTATTTTCCCCTCGGGTTGCTCAAAGAAGTCTGCCACATCCAGGTGGGTGATGTCCTCATTGTCGTCATAGACAAAGTTTGTTTCAGGGCCTTTTCTCTTTCGAGATGCTTGATAAAGGTCAACCAAGTGTCTTGGTATACGGCAAATCTTTGACCAGTGCCCTTTCCCACCGCAACGATAACATATAGTTTCTGAACTATTTGCCTTAGGATCTTCGGGATCCCGTTTCTGCTTTCGGTGGTTATCTCTCTTTGGGGGGTGACGGACTTCTTTGGAATTTCTTCCTTGTCCACGTCCTTGGCTTTGACCCCGTTTATGACCGTGATCGTGGTCCCTTTTATGTTTGGCATAATGCGAGTGCACCATATCTGCTTCAGGCAGTGGTGTAGACCCAGTTGGTCTATTTTCGTGATTTCTCATGAGCAGATCATTATTTCGCTCAGCCACTAGTAAGAGAGAAATCAGTTCAGAGTACTTCGTAAAGCCTTTCTCTCGGTACTGTTGCTGCAGTACCATATTGGAGGCATGAAACGTTGTAAACGTTTTCTCAAGCATATCGTAATCGGAGATGTTATCTCCACATAGCTTCAGTTTAGAAGTAATTCTGAACATAGCAGAATTATATTCAGAAACGGACTTAAAGTCCTGTAGCCTCAGATGGGCCCAATCATATCGTGCTTGTGGCAGAGTGACCAACTTCAGGTTGTCATATCTCTCCTTTAAGCTGTTCCACAAAACGAGTGGATCCTTGACGGTGAGATATTCAATCTTCAAACCTTCGTCAAGGTGGTGGCGCAAGAAAATCAAGGCCTTCGCACAATCTTGGGTGGATGCTTTTTCTTTATCTTTGAGGGTGTCTCCGAGACCCATAGCATCTAGGTGGATTTCAGCATCCAACACCCATGTCATATAGTTCTTGCCCGAAATTTCAAGGGCAACGAACTTTCTTTTCATAATGTCAGATATACTCGAAAATTAAATTAGGAAGAGGGAAAATACCTTGGATTTTCGAGAATGATACTTGAGACGGTAGAGTCTCGTGCTGATAACGTGTTATAAACTAAAGCAAAAGACAAGAACAATAGAACAAGAACAATAGCAATAGAGAGAAGAGTAGAGAGAGTTCTTCTTATTGAGTTGAGAGGGGTCTCAAGGGATGATTTACAATGGTAGGGGGCACCTCTATTTATAGGGGAGAGGAAGATTTAGCTACCACTAATAGAACTCTAAAATCTCTCTAATTAGATACATTAAAGACATTCACCTTAAATAGAAGTGTAAGAATCTTCTATTTCATAACACATTTCATTATTTCTCTCTTTTTTAGTATTAACAAATCATAAATGAACTCATACTTAACAATCTCTTATGTAATTGCAGATACATAATGGACCAGATGGGGAAGCTGAAATTGAATGAGGCGTGGTTTCATGAAAAAATTAATTATCACGCCCTGTTAGGATTTTGTCCTCATTTTCTTTTTATATTTGGATTTTACCTTTTCTTGAAGTAATGAAAAATAGTTTACTATAATTAATTGTACTTTTTTATAAGGAAAATAGAAATCTCTTCCATATATGACAGATTCGTTTCTTTGAGAAAAAGATTGTGAATCTTTATAAATTGAGGGTCCGTCATTCATAAAGAAAACACAAAAAACATCCATAATATAATCCTTAAAGAGTAGCATAATGGGAGATTTTTTTCTCTCAATAAGCTTTTTTCTTTTATATCACTAGATCAATGTGGCTCAATTGACCTAAACCATATAAAGTATGTCTACCTCTTATTGTATATTTTTCTTATTGACTAATTTATCGTTGTTCAAGGTTTGCTTGGCTATCTTTCGCATGATGCCATACTTTTTCGATCATAATAAGTAGTATCAGGGCTAATGGTTTAATCAGGTTAAAGACATATTCAAGGCAGGTGCAGATCAAGTTGCAGCTAGTTTGATGATAACAAAGTTATCTATCTAAAAAGGTCCAAAATGCTACATGTGAAGATAAATTTTCAATCATACTTTCATAAAATCTCGTTGCAACATATACAAAAATAAAAATTGTTTTTAACCCATGCTTATGAGCTTCATTGTCACAATCCAAAGACCCACTAGAGTCGCAATGACGCCTAACACGACTTGCTATGCAAGCTGACAACAAGTAAGAGGAAATAAACTTCAACAAAAATAAGAAATAGTCTCACATAGCTGAATAGCATAACTAACTAAAGTCCTAATAACAATACAACTTAAACAAATGAAAATCTGGTGTTATCGAGTGGATGAGCTCTATGGAATACTAAATAGAAAGTCCGAACAACATACAATATTGTCCGAAGACTAAAGTAATAACATAAGATAAAGGAGAGGAATGCAAGACTTGCAAACAGGACAACAGGGATACCTCGGGACATCACGACTATCCTTTCTGGGAATACCGGACTTTATATGATCCTGATCAGTGATCAGTATATTTTAATATTCTGGATCCTTATGTGCTTTTTTTTGTTATACTAGCGGCGGCAGATCTATTAGTAAACAGGAGCCGCTATCGCTCACCCGGCTGGATGTCAATCTGACAGATGGATAGGCGTAGCAGAAAAGAAAGGGTCAATTACAAGAGGAAGGCGGAGGAAAAAAGACGAGAGAGCAAGAATCACTTAGACACGTATTTATCAAAGTAAACTATGATCTCAATATCTAAACATCAAATAGAGCCATCGGATATCAATTAACATGAGGAAAATACAACTTTATGCATGTATGTCAAATTTACATACCGAAATAAACAACAACATAGTTTGATCACCAAGCATACACAATCTCAACACATTCATGGTGCCCAGAATAAATATCCGTCAATCATGCTCTCAACACTCTCGTGGAGCCCGATAAAATTCCTTTGAATCATCACACACTCCTTCAGCATTGTACGGGTGCCTGGCGTAATTAAGTCCCTCAGTAAGCACATCTCGTGTGCTTGTACTCATAGGTCCAGAAATATTAGGTAATCACCTGACTCTGGAGAGGCGAATCCTAACCCAAGTGTTGATCGGATAAAAGTCAAAGATCAATGTCACCCAGTATAATGTGGGGCCTTAACTCAAACGTCACCTTATTACCAATATCAATATGACTTTATGGTCTAAGATCAGCTATCAACGCACTCAATATGGCTCTATGACCCAAACTAAATTATCAATCTCCTGAAATCTTAATATACCACCATCTCACAATATCATAATCAAAATAGTACATGGAATATATATCAACAAGCCACAACTTATCTCAAACCCATGTCACACACAAGGACACTAACAACACGTGAGATAACATTTAAAAAGTCGACACAGATAGTGATATAACACGCGAATATGATATCATCACTAAAAAACATGACGATGATTAAGGAGAAATAGCTAAACATAGAAAGAATGACCATATCATGTCTCAACGAATAAGCAAATAATCTAAACCTGATTTCTAACATGAATAATAGCTCACGTAGTCATACAAGTGACGAAAACACGGTGTTAGGACGACCCAAAATCCTAACCTATCTTGATAGAGCCTAACACACTTTTAGGTAAGCCGACAATCACATAAAAACTAAACATTTGAATAAACATATTTTAATAAACTCGATAATGGAATCTCATAAATATCTAATAACAATAGTTGAAAACTACTATAAGGATCCCTAAAAGAATCAGGTATCAATAAGTACATGAGCACTACTAAGTATCATCATAAACCAAAAACTCTAGTATAACTGTTTGAGGAATAGAAAAGCTTCGAAGAAAATAAAAAGAAAGTGAGCCAAGGTTTGCGGACGTCATAGAAGCTACCGTGAAGTCTCTAAGCGGGTACTAGCATAGATCTAGCGATTACTACATCCAGATATACCTAGATCTATATACGAAGTGCAGAGTATAGTATGAGTACAACTGACCCCATTTACTCCATAAGTAATAGAACTAACTTTGGATTGAAATCAGTAACGAGCTCAAAAAAATAGTCAGAGTCCAATATAATGACAACACAGTTTAATGATGACAGAAACAATAAAAAAACTCCGAGAAATTATCATAATTAGCTTGTTCATGTTACAATGAAAAAAATATAGTGATTTTTCGATTACAAAATAAAGTAAAGTTATTTTCTTAAGAAATTTCCATTAATTTAGTAGCCTTTTGAGAAATCAACTCTTACTTTCATATTATCACCAGCCAGATTATTTGCCAGAATTTTAGTAGTTGTATCCTCAAGTATATAAGGAATTTTAATTTTATATATTCACATGTTGTTGAGCAAGTCTTCATTCGCATCCGAAAATGATAGTGCACTTTCCTTCGCTTCCAGGTCCCTTCATCATGAGTACGCAAGAGAAAGGGTTGAAGAATACACATAGGCTTTTACCCTAAAAATTGATAATAATTAAATTTATAAGTAATTTTTAGGATACGTGGATTAACTAAATACAAACGGTAAATATTACTATATTATACAGATAAAAATGTGATGAATTGTTAAACCCCTTGAAATAAAGGTGGCTGATTTCGAACTCGATGGTAGTCTCAACAAGGTATTCGTCTTCGATCTGCGGCTTATAATAATGAAACACTTATCAACAAAGGTGAGAGCTTGGAAATGATAGAATGTATTTCCTTGGTATGTGTGTTACAATGATGTTAATGAATAATCACAACCCCTCTTTATATAGTAGGGATCCTACTCTATGTACGATTAAATAAAAGGTAAAAATCTTCGGTTTAACTAATCATCGAATTTTTGCCGTTAGGTGCCGAGATCCATGCCATGATACCCAGATGGTCACAGATATCACGACCTTATATTGATCGTGTTCGGCTACCCAAAAATTCTCTCTAAAGTCTACTGGGATTTTGACCAGTCCTGAGATCATGGCACCGATATTCCTGAGGGTGGGCATTAAGCCCCCGAATCCAGTCTCGATAAGACCCTTGCCTTGATTCTGGCACGTTGTCATCAGGTCTCTTGCTCAATTTACCTTATTAGAAACTGAGGCATCTCCTAGGCTCAGTTTCACCCATATATAAATAGTCATCGTTCCTCGGAGAGTAAGTTTCACGAAAACGACGAGGAACCACATGAGTTATTCGATCCCTTCTTTAACATGCCATGACACAAAACAACAAAGAAACAAAAATGTCTTGTCATTCATATTATAATGACCCCAAACATGTGTCAGCCATCGACATGTCATTCCTGGATGCGAAATGGCACCAAGTCTCTATAAATACTCCTTCCTTTGTTCATTTTTTATTTTTTACCAAGCTTCTACCTTCTATCCTTCAAGATTTCACTACCGTCCTTCATTCTTCAACATTCTTACTTTCATTCTTCAAGTTGTAATCTTTCTTTTACCCTTTGATTATGCTAGGGTGCTTTATTTTCTCAGCAAGATTCATCTCTTCATCTCTTCATCTTCTTTCACACCTTCAAATCTTTTTACCCAAATAAAAATGGCAAAGACATCCAAGACTATTCCTCATAAAGGTGCTCCTTCTTCTTCGTGGTCGAACATTGAGGTTGAGGAGACCGTCCCAGATGTGGTTTTCCTCAAGAGCTCTGCTCTAGGCGTGGCCACTGATGAATCAACGGCTCAGATCCCCTTGAAAATGTTCATCCCTGGAGGATGTTTGGTTAATGACGGCTTCAAGGTTAAAAAGCACTCTTCGATTGAAGGCCGATGCAAGGCGATTTCAAGGTACATCTGCTCAATTACTGAGGACTTTATTCCTATGGTTTCAAAGGACTGCCACTGGACGGACAAGGACATAGTGATTCCCAAGCCCGATGACGTCATTACTAACCATGTTTAGGGGTACGTGAGTGTTTATCCTTATCCCTATACATTGGGCCCAGTGGACCCGGTCATCTTGGACTTCTGTAGGAGGTATGACACATGCCTCGGCCAAATCCACCGATCACTATGGAGGATCGTGATCTTCCTCGGATTCTTTGTGAACAAAATCCACTTCTGCATGTTCACCATTGATCATCTACTCCTTTGTACAGTCCCCTAACTTTCCGGGGGGACTGATAAAGCTTGCACGTCGGGCCAGCAAATCCCTTTTTTCAAATTTTGACGAGGATCAGGATTAGGGCTAGCAGGGACGCTTTGTCCAAATGAGGATCACAGACTTGATCCCCGCCAAGTGGAGGCCATTCCCCAAGAACTAGAACGTATCATGTAAGTTTAACTTCCTATTAAATGTCAATTTTATGCTTTACCTTTCTTTTACTCATGGGCATTTGTTGTGGCACAGCCGTTGCTCTAGTTCCAAGTGCCATTCCTCGACTCAAGGAGTGTATCAGAGGCATTTATCGCAGATGCCTTATCCCGAGCTCTTGTAGCACGATCTCTCAAAGGGCCAATGGGAGGCCCGTTCTCATGGTAAGCTTTCTATTCTATTTCTTGCATGCTTGCCTAAGACCATCGAGCTTAGGCCCTTGGTAGGGGGCAAGGACCAACCGGCTTATCCCATTAATTCAGGGAAGCCCGGAGCTACAGAAGGAGAGAAGTAAAGTAGGACGGCCCCAAGTTCCCCGAGCTTAGGGAAAAAGAAACCAAGGAGAAGGTTGGCTTAGAAGCCAATGGAAAGATCCAGCTCCCGAGTTCCTGACTCATACATACTCTACCAGCTCACGAACGAGCCCGGGAGGAAAAACACTTTATGGCGTACGAGCTATCTATCCCCGAGGAATGGTGCAGCCCAGAGGAAATGACAGAGTCTAATCCCTTTCAAGTTCATAAGGCTGGTGCAGAGGTGAGGGATGAGACCTCTCAAAACACCGACACGCCACGGCATAGTGTTATAGAAATTTTAGGATCGCCTTCATTTATAGAATCCATGTTCAATGAAGCTCGAGCGACGAAGGAGCAATCCAATGAAGGGGCTCATAGAGTGGATGATACCCTCCGCTACTTTTTTTATACCGTGGACTCAACAACATTGGAGGACTTCTCTGGGGTGGGTGACTTATAGGTTCTGGGGAAAATTCCATCCTTTGAGGTTGATGGGCCGAACTTGAGCCCAAGGTTTATTCTATTCCCTACTCAGAGCGTGGATCCTAGTCGGAAGCGGTCAGTTATTATCACTGTCTTAAAAGACGCTCCTATTTTTTCTGCCTCTGTTGGGGTAGCTAGCTACCTCTGGTGCCTGGTAAATGATGAATACCAAGTGAAAATGAGCGAGGTGGATGTGTCGTTCTTGCTCTATGAAGCACAACAGGCACTGCACTAGGTAAGGTATCAGTACACTATTTTATCTTTGAATTTTAGTTTTGATAATTGTAATGCCTTTACCTTCTCACACTTTTCCAGGCCTCGGTTCTCCATCATGAAGCCTTTCTCCAGTATCGGGCTAAGACTTAGCCAGCTTAAGGCTGAGGTCAAAGTGCTTGCTGAGAAGAGGGATATGTATAAGATTGTATGCGAGCAACGCGAAGGAGAAATCGAGAACATGCTGACATCGTAGAACATGTAAAGATATTTAAAGTTAGTGATGAAGAGTTAGACATGGTGTCTAGCTGTCAAAGTCCGCAAGTCCAGTAGAAGCTTGACCATATCAATCAACTTCGAGCTGAGATCGATAAGATCAAGGCCATGGACGAAGAGGAGAAAGGCAAAAGAGATCGTTTGGCTTCAGAAAAGGAGATTGCCGAGGAGCAACTAACCTTTGCGAAGGTCCAACATTGAGTGGCAAGGAATAAAATTGAGTATTGGTCCCAAAAAAATGAAATCCTGCAGTCTCAACTGGGCTCGATCGTCCCTGAACAGGATGCCCTTGGCAAGGATCTTAAAATAGCTAAGTCAGTGACGAAAATAACTAAGGCCGATTATGAAAAGAGATGGCCCAGTATAGAGTTGGGACTGGTATTAATCAAGTCTCTTGTTCGAAAGTTTGAACAAGGATCGTTCTCAATGTAATTTTATTTAAAACTCATATGGGCTTTGTATGACCGGAAGCTTTCCGAAAGTGCTTGCTTAGATTATAATTTTGCCTTGGGAAGCCTTTGAACCAGTTTAGAAGTTTTGGAGGACTTATAATATAGTTACCGACTTTACGCATCTCCTAGCCATTCCGAGTATGGTTGTAGCCTTTTATGTTCAAGTATTTCCAAATAGGCTTTGTACGCCGGGCATCGATACTCGAGTCGTCTGGGCTTGCCTAGGACGACAGCCCCTGAGTGGGAGTGGTCGTAGCCTTTAAAGTTTTAGGCACAACCAAATAGGTTTTTGTGCTCTCATGCTTTGATAGCCTGAGTCATTTGATTTTTCCTTAGATGACAGTCCTCGAGTGAGGGTAATCTCATGGAGCCGGATAGAGGCGACCATTGGGATCAATATCCTTAAAGAAAAAAATGTAATAGTCTTAAGGGGCAAAATATGTATCTGTAAGGTAGAAACCTCTTTCATTTATGTGCGCGACACACAAGTTTACAAATGTGTACAAGCTTCGTGTTATGGCTCAAGTGGTCTATGCAAGCACCATTCATTTGACTGTTTCGCCCTTAGAATAAATCTTACCCACCGAGCCCGGAGTGTTCAAGCACAAAATTTTCTTCCTTGCTAAACTCATTATCCAAGAGTGATGGCCCCTACCCCCCCCCCCCCCCCACCCACTATTCGAGGCTGATCGTTGAGAGCACTCAAATACTGCTGATGCGATCCTTGAATATAGTTCATTGCCGATCTTCAATTTAAGTTAGTTCGATCAATCGTTACCTCGTTCAAAAACCTTACCAGAAAACCCATTCGGGACAAAACCAGTTCAACGGAAAAAGAGTGCAATGCTTGCTTTCAGGCCTAAAAGTTTCACCATTCCTTGGCCTTTGCTTGCAAGGGTTAGTCAAATTCGCGATATATGTAAAGAAAAGAATTAGTGGGTCCATACCTTGGTAGTAGTATCGTTTTAAATGGGTTACGTTCCAGTATTTCGTAGTCACTCAACGTTCACTGCTTCGAGTTTGTATGACCCTTGCCTGTAATCTCGATAATTCAGTATGGGTCTTCCCAATTCGGTCCCAGCTTCCCTTCGCTTGAGTTTTAGATCTCTGATTGTAATACCTTTCAATCTATTATTTTCGGGCGGCCAACCAGATGAGGGCACCCTCGCGCCTCTCGTCCAACATTTCCAGTCTCATACTCATGGCCTCGTTGTTTGACACTTCGATCACATATCAGAACCTGAGACTCATAAGACTTATTTCTCCTACTTCAACCAGTATTAGTGCTTCGGTACCATAGACCAACGAGAACAAGGTGGTCCTTGTACTAGATTTTGATGTCATACATTATCTTAAAGCAAAAGTTCCTTCCATTTTCCTATGGTGTTGGTCAACCTCTTCACAAAGTTTTGGAGTATGGTTATGTTCATAGACTCCGCTTGCCCATTCCCAGTAGGGTGATAGGGTGTTGATAGGATCCTTTTATTTTTATGGCCCTTAAAAAATTTGCTAACCTTGCTGCAGATGAACTGCTTCCCATTGTTGCATACGATCTCGACCAGCGTTCTAAACTGGCATATTATCCCAAATGAAATCAATAGCTTCTTTCTCCCAGAATTTCTCAAATGTCTAGGCTTCCACCCACATAGAAAAATAGGCAGTCATAAATAATATAAATTGAGCTTCAATGGGGTGCCCATGATAGGGGACCAACAATGTCCATTCCTAATTTGACAAGGCCGAATGTAGTAGCTCCCCGAGATGATAAATCATCAGCGCGTGCCTCTGACATCCGTCGCATTTTCATACGAATTTCCTTGCATATTTTTCCATGTCGATCCAGTAGTAGCCGGCTCTGATTACCTTACGAACCAGCGATTCAGCACCTGAATGGTTCCTAGAGGTGTCTTTGTGAACTTCTGTCAAAACATATTCGGTATCTTCTGATCCCAAACATATGGAAAGTGGGCCACCAATTGTTCTCCAGAATAGGGTATTGTCGGAAAAGATTAGCATTGCCTTATTTGTGCGCAAATCTCTCGATTCTTTAGGATCCGAGGGCAGCTTCCCGATGTTATGGTAATCTATATACTTTTTTCTCTAGACCCAAGTTAAGCTTGCCGAGTTTATCTTGGTGTCGCCTTCTTCGACTAATGATTTCACGAGTTGTATGATCATTCCCGAGTTGAATTCATCATCATCAACCAATGATCCCAAGTTATCAAGACCATTGACTTTGCTGTTTTGATCCCGATGTACATGTTGTAAAGTTCAATCCTTAAACTGATGTAGCGTTACCTGTATTTTATCCAGGTACCTTCTCATTTGTTCCTCTTTGATTTCGAATTCCCCATTGACTTGGTTCACCACAAGGAGGGAATCACACTTAGTTTCGATTGCCACGGCCACCCAAGTTTTTAGCCAGCTCGAGACCTGCAATCATGGCCTCAAACTCGGCCTAATTGTTATTTAATTTTACTATTCTAATAGATTGCCTAACTATATTCCACGTCAGTGGCTTTAATACGATGCTGAATCCGGACCTCTTTGTGTTCGAGGTACCATCCATAACGAGGGTCCAAATTCGTGTCCAGATTCGTGACAAAGTCCCTGAGTTCAGCAACAACTTGCTTTCAACCTCGAGTATAAGGGGCGTCAGCCACGAAATTTTCTAAGATTTGAGATTTGACGGTGGTTCTTTGATATTCGCATCGTACCCGCTAATTTTCAGGGCCCATTTTTCATATAAACCTGAGACCTTGGATTTATTCATTTGTTCCTGAACGGTAAGCAGTCATGACACATATGGGGTGGCATTGAAAATACGGTTTTAACTTCCTATAGGCTCTTAGCAAAGCGAGCGTTAATTTTTGCAAGTGAGGATACCTAGTTTTGGTTGCGCCTAGATTCTTATTAACATAATAGATAGTAAATTGGGTAACTTCTTATTCTCGGACCAGGACCCCACTTACCACTATCTCGGATATCACTATGAATAGATACAACTGCTCGTCTGCCTTCGAGGTATGAAGCAAATACATGCCCGAAAGTTACCGGTTGAGTTATTCCAAGGCTTGGTTGTGCTCCAAGATCTATGAGAAGTTATTCACATTCTTCAATAACGAGAAAACTCGATGGCACTTGCTGGAGGACCTTGAGATGGACCGAACCAAGGCGGCTATGTGCCTAGTTAACCTTTGGATGGCTTTGACGTTGTCCACCATAGTAAGGTCCTCTATGGCCTTAATCTGATTGGGATTGATATCGATTACTCGGTTGGAAACCTTTTAATCTTGTGGCCTTTGAAAAATTTGCTAACCTTGCTGTCGATGAACTGCTTCCCATTGTTGCATACGATCTCGGTTGACATTCTGAACTGGCATATTATCCTAAATGAAATCACTAGCTTCTTTCTTCCCGAATTACTCAAAATGTTTGGGCTTCCACCCACATAGAAAAATAGGCAGTCATAAATAATATAAATTAAGCCTTACCGTGGGGCCCATGGCTGGGGACCAACGATGTCCATTCCTCATTTCATGAATAGCTTGGGTGACAAGGCCAAATGTAGCAACTCCCCAAGCTGATGAATCATCGGTGCATGCCTCTGAAATCCGACGCATTTTCATACAAACTCCCTATCATATATTTCCATGTCAATCCGTAGTAGTCGGCTCTGATTACCTTACGAACGAACGATTCAGCAACTGAATTGTTCCCAGAGGTGCCTTCGTGAACTTCTCTCAAAACATATTCGGTATCTTCTGATCCCTGATATATGGCAAGTGGGCCATCAAACGTTCTCCAAAGTAGGGAGTTATCTTCATAAATGATGAACATTTCCGCCTTTGTGCGCAAAGCTCTCGATTATTTAGGATCCGAGGGCAACTTCTCGATCGTAAGGTAATCTATATACTTATTTCTCTAGTCCCAAGTTAAGTTTTCCGAGTTTACCTTGGTGTGGTCTTCCTCCACTACCGCTTTCATGAGTTGTACGATCGTTCCCAGTTGACATCATCATCAACCGATGATACTAAGTTAGCAAGAGCATCAACTTTGCTGTTTTGATCCCGAGGTACATGTTGTAAAGTCCAATCCTTGAACTGATGTAGCGTTACCTGTATTATCCAAGTACCTTCTCATTTGTTCCGCTTTGAATTTGAACGCCCCATTGACTTGGTTCTCCATAAGGAGGGAATCGCACTTAGCTTCAATCACCTTGGCCTCCAAGTTTTTAGCCAGCTCGAGACCTGCAATCATGGACTCATACTCGGCCTCGTTGTTATTCAATTTTCCTATTCTAATAGATTGCCTAACTATATCCCCCGTTAGTGGCTTTAATACGATGCCATGTCTGGACCTCTTTGTGTTCGAGGCACCGTCCATATAGAGGGTCCAAATTCGGGTCCAAATTCGTGAGGAAGTCCCTGAGTTCAGCAACAACTTCCTTTCAACTTCGGGTAGTAGGGGTGACATCCACAAAATTTTCCAAGATTCAAGATTTGATAGTGGTTCTTCGATATTCGCATCATACCCGCTAATTTTCATGGCCTATTTTTCCAATCAACCTAAGACCTTGGTTTTATACATTTGTTCCTTAACGGGTAAGTAGTCACGATACATATGGGGTGGCATTGAAAATACGATTTTAACTTCCTATAGGCGCTTAGCAAAGCGACCGCTAATTTTTCTAGGTGAGGATATTTTGTTTTGGCCTCGCCTGGATTCTTACTAACATAATAGATAGGAAATTGCGTACCTTTTTATTCTCGAACCAGGACCCCACTTACCACTGTCTCGAAAATCACCATGTATAGATACAACTGCTTGTCTGCCTTCGAGTTATAAAGCAAATACATGCCCGAAAGTTACCGGTTGAGTTCCTCCAAGGCTTGTTGGTGCTCCAAGGTCTATGAGAGGTTATTCACATTCTTCAATAACGAGAAAAATTGATGGCTCTTGTTGGAGGACCTTGAGATGAACCGAACCAAGACGGCTATGTGCCTAGTTAACCTTTGTACGGCTTTGACGTTGTCCACCACAGTAATGTCCTCTATGTCCTTGATCTTATTGGGATTGATATATATTACTTAGTTGGACACCTTTTAATCTTATGGCCCTTGAAAAATTTGCTAACATTGTTGCCGATGAACTGCTTCCCACAGTTGCATACGATCTCAGCCAGCATTCTAAACTGGCATATTATCCCAAATGAAATCAATAGCTTCTTTCTCTCTGAATTTCTCAAATGTCTGGGCTTCTACCCACATAAAAAAATAGGCAGTCATAACTAATATAAATTGAGCCTTACCGGGGTGCCCATGGTAAGGGACTAACGATGTCCATTCCTCATTTCATGAATGGCTGGGGTGACACGACCGAATGTAGTAGCTCCCCAAGCTGATGAATCATTTGTGCGTGCTTTTGATATCCGTTGCATTTTCATACGAACTCCCTTGCATATTTTTCCATGTTGATCCAGTAGTAGCCAGCTCGGATTACCTTACGAACCAACGATTTAGCACCCGAATGGTTCCCAGAGGTGCCTTTGTGAACTTCTCTCAAAACATATTTGGTATCTTCCGATCCCAAAAATATGGCAAGTGGGCCATCAAACGTTCTCCAGAATAGGGTGTTGTCTTCAAAAAAGATGAACATTGTCGCCTTTGTGCGCAAAGCTCTCGATTCTTTAGGATCTGAGGGCAACTTCCCGATCGTAAGGTAATCTATATACTTATTTCTCTAGTCCCAAGTTAAGCTTCCTGAGTTTATCTTGGTGTGTCCTTCTTCCACTACCGATTTCATGAGTTATACGATGTTTCCCGAGTTGAATCCATCGTCATCAACCGATAATCCCAAGTTAGCAAGAGCATCGACTTTGCTATTTTGATCCCGACGTACATGTTGTAAAGTCCAATCCTTGCACTGATGTAGCGTTACCTGCATTTTATCCAGGTACCTTCTCATTTGTTCCGCTTTGAATTCGAATGCCCCATTGACTTGGTTCACTACAAGGAGGGAATCGCACATAGCTTCGATCACCTTGGCCCCCAAGTTTTTAGCTTGCTCAAGACCTACAATCATGACCTCATACTCAGCCTTGTTGTTACTCAATTTTACTATTCTAATAAATTTCCTAATTATTTCCCCATCAGTGGCTTTAATACGATGCCAAGTCCGGACCTCTTTGTGTTTGAGGCACCGTCCATAAAAAGGGTCCAAGTTCGGGTCCAGATTCGTGAGGAAGTCCCTCAGTTCAGCAGCAACTTCCTTTCAACCTCGGGTATTAGGGGTGACAACCATGAAATTCTCCAAGATTTGAGTTTGATGGCGGTTTTTTGATATTCGCATCGTACCCACTAATTTTCATGGCCCATTTTTCTAATCAACCTCAGACCTTGGGTTTATACAATTGTTCCTTTACGGGTAAGTAGTATCGACACATATGGGGTGGCGTTGAAAATATGGTTTTAACTTCCTAGAGGCATTTAGAAAAGCAAGCGCTAATTTTTCCAGGTGAGGATACATAGTTTTGGCCTTGCATGGATTCTTACTAACATAATAGATAGGAAATTGAGTTCCTTCCTATTCCCGGTCCCGGAACCCGCTTACCACTATCTCGGATATCACTATGTGTAGATACAACTGATTGTCTGCCTTCGAGGTAGAAAGCAAAGACATGCCTGAAAGTTACCAGTTGAGTTCTTCCAAGGATTGTTGGTGCTCCAAGGTCTATGAGAAGTTATTCACATTTTTCAATTACAAGAAAAATTGATGGCTCTTTTTGGAGAACCTTGAGATGAACCGAACCAAGGTGGCTATGCACGTAGTTAACCTTTTGACGCTTTGACGTTGTCCACCATAGTATTGTCCTCTATGGACTTGATCTTATTGGGATTGATGCCGATTACTAGGTTGGACACCTTGAATCCGAGGAATTTCTCGAACCTAACTCCGAATGCACATTTCTCCGGGTTCAGCATCAAATTCCGTTTCTTCAATATTTTGAAGATTTCCTCGAACATCTAATTTACTAGCTATTGGTAAGTGGCACTAGCATTTTTTAATCCGAACGACACTATGTTATTATGGTAGGTTTTTTATTTAGTGATGAAAGATGTTTTTCCCTGATCACCCGGGTTTATCCGAATTTTATTATACCAGGAATAGGCATCGAGAAAGTTGAGGATCTCGTGTCCAGCCGTCATATCAATCATGCGATCGATGTTGGGACAAAGAAAAGAGTTCTTAGGTCATTCCTTGTTCAAGTATTTGTAGTCTACACATATTTATAATTTATTCTTCTTTTTAGGGACTACTACTACGTTTCCTAACCAATCCGGGTATTTAACTTCCCGGATGGATCCTATTTTAAGGAGTTTAGATACCTCATCTTTGATGAATGTATTCTTGACTTCAGACTTAGGCCTTCTTTTGTGTTTAACTGGGTGGAACTTCGGATCTAGGCTTAGCTTATGAGTTGCTATATCTCGCGGGATCCCTGTCATTTAAAAGTGGGACCAAGCGAAATAATCAATGTTAGCTATAAGGAATTCAGTGAGTTTTTTCCTGAGCATGGGTCTTAACCCCGTGACTAGGTATACTTTATGATAGGATAGGTGCTTCATCAAAATGACTTGATCCAGTTCCTAAACTGTCTATTTGGTGGCATCGGAATAATCAGGGGCTATGAAAGACTTGTACACGTCGTAGTCTTCATCCTTACTCATCTCCTACTTTAATGGATCGGCAAGGACAGGCATCGGTGATTGCTATTTGATTTCTTCCTTGGTGATCAAACTTTTTCTTAGGTGCCGAGAGTATGGATATTTTGCGGCCGGTTGTTCTCCATAAATAGTTTTAACCCCTTCTAGTGTCAGGAATTTCAATACGTTGGATAGTGTCGAGGGAACAGCCTTTATATTGTGAATCCATGGCCTCCCGAATAGAGCGTTGTTTCTCATATCCCCCTTCGATCATGAAGAACTTTGTTTCCTGAATGGTTCTGACGGTGTTCACCGGTAGGGCGATCTCTCCTTTATTGTTCTCACATGCCATGTTTACTCTTTTTAGAACTCGGATTGTATGCAAATTTAGCCTTGTAAACCCAGCTGATCTACAACTCTCGATCTGATGATATTGCTTAGCTACCTGGATCAATTAATACACGCTTAACTCGAGATTTATTTATGAGTACATATATAACCAGCGCATCATTATGTGATTGCATGATGCCCTCAGCGTCCTTGTCATTGAAGGATACGGTCCCCTATGGCACGTAATCTCGAGTCCATTTTTCCCTTGTGATTGAAACTTTAGTACGCTTTAACATTGGCCCCTGTTGGATGTGGATTCCATCGATGATCATGTTAATGACGTGTTGAGGCTCCTCCTGCTCAATATGTTTATTGGAGTCCATCTTCCTCTCTCAGCTGTCAGAAGTCTTCAGTTTTGTGGTCGTGAGTGCTATGATATTTAGACCTTAGGCTAGGGTCCTTTGGGATAACTATAAAGGTCAAGGATACTTGGTGTCTTTGATACTTTCGATGGTAGATACAATGGCAGAAACATTGACGTTCATGTTGTACTTTGGTAATCTCGATGCTTCCCTAAGTCCTATGTGTTGGAAACACGTTCTCAAGGCTTTATACTAAAACGTGTGTTCTTATGTGTAGGTTTTGATGAATGACAAACGAAGCGCAAATTGATATATGACGAAGTTCAAGTACAAACGCATAATTGATGCATAACGAGATTCAAGCACAAGACAAAGTTTAATAGTTTAAATGAGTCGTTCTTAATTGTGTTCTTGATTCTACAACTTGACTCATGATATGGCTTCTCTCGTAAAACTATTTTTACAAAATCATGCATATTTAATTTAATGCTAAATGATTTTAAATCATGCATATTTTCATTAGTCAAAATGATTTTTAAACATGCCTCTAAAAACTGGACTAAGATAATCGATTATGTTAAGCCAAGACTGCATGACAATCGATTGTGAACTAATGACAATCGATTGTGTTAAGGCAGTGAGCATCAGGTTTTTCAAACCTGCATGACAATCGATTGTGAACCATATGACAATCGATTGTGATGAGGCAGTGTACATCAAAGTTTTTCAAAACTCAGAATAATCGATTGTGAAGCTAATGACAATCGATTGTGAAGAAACAGTGTCCATCAGATTTTTAAAAGTCACAAAATAATCGATTGTGAACATATGACAATCGATTGTGTTGAGGCAGTGTCTTCCAGACTTTTTCAAAGTTATTAAATAATCGATTGTGAGTATATAACAATCGATTGTCACGAGGCAGTGTCTAAAATGATTTTCAAAATTTGATAAATAATCGATTGTTAACATTGCAGAATCGATTGTGAAGCTGACCGTTGTCGTAAAGTTTTCAAATACCGTCAGGTAATCGATTGTTGATTTTGTACAATCGATTGTTGATATTAAAATATGGAAAAGATTTTTTGAACGTTGCTGAATAATCGATTGTTGATTTTGTACAATCGATTGTTGAAATTAAAATCTGGAAAGGATTTTTTGAACGTTGCTGAATAATCGATTATTGATTTGGTATAAACAATTGTTTTACGTAAAATCTGGAAATGATTTTTTGAACGTTACCAATAATCGATTGTTGATCTTGGACAATCGATTGTTAAGCGTAAAATCTGGGATTGATTTCCGGAACGATTGGCAAACAATCGATTGTGGCTTCTTGACAATCGATTGTCAATCAGTAAAATCAGCAACTCTTAATTGACAATTAGACAACGGTAGTTTTTCAACTATAAATACAGCTTCATTTCAGTGTTTTAAACACAACAACACACAACAACTGATCATTCTATTGCTATAAGCTTGCATACTATTGTTTATCATTTTATATTCATTTCATAAAGCTTTTGAGAGCCAAAGTTTTGTCCATAGTTGTTGTGATCTTGAGCTTACTTCTTTTACTCATATCTACTCATTAAGGAGTGTTTTGTTTGAGTATTTAGTGTTTTGTGCACTTGTAAGGGAATTGTGATTCTCTTGTTGTAAGGAACTTGTGTTTCCTTGGTTGAAGTCTTGGAGTGTTGTATCGCCGAGCAAAGGTGTTAAGGCGTGTGTCCTTAAGTTGTAATGGTTTGTTGAGCACCCGTAAGCTTGACAAGTTAGTGGAAAATCTCGAGAGAGTCTCTCGGGGACTGGACTAGCCATGTGTTATGGTGAACCAGAATACATCGGT
This sequence comes from Nicotiana benthamiana, assembly GCA_034376525.1. Classification (NCBI taxonomy): domain Eukaryota; kingdom Viridiplantae; phylum Streptophyta; class Magnoliopsida; order Solanales; family Solanaceae; genus Nicotiana; species Nicotiana benthamiana. The sequence continues at coordinate 45,406,497 of CM067333.1, read as the reverse complement.
GCGTTCTTTCCTTTTGTTTATTTAACGCACTTAATTATTTCCTGCAAATTTTAATTTCCGCAAGTTTACGCTAAATTTTATTATAACGCTATCCACCCCCCTCTAGCGTTAAGCGTATTATCTAACAATTGGTATCAGAGCCCAACTCTCTGAAGACTTAACAGTTTGAAAGAAACTTCCATGGCTTCTACTCGTGATTCTTTTGCAGGAATAGAGGAAGGACAGTGCTCCACCCGACCACCACTATTCAACGGTACAAACTATACGTACTGGAAGGAGAGGATGAAAATCTTCGTTCAAGCAAACAATTTTCATCTCTGGAAGGTGATAACAAAGGGAAATCAAATTCCAACCAAAAAGGTTGAAAACGAATGGGTTCCCAAGTCCGAAGAAGAATATGACGCGGATGATATCCGAAAGGTTCAAAATAATGCTAATGCAATTAATTTATTATATTGTGCTGTAAATGCTGACGATTACAGGAAAATATCGTGTTGCACAACGGCAAAGGAAATGTGGGACAAGCTGGAAATTACGTACGAAGGTACGGACCAGGTAAGGGAAGCTAAAATTGATTTCCTAACCCATGCTTATGAATTATTTCACATGAAGGAAGGTGAAAAGGTGGATGAAATGTTCGAACGATTTTCAATAATTGTAAATGACCTACATGCCCTCAAGAAGACATTCACGGATAGAGAACTTGTTCGAAAAATTCTTAGAAGTCTCACTCCGGCATGGCGATCAAAGGCCGACGCAATTCAAGAATCCATAGGCGTCTCAAATGTCACCATCGACGCATTAAGAGGTAACCTTAAGACTTATGAGTCTACTATACTTAACCCCCTTTTTGATGATCAGAGGAGGCAAAGAATAGCGCTTAAGGCAAGCACAACCCAACCTCAAGTTGATGAGGACGGAGACAACCAGTTTGGACTCGTTATCAAAAGATTTCAAAAGTTCATGCGAAGGAGTATGAACGAAAGGGCAAAAAGCAAGGCGAGCAAATAAAGTGCTATGAATGCGGTGAAACCGGGCACATCAAATCAAATTGCCCAAACATCAAAAAGGAGAAGAAACCTTTTAAGAAGCAACGTGCATACATTTCTTGGGAGGAGACTCCGGAGATGAGTCAAGCGAAGAAGAAGAAGACGAAGCCGCAAACCTTTGTCTTACGGCGCAAGAAGACAAGCAAGATGAGGTATGTCAAATCTCTTCTAAAAACTTCTTTACTCTTGAAGAAATGCGAACTGCTTTTGAGGAGCTATATACTGAATTTATTAAAGCTTCAAAAACTGTCAAGAGCATAAAAGAAAATGCTTCTCTAAAAGAAAAAGATTTTCAAAAACAGCTTTCTTTGAAAGAAAAGGAGTTTGAAAAACTAGTTTTAGAAAATGAGAAGCTGAAAGAGGAAAACAAGTTTTTCGGAAAAAGAAGCGCCGACAAGCCCGAAAGTTCTATTTAAAATTGCTCTTCTTGCATGCATCTCGAAAATGAGGTAGATAGACTTAAAGGTACCTTAGATAAGTTTAATTCTTCCCACAAAAATTTGAATAAGGTCCTTGTTAATTTGAAATCAACCAAGCATGGCATAGGCTTTAAGAATGAACCTAAGGAAAAGGTTGACGCCAAACCCCAACCACCTAAGGCTCAACCTAGGATTAATAAAACAAATGCTTATTGTAGAAATAGCAATCCTAGAACAAATATGCATGCTAGACCAAGTGTTGAACATTTTAGAAGACCTAGAAATGACTTACCACCTAGAAATGACTACCCTAGAAATGATGCATATTCTAGGCCAAACACTAGAAGGAGTTTTGAACCTCTTAGAACATCTAGACATGACCATTACTCTAGAAACGCTGCTCATTTTAGAACTAATAGTAGGAGAAATGGTTCTCATGAAATGTGCAATAGTCATAATGAAAATAGAATAATTCATTTTCGTCCATCAAGTTACTATGAACCTAGAAGGATGCATAAACCCAACGTGACTTGTCATTACTGTAGACGCATTGGTCATATTGCCCCTGCATGCTTTACACGACATAGACATATCACTCAATCGCATCATTATAATATGCCTAACCCTCAAGGACCCAAAATGGCATGGGTACCTAAAACGCATTAACTTGTTTTGTAGGTATGTTTGAAGGGATCAAGTGTACTATGGTACCTTGATAGTGGATGCTCCAAACATATGACGGGAGACGAATCCAAATTCCTTCAACTAGAACACAAAGAAGGAGGAAGTGTGATTTTTGGGGATAACAATAAAGGAAAGATTATTGGCATCGGATCGGTCGGTAAGGATGAAAATTCCTCTATTAAGCATATATTACTTGTGAAAGGTTTAAAGCATAATCTCTTGAGCATAAGTCAATTATGTGACAAGGGAAATCTTGCCCTATTTGATTCGGATGAATGCTTAGTGTTTAGACGTAGTGATTTTAAAATTATCCTTCGTGGTTTTAGAGTGGATAATATTTATATGGTTGATCTTGCTAATTCCTCACCCGAATATGTGGATTGCCTTATGAGCAAAGAGGATGATACTTGGCTATGGCATCGTAGAGTTGCTCATATAAACATGCATCTTTTGAACAAATTGATTTCACAAAACTTAGTTATTGGTCTTCCCAATTTGAAATTTGAAAATGACTCTATTTGTGATTCTTGTCAAAAAGGGAAGCAAACAAAAGCATCTTTCAAATCGAAAAACATTGTTTCAACTTCTAGACCATTGCAATTGCTTCACATGGATTTATTTTGATCATCTCGCATTGAAAGTCTAGGAAGAAATCGTTATGCTTTTGTGATTGTTGATGATTATTCTAGATTTACTTGGACTTTATTTCTTGCCAATAAAAGTGATGCTTTTCAGAATTTTAAATATTCTTAAGCGTGTTCAAAACGAGAAGAAAACAACCGTCACTTCAATTAGAAGTGATCATGGGGGAGAGTTTGATCACAATCTCTTTGCGGACTTTTGTGACGAACTCGGTATCGAGCATACCTTTTCCGCTCCACGTACACCACAACAAAATGGGGTGGTGGAAAGGAAAAATAGGTGTCTCGAAGAGATGGCTAGAACCATGCTCGAAGAGGCTAAGATTCCCAAACATTTTTGGGCGGATGCCGTGAGTATCGCATGCTACATCTTAAATAGAGTAGTCATAAGGCCAATACTCATGAAGACCCCTTATGAACTCTACAAGGGAAGGAAACCAAATATCTCCCATTTTAGAGTATTCCGTTGTAAATGTTTTATTCATAACAATGGCAAAGATCAATTGGGAAAATTTGATGCTAAGTCCGATGAGGGAATTTTCATTGGTTATTCCTCACGTAGCAAAGCATATAGGGTTTTTAATAGAAGAACCGAAACTGTGGAGGAATCCCCTCATGTTGTATTTGCCGAAAATAATGCTCGCTTGGCGAGAAAGGATTCCGGTTTTGATCTTGCAGGTATTTTAGATAGCTTGAAAGACAAAATACAAGTGGAAACACCTAAGGAAAATAAAGATGAAATCTTGGAACAACCAACGGAGGAAGCGCCACAATTGGAGAATGAAACGAAAACGCCTAATGAGTGGAGGACAATCAAAGATCACCCTCTCGAACAGGTAATTGGCGACGTCGGAGAAAAGGTAAGTACCCGAAACTCCCTTAAGAACACCTTAGGACATATTGCTTTTGTGTCTCAAATTGAACCAACAACCATCTCCGAAGCAATTGGGGATGAATTTTGGACCTTGGCAATGCAAGAGGAGCTTAACCAATTCAAACGGAATGACGTTTGGGATTTGGTGCCAAGACCCGAAAATCATACCATAATTGGTGCGAAATGGGTTTTTCGAAACAAACTAGATGAAAATGGTGTAATCACTAGAAACAAAGCTAGGCTTGTAGCAAAAGGCTATAATCAAGAAGAGGGTATTGACTATGAAGAAACTATTGCTCCCGTAGCTAGATTAGAAGCTATTCGTCTATTGCTCGCTTTTGCCTCTTCTATGAATTTCAATTTATATCAAATGGATGTGAAAAGTGCTTTTCTAAATGGTGTTATACAAGAAGAAGTTTATGTTGAACAACCCCCCGGTTTTGAAGATTTTAAATCTCCCGATCATGTTTTCAAACTCAAAAAGGCTCTCTATGGTTTAAAACAAGCTCCCCGAGCTTGGTACGAAAGATTGAGTAAATTTCTATTGGAAAATGATTTCATTAGGGGGAAAGTTGACACCACCCTTTTTGTTAAGCATAAAAACAATGATATTTTATTAGTTCAAATATATGTGGATGATATCATATTTGGTGCTACTAACAATGTCTTATGCAAGGAATTTTCCGATTTAATGACAAGCGAATTTGAGATGTCTATGATGGGTGAGTTAACATTCTTTCTGGGATTACAAGTAAAGCAAATGAAAGAAGGTACGTTCATTTGCCAAGCCAAATATTGCAACGAATTGCTGAAACGATTTGAAATGAACAATGCAAAAGCAATGGCGACTCCCATGAGCATATCCGATCATCTAGACAAAGATGAGAAAGGTAAGGAAGTCGACACTAAGAAGTATCGAGGTATGATCGGCTCTCTTCTCTATCTTACTGCTAGTCGTCCGGACATCATGTTTAGCGTGTGCTTATGCGCCCGTTATCAATCGTGTCCGAAGGAATCTCACCTTACTGCGGTAAAACGGATTTTGAAGTACCTTGTTGGTACTACAAATGTGGGTCTATGGTACCCCAAAGGTTCTTCATGCCAACTCGTTGGCTATTCCGACTCCGATTTTGCTGGATGCAAATTGGACCGCAAGAGCACTAGTGGCACTTGCCATTTGCTCGGTAGCTCTCTCGTTTCTTGGTTTAGCAAGAAACAAGTAAGTGTTGCGTTGTCCACAACCGAGGCTGAATATGTAGCCACGGGGAGTTGTTGCGCTCAAATCCTATGGATGAAACAACAACTCTTGGACTATGGCCTAAGTCTTGATCATATCCCTCTTAGATGTGATAATACTAGTGCCATATGCTTGACGAAGAACCCCGTTCTTCATTCGCGAACAAAACACATTGAAATTAGAAATCATTTTATAAGAGATCACGCTCTCAAGGGCGATGTCATAATCGAATTTGTTGAAACCAAAGACCAATTGGCCGACATCTTTACTAAGCCCTTAGAGAAAGAGTCCTTCTTCCGAATTCGTAGTGAACTCGGGATTCTTGACTCCACGTTGATCTAAGTCATGCATTGCATCTTTTTATCTTACATGATTTCTAACTTGAGCATCAGAGACGTCTAACAAATTTTTGCAGGTATCGCCCTAAAGGTAGGGGGAATTATAAAGCATGACGCGCAATAATCAAGTCTTCTTCAGAAAAATCGGTTTCTGTCGTCTAATAATCGATTATCTCGTATCAATAATCGATTGTTCTGCTATTACTTGAGTTATTGTACTCTCTTTAAGTAATCACGTTTTCTTTCCAATAAATAAACAAGTTTTATTTACATCTTTGGCATATTCTTATATTATTTTTGCTAATGGCAAAAGGGGAAAGATAACGGGTATGCACAATCAATATTTATAAGCTTAAATTGAGGGGGAATTCATATATTTAGGGGGAACTAATCGCATACTTATTGCATATCTTTACTTGTCTTGAATCGTCATTATAAATTGTTTACGTTGCATATCCCGCTTAAAGTTTGCCATTATCAAAAAGGGGGAAATTGTTGGAAACACGTTCTCAAGGCTTTATTCTAAAACGTGTGTTCTTATGTGTAGGTTTTGATGAATGACAAACGAAGCGCAAATTGATATATGACGAAGTTCAAGTACAAACGCATAATTGATGCATAACGAGATTCAAGCACAAGACAAAGTTTTATAGTTTAAATGAGTCGTTCTTAATTGTGTTCTTGATTCTACAACTTGACTCATGATATGGCTTCTCTCGTAAAACTATTTTCACAAAATCATGCATATTTAATTTAATGCTAAATGATTTTAAATCATGCATATTTTCATTAGTCAAAATGATTTTTAAACATGCCTCTAAAAACTGGACTAAGATAATCGATTATGTACTTATGATAATCGATTATGTTAAGCCAAGACTGCATGACAATCGATTGTGAACTAATGACAATCGATTGTGTTAAGGCAGTGAGCATCAGGTTTTTCAAACCTGCATGACAATCAATTGTGAACCTTATGACAATCGATTGTGATGAGGCAGTGTACATCAAAGTTTTTCAAAACTCAGAATAATCGATTGTGAAGCTAATGACAATCGATTGTGAAGAGACAGTGTCCATCAGATTTTTAAAAGTCACAAAATAATCGATTGTGAACATATGACAATCGATTGTGTTGAGGCAGTGTCTTCCAGACATTTTCAAAGTTATTAAATAATCGATTGTGAGTATATAACAATCGATTGTCACGAGGCAGTGTCTAAAATGATTTTCAAAATCTGATAAATAATCGATTGTTAACATTGCACAATCGATTGTGAAGCTGACCGTTGTCGTAAAGTTTTCAAATACCGTCAGGTAATCGATTGTTGATTTTGTACAATTGATTGTTGATATTAAAATATGGAAAAGATTTTTTGAACGTTGCTGAATAATCGATTGTTGATTTTGTACAATTGATTGTTGAAATTAAAATCTGGAAAGGATTTTTTGAACGTTGCCGAATAATCGATTATTAATTTGGTATAATCTATTGTTTTACGTAAAATCTGGAAATGATTTTTTGAACGTTACCAATACGCGATTGTTGATCTTGGACAATCGATTGTTAAGCGTAAAATCTGGGATTGATTTCTGGAACGATTGGCAAACAATCGATTGTGGCTTCTTGACAATCGATTGTCACTCAGTAAAATCAGCAACTCTTAATTGACAATTAGACAACGGTAATGCCAAGTTTTTCGACTATTAATACAGCTTCATTTCAGTGTTTTAAACACAACAACACACAACAAATGATCATTCTATTGCTATAAGCTTGCATTTGTTTATCATTTTATATTCATTTCATATAGCTTTTGAGAGCCAAAGTCTTGTCCATAGTTGTTGTGATCTTGAGCTTACTTCTTTTACTCATATCTACTCATTAAGGAGTGTTTTGTTTGAGTGTTTAGTGTTTTGTACACTTGTAAGAGAATTGTGATTCTCTTGTTGTAAGGAACTTGTGTTTTCTTGGTTGAAGTCTTGGAGTGTTTTATCTCCGAGCAAAGGTGTTAAGGCGTGTGTCCTTAAGTTGTAAAGGTTTGTTGAGCACCCGTAAGCTTGACAAGTTAGTGAAAAATCTCGAGAGAGTCTCTCGGGGACTGGACTAGCCACGTGTTGTGGTGAACCAGAATACATCGGTGCGTTCTTTCCTTTTGTTTATTTAACGCACTTAATTATTTCCTGCAAATTTTAATTTCCGCAAGTTTACGCTAAATTTTATTATAACGCAATTCACCCCCCCCCCCTAGCGTTAAGCGTATTATCTAACACTATGGGTCCGTCAAACCACTCTTGCTCATGAACCCCGATTATTATGACATTGGTATCTCCTTATCTCACTCCTCATAGAGTTGCGTCCGGGCATGTTGCCTCATTGGTCTCCATTGGATAGTTGATATCGGTCACTATTAGATCTTGGTTCATGATCAATGTCTCTTTTGGGTCGGTAACTAGTTCTGACAGGATACACATATCCAAAAGGTGCCCCAAGATGATCATATTCGACCCTAATTTTTAATGGTACCATTTATGGACGTTGGCCCAAGTTACTGTCATATATTCTATTAGATTTTGCTTCAACTACTTTGAAGCCAATAAGATTTGAGTATTGAGTCCATGGATGAAGGCCTGAACGGCCCAATCATCTGTGATCGATGGTAGATCCATCTGTTCCATTTGAAACCTTGACATGAACTCCCCGAGCATCTCGTTATCTCTTTGCTTTATCTTGAAAAGGTCTGACTTCCTAGTCTTGACCTTGATGGCTCATGTGTGCGCTTTTACAAAGGAATCTGAAAGCACAGCAAACGAGTCAATAGTGTTAGGTGTAAGTTGTGATATCATATCATAGCTAAAAAGGTCTCTCCAAACTTTTTCAGCATGATGGACTTGATCTTATCATCTTCCAAGTCATTCCCCTTAATTAGGAGGTCACATGTTCATTTGGGCCAGCCGTTCCTTTGTACGTAAGAATTTTGGGCATGTGGAATATCTTTGGGATCGGCTTCGAAGTAGTGCTCGAAGGAAAAGGTTTATGAACAAGATTTTTGGAATCCAGCCTATCAGTATCAGTGGCGTTCCTGCGATTTGGTCGACCCTGGAATTGTATGTTTCTACTTTTTTATCATTGGCTTCGATTTTATTTTCTCATAATTCCACCCGTTTGATAAGTTCCTCAAGAATCTTTTTGATCTCGGGGTTTGTCCCCAGTTCAACTTCACTCAGTCTTTCTGTGACTGATTCATTTCTGCGAGTGTTTTCCTGGGACGGTTGGGGCTCAATTCTACTAGGAGCGCGGCTTTGGTTTTGCAATAGGGTTGTCGCTATCTGCTGAGCCTGTAGCATTTCGAATATCACCTGCAAGTTGATCCTGTCACCTTCATCACTATCTGGCTTCCCCGCAGATTATATATTTTTCAGGTCAGTGGGCAAGTTAGCATTGATGGCAACATGGGAGTTGACAGTGATTGGATCTACGTTCGTGACCCCATTGGGGTCAGCAGGTTGAACATCATTGGTAGGTATTATATTCTTGTTCTCGCCATGGTGGCTAGATTTAGCATCCGCATTCAAAAAGGCGGATTGGTAGTTCGATATTTTAAACGTTTACCTGAAATTAAAGACACTTAAAAGAACAAGTGTAAAATAGGGTGTGTTATAGAAATTTGTATTAAATTTTCACTATTATCTTAGCCCCACGGTGGGCACCAAACTTATTACCTAAAAATGGATAACAATTAAATTTGTAATTGGTTTTAGGGATACGTGAATTAACTCAATACAAACAGTAAATATTGCTAGATTAAACGTATAAAAGGTATGATGAATTGTCGAACCGCTTGAAAATAAAGGAAGAGAGGATGATTACGGACTTGATGGTAGTCTCAACAAGGTATCCATCTTCGATTTTAGGCTTATAATTATGAAACACTGATCAACAAACGTAAGAGCTTGGAAATGAAAGAAAGAAATAGTGTATTGCTTTCGTATGCGTGTTTCAATATTATTAAGGATTGATCAGACCCTTTTTATATAGTATGGGAGTCCTACTTTAGGTACAATTCCATAAAAGGTTAAAATCTTCCATTTAACTAATCACCAGATTTTCGCCGGTACGTGTCGAGATCCACGCTATAAAACTCGACTAGTCACAGGTCACGACCTTCTGTTAATCATGTTCGGCTACCCGATAATGCTCTTTGGACCAATCCCTGGGTCATAGCTCCATTATTCTCGAGGGTGGGCGTCGAGCCCCCGGACTTTGTCTCAGTGAGACCCTTGCCTCGATTTCGGCTCTTTTTCATCGCCTATCTTGCTCGATTTGCCTTTTCAAAAATTGGGGTGTCTCCTAAGCCCGATTTTACCCGTATACAATATGCGTGTAGGCATTGAGCCGCAGCCAGTGGCGGACCAATGATTTATACAAGCGGGTTTAACAACAACCTTAACTGATTATTGGGGTTATATGGACAAGCAGGATTTGTCCCGTGCTTCTTCTTTGGGTTCATAATGCTACCTTAAATTGAATAATTAAAAAAATTTGAGTTTCGAATTCTTTTTACTTTTTTCAAAAAAGTAGTGCGAAACATAAAACTTTTAACAAATAATAATTACTTTAACTAAAAATGTTAACAATTTATATATCTAATTTTACATTTTCATTTAAACTTAAAAAAATTCTATTTATACATTTCAGAGCTTTATTAGACTCTAATAAATTTAACAAATAACGAAGTTGTTAATTTACAAAGCTAATAGGACACCAGAAATGAGTTACAACAAGAAATAAACTTCTAGAAACTATAAGGGAAGATGACTTATAAAGTGAACTTACAATCTACGTAACATAAATAAACAATTATGGATAAACTAGTTTAATATAAGTAACAAATTAAAAATAATTTCAAGATTTGTATTTGCATATTTTATCAAAAATAGTTAAATTTTACTTAGTAAATCTTTTTGATATTATGAAGTTAAATACACTGTAGGTTAATTCTTATTGGATTGAGTAGGAGATCAAATATAAGAAAATAGAAATAAATCAGAAGATAGAGATAAAAAACACAAAAATACTGTTTACCAGATCAGTTTGTATCAAGCGGGTTCAAATAACATAATATAATATAATAGTTTTATAGAAATTAACTTATATAAAGTATGAAAAAAATTAAATAAAGCTGATTCATTTGAATCCTCTTGACCCTATGTGGGTTCGCCCGTGACGGCAGCCCAGCAAGAGCGAACCCTCTGGGAGATTGCAATATGGAGTCCAACTGCGCTCAATAAAACTTGCTACAGTATCAAATGTGGTAACGAGTTGTAGCTCGACCAAGGCCCAGCTTAGTCCGATCCTGCTCGGGCTGAACACGACCGAAGTCTGACCCGTTTTGTGCTCGAGCTGAACACGACCAAAGTCTGACCCGTTTTGTGCTCGAGCTGAACACGACCAAAGTCTGACCCGTTTTGTTACAGTATAACCGAGTTCAAATAAAGCCCAATCAACTTGATAAGTTGCAAGAAGCAAACAAGATGTGTAGACAAAATGCGAGCCAACTTATCACATGGTTACCGTACATATCAATACATGGAGATGATGTGGGCCATGACGTGTAGATTACACATTTCATCTTTCCGTAAATCATTGCGGAATTACATATATGCAGAGTATTATTTAGAGACAAGTTGCTAAAGTCAATATAAACGAACATTACCTAATTACCCTTTAAATTAGGACTGTGCATATATGGGGTAAAATCGATAATCCAAATCACTAATTTTTTGTTGGGTTATCGATATAAGATTATTGGATTAACGGTTCGATAACGGTTTTAAAAAAAAAAAATTTACTATTAGGTTATCGGTTCGGGCATCGATTTGCCAATTTTGTTAATGGGTTAACCGATAACCCAATAAGAATTAATAAAATTATGACTTTATCCTTTAGTATATACAAATGTTAGGACTTCAGTTCATTCTCTACTATTCTTTCTCAACCTCACTCTTCAGTTGCTTCATCTTCATTCTTCATAGACCTTACTAGTTACTCCTATCATAAGTTTTTAGTATGCTATATATGAATTCTTCTCTTTTTTGCTTAACTCTGGTGAAATGTCTTTTCTTTTTTGCTTAACTCTAGATTGAATTATCTTATCGGGTAAAACCGATAACCGAACAGATAATGATCGATAACCGATTAACCGATACCCGATAACCGATATCTTATCGATTCGGTTATCAGTTTATCAAATTTGGAAACCGATAACCGATATGCTAAACCGTTAATATTCATAACCGAACCGAGCAGACCGATGCACACCCTACTTTAAACAAGGTTTGGATTCATCTTAAAACTTCTATATTCATTTGTAACTTTCTACATTCTTGTTATTAACAGATCATGCTAGCTAAAAATGCCGATAAAATTAAATTTTTTTATAACTGGCAACTCACATGTTGATGTTGTACTCTACTGATGCATTTCTTGCGTTCTTTATGGATCTTAAAAATTGAAATAGTTCTTTTAAATCCCATGATCATTCCGCTTCTCTTTTGTCCTTTTTTCTCCTTTTTAATATAAAGAGCACATGTACATCCCTGGAATCATTCATCGTCCATGTCCGTAGCATTAAAGTCAATTTCTAAATCTGCATCCGAACTAGCGCAAAACCAAGTTATTTATTGTCATGTGGACAAAAAAGAAATTATATATGGACACCATATGAATAACTATAAATAGACAAGTGCACAATCTTTATTTTCATTGTAACGACCTCTAAAAGCCAATCAACATGGCCAACTTCAGAACCATGACATGTACCAGTGTTTCTTTGTTGCACTTCTTTTGTTTAATACCTTGTTGTTTAGCCTACAATGTGGTTAGTTTTGGGGCTAGGGGAGATGGGAGGACAGACTCAACTTCAGCATTTCTTCGCGCTTGGTCTGCTGCCTGCATCTCTACTAGCCAAGCCAATGTGTATATTCCACGAGGAACATATTTGGTAAGAACATTGAATTTAAACGGCCCTTGCCGGAGAAGAATTGAGTTCCGAATTGACGGTACTCTCATTGCTCCGACCAATTATCACGCAATTGGTCATTCTGAGTTCTGGATTATGTTTTATAAGGTAAGTGGGCTTTCAGTATATGGAGGAACTATGAACGCCAAGGGTCATGGTTATTGGTCGTGCCGAAAGGGTGGAAAGTCTTGCCCACAAGGAGCTAGGGTACGTATACTTTCTTTATTTTAATTTACATCTGTCACTTTTTAGTTTTTTCTTTTTATCTTAAATGTATCTATCCAGTAGGAAAAAATTTCTCAGATATTTCATCATTGGTCGAAGCTTCTTCTCCATAAAGTGATGACATTAAGTTTCATCTTGAATTTTGGACTATCTATATCACAACACAATAAATACTCAAGGTTTACCATAATAGTAACTAATAAGTACACGATAAAAACGAGGACAAAATTAATGTCGGGACAAGGGAAGCTAGTACTATTATTTTTCTATAAAAAAGAAATTATCTGTTTAAGGAATCTCTAACACTGATGATTTAAAATCTGTATGGATTTGCAGTCAATACAATTTATGTGGTGTAACAATATACTGTTGAGGGGCTTAACATCACTACACAGTCAAAGAGTACATGTAGGGATTAATTACAGTAGTAATGTGAGAGTTGAGAATGTGAAGATAATAGCCCCAAGTGGAAGCCCAAATACTGATGGTATTCATGTACAAAACTCAAGAGGGGTTACCATTTACGGCAGTGTCATCCAGACTGGAGATGACTGCATTTCCGTTGGCCCTGGTTCCATGAATTTGTGGATTGAAAAAATTGGATGTGGACCTGGACATGGCATCAGGTAAATCATTACTTTCACAAAAGCTTTTTTATTTATTTTTTATCCATTTTTAAGTAGTATATATAACGAAGAAAAAATAAGTACTGCAAGTTAGATTTGGTCTACACGAGTCATTACCTTCCGAAGTTAGATGTAAATCATAAAGGAAATTTAAATCTCTTAGAACATTAAATTGCTAAATCGGAGACACATCTATTTATTAATTTATTTAACGAGAAATATTCAAATTTACTCTTTTCTATCCCTCGTTCAACTATATGGGCCTACCCGTCAATATGTGGGGTGATCGAACCGACTCATTTACAACTCATCTTTGAAAACAAGATGCGCTCCTACGTGAGGAGAGGGGAAATGAAGGTAAGAACTATGCGTGTGGATAAAAGAGCACGCTTTGAGGGAAGAGGAGTCCATGACAAATACCCTAGTTGGTCCTGAATTAAACTTTACAACGTTACAAAGAACTTCAGGACATTATAGCTATCGTTGGATTGGACGAATTATCCGAAGTAAGCATTTGATTTATCTTACATTCGATGTTCATATCTTTCGATCCCTGAAAACGCTACGCCGTTAATTTGGTATATTTATATCCTTTGCAATAATCTGAAGCAAGTCCCAAAACAATTAAGAATGTCCAAGTATACCACCTATATGTGGCTTGACCAATTTTTCTACAGTGAAAAACTGTCATTGGAGGAGGCATATTTGACACGAGAGATAATGGTGGGGGCTCCTTTGAACAGAAAGTTAAAGAAAACACTTATATAAGATAAATCAAAATTTGTTTCCCTACATTTAATTAAGCTTACACACATCTTTTTTGGCCTGAATTTTTATTGGACAAGCACATGATGATGAAATTTGAGGACAGTACGTTTGTTCTGTTGTACTGATATCATATAAACGTATGCGATCACGTCATGTATAATTTTAAGCTTTTAGGAGAAGATACATTTGTTTATTGATATTAAATGTACAACATATTCTAATATTTCAATTATATTGTAGTCGGACTAATACGATTTCTGGCTCAAATATGACGTGTTTGTGATAGTCTAATTCTAAAATGTGTTTATGCCAAATATATCATGTTGATTGTTTGTTTCACATTTGCAGCATAGGAAGTTTGGGGAATAGTCACAACGAAGCTGGAGTTGCGAATATAACAGTAACAAATTCGGTTTTCACGAAGACACAGAATGGCGTTAGAGTAAAGTCCTGGGCAAGACCAAGTGGTGGCTATGCTAAAAATCTCGTGTTCTCAAATCTTATTATGAAGAATGTTGGGTACCCCATAATCATTGACCAAAACTATTGTCCCAATAATAATTGCCCTCGTCAGGTATATATATATATATCATTAACTCATCTCCAACAAATTGCAACTCATTTCCTCTACCTGCATGTGTAAAAACACAAGCAAACGTAAAAATTACACATAGCGGTATTTTTAAATTTTTCCAATTATAACGCACATGAAAGAATAACTAACATTGTTATTATCTTTTGTAAATAAACTTAGTTATCTATCTGAATTAAAGTTACTGTTTATTAAATGAAGAATTCAGGAGTAAAGGTGAGTCAAGTAACATACAAGAATGTTAAAGGAACATCGTCCACACAAGTAGCCGTGAAATTTGATTGCAGTTACACAAATCCATGCACCGGAATCGAACTGCAAGACATAAAGCTTACTCACAATGATCGCCTGAGAAGACCAGCAATATCGTACTGTAGAAATGCAAGGGGAAGGCGTGGTGGCACAGTCAATCCCAGAAGTTGCTTCTAAAACAATACAGGAAAAAAAAATCCTTGTATATACTTTTATTTCAAGTTCGGAGTGCAAACGCAACCCATTCCGACCCCACTGCGCCCGAGAAAAGAAAAAAACACTTTTCTTCTCTGCGTCTATTGTTCTTAAATAAGTTGTTGTTCTGCATATATCCGTCGTCGTCGTTGATAGTTGATCTATAATATACTCCTTCTGTCCACTTTTACTTGGACTCTATACTAAAAATAATTTTTTTATTTTACTTGTCACTTTACACATATCAAGAGAAGACAATTTTTTTCCTTGTTATATCCACAATATTTATTACTCATTCCAAATTATTTTCTCAAATTCAATAAAATATACATCAATTAATATGGGTATCATGGTGTTTAACGTGAAAATTGTGATAACAATTAAATTTGTTGATGGGATTCTAAAAATACGTGATATATTTTTATGCTAGTTGTTTAAGCAGTTGATACTAGATATGTGAAGCTTAACTACGAAACACGAACTAAAACAGGGTTATAATCAAACCGAGGGGCTTGCTGTCCGTGCCTCAAACTAACCGATAAGGGGCCTCGAGGTCGATTCCTGGGCTCGGGCTCAAGCTATCAGGAATAATCAGGAAGGGGCTAACAGTTAGGAAATAATTAAAGGACGCTCTTATTAGCACATACCATGCAATAAATGAAGAACATGTACGAAAGCAATAAATGAAAGCAGTAGTCTAGAGTGAGTAAATTAGAGAGAAAAGAGAGAGAGAGAGAGTTGTTATTGATCTTGTGTAGAATAGTTGGAGCAACAGAGGTTACGAAGTGCCAAGGATCCCCCTTATATAGGAGGGGGAATATAAATATATTACCAGATACATTATATGACAAAGGAAGCGGGATGGGACAGCTAACTAGCTTCATGATGTAGACGCAAACCAGTGTTAGACTAGCCTGGTAGACTTAACCAGCCCGGTATGCATTCTTCGGAAGCCTCCCACGCCCTTCGGGGTCTCGGCCAACAATATCACTGGGCCTGCTGTCGATAGATCTTGAGGGAGGTACCCCGTCTGTGGTCTCAAGCCTTCGAGGTAATCTCCTGAAGTACCTAATCAACAAGAAATTGGTCTCTCCGATTTTGCCGTATACGATAGTTCCAGCATTTCATAGATAGATTCGTTGAGAAATGATTTTGACATCCCACTTTATATGCTCCCGTAATGACATCGTGCTGATAATGCAAACCTCCATGAATACCGAAACGTTTCATCATTTTGCTTTTTTAGGGCCATCCGATGCGTCGTGATTTCTCGTTCTTCGAGGCCATAATGTCATTGTTGATTCAACTCGCATGAACACATTTAATGTGCATGTCATTACATTTTTCGAGGGCGATAATGGCGACGTAAGTTACTTTGCCCCTTTTTTCTATAAATGGGGCCTTTTGTGATCAGTTTTTCATCCAAGTGTCCTCTGATATCTATCTATTCCTCCTTTCTTGCTATCTTTGCACTTTTTTGTTTACTATGTTTGAGGCCAATGGCCTCAAGATTTTGTAGTGATATTAGGCCTGCTACGGCCCATCTCCCGGACCTTCTCTGGTCGAGTGAGATTATGCTGCCTTTATGTTATTATTATTGTTGTTATTGTCATCTCCACTGGTTCGAGGCGATGAAGTAGAGGACTAATTTCCTCTGACCCGAAGAAGTATTTGGAATATAGACCGCTACTCAAGAGGGGGCTCGGATTATACATTACTGCTCACCCTCCTTCTTCGGCTTGGCACATTACATCTCCTTTTGATTCATTGGGTATGGCGACACTATCTACTAACTGCCACCTCCTATGCTGGGGCAACGTTTCAAGAAGTGACAATATAATAGTAATACCGGCGGAGTTCATACTAGCCAGATTTTTCATCCATCCACTTCTTGTCTCCTTTCATATTCTCCTTCGTCACTTTCCTCTTCTCCATCGCTTTCCCATTCTACATCTTCCCTTTTGAAGATGCCATTCCCGGGGGGTTGAGATGAGACTTTCGAGGTGATTTGGCTTGGAAGATATTTTCAATAAGAACGCGGGATTGAGAATATGATACCGAAAATGTCGCCATTGAGGACGCACTTTTGAGAATAGGCTAGATTCTTAGGCTTTCATTGTATCTACACCCTTCTTCTTCTTCGTTCCTATGTAAGGATTCCCTTATAGGCTTTTGTAATCATATGTAAGGACCCCTCGAGGGCCGTCACAAGAAAAAATTTATGAATATAAAGACATTTTCTTAACTTCTACCTTTAATAGTTGCCGTA
This sequence comes from Nicotiana benthamiana, assembly GCA_034376525.1. Classification (NCBI taxonomy): domain Eukaryota; kingdom Viridiplantae; phylum Streptophyta; class Magnoliopsida; order Solanales; family Solanaceae; genus Nicotiana; species Nicotiana benthamiana. The sequence continues at coordinate 45,389,306 of CM067333.1, read as the reverse complement.
TTCCTTTATGTTTGCGAAGACTTTGAATGCACGGTACTGTTTGTTGTTGCTAATATCGATCCCGGATGCGAGCATTCCTTCCGACCTTTGGTTGACGAAAATGGATTCGCGCGCGGTCTTTTGTGATTCCTCTTAATGAAAATACGTAGGGTCAATAGACTCGAGTTACCGGGACCTTGACTTTGAGCAAAATGAGAATAATGTTTCGGGACTTGGAGTCACGACTTTCTAGTTAAGTTCCATAGTGACCGTTAAGAAGAAATTTGCTGGGGGACCCGTGGGTCGGGGCTGGCTTTGATCTCTTGAGGGCAGTCCCCGAGCGAATACTTGCTCGCACTGGAATAACCCCAAAGCGCGTTTTGTGTGAATAGCCTTATAGTGCTATAGATAGATTTTGAAAGAGGGTTTTTCGAATCTTGGACAGCATCCAAGCCAGGCCCATGCGGGTGAAGTTAAAAAATGCTCATTTCTTTAGAGCCTGATTCCCTTTGATGGAGATCCTCGAGGTCGGGTACCATCCTTGGAGTGTAGCCTTATCTTGATTGAGGTCCTCGAAGCTAGGTACCACCTCAGGACTGGAGAGGGTGTTATCAGCTGGCGTTCCTGACCGGCTTTGAGGCAGGAAAATCATCGCCGCCTTTTATAGATATAATATGAGGATGTTTCTGCCTTCTCAGGAGTTACCCCATTTTAAGCAGTTGTCATTTTCTCTCTACGCCAACTTTTCTGTATTCCGGCATTAACGTGCCTGCACATTTTCTCATTTTTAATTCTCCAACTTTCTAACCTCCACAGCGGCTATGTCAGGGTTTATCCAACATTGTGGTATCAATCGATTACGCCCTTCGTTCTTGCTGTCAAGAACAATGGAGACCGATTACGGATGATTTTCTTTGCGCGGGTGAGGGACCGCTAACATTATACCCTAGTGGTGCGTCTCGTGCTTTACTAGTTCTTCGTATGGCGCGACCTGGTTTCGTAATTGTGTCTTCCTCTCTTTTTCTGTAGTGGTTTCACGGGGATCGGGCGACGTTCCTGGCCTACCGGACTTGGTCCGAGGATTTGGCGGCCCACTCGACCTACGAGGAGTGTGAGTGCCGAGCTTTGTCCCGACATAGATAGGAAGAAAAATATCATGGTGAGTTCTTAGCTATTCCTTCCTTGCTATCACCTTATTCTTATTGAGTTTTCTTCTGTTGGCATGTTTACCGTGAAAATGGTAATAATAATTAAATTTGTAATGGGGACTCCAAAAATAAGTGATTTTATTATGCTAGATGTTAGAGCAGTTGATGCTAGGAATATGAAGTTTAATGACGAAATACAAGTCAATGCGAGGCAGTAATCAAATCGAGGGGCTGGATACCCGGGATTCGGACTGATCAATGAAAGATCGCGATGTGGATACCCTGCTCGAGCTTGAGATATTGGGGGTAACCAGGAAGAGGATAACAATTAGGATATAATTAAAGAAGGCTCTTTATGGCCAATATAAGGAAATAAATGAAGAACATGTATGAAAGAAAGAAATGTAAAGAGTAGTCTTGAGCAAGTAAGTTAGAGAGAAAAGAGAGAGAGAGAGAGATTATTGATCTTGTGTAGAGTAGTTCAAGTTCTGTTTTATAGTGTTACTGACTCCCCTTTTATAAGAGGTGGGAATCCAAACTTAGTACAAGATACGTTGACTGATAAAGGAAGCGGGATGGGACATCTAACTAGCTTCACGATGTATACGTAGGCAAATGTTAGGCTGCTCCGGTAGACTTAATCGACTCCGAATGCACTCTTCGGAGGCCTTCCGTGCTCGTCGGGGTCTCGGCCAACATTATCCCCAAGCCGGGTGTTGAAAAATCTTGAGGAAAGTATCCCGCTCGAGGTTTCGAGCCATCGAGGCGATCTCCTAAAACACTTTGTCAATGGGAAATTGGTCTCCTGATTTCACCATACACATATAGTCTCTGCATTTCTTAGAGGGAATAGATAAGAAATGATTCTTACATCCTACTTTATGGACTCTTATAATGACTTCGTGTTGATGGCGCAGCCCTTTATGAGTGCCGAAATGTTTCACCATTTCTCTTTTTTAGGGCCGTTCGATGTGTCGTGATTGATCGTTCTTTGGTTTCATAGTGTTTTCATTGATCCAGCTTCTTTGAATGTATTGAATGCGATTGTCGTTACATTTTTCGAGAGCAATAATTGCATCGTCGGTTACCTTTCCCTTCTCCTCTATAAATGGGTCTTCTTGTGATCAGTTTTTCACCCAAGAATACTCTGATATCTACCTATACTCTTTTATTTATGTCTTTATTCTTTGATGTTTCACCATGTTTGAGGAACATAGCCTCAAGATTTTACGTCGACGTCATGCGCGCTATGGCCTAACCAGTAGACCTTTTTTGGTTGGACGAAGTTGTGCTGCCTTGATGCTATTGTTGTTGTTGCTATTTCCGTTAGCTCGGGATGATGAACAAAAGGATCGATTTCCTCTGACCCGATAAAGTATTTTGATTATACACGGTTGCTCAAGAGGGGGCTTGAATTATACACCGCTGCTCACCCTCCTTCATCATGCGTATATACCCCTTTTGGATTTCTTAGGGTGTACTGGCACTTTCGACCAGCTTTCGCCTCCTAGGCTGAGGCAACATCTCAAGAAATGGCTTTATAATAGTAATACTGGCGAAGTTCATACTACCTAGATTTTTCACCCAACCATTTCTTGTCCTCTTTTGGCTTCTCCTTCGTCGGTTGGATCTTCTCCATCGCTTTCCTCTTTTATATCCTCCCTTTTGAAGATGTCATTTCGGGAGGTTCTAGATAAGGTTCCCGAGGGGATTGGACTCAGAAGATATTGTCTTTGCAGTTACACACCTGAGGAGATGATTCCAAATATTCCACTATTGGGGACACACTTACGGAATAGGCTGGATTTTTAGACTTTTGTTGCATGCGCACTCTTTAACTTCTTTGTTCCTGTGTAAGGAACCCCTTGCGGGATTTTTTAATCATATATAAGGACACCTCCAAGGCCGTTGTATGCCGATATTTCTGAGATATAAAGATATCTTACTTACTTCTACCTTTGATTTTTGTCCTATTATTGTATACTCTAGTGCATTTGCGGAGATTTTGAATGTATGCCATTATTGACAATCGTCAATATTCTTTCCAGCCTTCGATCGACAGAAATGACTTCTTTATGGGCTCATCGTTGTTCCCGAGATCAAGCCTGAAGTGGTACAGTAATCTTGGATCATCGGGGCCCTCGAGCCTCGTGGAGATAGAGCACAAAAGTAAAAGTCAACTTCGGGTGCTTGGAGCTTTTTGTTTGAGTTTTGACGTAGATAACCTTTAAAGGTGTTTGTAGGCACGTTTCTAAGGAAGGGGTTATTTGTACTTAGGTGACTTCATGAGGTCGAGCCATTGTGGACGGTGCTTGAAGTGCTTATTTTTCTTCTCGAGGGAAAACTTCGAGGTCGGGTACCACCTCGGAACTGGAGATGACGTCGCTGACCCTCTGGGCATAACTTCTTCTTGACAGAGATCTCTAGGGTTGGGTTCTACCTCAGGATCTATACCGAGGCCGTTGGCCTCTCGGGGCTTATCCTAGGTAAGCGAATCTATGTTGTTTCTCACATATACATGGGGCGGCTCTTGCTTCTCTGGAAGATACCATTACTTTATATAGTCGCCCTTCCGCCTTGGCATCAATTCCTTCGTTACCTTAAGCACAAAAGTGTGTGTGGGTAGGTCCCTACTTCAATTTTCCAATTCTACCATAGTCATGACTGCTACTTTAGGGTCTGCATGGCAGGGAGGGGAGAGTACCACTCCCAGTGCTCAGGATCTGTGGGAGTTTACTATGAAGACTATATCTTTGATAAGAGAGGAATATCTAGAGATGGTGAGGAGAGATTGCAGATGGGATGAGGGGGTAGCGTTGCAGGTGCTTTTCCCGAATGAGGATATTACGAATCCCTCTGATTGATTGCTGAACATATACTTATACCCTTTTACAGCAGCCCCCCTTGATACGATAGTGCTCGACTTTTGCTTGAAGTATCGGGTTACTTTGGCGTAGATACATCCGCCATTTTGGCGAGTAGTGTTGATGATGAGATTCTTTGCGGAGAAGGCTGGGCTTGAATTCACGCTTAGTCTCCTCGTTAGGCTGTACCAGACCTTTCATCATCAAGGCCTGCTAACCTTGTGCTGCCATTCGTCCACACCTTTTATTATTGATGATGAGGAAGGTGGGGATCGAGAGTGGGTTAGTCGATTCATCTTGGTCAGGATGACTGACATTATCCCCGTAGAGCTCATGTTATTTCCTGAGGGATGGAATTATACGCGTGAATGGAGTCTCTCGTGCTTTCTTAGATTCGCTTATAGAAAAACCCAGTTTAGTAATTTTATTTCCTTCTTTCTGCAGCAACTTCGTGGGCATTGGGCAAAGTTCCCCATTTGCCCGGCTAGGTTCGTAGGTTAGCGACCCATTCTACTTGCGACTAGCGTAGGTGGGGAGCTGTGTCTCGGGGAAGATGGGAAGAGAAATACCAAGATATGTTCGTACGGTGCTTTTACCTTGGTCTTCACATATTTGACTTACCATTTTCCTCTTTCTTTTTTACTAGATTTACCGTCGTAGGTATCGAATGTTTCCAGGGGTGAGGTTGTGCTCCTCCGGATATGGGAAGGATCCATCGGCCTGCGAGCCACAATGTGATGGAGATTTTAGCGAGGCTAAATGGGTCTGTGTCATCGAGGAATAACATTGCCCGAGCCTGTTGTTCCTTAAATCTTTGGTTCTAAGTCGTTGGTTCCTTTGAGTGATCATGCTTTTCCAGAGGTTGGCTCTTCCAGAGCTGAAGGGGGCTGGACCACCAGGAGTGTGCTCGTCCTTCGAGGAAGTCCGATGGCTTCACTTCGCGGTGAGTTTCAGCATAGTCTTTCTGCATTTCATGTCTTCCCTTCTTTATCAAGTTTTTCTTCTATAGGCCTTTGATAGGCTCATGTCTAAGAGTATCTTTCATTGGGCTAGGCTTCGGAAAGCTCTAGATGAGGTTAGGTCCCTTAGGCTCCTCTGCGAGTAGAAGGAGGTTGAGTTGATGCACTAGCAATATGAGGCATATCGGAGCTCGAATTACGAGAGTTATTTGATGAAGCAGGTAACCTCTCGTAGTACATATTTTGCTTTTTCAACCGTTAAGGTAATCTTTTTTCCTATCTCAGTTGTAGAAAATGATGGAGGCTCTGGAGTACCTTAGGTGTGAAGCCGACAGAAATAGGAATGATTGTGGTGAACTAAAAGCTCAGGTGCAGGTTCGAGCTTCAGAAGAGGAGGGTGCCATGGCAAAAGTTTCGGCCTTCGAGGACCAACTCCACTTGGATCGTGACAATGCTTCAGTTCAAGTGGATATGATCGCGAAGCTCGAGTCTAAACTCTCGATGGTCAGGGCTAAAATCATCGATGCTCGGGCTGAAGCAACATTGAGTCAAATTAAGGGTGATCACGAGATAGTAATTTATTTGATGGATGCTACTGATGCCCAAGCCTAGTTGAAGAGGGCCCTCAATCGTGAAAAGAGGATCGAGGAATATGTTCGTTGCAGATCCCGAAGAGAGGTACTTGAAGAGATCAGCACCAAGGGTTTTGTTTTCCTGGAAGAACTGGCTTGAGCGAGGGCGGATGAGCATGATGCTAGGTCACTTCTTGCCGACGCCGCAGAGAGTGAAGATGGGCTGGTAGGCCACAGCCTTATGAAGCAGAGCGTAGATTTTTCCATTTTGTTCTTGATATTCACAAAGCACATTTGTAGATGGAGAACACACCTTTTGCATATGTAAAATAATCAAAACTGAAGCTTTATCTTTTATGTATCCCTTTCTGCTTTGCTTTTGGCCAGACGGGTTAGTTTCGGAGGTGGCAAGAATCCTTAGATTTGTAACATGGTTTCAGAGCTTATCTGGCAGGCACGGAGACTTTATGCGTTTTGTTGATGCGTCCTTTAGTGCAAGATGGTGTTAGAGCTCTTATGCTTTGTTCAAATGTTTTGGGTTTCGTCTCTTAGTCGGGTTTCGACTCAAACCCATTCGACCCTCAAGCTTTCGCGTCTACATGGGTGGGCGACAATGGATCTTACGCCTTTCCCTTGGGCATTTTTATTTTAACTATTTTGGGTTTAGTCTCCGAGTCGTATTGTGACTCAAGTTAGTTGATCCTAGATTTTTTTTGTGCTGGCGAATATGGCTGTTACGCCATGGGTCGAAGCGACCTTTTAGGTATGTGGCTCTGAGGCTCGTAAAGCTAGCGATGATGGCTCTTACAATGTGCCCTTAGGCATGAATAGTAACTATTTTGGATCCGGCCTCCGAATTGGGTTACTAATCGAGCTCATTTTAATTCTCAAGTTTTCAATTTTTAAGATGGCAACAGTGGCTTTTACGCTTTTCGTTGTTGCAACCGTTTAGTGTGTGGCCCTTAGGCTCATTTGGCGTGCGATAATTGCTTTTACACTTTTGCCCCTCGGCACATATAGGCTTTGTTTTCCTCTCGTTAAGGACTTTTGAAATGATTTTGCCTGACCCGTTTTTAGTTTGGGAAGAACCTCAATTTTAAGTTGTTAGCGGCAATGTTCAAGCACCTTGGAAGGTTTAGCTCATAGGCCGAGTAGCTCAAAGCCCTGTGATTTGGACCTGACATGGTCAAGCTCATTTAACTGTTGAGGGTAGCCTGTTTTAACCGGTTCTTTTCAAAGTAGATTCGAATTAATTGGATATGAGTTTTTTAGCAACGGTCGAGCATCCCCGAGAAGCACTAATTTGGCCGGTGCAGCCGTTTTGATCGTAGTCATATGCGTTCAGTCAGTGTTTTTTTTTATCCTCAGTGATAGTTTAGGCATCTATATTGAGGTTATGCCCTTTCGGGAGTCTTACAAATGCGACATATAGCCCAAACATCGGGATTGAGTTTTGTGCCTGCAGTAATGTCTAACAAAATTTTCATGCATGTTGAGGTCTTACAGTTTTTTCATACTTGTTGAGATCTTAAGGATTTTTCAAGGATTTTAAGGTCTTACAGTTTTTCATGCTCATTGAGATATTACAGTTTTCCATTGTTATGTAAAATAGATCTGGCTAGGCCGAGTCTGCCCGCTCGGGATCTTACGGCCTTGGGTTTTTCATTGAATGGCAATTGACAAGAGTCTCCAAGTTATTGTGTTTGCTTAGACTCGAAAGCCATTACTCCTGAGCTAGGAATTGCCTTGCCGATATCATACGAGCGTGGAGTTTTAAACCTGAGGTTATATGGGTATCAAATTGTTGATGCTATGTCTTCGAGTATTTTGGAACGTACTCGATGGATAGCTCATTGCCGTGAGTATGCCGAGTTTTTCTTTTTTTAGAGTATGAGATGCTTTTGGCGAAAGATATTCTTTGATTGCTTGTCGTAAATACACGTTGTTTTGTTGCTGAGAGCTTGGCCTACGTCTGTTTTGACCATTTTGCCTAGTACATGATTTCCTACTGGAACTTAGTCTATCGTTTTATGACCTTTCTGAGAGGGTTGCTTTCTAGGGGATGCCCCTCATCGTTCAAAGTAGAATACAAAAGTAGTTTTTGGCATTTGCTGAGTTTCCCTTAGGCAGCTCGCAGACGCTGCCTCATTAAAAACCTTGCCGGTAAAACCCTTTTTTTGCGACAAAAACTCGCTCGAAGGAAAAGAGTACAACAGGTGTGTATTATAACCTTAAGGTCTTCGGGCAAGTTTTGCCTTCTATCCGCTTTGAACGAGTACCTGCATAAGGGTTAGCCCTAAATTCGAAACAAAAAGGGGAATTGACGGACCTTGAAGTGAGATATGCTGGCGACGCCTCGAGATTTATTCGCTACAATCATGAGGGATAATTTATTTGAATTGCCCGAGGTGAAGATGCGGTATGATTCTTTACTTCGTCTTGCCATGTTTGATCGAGGGTAAGGCCCAATTCGCCCTTTGATTTACTCGAGGGCTGAGCTACGAACATTGGTACCACATTGTGTAAAACATTTCCCTCTTCGAATGTTGTTCCCGTAGACGGTTTTAATTTCGTCCTTTTTTGTAAATTTAATCATCTAGTGAAGGGTGGACGGCACTACTCTCATGCAATATATCAACTGCCTCCCACATAAGGCATTATACGTCATCTCTCTTCCGATGATATGGAATTTGGAATCTTAGTTCGTGCTGGCCACGGTAACCGGAAGGATGATTTCTCCTTTCGTTGTTTTTCTTGCCATGTTGAATTTGTTGAGGACTCGAGTGGCGGGCATGATTAGTTGAGCAATTCGAGCTGATCTATAACCCTCGACCTGACAGTATTAGCCGAGCTACCTGTATCCATGAGTACACGTTTTATTTGAAAAGAATTTACAAGGAATGAGATTACTAGTGCATCATTGTAGGGTTGAGACAAGGTCTCGGTGTCCTCTTCGCTGAATGTAAGGCCGTCCTCGGGAATATATCCCTGAGTCCGTTTTTCTCTGGTGATGGATGATTTTGTTCTTATAAGTATGAGTTCCTATGGGGTATTGGTGGCCTCCATGATCATGTGGATGACATGTTGCGGCTCATTTTCATCGTTCTTCTTGGTTACCTCCCTTTCCCGGAACTGATTTTTGGCTCTAAGGAATTCCTTAAAATGTCTTTTGATAAGAAGTCGAGCTACCTCTTCTCGTAGCTGATGACAATCTCAGTCCTGTGACCGTGCCTTTTTTGAAAATCGCATACTAAGATGTAACTCCCTTTTAAAGGATCTGATTTTATAGGTTTGGGCCACTTGGCATCTCTGATTTTACTGATGGAAAACACGATGTCTGACACATCGATGTTGAAGATGTATTCTGACAAGTGGGGCGCACCTGTTGGCACTATGTTTTGATAGAACTTGGCTCTGTTGATGTGCCCTCGAGGGTCCTGTCCTCGATCTATTCTTCGATCATTGCGAGGTAGGTTGCGCCTCGAGGCGTTCCTCCTATCTTCAAAGTATGGTTAATACCTTTATTTTTTTTGTTTTGGTTCCTTTGATAGAGCCTTCTCGGGTATAATGAGCCCGAAGGGGCTCCCAAATGGTTATCCTCGGCCCTGATCTTTGACTGCTGCCGGTTGTCGACATCTGACCAAGTCACAGTTGGGTACTAAATCAGGTTACATTTCAGCTATTTCTAAGCCATGAGCTTCGTTTGTTCAGATCTTGAGTAAAGTCCTGCACTGCCCAGTCGTCGAAAACTGGCGGTAGCTCCATGCTCCATCTGAAAGCGAGACATGAATTTTTGTGGCATCTCGTTCTCTCGTTGCTTGATTTTGAAAATGACGGACTTCATTTTAGCTACTTTGATGGAACTGACATGTGCCTTTATGAAGGAGTCTACTAGCATGGCAAATGTATCTATAGAGTTAGGAGCCAAGTTGTGATACCACATCATGGACCCCTTCGAGAAAGTTTTTTCCCAATTTTTTTCAATTATACGGACTCAATCTAATTTTTCTTTATATCGTTTCCTTTTACCGCAAAGGTGTAGGCCGTAACGTGCTCATTAGGGTCAATGGTCCTATTGTACTTAGGGAGTTCCAGCATTCCGAACTTCTTTGGAATGGATTTTGGGGCCGCCTCCTCGGGGAACGGCCTTTGTATTATCTTCTTTAAATCCATGCCCTTGAGGACCGTGGGCACACTTGGGATTTGGTCGACCCAGAGTTGTAGGTTTCGACCTTTTTATTGTTGGTTGTTATCATTTTCTTTCCTGATTCGATCCTATTGGTGAGATCCTCAAACATTTTTATTATGGTCGGGTCGGATATCGACTAGTTATTACTCGATCTCTCGGGTACCTGTTTGGCTGGGGGAGCTATTTCTGGTGCTGCTGTGCTGGGAGTCTTCAGATGGCTTTGTCACTAGATGATAGCTAACTGTTGTGCCTGCAACATTTCAACAATAACATGAAGACTAACTTCATGTCCTTCCCAAGCTAGGTTTATTGGGCTTCTGGTTGGTCGTCATGTCGTATGCCCATGTCGGTGCGTGAGATTTCATTAACCTGCGTCCGCTAAAATAGGTCTGGGCGCGTTATCAAATTCTGCGGTGGTGCACTAACAACTAGAACAGCCACACCGTTTTCCCCGTAGTTTTCGAGGTTGTCATTCTCGACTCTGTTTACTGAGCTAGAATTTTTTCCTGAAATCAAAATATCCCAGACAAGAAAAAGTGTGAAAGATAACTTGCATTTTTGTAATGAAACCAGCAAGAAAATAATAACTATTGTTTTTAGCCCCACGGTGGGCACCAAACTGTTTATCGGAAAAATAGTAATAACAATTAAATTTCTAAATGATACTCTAAAAATATGTGATCTATTTACGCTAGTTGTTAGAGCAGTTGTTGCTGGGCGTATGAAGTTTAATGACGACATACAAGTCAAAACGGGAAAGTAATCAAATCGAGCTGCTGGCTACCCAGGCTCCATATTGATCAATGAAAGGCCTCAGGTTGTCGACACCTGGCTCGAGCTCGAGCTATCGGGGATAACCGGGAAGGGGATAACAGTTAGGATATAATTAAAGAAGGTTCTTTATGACCATATCAAGCAATAAATAGAGAACACGTCTGAAAGCAATAAATCGAAAGAGTAGCCATGAGAGAGTAAGTTAGAGAGAAAAGACAGAGAGAGATATGTTGATCTAGTGTAGAGTGGTTCAAGTTCTGTTTTAGAAAGTTTTATTGACTCCCCTTATATTAGAGGGAGGGAATCCTAACTTAGTACAAGATACGCTGAGTGAAAAAGAAAACGGGATGGGACATCTAAATAGCTTCATGACGTATATATAGGCCAATGTTTGGCCGCCCAAGTAGACTTGATCAACTCTAGATGCATTCTTCAGAGGCCTCCCGTGCTCTTTGCGGTCTCAGCCAACATTATCCCCAGGGCGAGTATCAATAGATCTTGAGGGAAGTATCCGGCTCGAGGTCTCGAGCCTCCGCGGTGATCTCCGAAAGCACTTTATTAACAGAAAATTGCCCCCCCCCAATGATTTTACCGTACATATGGCATCCGACAAGCTTGAGTTCGGATTGCTTCATTATGAAGCTAGGTTCTGGAATGCTCTTTATGAGGCTAAGTCCCTTGGGCTCCTTTGCGAGGAGAAGGAAGTTGAGTTGACATATTTTCTATATGAGGCATACCGGAGCAAGAATTACGAGAGCTACTTGATAGAACATGTAATTTCTCGTCCTCGGCTGGTATGCATTTTGCCTTTTAATTTCTCAAGTGAACTCTTCATCTATCCCAGCCGCAGAAAAAGAGAGAGGCTCTAGAGTGGCTTAGGGGTGAAGTCGACCGAGTGCTCAAGTGCAGGCTCGATCTTTAGAGAAATAGGGTGCCTTGGCTAATCCAAGGCACAAATTGTGACAACAATTTAGTTCAAGCAGATATGATGACGAAGCTTAAATAAAAACTTTCGAGGTTCAGGGCTGAGATCGTTAATGCTCGGGCTGAAGCAAAACTGAGCCGGACTAAGGCTGATCAGAAGATGGCAATTTATTTGAAGGATGTTATCGATGCCCCAGCAAAATTGAAGAGGGGCCTCGATCGTGAAGAGAGGGTCAAATAATATGCTCATTGCAAATCCTGAAGAAGGGTTCTCGAGGAGATCGGCGCCAAGGGCTTTGTTCTCCCAGAAAAGCTGGTGCGTGTGAGGGCAGACGAGCGTGATACTTGGTTATTTCTGTCCGACACCAAGGAGACTGAAGATGATACTGGTAGGGCGTAGCCCTCAGGGGCGGGACGTAGACTTTTCCATCTTGTATGTTATTTTCAGAGCGCGTTTGTAGATGGAGAGTGCACTTTTTCATGTATGTAAATACAATAAACTTGAAGCTTTTATTTCTTATGTACCCTTTTTTGCTTCGCTTCTGACTTGGTGGACTGGTTTAGGAATTGTTGAGAGTCCATAGATTCGCGATATTGCTCTAAGGCTCATTAGGCATTCGGTCGATGCAAATTTTAGTGTAAGCAGGCGTTAGAGCTCTTATGCTTTGCTCAACGATATTTTAGTCTCCGAGTTGGGCTTCAACTCGATCTCATTCGACCCTCAAGCTATTGTATCAGCAGGATGAGAGACAATGGATCTTGCATCTTGCCCTAGGGCATTTAAGTTTTAACTATTTTGGGTTCAGTCCCCAAGTCGAGTTTCGCCTCAAGCATATCTGACCCTCAAGTTTTGTGTTTGTGTTGCTGGCGACAATGGCTCTTACGCCTTAGGTCGAAGCGACCTTTTATGCATGTGGCCCTGAGGCTCATGAAGTTGCAACAATGGCTCTTAGGCTTCGCCCTTAGGCATGTGTAGTTAACTATTTTGGATTTCGTCTCTAAATCGGGTTACCACTCGAGCTCACGACCCTCCAGATTTCTTATTTTATGCTGGCGACAGTGGCTCTTACGCTTTTGGCCGATGTGACCTTTTAGTATGTGTGGCCTTCTGGCTCATTAGGCTGGCGACAATGACTCTTATGCTTTGACCTTAGGTATATATAGGCTTGGTTTTCCTTTCGTTAAGGACATTTAATAATTTTATCTGACCCATCAGCCAGTTCAGGAAGAACCTCGATTTCAAGTGGTTTGCGGCGATGTTACGATCACCTCGGAAGGTTAAGCTCGTAGGTTGAGTAGCTCGAAGCTTTTAGATTTGGCGCTGACATGGTTGAAGATCTTTTGCATGGTGAGGGCAGCCTGTTTAACTATATATTTTCGAAGTGATGGCCTATGATTTTATAGCGACGTTTGGATGTCCCCGTGTCGCGTTAATTTGGTTAGTACAACTTTGTGACCGCAGTCCTTTGCGTTAGTACGGAGCCATTTTTTTTCCCGAATGCACGATTTTTGGCATCTGTATTGAGGGTACGCCCTTTCGGGAGTCTTACAAATACGACATATAGCCAAACTTCGGGATTGAGTTTATATATGAGTTTGACCGGAGCCATTTTTGATCTCAAATGTAGTAGTTTAGTGTCTACATCGAGGGTATGCCCTTTCGAGAGTCTTACATATGCAACATATAGCCTAAACTTTGGGATTTGAGTTTATACTTGCAGAAAGGTCTTACACAATTAACATGCCTTTTCATGTCTTATAATTTTGTTGATACTTGATACAAGTATGGTCCATGCCTTGCTTTAAGTCTTATAGTTTGTGCTGTCAATACTCGGTACGAGTGTGATTCATGACTTGCTTGAGGTCTTACAGTGTTTTCATGTCGTTGAGGTCTTAAAAATATTTTATGTCGTTAAGGTCTTACAGATTTTTCATGTCGTTGAGGTCTTATAGATTTTTCATGTCGTTGAGATCTTACAAATGTAGTTGCTGCCTTATGTAGGTATTACGAGATCGAGTCTGCCATCTCGGGGTCTTAGGCCTCGTGTTTTAGTGAGTCAATGTGGCATTTTGATGGAAGTCCCTGAGTCGTCAAGAGTTTCTTAACTTAGGAGCCATTCTTCGTAAACTTTGCATTGCCTCGTCGAGGTCTTGCAATTTTGGAGATCCCAAACCTAAGTCCCTGCATTTTTCTTTTGAGATTTCGAGGTCAATCCCCAATCACTCGAGGTACCTTCGATGTTGGAGATTTTTAGTGATTTCTGCGTTGCCTTACCTGAGGACTTATGATTTCAGAGTCCCGACCAGGAGGTCGTCTAAGTATCTAGTTGTTAACGGCAGTTCCCGAGTGTCTGGGACGTCTGCAGCGGAGAAATTGTTGCCTTATCTTGCGAAGGTGTCTTGACAAAAGATATTCCTTGATTATTTGGTACTATTACATGTATTCACCGATGGGAGTATATAGACATGGTTCGTTTGACCGTTTGGCCAGGTACATTACTTTCCTACAAGGACCCATTTGGCTTTTCATGGGCTTTCCTAGTGGGTGGCTTCCTGGGATGGAATACCCTCGACCGTTCGAGGTTGGCTGCGAATGAAGTCTCGTGCATTTGTTGTGTTTCCCTTAGGTAGCATGCAGATGTTGCCTCATTTAAAACCTTGCCGGAAAAATCCTTCTTTCGGGATAAAAAATTGATCGAAGGAAAAGAGTGCAGCTGATGCTTTAAAACCTTAAGGTCTTCGATTACGGTTTGTGTTCTAACCGCTCTGATTGGGTGTTTGGATAAGGGTTAGCCTGATATACGAAAAAAAAGGAAGAGGGTCGTACCTTAAAGTTACATATGCCAGCGATGCCATGAGGATCGATATGTTCCAATCATGAGGATTGATATGTTACAATCACTCGATGTCAGGATGCGGTACGGTCCTTTATTTCATTTAATCAAGTTTGATCAAAGGTGAGGCTCGACTACCCCTTGGCTCATTCGAAGTCTGCGGTGCGAGTGTTGGTGCCATATCGTGTACTGCGAATATTTCTCTTGACGCATGTTCTTCCCCGTAGACTGTTTTAGTCCCGTTCTTTGTTGGGAATTTCATAATCTAGTGAAGAGTGGATGGTACCGCTCTCACGCATTGTGTGCACGACCGTCCGAATAAGGCGTTATACCTCATGTTTTCTTCGATGGCATGAAATTTGTATCTTGGGTCATGCCGGCCAAGGTGACCGGGACGATGATTTCTCTTTTTGTCGTTTCATTTGCTATGTTGAATCCATTGAGTACTCGAATGGAGGGCACGATTTTGTTGAGCAATCCGAGCTGCTCTATCACCCTCGACCTAGCATTATTGGCCGATCTACATGGATCCACGAGTACACATTTTATTTGAAAAGAATTTACAAGGAAAGAGATTACCAGTGCGTCATTGTGAGGTTGAGACAAGGTCTCGGTGTCCTCTTCGCTGAATGTGAGGGAATCCTCGAAAATATATCCCTGGGTCCGCTTTTCTCTGGTGATAGATATTTTTGTTCTCCTCTCTACGGGTTCCTGTGGGGCATCGACGCCACCTATGATCATGCGGATGACATGTTGTAGCTCGTTTGCCTCGTTCTTCTTGGTCCCCTCTCTTTCCCAAAATTGATTTTTGGCTCGATCGCTAAGGAATTCTCGGAGATGTCCTTTGTTATATAGTCGAGCTAACTCCTCTAGTATCTGATGACAATCCTCGATTCTGTGGCTGTGTGTGCTGTGAAATTCGTGCACTAAGTTGTGATTCCTTTGTGAAGGATCCGATTGTATATGCCTAGCCCACTTGGCATCTCTAATTTTACTAATGGTGAACACGATGTTCGATACATTAACATTGAAGGTTTATTCCGACAAGTGAGGTGCACCTCTTGGCCTTGTGTTCCTGTCGAATCTGGCTCTATTGATGAGTCCTTAAGGATCTTGTCCTCGATCTATTCTTCGATCATTGCGAGGTGGGTTGCACCTCAAGGCTTTCCTTCTATCCTCGATATATGGCTGATATCTATCTTTCTTTAGTTTTTGTTCCTTTCTCAGGAGCTTTCTTAAGTACACTGATCCCGAACTCGGCCCTGATTTTTGATTGGTACCGGTTATAGAAGTCTGACCATGTCAAAGCTGGGTACTCAATCCAATTCCATTTCAGTTGTTTTGAATCCACCGAGCTTCGACTTAGACCTTGAGTGATAGCCTGTAATGCCCAATCGTCGGAGGCCGGTGATAGCTCCATCAGTTTCATTTGAAAGTGGGACACGAATTCCCCCAACATTTCGTTCTCTCTTGTCTTAATTTTGAAAATGTCGGGCTTCCACATTGTTACTTTGATGGCACCATCGTGCGCCTTTACAAAGAAGTCTACTAGCATAGAAAATTAATCTATGGAATTAGGAGCCAAGTTGTGATACCACATCATTCCCCCCATTCGAGAGCATTTTCCAGAACTTCTTTAGTAATACGAACTCGATCTCATCGTTCTTTATGTCGTTACCCTTTACTGCACAAATGTATACAGTAACGCCTTTATTGGGATATGATGTCTCGTTTTACATTGGGAGATCCGTCATTCTAAATTTCTTAGGAATAGGTTTCGGGTCTGCTTCTTCAGGGAACAACCTTTGTATGAACTTCTTCGAGTCCACACCTTCAAGACCGGGGGCGCGCCCGAGATCTGGTGGACATTGGAATTGTTGGTCTCAACTTTCTTATCATTGACTGCTATCATTTTCTCTTCCAATTCAATCCTTTTGGCGAGTTCCTCGAGCATTTTCATGATGGCAGGGTCGGGTGTCGATCCGTTGTTGCTTGATCTCTTCCGTATTTGTTCGGCTGCGGGAATCATTTTCGATGCTACTATTGTGATGACCCAGCTTTTCGTCACATGATTTAACGCCTTGCTTCCCTCATATTATGTTTATCTATGCTTCAATATTGGTATTTGAGGTGATCGAGTAGAATTAGATTGGTTTTAGATAGAAATGAGACACTTAGTCTCTATTTAGTTAGAGGACTCGGACGTGAATTTTGGTTATTCAGTTAGCTTCGAGGGATGATTTTTGACTTAGGAGTGCAATCGAAATTGATTTTGGAGGTTCGGTATAGAATTAGGCTTGAATTAGCGAAGTTAGCATTTTGGCGATATCCAATTGATAGGTGAGATTCTGATCCGGGGGTTGGAATGGAATTTTTAGAGTTGCACTAGCTCCGTTTGGTGATTTTGGATATGTGTGCAAAGTTCCAGGTCATTTGGAGGTGTTTAGGTCAGGTTTTTGAGCGAATGTGCAATTCGGAAGTTTTTAAGAAACTTAGGCTTTAATTTGATGAAACTAGGAGATTTTGATGTAAACAACAGTGTTTTGATGGTTCAAGCAAGTTTGAATAAGGTAATAGAACATGTCTACGCCCTTGGTTGAGGTCCCGGGGGCCTCGGGGTGAGATCAGAAGTTTAAACGAGAGTTTTTTTAAGTTTACTTAAGGTTTGTATTGTTGTCATCAGGTATTTTCGCTTCTCTGGAAATGGACAGCAGAAACGGTTCCGCAGAAGAGAGTAAGGGAGCGCAGAAGCAATTTTGGTGTGGGTTGAGAAGTTCCAAAAGCGGAACTTGGTCCGCATTAGAGGGTCTGCAAGAGCGGACTTCTGGTCACAAAAGTTGATTTGGGGGATCTGCCTTGTCGTGGAAGCCGTCGTGGAGGAGCTAAGTGAAAACTGTAAAAGCGGATATTGGGTTGCGGAAGTGGTACCGCAGAATCGGTATCTGGGTAATGTTTAATGAATAGTGATTTCGCGAATTTGAAAGAGAATAAACATTTTGAACTTCGGACTAAGAGGGTTTTTGGTCGATTTTGAAGAGAGTTTCGAGGGCTTTCGTCATGTATGGATTTTTGGACTTAAAATATGATATTATGGTGTAAAATCGTGAATTAACACTGATAATTCAAAGAATTAAAGGGTAAAAATGGAGGTTAGGGATTGAAACTTAAGAGAGTTTAAATTTGGGATTTGAAAGGGCATTTGAACTCCGATATTGGTAAATTTGATGTGTATAGACTCGTGGCGAGACGATGAGTTCGGTGATGGGAATTTTTAATTTTTTGAGAAGTTGGCCCGGGGCTCGGTTTTTGCCAACTTTGTGATTTTTGGTGTTTTTCGAGTATTTTTTATTGGGTGATGTTTCTTTGGCTCATTATAAAGTATTCGTCGTGGTTTTGTCCAGATTCGACGTGCGAAGAGGTCGATTCGAGAGGAAAAGGCATTGCGAGCTAGTCTTCGACCGGCTAGAAGTGAGTAATAGATGTAGTTGATGACCTGAGGGTTTGAAACCCCGGTATATCACATTGTGATGCTATATTGAGGAGATACGCACTCCGTGACGTGTGCGGGGTCGTTTGTGATTGGGGATTTTGGCTTAGTCCGCCTCGAGTGATGTCCAAGTTGTGCTTTGGAATATTGACATATTAGTATACATCCGATTTGTATTTTTATGATATATTTGAGCTCTGTGCCAACTATTTGAATCCCTTGGGGATTATTATCACTTCTTCCATGATGCTTATTATGCCATATGATTTCAGTCCTGAGTTTTAAACCTTGTTTCGAATTGCTTAGTCACATTCCTATGGTTATAAAAACTTAACTATATTTTTCCTAATAATTGGAACTGAGAACTATAATTTGACTTTTTTGTCTGACTCACATACATATTCTGGACTGATTGTGGAGCGGGCTGCACACCGCAACAATGATACGATGATATTACGCTTGAGCTGTAGGAGGCCCTCCGAATTCTGAACCCCGACAGTAAGCGCGGGTACCCAAATGGATTGGGATGCACGCCGCAACAATCATGTGCATTGCATTGCATTCATGCTTTGATGTTTATGTGATTTATCTAAGTCTGTTTGTTACCATTTCAGAGTTAATTATGCTAAACTCCAATTTATAGCTTTATACTGTGGTATTTAGTGGATTCTAATCTTCAGTCATTATATTTTCTTATTACTCACTAAGTTGGAAGTACTCACTTTACTCCCTGCACCATATGTGCAAATACAGGTGTTCTGGAGGCTTAGTAGTGTTGTTGTTGCTCTTCGGATTATCTCAGGAGTTGTCGAGGAAGTACATGGCGTTCGTAGGACCCGACTCCTCCCCTTATCTCTTTTGACTTTGCATCTTAGACTCTTTTATGATTCAAATTTGCTACTCAGTTGTATTAGAGGCTCTAAAGTTGTGACCCCAGATCTGTTGGGAGTTATTTTGACAGTTATTCTGGTTTTTTGTGTTGTTTCTATTTACTATCGGATTATGAATCGTGTTAACTGCTAAATTCACTTAATCAATTGGTAATGAGATTTTGTATTTGGTTTGAGAGTGTTCAAATGGTCGGGCGTGCCTAGCATTCGTGTTGGGCACCATCACGGTCGGAATTGGGGTCGTGACAAGTTTGTATCAAATCCTAGGTTACTAGACTTTGCGAGTCATGAGCAAGTTTAGTAAGGTCTCGCAGATCGGTACACAGGCGTCTGTATTTATCCTCGAGAGGCTGCAGAACCTTTCGAAAACACTTCACATTCTTAAAATTCTTGTTGTGCGACTTTGTTTATCCAAGAACTAAAATTCAATATTTTATTCTCTCGCAGATAGCGAGAACCTGTGCTACCGGGCGTGACGGACGATCACCATTACCACCTGCTAGAGGTCGTGGTCTCGGTCGCGGTCGTGGTCGAGGTAGACCAATGAGGGCAGCACCTACAGATCCACCATTTGCCTTGGTTCAAGACTAGCCTCTACCTGTGGATGCTCCAGCAGCACCTGTTCAGGCACCGGCAGTGCCCATTATGAATCCTAGTCTTTAGGAGATTTTAGCTCTGATCTTATCTTTCTACACTGGCTTGGCTTAGGTAGTCTCAGCTATTTCTCAGATCAGGGGTGGTCATCAGACCTCCGTTGCTCGCACACCTGAGCAGGGTGTTCAGGGATTGCAGACACTGGGAGCAGCCCTAGCTCAGCCAGTTGCACCATTTGCACTAGTTTCCCCAGTTGCACCAGTCGCACTAGCTTAAGACTTTGTGGTTCCAGCTATGCCAGACGATGAGCAACATCTACTGGAGAGGTTCGGAAGGCTCCAGCCTCCGACGTTCAGTGGTACTGAGGGCAAGGAAGCCCGCGGATTTTTAGACAAGTGTCCGGATATGATTCGCACTGCAGGGATTTTGGAGTTGAGTGGAGTGGCTTTTACTACCTTCCACTTCTCAGGGCCTGCATTTACATGGTGGGAGAAGTTTGAGAGGCGTAGGCATGTTGGGGCAGCGCCCATTACTTTGCAGCAGTTCTCCACCCTCTTTTTGGAGAAGTGTGTATCGCAGTCTCGCAGGAGGAGCTGCACCGTTAGTTTGAGTGGTTGATTCAAGGGGACATGACTGTGACCCAGTATGAGTTGAGGTTTTTGCAGCTAGCTGAGCATGCTACTTGGATGATCCTGACAGATCGGAAGAGGATTAGGAGGTTCGTGGATGGCCTCAACTATCCATTCCTTTTTTGGTGACTAGAGAGAGGGTTTTGGCCGCCTTGTTTGAGGAGGTAGTTGACATGGCTCGACAGATTGAGACAGATCATCGTCGCGAGCATAAAGAGAGGAAGGAAAAAAGGCCTTGAGGTTCAGGTAGCTTCAGTGGTGCTCCGTCTAGGGACCAGTTCCAGCGTGGTAGAGGTCGTTCCTTCAAGCCTCCTCAGTCAGGTCGTCTAGAGTTCAGTGGGGTTTCTTCACGCCATGGTCATCAGGGATTTCAGCAGGGCCAGTCTTCACTTAGGGCCCTTCCAGCTCAGAGCTCTACTTCTGCCTCTTCAGCCTAAGGTTCATCTGTAGTGAGGGGTTCCCTTTAGCCCCCTTCTCCATCACCGGGTAGTTGCTACGAGTGCGGTGAGTTTTGTCACAAGAGGAGCTAGTGTCATCGGCTTTATGGTGGTTAGACTCAGCAGAGGGATCAACCCTGATCTTTTGCTCCTATTTATGGAGCACCTACTCAGTTAGCTAGGGGTGGGGGCCAGGTAGCCAGAGGCCGCCCCAAGGGTGGAGGCAAGACTGTTGGTGGTTAGGCTCGATTCAATGCTCTTCCAAAAATGAGGGACGCCATTGCATCAGATGTTGTTATCATAGGTATTATCTCAGTCTACCACAGGGATGCTTCTGTTTTATTTGATCTCCGAATCTACATATTCTTATTTTTTTCATATTTTGCCAATCATCTAGGTACGATCCGTGGTTGTCTTGCCTTGCTTGTGCACGTATCTACCCCGGTGGGTGATACTATTACTGTGGATCATGTATATCGATCATGTCTGGTGACTATTGGGAGTCTGGAGACCCGAGTTGGCTTGTTATTGTTGGGCATGGTAGATTTTGATGTAATTCTGGATAAGGGTTCGCTATCCCCGTAACATGCTATTCTGGACTGTCATGAAAAGACAGCTACGTTGGCTATTCCGGGTGTTCCGAGGATCTAGTAGTGAGGTATGGCTGATTATGTACCTAGTAGGGTAATTTCTTTCCTAAAGGCTCAGCGGATTTTTAGGAAAGATTGTTTATCGTACTTGGATTTTGTTATAGATATTAGAGCCGAGACTTCTAGCCTTGATTCGGTTCCCATTGTGAGGGCTTTCCCTGATGTGTTTTCAGCAAACCTTCCAGGCATGCTGCCGGATAGGGACAATTATTTCGGTGTTGATCTAGTGCCAAGAACTCAGCCCATCTGTATTCCTCCCTATCATATGGCACCAGCTGAGTTAAAGGAGTTGAAGGAGCAGCTTCAGAAACTCCTAGATAAGGGGTTTATTTGCCCGATTATGTCACCGTGGGGTGCACCGATCTTATTTGTGAAGAAGAAGGATGGCACGATGAGAATGTACATTGACTACTGACAGTTGAACAAGGTGACAGTGAAGCACAAGCATCCACTACCCCGTATTGAGGATTTGTTTGACCAGCTTCAAGGGAAAAGTTATTCTCTAAGATTGATCTTCGTTTAGGCTATCACCAGCAAAAGATTAGGGATTCAAACATTATGAAAGCATCTTTTAGGATGAGATATGGGTACTATGAGTATCTGGTTATGTCAGTCAGGCAGACTAATGCCCCAGCCGCATTCATGTACTTGATAAACAATGTATTTCGATCGTATCTGGATTCATTTGTGATTGTGTTTATGAAAGTACAAGAAGGGGTGATTTGTGAACAATTTAAACTTAAACGTAAATAATAAAACTTTATTAGTCTACTGAATGTGACGATACTGCAGATGAATATATTTAAAGATAATTATGTAGGGAGTAAGTGCAGAAGTATAAAGCCTCCCAGAATTTTATACTGGTTCGGATTCAATGTGCATCCTAATCCAGTCCCCTTGGGTTGCAAGGGATTTCTCTTCAGAATCAATGATTTTCTTTTGAGTACATATATGATATTTGTCGCACAGTTATCTTTCAGTTGTTTGATACAATGCCTCACCATTCGAGAACTCTCTTTCCATCTCTGACTTGTTACACAGTTAGTCTATCTAGACTACTATGCTTGTTTGCACTAAATTGAAGAGAGCTATTTGGTTTGATCAAAGTATACTAATGGTATGGAGCATTAGGATTTTATACAGCATGGAGATGGTGAAGGCTTGTCAACCCAAGGGTTTTGATCCATGGAAAGCGTTGACTCTTTCCAAGAATAATACACTAGACGTTGCTTTGATGACGATCATTTTCCTTTGGCTAGAGATATGATTGAACACAGATTGTCTTTGATTGCGGGCCATCTAGTCTTGATTGCGTCCAGATTTTCAGTTATTATGAATCATCAGAGATTTGCGTTGAATCTTTTTGTTGTATCATGGTAGATATGATTAACCCACAATTATGGGAGAATTTCTGATTTGCTGATGAGATGCTGATCTTTTCCTTGAGCGTCGACAGCATCCTTTAAGGAAGATTTCCTTCCTTATTTGCTACAGAAATTTTGCTTCCTTGTTTGAACACAACGACATCTTTTCTTTTAGCTCTTTCCTTGTTTGCTACATCAGTTTCAATAATTCCGCTTCCTTTTTTGAATGCCTGCACATGTATATTAATTGCATCATTAAAATCTGATCTAACAATCTCCCTTTTTTTTGATGATGGCAAAATAATATACAAGAGAGTAAAAACAGTTGACTTCCCTGTTTATGTGCAGTCGAATTGCTCCCCTCAATGTATGGTCAAATGGGCTATGTGCAATCGAATTTCTCCCCCTCATTATGTTCAGTCGACAGATACTTGTTAAGTATTCTCTAATAGACACAAAGAGCATGAGGCATTGGTTGCAAAGTCAACTAAAATATATTTGTCCAGCATAGTCGACCTGTCCTGTTCAGCTGAGATAATAGCTATGCCAGAGCATAGTCAACTTAAACATATATATCTTACATAGTCGACTTAACATATATATTCTGCACATGGGAAAAGATGGCATATATTTCTCCCCATTTTTGACATCAGCAAAGAGGGAGCTTAAGAAAAAAGAATATCCATAGACAAGAAAAAATAAAAAAGTATCCACGGGCATAGTCCAACCATAACCAAAAGTTAAAAAATCAAAAAAAATATTGTCTGTAAAAAACAACCGTCAACGACATAGGAAATAAGTAAGAGTGTTGCAAATAGCCTCCTTCATTTGGTCAAAGCTAGTGTAGGCAGCAATGTTCATTCCATCCAGCCTGTCATGCACCTCTTTGAATGCTTTGACTGCATTCTCTCGTACCCTTTTCACGGTCGCCCTAATTTTAGAGACATCAGACCCTATTTCATTGGAAATAGCGTGAATGGCATCCACACTTGACTTGATATTGGAGAGTTTGAGATCCAAAGGAGTGCAATTTTTCACTGAGGTCTGTGGGAATAAGAGAGGGTGAGATGACAGAAGATGGCTTGGTTTCCTCAGAGTGGGTTTGGCATCACTTTCTCCCTTTTTGACTCAGACCCCTTTTATACTCACACACCCCGTGCTGGAAAAGGCTCTAGAGTTATAGCATTTGGACACAGAAACAAAGGGGTAGTCTGAAAGCAAATTTTGTGGGATTCCATAATATGGGTAATGGCCATGCCATACGGAAGGCTGGTGGGCTCTTCAGCACTCTCAATCGTAAAGTTGATAACCCAGGAGGACAGCTTGATTTTGAGTTTGGAAATTAGACAATAGACGAATAAGGTGTCCCTTTGGGAGAGAGTTGAAAAGGAACCAGTTCTGGGAAGGAGAGTGGTAGCAACAATGTGATCAAGAACCCTACTTTTGAAGATAACATCAGTGGGGCCTAACTAATTTGGTAGATTGTCATAAGGGTTTTCTGCGATGATCGCTTTTTCCTGATCAATAGAGATTTCAAAATCTTCAGGCCACGCATTTTTAAACATAGTAGGGAAACCAGAACATCGGTAGAGAAAAAGGGAATCAAACAGGCTACAGTCAAGAACAATGCGTTTTCAAAGGACAAGGGTTTCAAGCCTATCAGATTTGCTAGAGTGAAGATTGGCATAGAACATCCGGACCAGAGGTTCATACACTTTAGGAAGAGAAATAGAGAGAAATGTTTCCCACCCTTGATAAACAAAAAGGTATTTTACCTTACAGTTGAGGAATTCCATACTATCGAGATCTACCAAACGGCCATGGGCGATAGGCTTGTCTTTGAGGGAAATAAAGAAATCCCTGTTTGGGGAGTCCCAAAATTTGAGGTCGGATTCAAGAGAGGCAGAGAAATCAAACTTGGTTTTCGTTGGGAGTGGAGAAAGAGGTTCATCCATGGGTCGTTTACTAGCAGCTTTGTCACGAATAAGCAGGGAGTGCTTAGAATATGCACCTTGAGAAGATTCACACTCCTCATATTGGTCATACCCTAGGTCTACTTCCTCGGGCAGAGCGGAGGAAGGTTTTTTTTTGGAATGAGTGCTTTTTCTTGTGGAGGCAGAGGGATTTTTGGAGGTTTTAGCCGTGGCAGAGATGAAGATTTGGAACTGGAAGTGCAAGGGTTTGGTAGAGAGGATGAAAAAGAACAGAGATGAAAAGGAATATCTAAAAAAGTGGGATTTAACGGTCGAGTGAAAAAGGAAAAGTTGTCAGTTTGCCCGATGTAGTGATTGGCTTTCCATCTTTGGCTGCAACTGATGGGAAATTATATAAAAAAGGAAGGGAAAGGATGACGGCGCAATTAATGAAAAAAAATATGACAAGTTTTTGAAAAGCAATACTTTGACCATAAGGGTATTTTGTATAAAACAAATAATTCCAAGAAGTTCCCTTAGAGAACAAAATATTTCCTCCAACAAAGGATTAGTAAAAATGTCGTAATTTGGCAACAAAAGCTAATTCTTTATCACCTTTGAGAACATGATCTCTAATGAAATGATGTTTAATATATATATGCTTAGCTCTAGAGTGATGCACAGGATTTTTCGAAAGACAAATAGCACTAGAATTATCACAAAAAATTTGTATAGGTTTGAAAGAGAGATCATAGTCACACGATTAATGGGACATCCATAGCAATTGTGCACAATATTGTCCAACAACAATATACTCAGCTTCAGTAGTAGACAATGCAACTGATGGTTGTTTTTTACTATTCCAGGATATTAGAGCTTTTCCTAGTAATTGACATGTGCCACTTGTTCTTTTCCTGTCTTCTTTATCACCTGCTAAATCTGCATCTGAGGAACCTTCTAATTTAAAGGAATTAGATCGAGGATACCATAATTTATGAGATACTGTGCCAACTGGAATCTGGCACATTTACACACGCTGAACATAATATCTGGTCGACTTGTGGTCAGATAAAGTAGCGATCCAATCATTCTTCTGTATTTGGTTTCATCAATTGGAGTACCATGTTCATCCTTATCTGAGTTTGTAGCAGGCTCACTAGAGTTCCAATAGATTTTGCAATGCTCATACCGAATTTTTGAATCAGCTCCCTAGTATATTTAGATTGACAGTTAAAAGTTCCTTTTTCAGATTGGTGAATTTGAAGTCCAAGGAAGAAAGTGAGTTCGCCCATCATACTCATTTCAAATTCTCTTTGCATGAGATTTCCATATTTCTTACACATAAAAGGGCTTGCACTACCTAAGATAATATCATCAACATAAATTTGAATTCTAAGATTAAATTCTGAAGATCTTTTAATGAAAAAAGTGGTATCATTTTTACCTCTGGTGAACCCATGATCAATAAGAAAGGTACTTAACTTGTCATACAAAGCATGTGGAGCCTGTTTTAACCCGTACAGGGCCTTAGTAATCTTGCACACATGATATGGGAATTTTGAATTCTCAAACCCCGGAGATTGTTTCACAAATAATTCTTCTTCGATGAATCTATTTAGAAAAGACTTTTGACATTCATCTAAAATAATATGAATCCTTTGAATGAAGCATAAGCTAACAGTATTCGTATTGACTCTAATTGGGCTACTGGAGCAAAAGTTGCATCGTAATCGACTACTTCCTGTTGTAAATAATGCTTAGCGACTAGTATGGCTTTGTTCCTTACAACTTGTCCTTCTTCATTTAACTTGTTCCTGAATACCCATTTAGTTTCGATAAGTGAACCATTTTCAGGTCGGAGTATCAGCTCCCATACTTGATTTTTGTTGAATTTCTCTAGTTCTCTTGCATAGCATTTACCCAGCTTGAATCCTTTAGAGCTTTATCTACCTTCTTAGGCTCTATTTGGGAGATTAGCGCAATATTCACCTTCTTTTTGAGAGTTGATCTGGTCTTCATCCTTTCATTTGGATCTCCAATAATGAATTTCTGTGGATATTCAGTTTCATTTCTCTACTCATTTAGTCTTAAAGTGTTTGTAGTTGACTCTACACGTTGCTCTAAGTGTTATCACTTACTTGTTGAGTCGACTCTTCCGCTCCTATGGGAGTAGTTGACTCATATGATTTCCCGTGTCCTGAGCCTCTTGAGCTGTATCTTCATCACCTGCATTAGATCCTTTCTTGACCAAGGGATTATTTTCATTGAACATAACGTGAACAGATTCTTCTACACATAATGTGTGTTTAATAAAAAGTCTAAAAGATATGCTATTTATTGAGTAATCGAGAAAAATACCTTCATCGCTTCTTGGATCAAATTTTCCAAGATTATCCTTATCATTGTTATGAATGAAGCATTTTCTTCCAAATGGATGAAATTAGATGATGTTAGGACGTTTAACTTTCCAGAGTTCATATGGAGTCTTTTTCAGAATGGGCTTTATAAAGCATTGATTGAGAATATGGCAAGCAGTACTAACTCCTTCGGCCCAGAAGTGATTTGGCAATGACTGTTCCGAAACCATATTTTTGGCCATGTCTTGCAACGTTCTATTCTTTCTTTCAACCACTCCATTTTGTTGAGGAGACCGAGGAGTAGAGAAATTATGGGTATAGCCTTGATTATTACAGAAATTTTCGAATGCCTTGCTTTCAAATTCGCCTCCATGATCACTTTGAATTATGGAGATTTGATAACCCTTCTCTCGTTCAATATTCTTACAGAAGATCTCAAAGTTTCGCAAGGCTTCATCTTTGTGAGATAGAAAAATCACCAAAGTGAAACGTGAAAAATCATCAACAATAACAAATGCATATTTCTGTCCACCTATGCTAGAAGTTCTAGTTGGGATAAATAAATCCATATGAAGTAGTTGCAAGGGTTTTGACGTAGAAATAGTGTCTTTGTTTTTGAAAGAGTTTCTAGTTTGCTTACCCATCTGACATGCATCACAGATATGAGTTTTAGAGAAGTTCAGTTTTGCTAACCCGTTGATCTCATTTTGTATAATCGTCATGAAGCATATATTTGCTATCTTTGCAGGGTCTTAATCATCATCATCACTCTAGCTTCCAAACAATCTGTTCTCGTTGAATCCTCTAGAGATCTTTTTCTTCAGTTCTGGGTACTCCGCTTGGATGTGTCCAAACTTTCCACAATTATAGAACTTTCCATCATTCTTGTTTTAATCGTTGTAATGTCGATATCTTCTTGGTGGAAATCTTACTTTTTTTGTACTTATGTATCCATTCATTAACCCGTCCATGTTTCTAGACATCATAGCAATTTCTTCTTGTAGGGCTTTAGGATCATCAGTTTCATTCTCAACTGCCTCAGTGGTAGCTTTGAATGCAACAATTTTCTTTTTCTCTTCTTGATTTGTCTTCTTCAAATGTGTTCTTTCAAAAGCAATGAGTTCTTGTAGCAGTTCATCACAAGATAGTTTATTCAAATCTTGAGATTCCAACGTGAGAATTTTAGTCTGCCAAGTGGTTGGTAGATTCCTGTGAATTATTCTGACTTGATCGCCACTGGTGTAGGGTTTGCCAAAAACTTTTAAGTCACTGATTGTCTTGCTAAACCTGGCAAACATTTCTTCAATAGATTCTCCTTCTTTCATGGAGAAAATTTCATAGTCATGAACGAGCATATTTATGTGAGTTTCCTTTACTTTGCTGGTACCTTCATAGGTGACTTCAAGTTTGTCCCACATTTCCTTTGCCGTATCACAACTAGAAATATTTTCATATTCTTTACCACTTATTATATTGTGAAATAGATTCCTTGCCTTGTGGTTTATTTAAACAACTTCCAATTGCACCTTTGAATATGAATCAATGTCATCAGGGTCAGCGAGCGGAGAAGTGCTGGCAGGCAATGGATAATTCCCTTTCTTGATAACTCTCCATACTTTGACATCATATGCTTTGGTGAAGATTTCCATGCAAATTTTCCAGTTGGAGAAGTGTTGTCCGTTGAAGTAGGGTGGTCTTAGTTGAGAGGTTTGCTCTTGAAACGGAGCTCCAATAATAACCTGATTTGCCATGATCTTTTTCTCACAAGCTGTTAAGCAAAAATAAAATGTGTGAGCCTGACTCTGATACCTATTAAAGTATAAGTTGGGGTGAATTGTAAATAATTTGAACTTAATCGTAAATAAGTCGACATAAAACTTTATTAGTCAACTGAATGTGACGATACTGCAGACAAACATATTTAAAGATTATTATGCAGAGAGTAAGTGCATAAATGTAAGGACTCCAAGAATTTTACACTGGTTTGGATTCAATATATATCCTAATCCGATCCCCTTGAGTTGCAAGGGATTTCTCTTCAGATCAACAATTTTCTTTTGAGTACAGATATGATATTTGTCACACAGTATTTTTTCACTCATTTGATACAATGCCTCACCAGTTGAGAACTCTCTTTCTATATCTGACTTGTTACACAGTTAATCTATCTAGGCTACTATGCTTGTTTGCAGTAAATTGAAGAGAGCATTTTGGTTTGATCAAAATATACTAATGATAAGGAGCACTAGGATTTTATACAGCATGAAGATGGTGAAGGCTTGTCAACCCAAAGGTTTTGATCCTTGGAAAACATTGATTCATTCCAAGAATAATACACTAGTCGCTGATTTGATGATGATCATTTTCCTTTGGCTAGAGATATGATTGAACACAGATTGTATTTGATTGCGGGCCTTCCAGTCTTTATTGCCATCTAGATTTTTTGTTATTATGAATCATCAGATATTTGCATTGAATCTTTATGTTGTATCCGGGTAGATATGGTTTCCCCACAATTATGGGAGAATTTCTTATTGGCTGATGATATTCTGATCTTTTCCTTGAGTGACGACAGCTTCCATTAAGGAAGATTTCCTTCCTTTTACTATAGCAATTTTGTTTCCTTGTTTGAACACAACGGCATCTTCTCTTTTAGCTCTTTTCTTTTTTGCTACATAAGTTCAAATAATTTTGCTTCATTTTTTGAATGTCTGCACATGTATATTAATTGCATTATTAAAATTTAATCTAATAGTTTATTGATGACATCCTGGTGCACTCAGATAACCTGAAGGAGCACGTGCAGCATTTGAGGGTGGTATTGATGAGACTGAGAGAGAAGAAGCTCTTCGCGAAGTTCTACAAGTGTGAGTTCTAGATTGGTTCTATGGCTTTTCTGGGACACGTGGTGTCCAGTAATGGTATTCAGGTGGATCCAAAGAAGATTAAGGTGGTACAGAGTTGGCCTAGATCGTGCTCAGCCACTAATATTCGGAGTTTCCTCGGGTTAGCGGGTTATTATCGCAGGTTCGTTTAGGGTTTTTCATCTATTGGTTTGCCCTTGACCAAGTTTACACAGAAGAATTCTCCATTTGTGTGGTTGTATGAGTTTGAGGAGAGCTTTCAGAGGCTCCTGACAGTTTTGACCACAACTTTGGTATTGGATGTTTCGAGAGTTGGACTTGGATGTTTATTGATGCAAGAGGGTAGAGTTATTGCTTATGATTCTCGTCAGTATAAGCTGAGAAGAACTACTATGTTCATGACTTAAAGTTGGCTTCTATAGTTCATGCTTTGAAGATTTGGAGGCACTATATATATGGCATGTCTTGTGAGGTGTTCATGGATCATCACAGTCTTCAGCATTTGTTTAAGCAGAAGGATCTTAATTTAAGGCAGCGGAGGTGGCTTGAGTTACTCAAGACTATGATATTACCATTTTGTATCACCCGGAGAAGGCTAATTTAGTGGCCGATGCTTTGATACAGAAGGCGGTTAGTATGGGAGTTTGGCATACATTCCAGTTGGGGAGAGGCCTTTTGCAGTTAATGTCTAGGCTTTGGCCAATCGGATGGTGAGACTCAGAGCCTAGTCGGGTGTTGGCTTGTGTGGTTTCTTGATCTTCCTTGTATGACCGCATTAGAGAGTACCAGTATGATTATCCGCATTTGCTTGTCCTTATGGATAGGGTTCAACATGATGATGCCATGGATATGACTACTGATGATGAAGGTGTGTTGAGGATGCAAAGCCGTATTTGCGTGCCTAATGTGGATGGGCTTAGGGAGTTGATATTAGAGGAGGCTCACAGCTCGTGGTATTCCATTCATCCGGGTGCCGCGAAGATTTATTTGGATTTGAGACAGCACAACTTGCGGAGGAGAATGAAAAAGGATATTGTGAGCTTTGTAGCTTGGTGTCTCAACTGTCAGCAGGTCAAGTATGAGCATCTGAGGCTCAATAGGGTACTTCAGCGCATGGATATTCCCGAGTGGAAATGGGAGAGGATTACTATGGATTTTGTGAGTGGTCTCCCTCGGACAGCGAGGAAGTTTGATCGATTGGGTGATTGCGGATCAGCTGACCAAGTCCGCGCACTTCATTTCGGTGTGTACTGCCTATTCTTCGAAGTAGTTAGCAGAGATTTTCATCCGGGATATTGTACAGTTGCATGGGGTTCCAGTTTCTATTATCTCATATATGGGTACTCAGTTTACTTCCCAGTTTTGGAGGACCT
This sequence comes from Nicotiana benthamiana, assembly GCA_034376525.1. NCBI lineage: Eukaryota > Viridiplantae > Streptophyta > Magnoliopsida > Solanales > Solanaceae > Nicotiana > Nicotiana benthamiana. The sequence continues at coordinate 45,358,505 of CM067333.1, read as the reverse complement.
TTCATCGAGAGTTGGGTACACAGGTAAAGCTTAGCACAAAGTTTCATCCTCAGACGGATGGGCAGTCCGAGCATATTATTCAGATATTATAGGACATGTTGCGTGCCTGTGTTATTGATTTTGGAGGTTCTTGGGCTGAGTTCTTGCCACTTGTAGAGTTTTAACAACATCTACCAATCCAGTATTCATATGGCGGTGTAGGAGGCTTTATATGGGAGACAGTGTATATCTCCGATAGGTTGATTTGAGCCCTGCGAGGCTAGAATGTTGGGGACAGAGTTAGTCCAGGATGCCTTAGAGAAGGTGAAAGTGATCCATGAGAGACTTCGTACAGCTCAGTCGTGTCAGAAGATTTATGCGGAACGGAAGGTTTTATATATATTATATGTTGGGTGAGAAGGTCTTGTTTAAGGTTTCACCTATGAAGGGCGTTATGAGGTTTGGAAAGAAAGGGAAGCCGATTCCACAGTTCATTAGACCTTTTGAGATACTTAGGAGGATTGGGGAGGTGGCCTATATGCTTACTTTGCCACCCAGCTTGTTGGGGGTTCATCCAGTATTCCATATTTCCATGCTCCGGAAGTATGTTGGGTATCTGCCTCATGTGTTACACTTCAGCACGGTGCAGTTGGATGAGGCCTTGACCTATGATATGGAATTAGTGGCTACTTTGGGCCGTCGGGTTCGGAAGTGGAGATATAAGTATATAGCTTCGATAAAGGTGTAGTAACGAGGTCAGCCCGTGAAGGAGGCTAGCTGGGAGATCGGGCAGGAGATGCGGAGCAGATATCCCCTCTTATTTGAGGCTTCATGTATGTTTCTTATGCTGCTCGAGGACGAGCGTTTGTTTCTATTGGGAAGGATGTGATGACCCAGTCCGTTATCACGTGAATTACCCCCCTGTTTTCCCCATATTATGTTTCTATATGCTTCATTATTGGTATTTGAGGTGATCGAGTAGAATTGGATTGGTTTTAGATGGAAATGAGACACTTAGTCTCTTAAAGGAAAGCTTGTTTTGGAAAGGTCAACTTGAAGTAGACTATTTAGTTAGAGGGCTCAGATGTGAATTTCGGTGATTCGATTATCTTTAGGTGATGATTTGTGACTTAGAAGTGTGATCCGAATTTATTTTGGAGGTTTGGTGTAGAACTAGGCTTGAAGTGGCGAAGTCAGCATTTTGGCGATATCCGCTTGATAGGTGAGATTTTGATCTGGGGGTCGGAATGGAATTTTGAGAGTTGTAGTAGCTCCGTTAGGTTGTTTTCGATATCTGTGCAAAGTTTCAAGTCATTCGGATGTGTTTAGGTTGGTTCTTTGATCGAATGTGCAATTCGGAAGTTTTTAAGAAACTTAGGCATTAATTTAATGAAATTAGGGGATTTTGATATTAACTATAGTGTTTTGATGGAGATTTTGGTGTGGGTTGAGAAGTTCCACTGGTCCACGTTAGCGGGTCTGCAAGAGCGAACTTCTGGGCGCAGAAGCAGATTTGGGGGATTCGCCTTGTTGCAGAAGCGGTCGTGGAAGAGTTAAGTGAAAACTGCAGCAGCAGATATTGGGACGCAGAAGCGGTAATTGGAATGGCAGAAGCGGTATCTGGGTTGTTTTTATTGAATAGTGATTTCGTGAATTTGAAAGAGAACAAACATTTTGGACTTCGGACTATGAGGGTTTTTAGGCGATTCTGAGGAGAGTTTCGAGGGCTTTCATCAGGTATGGTTTTTTAGGCATAAATTATGATATTATGGTTAAAAATTGTGGATTAACACTGAAAATGCAAGGAATTAAATGGTAAAAATGGAGGTTAGGACTTGAAACTTAAGAGAGTTTAAATTTGAGATTTCAAAAGGCATTTGAACTCCGATTTTGGTAAATTTGACATGTATAGACTTCTGGCAAGATGAGGAGTCCGATGATGTGAATTTTGTAATTTTTTCGAGAAGTGGGCCCAGGGCTCGGGTTTTTTCAACTTCGTAATTTTTTGTATTTTCCGAGTATTTTCGATTGGGTTATGTTTATTTGGCGCATTGTAACGTATTCATTGTGGTTTTGGCCAGATTCAATGCGCGAGGAGGTCGATTCGAGATGAAAGGGCATTGCGAGCTAGTCTTCGGCCTGCTAGAGGTGAGTAATAGATGTAGATGATGACTTAAGGGTTTGAAACCATAGTATATCATAATGTGATGCTATATTGAGGCGAGACATGCACTATATGACGAGTGCGGAGTCGTTTTTGATTGGGTATTTTTGCTTAGTCCGCCCCGAGCGGTGTCCAAGCTATGCTTTGGACTATACACTGATTAGTATACACCCTATTTGGATTGTTATGATATATTTGGGATGTGGACTAACTATTTGAATCTCTTGGGGATTATTATCACTGCTTCCATAATGCTTAGCATGCCCTATGATTTAAACACTGAGTTTTAAACACTTTTCGAAATGCTTAGTCACATTCCTAAGGTGTAAAAAACTTAACTATACTTTTCCTAATAATTGGAACTCAGAACTATAATTTGACTTTCATGTGTGACTCACATGCATATTCTCGACTAAGTGTGGATCGGGTTGCACGCCGTAGCGATGATACGATGATATTGCGCTTGGGTCGTAGGAGCCCCTCCGTAGTCTGAACCCTCACAGTGAGCGTGGGTACCCATATGGATCGGACTGCACGCCGCATCGGTCATATGCATTGCATAATATTCATGCTTATATGTTTATCTGATTTATCTGAGTTTGTTTGTTGCCATTTCACAATTAATTATGCAAAACTGCTAGTTATAGCTTTACATTGTGGTATTTCATGGATTCTCATCTGCAGTCATTATATATGCTTATTACTCACTGAGTTGGAAGTACTCACTTTACTCCATGCACCATGTGTGCAGATACAGGTGTTATGAGGCTTAGTAGTGTTGTTGCTGCTCTTCAGATTATTTTAGGAGTTGTCGAGATAGCTGCCCTTATCTCTTCTGATTTCGTATCTTAGACTCTTTTATGATTCGACTTTGCTACTCAGTTGTATTAGTGGCTCTAAACTCGTGACCCCAGATCTGTTAGGAGTTATTTTGAGAGTTATTCTAGTTTTCCATGTAGTTTCTATTTACTATCAGATTATGAATCTTGTTAACTGCTAAATTCACTTAACCAATTGGTAACGAGATTTTGTATTTGGGTTGAGTGTTCAAATGGTCGGGCTTGCCTACCATTCATGTTGGCGCCATCACAAACGGGATTGGGGTCGTGACAACTATGCTGGGAGTCTTCGGGTGGCTTTGCAGCTAAGCAATAGCTAGTTGTTGTGCGTGCAACATTTCAAAAATAACATGAAGACTAACTCCCTGTTCTTCCCAAGCTGGGGGTCTTTCGGGCTTTCTGTTGGTCTCCATGTCATACACTCGTGCCGGTATGTGAGGTTTCATTGACCTGTTGTGTGTCTTGCAAACCCGCGCTCGCTGGAATTGGTCCAGGTGCGTTAGCGGGATGTTGCGGTGGTGTGCTAATAGCTGGAATGGCCCCACCATTTTCTCTGTGGTTTTTAAGGTTGTCGCTCTCAACTCCAGTCACAGAGCCGGACTTTTGACTTGGAATCAAAGATCTTGGACAAGTAAAGGTGTGAAAGATAACTTGCGTTGTGTAATGAAACCAGCAAGAAAATAATCACTATTATTTTTAGCCCCACGGTGGGTGCTAAATTGTTTACCGTGAAAATGGTAATAACAATTAAATTTGTTGATGGGAGTATCAAAATATGTGATCTATTTTTATAACAGTTGTTTAAATAGTTGATACTAGATGTGTGAAGCTTAACAATGAAGCACAAACTAAAGCATGGTTATAATAAAGCCGGGGGGCTTGTTGTCCAGGCCTCGAACTAATCGATAAGGGGCCTGGATGTCGATGCCTGGGCTCGGGCTCAAGCTATCATGGATAATCAATAAGGGGCTAACAGTTATAATATAATTAAAGGAGGCTCTTTATGGACAATATCAAGAAATAAATGAAGAACAAGTATGAAAGCAATAAATTAAAGCGGTAGTCTCGAGAGAGTAAGTTAGAGATAAGAGAGAGAGAGAGAGAGAGAGTTGTTATTGATCTTGTGCAGAATGGTTGGAGAAACAGAGATTATAAAGTGCCAAAGATCCCCCTTATATAGGAGGGGAATCAAAACATAGTACAAGATGCATTAAATGATAAAGGAAGCGGGATGGGACAGCTAAGCAGCTTCATGATGTAGACGCAGACCAGTATTAGACTAGCCTGGTAGACTTAACCGGCCCCGGATGCATTCTTCGGAAGCCTCCCATGCCCGTTGGGGTCTCGTCCAACATTATCCCCAATTCATGTGTCGATAGATCTTGAGGGAGGTACCCGGTCCATGGTCTCGAGCCTCTGAGGCAATCTCTTGAAGTACCTTATCAAAAAGAAATTGGTCCTCTGATTTTGTCGTATACACATTGTAAATTATGCACTTCATTTATTATTTTTTAAGGGGTGTGAAAATTGAAGATGTACCAATTAAAAAAGAGCAAGGAAGTAGGTATTTGTTTGCGGTGAAACTCTTCTCAAATATGAAAAAGTTCTCTTCTTCTGGACTATATTTTCTATGCTATGTCGAACCACATTCATATATACTAATTTTAGAATACGTGTGTTGCACGTGTTAATTTGTTGGGTCTATTAGTAATAAATTGTTTATATTAGAAATGAATTATGTATAAAATAATATAATTACAGTACATACATTTCAATAGCTAAAACTGCATAAAATAAAAGAACACTACAAATAAGTGCAAAAAATATACACAAAACAATTAACCAAGCTATAGAGGAACTAACAGTAATTTGAGTTGAAAATAATAAAGTTTTACGTGGAGGAACAAAAAGAATGACTAATAAAAAATTTGAATCTTAAACTTGCTGCTATGGAGGAAAATTAATTTTTGTTTATATTTGGAAAAACGTGACTGCTCGTTTGCGTTGGGAGATAGCAGCAAACTAGCTGTCACGATCCAAAACCCAATCCATCGTGATGGCGCTTATCGTGAATTTAGGCTAGCCTTAAATCAACAATAAACACAATAATAAGTTTGAAAATATTTATGGAAGATTTGAACAGTTAAAGAACTATTTGAAACATAAGGAATTTCCAAGAACGGATACAATCCAGCCCAAAATCGAGGTGTCACTGAGTGCATGAGCGTCTAAGAAAAATACATAGTCTAATATAATGTCTAAGAGAACAACTAACAAAATGGAAAGTAAGGTGGAGATCCAAGGCCTGCGAACGCTATACAGATACCTCAATAATAACCTATGTCAGAAGCCTCGATCAACAACCGCCACTGAATCCAAAGTGCCTGAATCTGCACATGAGGTGCAGGGAGTAACGTGAGTACACCAACTCAATAATTAACGAGTCCAACATTTGAACTGATAGGTAGTTACGAACCCAAACTCCTCAAGGATAACAGAAATAATATACAGAAACTTAGGCATGCTTTCAGTTAAATAAATAGCTCAAACATCTACATGTCAATGCACATATTGTAAAAAATGCACCATGCTAAGTGCCTCATGTGCCCACAATATCAAATGCTCGTCCACTCAGTACTGTATATGGCCCGTACGACCCCAAGAAGATCCATCCCGGAATATATACAACTTTGACAACAGTCACTTGGTACTGAGGAAGCCCATTCAATCCTATGGAGAAGATTCATCTCTAGATAATATCAATACCAACCTTACACCATTCGCTACTATATATGGCTCACAAGGCCCAGGGAAGATCCATCCTGTAATTTATATACACATACTGACAACAGTCATCGAGTACCGAGGAAGGCCATTACAGCCTATGGAGAAGATCCACCTCTAGATAATGAGTGCATCGAACAAGATCCATGTCCAGGGAAGATCCATCCCTCAATAATATCATATGCGCTCACTGGGGTTGTAAAGACTCCAGAGGGGCTTCTCTTAGCCCAAGCTCTATGACAAGCCAACAAAGGCATGTTCAATATTTCGCTGCAGCGTGTAGCTCGATCCCACACTTGCACTCAATGTCAGGCTCTCGTCCTCACTTAGTCATCACTCTCCAATCTCACACACGGGGATCAAAATGCCATGATACAAGCCTGACACAAAGATATGATATGCCAATAATAATAACCAAGACTGAGATATGATAATATGCATTAACAGGAGTGACTACAGAATACCAACGAAGCTAATGATATGACAGCAAGAAACGACCTCTCGGGTCTCAACAGTATCGATGTGAAGCCTTAACATGATAAATAGCATGATTTATAGCTCATTAACTTAATCACAATGTTACAACACATATATCAGCAAGAAAGAGTCACTAAGCGTGCCATGGAATGATCCAGACTGAGATTCTCATGGTGCACGCCCACACGCCCGTCACTTGGTATTTGCATCACCTCAATAGTAATCATAGAACACATAGTTCAGGATTGCGAACCATCACAACCAAGTTTGGAAGTGTTACTTACCTCAAGTCAAGCCAAACTCTACCACGTGATGCCCTTACCTCTCGATTAGGCCTCCAAATGCTCCGACTCTAACCAAAATCAGTATATAATCATCAACTCTAAAGGAATGAAATCCATACGAAAATTATGAAATTAGATCAAAAATCCCGAATTCCTCAAACCTGGCCCCTCGGGCCCATGCCTCGAATTCCGATAAGAATTATATCACTAAAGTCCTTATCCTCCCACGAATCTATACATACCGAGAACATCAAACTCAGAACTCAAATGGCCCCTCGAATCACCACTCAAAGCTCTCCAAAACTCAAGCCCTAATCCTCAATTTTTAGGCTTTAAATACCACTAATTTCATGATTAAACTATGGAAAAATTATCATAAACACAAATAATAAAGCCCAAGTAACTTACCCCATTGAAAATCCTTGATTCCTCTTGAAAATCTCTGCCCAAAGCTCAAATGCTGGCCAAAAATGGTGAAGAATGACCAAAAATTTGCAAAGGAGCCTTTATATACACTTTGCCTAGCACTTCCGCATCTGCAGTACCCATTACGCATCTGCGGGGCCGCATCTATGCAAAATCCTCCGCTTGCAGAATTTCATTAAAAGGCATTTCTGCTACTACGGTTGCTTGACCGCACCTGCGCTCATCGCAGATGCGGGGACCAAACCACACCTGTGACCCCTGTTGCGCACATGCGCTACATAACTGCTTCTACGGACCTCGCACCTATGGTCCCCAAACCGCTGGTGCAGAAATAATAGGAACAGCAAAATCTGCAGCACAACTCAAATTCCAAACTTTCCGATAACCATCCGAAATTATCTTGAGGCCCCCCAGACCTCATCCAAAATACGAACAAGTCACATACCATCATTCAAACTTAGTTAATACTTTGAATCACTCAAGACAGCACCAAATAATCGAATCAACCTCGGATTCAAGACTACAAACTTATAAACTTTCAAATTCCACAAACGACGCTGAATCCTACCAAATAACCTCCGAAGGACCTGAAATTTTGCGTATACCTCCCAAATGTCACGGCGGGTCTAATTAAATTTTTGGTATTTCATTCTGACCTCTATATCGAGATTTCCACTGCCGACCAGAAAGCGCAAAATTATCCAATTTCTCCAATTCACACCTAAATCATCTACGGACCTCCAAACCACATTCTGAATGTGCTCTTAAGCCCAAAATCACCTAGCGGAGCTGCCCGAACCATCAGAATTTACATTTGAGACCCCTTACCCATAAGTCAACATCCGGTTGTCCTTTCCAAATTACGCTTACTCAAAAGAGACTAAGTGACTCCTACCTATTCAAAACCTCTCCGGACCTGAACCAACCAACTTGATACCATATAATATAGCTGAAAAATACATAAAGAAGAAGAAATGGGGGAAACGCGGTTGAAACTCATAAAACGATTGGCCGGGTCGTTATATCCTCCATACGTTCGCCCTCGGACGTGCCAAGATTTTTTCAAAAAACCATCAATTGCTGTGTAACATTACCATGTACATACCCGAGGTTGAACCCACGTCACCCTATCTCATATAGGTCTGGTAGCTTAATGAACTGAAATTTCACAATCCAACCTAGCCCATAAACTTTAGAACCAAATTTTCACTTCTGAAATTATTTATAAGATGATAATCTCACATCTCACACCGAATAAATCTGAACACGATGTATCAAGCCATAACATCAATTCAAGATGCAAATCACAGGATATACCATACCACTCTAACACTAAAAGTGAAAACTTTAAATCACAGCAACTGATCAAACAATCGAATACCGATAATAAACTTCTTATAAAATAAAGCCTTATTCCAACACTTTCATACTGCCAACGATGAACGAAACATGCAGAAAGTCATAACCATCCCTTAGATCAACCAGTCATGGAGCTCCCTCTCCTTTGGCAAGGACCATAGGAAATTTCTAAGCAGAAACTCGATATTATACTTCCAACATGCTGAAATTGAATCTCATAGTATTCTTTCTAGTTCCAATAACCTCAATCTCATCCAACACGACTACCCTATTGATATGACACATCAATTCCATCTAAATCCACAACCCGTGCAATTCATGCACTAAAAAACAACAACCCAAATGTACTCAAATCATGAAAAAAATGACTCAAATGAAAGAAATGTACCACAAGCTCACTAGTTCCACCCAACACAATATTGAGAACCCATCACACATCGGAAAACCAAAACACACGAATCTAACCCAAAGGATCGCACCACCACATAACTTCACTATAATGTGCGGCCCCATCAAAATACCGATCCACTTGAAGCACCTCAAACCATTATCCTCAAAATCAAAAACCACGCGCAATTTGTTGTCTAGAACAAAAAGCGAATCAATATAACCATGGTGAAGCAAATGACATGACACCACACAAACCCGAAAGGACTTATCTGATATGTCATCTACTAATCAATACCCAAAACTCTTCCCGTTCGAATTCCACTTTGAGATCCAATAGAACTGCACGATATGTGCTTGTAACCAACAAATCATAATGCCTCGCAACACGAAAGGTAACTCATAGACCACCATAAAACATTGATACTCTCAATAACAATCGAATCTACACATCCCTCAACAATAGCAACTCGGAGTCAACAAAGAGGCTCGATGCATAACACACATCCATATTGACCTACTAATGAACCCCTTATCGAGGAGTTCCTGAAGTTGCTCCTTTAACCTGGCGGTGCTACACGATACGGTGCCTGGTACCAAATCAATGTCGAAATCAATCATTCTATCCAGCGGCATGCCCGACAGCAGGAAACATATCTGGAAGATCCCTCACCACCGGAACTGAATCAACAGTATGAGTCCCTACACTGACATCCCTCACGAAGGTCAAATAAGGAAAACACCCCTTCCCAATCATCTGTTGGGTCTTCAAAATGAAATAACTCTACTAGGAACATAATCCATCAAACCTCTCCACTCAATCCATGGTATCCCCGACATAGCCAACATCATTGACTTAGTGGTACAGTCCAAAATAGCACAACACAGAGACAACCGATCCATACCCAATATCACATCAAAATCGAACATACTAAGCAACAAAGGATCCACCCGGGTATCCAAACCCTCGATAGTCACTACACAAGGCCGGTACACGCGACCTACAGCCATAACATACCTGTTTATGATAACTCCCGGTCTCGAGACGCATATAGCACAATAATCACCATATCTGATCTCGACTCCACCGTCTGAATATATAACTTACCTCTAATACTCAAGCATTCCACGAGGGATACTCCTATAATTTTTTCGTGCCACCAAGCAACCTCGTATCACCAGTCAATAAAATAGGAGAGTGCTGCAATACTAATGAAGTATCTTTAACTCAAATACATTGCCCTTTCGAAATGTATACCCTCATCAAGCCGCACATTTGGTGATATCATTTATCTACTCATCTAAAATTGCCCATGTTGCATAAAAACTTATGTCCTCACTTCAAGAAATCGTGACCTCATACATGCAAATCTCAAGCCTCCACAACATAACACATATACCATGCCATCCTGTAGCAGATACGAAACTTCATAATCTATTCTGAGCCACAAGAAACTACGTACTTTACTAGCCGAGAACTTTTACATTCGATCCAATCTAGAAGAAAATTGGTATACATCACATGCTACTCAAGCCAGTAGATACATCTCTAACCCTGGTAGAAACCATCATGAACTCTCTGAATTCCATTTGCACAAACCAAACCATCAGGACTGAATCCTTCTAACTCAACCAATTACACGAGTCACCAAAAACCCAAGAGCATTGCCACGAAACACCTGTATAAACTCATTACCTCATAATCACTCAAAGAACTAATCAAATCCCTTACCATCATTCAGGCCTACTACCAAGTTTTCATATTTATCCAAGTTACTTCTAAATTACCTTCAAATTGATATTTCCCATTACCATAATACCGCAATCCTTAACCCAGACTCGTCACACAAGATTCAACCATGAAACTACACCGTCTAAGGCCCATAAGCCGCAAAATATCTCTTAAATATTCCCCAAAGTATCACATTCAAAATACTTACCCTGAAGAGACTTTCTACAATCACCTTCCTGATACTGATGTGTAGAATCCATAATAATATAGAAGTGTCACAAGTCTTGACACCCTCCCTGGTAAACCTCAGTTTCTGGCCAAATACCCCTCCTAAAGATCTCCATTTATTACATATAAGTCTTGAATCCATTAAAACCATCTTTGGGAATCATCCACTCTACTCGGGTTTCAATTTAACTGATCAACCGAACTGAACGACATGTGTCCACTAGAACAATAACACCTAAGGAAGTAACCCCACCTTAATGCAACCAAATAAATTCCTACTCTATGCACCGTAAATCCTTCACCACAAACAACTCAACATTTTGTGATTCTCATTAACCCCTAAAGCATGACATAACCTTTATTAAAATTTCCTTTACTAGAGCCATCCTCGATCTCAAGCCCTGCAAGCCACAACTGATTCACTAGTATACCTCAAACTGAAACCAATACAACACATAACTCATAATGCCGATACTCTACTACTGCCATAATACCATGGTGAGGTTAAACTAAATCCTTCATAATTTCATACAACACAAACCATCTAGTACTTCAAATCATCTACAAGTTTCACATTCATCCTCGTAATAGTCAAGACAACACTTATACGTATGCAAAACTCAAATTGCAGCAAATATAACTCACTGGTTAAAAAGGACTTTAAATGAATAACATAGGGATCACACAATTTCAAAACACTCCGCAAGAGATAACCCACCTGTTCCGCCTCAAAATAACTTCTCTTTCTATCCTTACACCGTTATAAACATCACGCAATCACCAAATCTTCCTGAGTCAGAACTCATATCATAATGTGAAATCTACACTATTCCCCAACTAGACCACATAAAAAGATCCTTCACACACCCATAACTCGAGGCTATACATCAATCACGATTGAAATCAAGCACCAGATAGTTCTTTCTACCCATAAGTAGACTCTTCTCGTCACAGTCAAATCATATGAACACATCTCGCAGTCACATCATACTCACCACATAGCCATCCAATAATCATTTCCACTAATAGGGATACCACCAAACATATGAATCCGGAAGCACCTGCCTATATAATCAATGCATCAGCACTCAAACAATAGGTAAAACCTCGCCTTAAGTCCTCTAGACTGGCCCCAACATCAACACACAAAAATCACATCTCCCCCTTCGATCCGTGGATCACAATTCGTCGATGCATAGCTAATACCGAGCGCTCATGTGCTCACACAAATATGTGGAAGGATCAAGGAGTTAAGCTTCACGTTGAATCAATGATGTATGACAGGAATTCAAGAATGTGATGTTTATTTCTTAAAGGTTATGTAGCCTCTAGAAGATAAGTACAGACATCTCCGTACTGATCTGGGAGACTCTCTTAAACCCAATCATGACTCGTGAGAACTATGTAACGTAGCTATGATACCACCTTGTCGCGATCCAAAACCCGACCTGTCGTGATGGCCCCTATCATTAAACTAGGCCAGCCTCAACTCAATAATCAACACAATAATAATAATAAGTTTGAAAAAATTTACGGAAGCTTTTAATAGTTAAAGAACTATTTGAAACATAAGAAATTTCCTAGAACAGATATAATCTAGTGCAAAACCGGGGTATCACTGAGTGCTTGAGCGTCTAAGGAAAGTACAAAGTCTAATATAATGGCTAAGGGAACCACTTAAATAAACTAGAAAGTAAGGTGGACAGACAAGGCCTGCGAATGCCACCACTGGATCCAAAGTGCCTCGATTCTGAAGCCTCACTAATCTCCTAAGTTAGAAGCCTTGATCAACCACCACCACTAGATCCAAAGTGTCGAAATCTGCACACGAGGTGCATGGGATAACGTGAGTATACCAACTTAGTAAGTAACGAGCCGAACCTTTGGACTAATAGGTAGTGACGAACCCAACCTCCTCAAGGATAACAGAAATGATAGAAAGAAATGTAGGCATGCTTTTAGTTAAATAACCAGCTCGAACAGTAAAACAGAGCAAGTATGAACAAGGTAAAGAACTGTAATTCTGCTACATCTACATGTCAATGCACATGATGTATGGAATGCACCATGTTGAGTGCCTCATGTGCCCACAATCTGAAAAGCTCATCCACTCAGTACTGTATATAGCTCGTACGGCCCAGGGAAGATCCATCCCATAATATATACATCTCTGACAACAGTCACTCAGTATTAAGGAAGGCCAATCTAGCATATGGAGAAGATCAGTCTCCGGATTATAACAATAACCAACCTCACAACCACTCGGTACTATATTATGGCTCACAAGGCCCAAAGAAGATTCATCCCTGAATATATATACACAACACTAACAATAGTCATCCAGTACCGAGGAAAGCCATCCCAACCTATGAAGAAGATATATCTCCAGATAATAAGTGCTTCAGACAATATCAATGTCCAGGGAAGATCCATCCCTCAATAATATCATATGCGCTCACTGGGGGTGTAAAGACTCCGGAGAGTTTCTCTTAGCCCAAGCACTATAACAAGCCAACAAAGGAATGTTTAATATCTCGCTGCGACGTGCAACCCGATCTTATATTGTCACTCAATATCAGGATCTCGGCCTCACTCGTTCATCATTCTCCTGTCTCACCCAGGGGGCTCAAAATATCATGATACCAGCTCGAAACATTAATATGATATGCCAATAACAATAACCGAGATTGAGACATGATATAATATGCATAAATATAACTGAGTACAGAATATCAATGAAGCTAATGATATGACAACAAGAAATGACCTCTCGGGTCTCAACATTATGGGTATGAAGCCTTAACATGATAATTAGCATGATTTACAGCTCATTAACTTAATCATATAGTTACAACACAGATATCAGCAAGAAACAATTAATAAGCGATGCTATGGAATTATCCAGGTCGTGTTTCTCATTATGCACGCCCATACGCCCGTCATTTGGCATTTGTGTCACCTTAATAGTAATGATAGAACAAATAGTTTGGGGTTCCGAACACTCAAAACCAAGTTTGGAAGCGTTACTTACCTCAGGCCAAGCCAAACTCTAGCATGTGATTGCCCTGCTTCTCGATTTGGCCTCCAAATGCTCCGACTCTAACCAAAATCAATATATTATCATCAATATACTTAAGGAATGAAATCCATAAAAAAATAATCAAATTAGATCAAAAATCCCGAATTTCCTCAAACCCGGACCCCCGTGTCCATGCCTCGGATTCTGATAAAAATTACATTCACTAAAATCCTTATCCTCCCACGAATTTATATATACCAAGAACATCAGTATCAGACCTCAAATGGCCCCTCAAATCACCACTCAAAGCTCTCTAAAATTTAAACCCTAATCCTCTATTTTTAGGCTTTAAATCCCACTAATTTCATGACTAAACAATGAAAAATCATTATAAACACATACAAAAAATCCCATGTAACTTACCCCATTGAAAATCCTTGATTCCTTTTTGAACATCACTACCCAAAGTTCAAATTCTGGTCAAAAATGGTGAAGAATGACCAAAAATTTGCGAAGGTGCCTTTATATACACTCTGCCCAGCACTTCCGCATATGCAATCTCCATTACGCATCTTCGGGGCCTCATCTGTGCAAAATCCTCCGCATCTGCAAAATTTCATTAAAAGGCATTTCTACTTCTGCAGTTGCCAGAATGCATCTGCGATCATCGCAAATGCGGGGACAAAACTGCACTTGTGACCCCTATTGCGTACCTGTGCTACATGACCGCTTCTACGGACCTTGCACCTGCGATCCTCAATCCGCAGGTGCGGAAAAAACAGGAATACCAAAATCTGCAGCACAACTCAAATTCCAAAGTTTTCGATAACCATCAAAAATCATCACGAGGCCCCAGGACCTTATCCAAAAATACGAACAAGTCACATAGCATCATTGAAACTTCATCGAGCCTTCGAATCACTCAAGACAACACCAAAATACCAAATCAACCTCGCATTCAAGCCTAAGAACTTATAAATTTTAAAATTCCACAAACAACGCTGAAACATATCAAATTACCTCTAAAGGACCTAAAATTTTTCACACACGTCCCATATGACACAACGGACCTACTAAAATTTTTTGAATTCTATTCTGACCTTGATATCAAGATTTCCACTACTAACCAGAAAACGCAAAATTTCCATATTCACACCTAAACCAACTATGGACCTCCAAAACACATTCCGAACACGCTCTTAAGCCCAAAATCAAATAACGAAGCTATCAAAACTATTAGAATTCACATCCGATACCCCTTATCCATAAGACAACATCTAGTTTATTTTTTGAACTTAAGCTTACTCAAAAGAGACTAAGTGTTTCATACCTCTCCAAAACCTCTATGAACCCGAACCAACCAACCTGATACCACATAATATAGCTGAAAAAGGCATAAAGAAGCAGAAATAAGGAAAATGAGGTTTAAGTTCATAAAATGGTCGGCCAGTCGTTACACTAGCGGATAATAGAAAGAGTTGGACAAGACCATAAATTAGGGGTTATGGCAATAAAAAAGGTCTTGACTTTGAATTTAATGTTTCATAAGCTTTTTTAAATTTTGAATAATTACAAGCTAAATTTTGAGAATTTTCATATTATATTAAGATATTATTTAGTAAATTTTATTAATTCAGAAATGTATTGGTCTTACGCCTCACTACAAAAATGTACTTCAACGTCGGGCATACGCCCTGAATTGCTAGACATACATCTTTTTATACTTTCGCACCCCACTATCGCCTCAAAGCATTTTTAGTATGTCTCACCCCAGGGCTCACCCAAAACTTTCTTTTAAAATAATTATTTGTGTATGTTTTCTTCCTATCTAATTCTGATAGGTTTATTAGTTGTTTGATTCTACCTATCCGAAACTACTCGGGAGTGCTCCCGATTTGTCAATTTGTTTGATTCTTTTAATTTAGGGAGCTTAAGAACTTCAAATTTTTGTTTTTGTCTCATTCTCCTTAAACCATATCTAACCCCACAAGCATCCCTTAGTACAAAATCTTGAACAACACATGATTAGGTGACCAAATCACCGATAGTAAACTCCTACACGTTTCTTTATAATGCAATCACATAACCCAAGAACCCATAATAAATGCTCCTGTTTAACTACCATGATCCCATAATATTACTCAGTTGAATTTCTCGTATGCTCATGCTGCACTAGCAATAACACATTCTAAATTATCAGCTCAAATACATACTCACCTCGTGACAATCGTGTCATCTCCCTTAAGAAACCTAACTCATATCATATCATAACATCTCACTAGGTAGAAGATATAACTCTTCATAGAACCTCATATGAAATCATGCAGCCTCGAACCTCCTCACAGAAGATATCTCACCTATATAATGTCATATAAACATTTTTCCATGACATGCTATGAGTGTAATTGCTATGTAATCAATTAATCCTCTTAAGTTCACACTCGCCCAGAGGCTTAAAAAGATATTTAATTCCACCAATGAACAACAAGAAGACCCATCAACACATCCCAACTCAAGATATTATCACACACAAAGATGATAATCAAGCATTCACAATCCATTAGTCGTCCAAGCCAAACCCTTCTCGTCAAACTCTAACTCTCAGAATGAAAGAAGTCATCACCAATGTGAAATAGTCTCAATTATCCATAATGACCAAAGAGCATATGTCACGACCCCAAAAGTTGAGAAGAAAGAGAAGCTTAGTCCGAGGATTATTGTCCCTTTTGAGATCTTGAAGCGAGTTGGGGAGGTTGCATATGAGCTTGCTTTACCTCCCAGTTTGGCTGGGGTTCATCCGGTATGTCATGTCTCGATGCTTCGGAGATATCACGGTGATCTGTCTCATGTATTGGAGTTCACTTCAGTTCAGTTGGACAAGGACTTGTCCTATATTGATGAGTCAGTGGCAATATTGGACAGGCAAGTCCGAAAACTCAAGTCAAAGGATATAGCTTCAGCAATGGTTCAGTGGCGGGGTCAGTAGGTCAAGAAGGCGACTTGGGAGACCGAGCGGGATATGCGCAGCCGATACCCCCATATATTTGTTACTTTAGGTATGTTCTCTACGCTCGTTCGAGGATGAATAAATGTTTAAGTGTAGGAGGATATGACGTCCCGGTCGTTTTTGGAATTTATGCCCCATTCCCACATTTACTGCTTTCCCTAAGTTCATTTCTGCTATTTTTGGTTTGCAGGGACGTTCGGTGTTAGAATTCGGAGTGTTTTGGGACACTTAGTCCCTAAATAAGAGCATAAGTGTTGAAAAGTGTCTCGTAATCAGAACAATTTGAAGACGACCTCGAAATGGAAATCATATGTTTTGTAAGCTCTGTTAGGTGATTTCGGGGTTGGTAGCATATTCGGAATATATTTTAGATGTTCGTAGCTCATTTAGGCTAGAAATGCCAAAAGTTAGAATTTGGAGGTTTCCAGTCTGATAGTGAAATTTTGATACGAGGGTAGGAATGGGATAGTTTTTGTAGCACCGTCATGTCATTTGGGACGTGCATGCAAAATTTCAGGTCAATCGGACAAGTATTGGTTAGATTTTGATCGAAAGAATATTTTGGTTGAACTTGAGGTTCTTAGGCTTGAATCTTTGAATTAAACGAGTTTTCGGTGTTGTTTTAGCTGATAATAATTGGTACAAGTTTGAATACGGTATTAGGTGATATTGGTGTTTTTGGTTGAGGTCCCGGGGGCCTCAGGAAGACTTTGGATGGTCGATGGGTAGAAATCTCTAAGTGTGCGGTAGCTGATCCTTTTTCTCTTCTGGTATTTCCTCTTTTGCAACTTGGGAACAGCAGAAGCGGCACCGCATAAGCGATATCTTCATCACAGAAGCAATCTTAGCCATTCCTCAGGAAACCACAGAAGTGGTCTCATTTCCACATAAGCGGCACCACAAAAGCGGTTATTTGTCTGCAGGAGCAGACTCAGGTCCTTTAACTGAAGCCCAGAAGCGGTTGGCTCTTCCGCAAAAGCGGGACTGCAGAAGTGGTCCCTGGGACGCAAAAGCGGAATCGACTGTTCAGATATAGAAAAATCTGAGGGTTTATTTGAAAAGTTGAAAAATCAATTGAGAGCTGGGGAGAAGGCGATTTTTAGTGGGTTTTAAAGAGAACATCATTGGGTAACGTTGCTTTGACCCTTTCCAGTTTTATTTCATCGATATCTAGTTGAATCCGCTATTAAAATTTGAATTCAAGGTCTAAAATTGGGAAAAATGGGTGAAAATTCTTAGACTTAATTGTTTGATTTTGAGTGGGCAATTGACCTCCGATTTGGGAGATTTCTATATGGTTAGACTCGTGAGAGTACGAGGGTTCTGAAAATGTAAAAATTCTGAGTCGTTGGCCTGGGAGGCGTTTTGGTCATTTTACCTATTTTTGTGCCTTTGATTTAATTTTAATAATGAAATCAGTTTCTTGCGATGTTATTTATGTTACGTAATTGGAATAAATAGATTTGGGTCATTCGGAGTCAGATACTCGTGGTAAAGGCATTGTTCCTTAGTTGATTTTGTGTCGGTTCGAGGTAAGTGGTTTGTCTAACTTTATGCGGGGTACCTCTCTCCTTAGGAGATATTACTTGTTATTTTAAAGTCCTGGTACGCGAGGTGACGAGCGCGTACTTGTGCTAGTTGTCGAAAATTCATTTTACTTAGAATATTTAACTGTGTTCTTGAGAATTTGTCAATTCTAATGGCATTTTAACCTGTGTTAGCTTAGGAAGCATGTTTAGCTGACTTACTTGCATAATTTCTTAAACTGTATTATCTATCCTCCATGAAGCATGCTAGACTAGAAATTTTACTAATTCTTCTTACTTAGTATTATACCTTATTTGAATTGGGTGGTGTTACGATTTGCGACTACGGGACGGCATCCCGATAACTCCCTTTGTATGTGTTTCGTTCTATGACTGAGAGTGCAGGATACCAAGAGATCCCTGGCACAGATGTGATTATAAAAAAACAGGATACCAGGAGATCATCGGGATACTAAGAGATCCCTTGTGTATAATGGAGGATACTAGGAGATCCTCGGGATACTAGGAGATCCCTCGAGTATATGATGAGGATACCAGGAGATCCTCGGGATACAGGGAGATCCCTGATGATAAATATCCGGTTGTGGTTTGCACTTCTGTTTATTAACTGTGTTAGTTCTCGGTTACTGTCTTATTTATTATTTTTCTAGATTCTCACAGTAGATTATATCCATATAATATTGATTATTATATTTTTACCTCAGCAGGGCCTCGACCTTCCTCGTCACTACCCAACCGAGGTTAGGCTTGCCATTTACTAAGTACCGGTGTGGTGTACTCACGCCTCTTATGCGCATGTTTTCCATCTGCAGACCCAGGTACTTCTTCTTAGGTGTATCACCCTAGCAGCGGAGAGCAGTAGTAGAGACTCGAGGTATACTTTCTACGTCCGCAGACTCAAAGTCTCTATTTCATTCCAGCTCGAGGTATACCTGCTACATCCGCAGACTCGAAGTCGCTATTTCATTCCAGTTGTAGTAGATAGCCCCTTTTTCCTTCTATTATGTTGCTTTATATTCTCTGGTGTAGAGTGTATTATACTACTCTTTTAGCATGTGTTGCCCGTGAGATTCCAGGTCTTTAGGATGGTTTTAGAATTCAAAGTGTTAAAGTGTATGTGCCAGGCAGTAACTGTATACATTATTCATGATATTTAGCTTTTGATTACAAATTTCGTAAATGGTGTTACTTCCGCAATGTGTTAGGCTTACCTAGTCGTGAAGACTAGGTGCCGTCATGACAGGTTCACGATGATGAACTAGGGTGGTGACATAACAGATAAAGCATAAACTCAACAAGTAATTACAATTAAAAAATAAAACATATAAGAGTGAACTCAATAATTTCACAGAATTCGCAATCAAGGAATAGTCTTCCTAAGAGGACATCCCGCTCCAAAACCTCATGAATACCATAATCTCCGTACCTAATCTCAACCGCGCCACACCAATGGCTGATACATCACACATACTCCATTGCCTTGTAAAAAATACTTACATAGAACTTTCATGCCATGTAACAAAACCTTGACCTCAGAAGCCCCAAAACTAGGTGATCATTATAACATCAGTCAAGCATTCGCAAGTCAAAGTACAAGGTTCACTCCTAAAATATATGCTCTTCACATACGATAATCAACCAGTGCCAGCATTCTCTTAACTTCTGATATTCATCCAGGAGAAAACTATAATGCACAACATATTCCTTATGCCAATAGCAGAAAGCCAGCTCGAGCAGTGGTCAACACTACCAAAGAACTCTCCAAAACCTGTCTACACAAAACCGAGCCAATGTAGCTAAATTTCCCCTAACTCAATTGAGTCACGCAGACCATCAAACCCAAGATTTCGCCACAAACACCGATAAAGAATTACCACCAAAAAGGATTGATTACCTTTATTTCTATGATGACCCAACACCACCGAGTTGGCCCATTTCTTCGAATCTTCCTCTACTTTTCTTCAGATTAAAACTTCTTCCTATTAGTACACAACGATCCCAAAACCAAAGCTTAATGCAGAAGATCCTAGAACGAACCACGTAGCCCAGAAGCTCATAAACCACTATATTTCCTTTGAAGCACCCCTTTTTAGTGTCGCGGCCAAGATACCCACTTTCAAAAGTCCTTATGTGAACTTAAAGTTGTCTCTCTAACTTCTCTGATACTGAAATGTATAATTAATAATGTTACATAAATACTACAAGTCCCAGTAGTATCCCATGAAAATCTCAGACCCAGCTATATAAAATTCCAGGGAACCCTTCAATACCACCTATACACCTCAGGCCAAAACTTATGTAACACATGACTCTGTAATCTGATCGTCAATAGTGGACTTCCGCGCTTGGCCCAAAGCCATAGGACAAAAAAATCGATGATACACAATACCAACCTTCATAGCTCGTTCTATTAAGCACATGTCCATCCTCGTGACAGTCAAACCCGCTTTCTCTTGTGGCTTGAATGATAATATGTATCATTCACTGATTAGAAGTTCAATACAAAACACATAGTTTCTAGAACATCCAACTATCCTTAGATTAACACCCGTTTCATGCATCTACCACAAACACGGCGATTAGGCACCAGTTAAATTTTTCCAAGCTTGTACTTATCAACCAGATTCCAGAACTCGTTGCACCCCCATGTAAACAACTGAATAATCTCTCAATACATGTGCATTCTAGACGCCACATTGAGACAATGTTGGAGCATCCATGCTAACTCGTAGCACATTCGGAGCATCACGAACTGTCGGTGCATAGTTGATACCGAGTGCAAAATATCATACACGAGTGGATTCAAAGGAATATAAGATATGCGTCTCAAGTTGAATTAGTCGCACGATAATGAATTAAAAAATTGTAATTTCCTAATAATTTTGCAGTCTCTCTAAGAGAAGTATAGATATCTCCATATCGATCGTAAGACTCTACTAAACTTGCTTATGACTCGTAGCACCTATGAACCTAGAGCTCCGGTACCAACTTATCAAGATCCCAAAATCCTAATGTAGGTAGTCGTGATAGCACCTAGTCACTGGGACTAGGTAAGACTAACATGCTGAGAATTAATGGAATTTAACTAACTTAACTACAATACATTAATTAGTAACTAAAATAACATAGCTGGACTTACATTCATCATACAACTCCAAAATTGTTAGTACAAATCATAAGCTTTTCTAAGAGTAGTCAGAAATAACAAGTACATAACTGTCCCGGAATAATAGTGAATAGTGGAAATAAAAGACAATAGAAGGTGACTTCAGGGCATGCGAACGTTGAGCGGGTATACCTTGAAGTCTCCGACCGCGCAGATATAAGTCTTAAAACCAACTCGATCAAGAACACCTGGATCTCTACAAAATTGTGCAGAAGCGTAGCATGAGTACACCACTGTGGTAGCCAGTAAGCATCAAACCTAACCTCAGTAGAGTAGTGATAAGCCCAGGTTAAGACACCGACTAGACACTCAAACTTGTACAAGATATAATATAATACTAATAATGGAAGGATTATAGTTTACAACTAAAGATAGAAATAAATGAAAACTCAAATGCCATCAAGAAGTAGACGGGTAATAGAACAACAGTATAGTCATAACACCGATGGGATATGCACGAACTCAATAAGGAAAACAGATAACAACTCAATTAATCAAATCGTTCTCTACGCATGGACTTGCAACAAGATTTACCTCGAGATATCACTCCTCAAAATCCTGAATCATGATCCAAAATTTTCAAATCTTCCACGTATAGCACCTCGTACCAACAATCGTAATCATATTCACACGATAAAGTCCTTGTGCTACCATGTATATTGCATCCATATCAATATCAACTAAGATGGATCGAGAGATATATTTAAACACAATAAAGCATAGTAACAATCTTGAATAAAATGATGCGTCAAATAAGATAATATATTTATTTTAGGATTCAAATAAATTAAAATAAAGAATAAGTTGTGGAATAAGAGTATCGGATAGATTTAGTTTAAGAATTAATAAGATAAAGTAAAAACATCACATTTAAACAAAATAAAACCTCAGTAAGTTAATGAGTTAAATATAGAATTTGTTAGAAATGAAATATGACATAATTTTGAGTAAATCAAATATCAATAGTGTTACGAATAAAATTTAAGAATTCAATTAAAAAAATAAAAATGTGATAACCGTTTAAAAATAGTAAGGTACCGAGTGAGATAATAAGTTTTATTTGAAAGTCACATAAGTAAAGAACCTTAGGAATTCTTTTATTTAGAACCCCAAGATTATCAAAGACTCAACCAAATATGAGATGTGACCCTAAGCAGGTAAATTCACCTTGACATTCAATTTACCAAGTAATTACGGAGGTACATATTGGTACATTAGGGTAACTCAACAAACTATATAGAATGCATGACTCACACAAGAAGTCACTATCGTCCCATTAATGGATTATCGAGGGTCAACCAAATATAATCAAATACCAGAGAAATGATTTAAGGAAAAACAATAACTGTCTAACCGACAAACAGTTCCAACAAAGAATGCACAATGAAAATAATAATGTAGAATAGCTTTACTATCACAACAATTGCAACATATCAATCCGTTGCGACAACAAGATCCCACACAATTAATAACACTATTCGGTGCATCGCCCCACCTAATTCCAAACGATAGTATAATATTTGTTGCAGCGTGCAACCCGATCCCACACAATAATAACAATATCTGTTGTGGCGTATAACCGGATCCCACCTATATTATATCATCCGTACTTATCGTTCCATTTCATATCTTTCTATATCATCTCAATACCGTCGTGGTGTGTAACTCGATTTCCAAATGATAGAAATTACACAAACAACTACAACCAACTACGTTGTATCAAAAAACCAAACCCAATAACAAAGCTACACAAGAAATCACAAACGAATGATAAAGTTACACGATAACTTCCAAAATCAAATAGCAAGTAATGAAAATTTATAAATAAAGACATGATTACCAAGAATCAATTAGCAATTAAGGCATGTAATATAGAATGCATGAATTCAACAAGTAACTATAATTAACAAATAAAACATATTAGAGTGAACTTGATAATAAAATATGGAACATGTACTAACAAATTCAAGTAAACCACGTTCAAGCAAATTTAACAATGAAAAACATGTTGGAAAAAAAAAATTAAATGCATGAAGAAGTCTAAGAGGCTACATCGGTCAAATACCATATATAAGCTCGTGTACAACTTGTCATCTTTTGTACACGTCTTCCGCATACTTCAAATAATACGATCAACCCAAATCACAAGGTGTAGTTTCCCCTACACAAAGTTAGGCAAGATACTTACCTTATTTAGGCCAAATCAATACTCAAATAGCTTTTTCCTTTAAAATTCACCTCTATTCAGCTCAAAATTAGCAAAAACTTATTTAATTACATCAAACAATATAAGAGAAAATAATTTTAATTAATAAAGCTATGATTTTTATACAGTCTCTAAAAAGTCAACAAAAGTCAACCCCGAGCTCGCCTGGTCTAGGGGTAGGTCTCGACTACCCATAACCCGATGAGTCTATATGTGTGTTTTATTTTAAAATCCTTGTCCAATCAATTCTCAAAACTCAAATCTTCTTTTTTTCAAAACATTGACAAAAATTCCCAATTCCCTCTTTAATTCTCAAAAATTTAATGTTAAATCTAATATATGATCATGAAATACAGTTGAAAATTGATTAAAAACATTTATCCAATAGTTTGGTATGAAAAAACTCTTCACAAAATCGTCTCCTACCAAGTCTAGAGTTCAAAATAGTGGAAGCTAAGTTCTGAAATACTCAGCTATAAACAAGCTGCACATGTCGATCATTTATTCAGCTATAAACAAGCTGCAAATTGCCTCATGAACTTTCAGTGAACACGACCTACAACGCATGAATGTGAAGGCTAATTGGTCACTCAACGACGTGAACGCGAGGGATCAAACACGAATGCGGAAGGCTACTGCCCGGACTTCTCCAACACTTCGCGAATGTGAAGCCACTTAAGAGAATGGGATAGCTATCTCCCATAACATGATCGCATCCTCGTGAACGCGATGCACAAATACCAAATGGCCAATATCCTACTCCGTGATCGTGAGCCTTGTTCCATGATCACGATGTACTGCAACACACCAGCTACTCCAAACTCAACCAAAATTATCTGAGATCACCTCCAATCACACTCGAGTCTCACGTAACTCCATCCAATCACACCAACAAGTCCAAATATATTAGCTCAAATACTGCAAATAATATCAAAAGCAAGAATCGATGATCAAAATTATTTTCCTTATTTTCAAATATTCCAACTTCGTCGAACTCATCCGAATTATATCTAAATACTCCGGATAATAACCAAACTTTACACACTAGTTTAAATCGACTAAATGAATCTAACCAAGGTCTCAAAACTACAATAGGAGTCCGAAGTTACCAAAGTCAACTTTCGATAACACCTACAAACTCTCTAATTCTTTAAATTGCTAATTTTCGACAAGTAGAGCCAAAAGCTTCTATGAACATCCAAATTAAAATCCGAACATACTCCCAGGCTAAAGTCACTATACGAACCTATTGAAACCATCACATCTCGATTCCAAAACTTTTTATTCAAAAGCCAAACTATGTTGATCTCTTCTAACTTTAAACTTCCAAATCGAAAATCACCCTTCTATATTAATCCTGAACCTCCCAAACATCGTACACCCAAGTCATAATGCATCATATGAAGCTACTCAATATCTCAAATCATCGAACGAAATGCTAAAGCTCTCAAAAGGACCGATCGGATCCTTAAAAAACTGTAGTTAACCGCTCATGATATTGACACGTTACCGGTCCAGAAGTAAGTTTAACAACTTAGTGAAAGAGGACGACAACAGAAGATTTGAAACTCTTTTTAAAGAAAAAAATGAAATCACATAGTTCTTATCGAAAAAGGTGGAATTTATTTAAAATTTAAGTAAGTAATTTAGAGTAGGAGATACCAGCTTCTAATACCTAATGTAGGAAGTGGATAAACCACTTATCTATAGAAAATGTGAGTATGATTTGAAAG
The DNA here is from genome assembly GCA_034376525.1 of Nicotiana benthamiana. Classification (NCBI taxonomy): domain Eukaryota; kingdom Viridiplantae; phylum Streptophyta; class Magnoliopsida; order Solanales; family Solanaceae; genus Nicotiana; species Nicotiana benthamiana. The sequence goes on along the minus strand of CM067333.1, from coordinate 45,333,168 downwards.
TTCTTTGAAATTTTTTAGAAACACAGTTAAAAATATATCCCATCCATAGTTGAATTTCATGTAGTTGAACTTCACATCATTTAAAAAATATATATTACTACTTATTTAAAGATATATATGCATTCTGTTAAAGATTCCTCATGTAGTTGACTTTTCCGTTAAGCATTGAGAAAAAATAATAGGTTAACGACTTCTTCGTGAATTTTGAACTTAAAGTCTTCCTGAACATGACCAAATGTGTTGAAAGAACTGCTATTTGCCTAAACCTAACTCACGTCAGCGTCTTAAATTAAAAATCCATATTTAACTTAGAGCCCATTTGGCCTAGCTGATTTAGAGTAGCCAATAAACATTAGGTATTGAAAAATATTTTTAAATGCTGAAATTGATTTAAAAAATAAACAGTTACGAATTTGAATAAAAGTGTTGAAATTAATAATAAGTAGCTAAAGAACGGGTTATATGAAGAGTTTTGTTTTAAAAAAAAGTATTTTATGGATAGAATAGTAAATATTTTGGTCAAGCCTAAAGTGCCTATAAGCTGAAATTTGATAAATTTGGGGATACCAGCTTATGGCTTTTGGCTTATTTTTAGCTTATAAGCATTTAACTTATAAGCACTTTTAATTTTACCAAACACGTAGAAAAGCTAAAAAATACTTATAAACCAGTTTGACCAGCTAATAAGCTTAGCCAAACACCCCTTAAGTTTTCTCTCTTAATTTTTTTTTTCTTATTTTTATTTTTCTATTACACATTACTTTGCACATGAACGTCGTACAAAAGTTAGAATGACTTGAATTGATGGTCTATAATGCAAAGTCTATAAATTCCCCTAAAAACAGATCCATTTCCTCATCACCCCTCCAATATTTGATTATCCCTGTAACTTCTACCCCCCCCCCCCCCAATCTCAAACTGAAGAAACAAGATAATGAGGAAAATGAGTTTACTAGAAAACCTCCCACTTTTTTTCACAATCTTCTTCTTGATATTGAACTCTTCCATTGCTGCAAATGCAATATATAACGTCAAAAACTATGGAGCAAAATCCAATGGAAAAATCGATTCATCCAAAGCTTTTCTGAGTGCATGGGCTGCAGCATGTGCATCTACTAGCCCTGCCACCATTTACGTGCCAAAGGGAAGTTACTTGCTTAAAACTGCATATTTTCAAGGTGAAACATGCAAGAGCAAGGCTATTACCTTACGCATTGATGGCACTATATTAGCTCCATCGGATTATAATGTCAATCGGAATGAAGAAAATTGGATCAAATTTGAAAGAGTCAATGGAGTTTCCATATATGGTGGAACCTTAGATGGACAAGGTGCTAGTCTTTGGGCTTGTAAAACCTCTAGCAAGAATTGTCCTCAAGGAACAATGGTATGATTAAGTTTCATCATTCTTGTTTAAACTATTAAAAGTAAATTTAAAAAAATAAAAAAGATGAAACAACACTACAAGTTTGGTTATTTAGTGCAGTTGGGCAGTTTCAACTAACTTGAGATATGCAAGTTCACCACAACACCACAAACACACGCAATTGATTAAATTTCACTCAATTCATGGACATTCGTTTTTCAAACCTCCTGCAACAATAATTACCTCAAGGAACAATAAATTAGTAGTATTCGTCATTTCATTTTCAATTTAAATCTATAAGAAGTATTATTTATGAAAATATATAATTAAAAAAAACACAACAACTTTGTTTATTTAGTATTTACGTGGGTTAATGGGGTTGAGCAGTCTCAACTAACTTGAAATAAATCCTCTGATGATATAATAATCATAATTCTGGAAACTGTAAATGATGCAAATTAACCACAAACAATAAAAAGAGTAAATATTTTACTCTATGAATTCACATCGTTATTTTACTTGTGCAGGGACTTACTTTTTCCAACTCCAGCAACATAGATATAAGCGGATTAACATCGAAAAACAGCCAAATGTTCCACATATTGGTAGATAATTGTGATAATGTGAAGCTAAAAGGAGTAAAGGTATCAGCTCCTGGAAACAGTCCCAACACCGATGGTATTCACGTCCAATATTCGTCTAAAGTCACCATTATGAACTCTCATATTGGAACAGGAGATGATTGTATCTCGATTGGCCCTGGAACCTCCAACTTATGGATTGAAAACATAGCCTGCGGCCCTGGCCATGGAATAAGGTTTGGAAAAATATAAGAGTTTACTTCCAATTCTTACTACTTTCTACGTCTCATAAAAGAATCAAACATTTTATAATTTCACTTTATTTGCATAATGATTTGGTTTCTGCATTTTCTTTAATCTTTGGACAGTATGGAATACATAACTACCTCCTATAGTTTTACGTTCCTCAGTATATATGTTTAAGGAGTTCATTCTACTAAGAGATCTAATTGATTCATTACTTCCTGAAAAAAAAGAAATGTACTTCCTCTATCTTTTTTTTATATGACACGTTTTTCCTCTTAGTCTGTCAAATAGAACTTAAGAAACAATTTAAATTTAAACTTTTTATTTTACATATAATTTTATAAACACAGAAATGTTATGATATTTTTGAGACTGTAAATTTCAGAAGTCAATTTAATTGCAACTAAAATTAGGCTATGAGTAGCAACAAAGTCAACATAATTGCAACTAAATTACGCGATTCATGCTCTATAAATATGTTTTATACTGGTTTATTTTCTACACCTAGTTAGTTTGTTTTAACTTTAACTACTACTGCAGCATTGGGAGTTTAGGCTGGGAACTAGAAGAGCCTGGAGTTCAAAATGTTACAGTTAAAACGGTCACGTTCAGTGAAACACAAAATGGATTGAGAGTAAAAACATGGGCAAGATCAAGCAATGGCTTTGTCAGAAATGTTCTCTTCCAGCATATAGTTATGGCTAACGTTCAAAACCCAATCATCATAGACCAAAATTATTGCCCTAACAATGAAAATTGCCCTCATCAGGTAACTGATACAAGCAAATAAATTCAGTCTTTTTTTTTTCTTTTGAGGACTTCTCCTAGAAAACTAACACTGTTTTTTCCTTTTAAATATTTTTAGGGCTCGGGTGTGAAAATCAGGAACGTAAAGTATCAAGACATACGCGGTACATCTGCCACAGAAGTTGCAGTGAAATTTGATTGTAGCAAAAAATATCCATGCAGTGGCATATCGTTAGAAGATATAAATCTTAGTTATAGAGATCAACCAGCTGAAGCTTCTTGTGTTAATGCTGGAGGAAGAGCTTTTGGTTCTATAAAACAAACTAGTTGCTTAGCTTAGAAAATAGAGATTAAGTCTATATCTGTGCAAGATCGTGCATTTGGATAATGATTTGATATTTGCTAATTATAAACAGGAAAACTGGTAGACATTATATTAATACAGAATGAAAGTTCAGAAGTGGTCGTGCTAATTGTAACATTATAAAGAAGATGAAGCAAACAGACAAATGAAGTACGTATTCACATAATTTGAGAGCTTTAATGAAAAAGACATAAATTTGAAATAAAAGGGGATTAGTTTGGAAAGCATAGAGAAAACAATAAAAAGCACATAGAAAAGAAAGAAGGGTCATAGGTTTAACTATAATATGGATCATTCGATGCAATATCTAACTCATATTCCCAAAGAGGGTTCGCTTCATGATATTATCGCTTCGTCATCATCTCCATATTCTACCCTTACCACCCCTTAGAGGTTACTTAAGCGTGTGGATCAGTCACGAATACTTATCGCGTGCTATTACCCGTCCCATTCTATAGATCCTAGAGGGCGTTTAGGATCACTATTCCTATAAGGTAGGAACTAGGCTTGAACCCCTAGGTTTAAAGGTTAAAACACTAAGCGACATACAAAAACAAGTAGGACTACGCGTAATGGAATCATGTAAAGGCATATAAGAAGGCTCAAACATCCCTCCATAAGCGAACACATTACTAGCACGTCTCAAACACATGTAAGGTCTAAGGAAAAGAGAGTTAAAAGCTGGAGTATAAATTAAAACATAAGTTAAAAAGTTTGCAGAAAGGTACGTAAAGGAAAAGAACATTTAGAACTGAAAAGAGGTAGTATAAGTTTTAGAAACCTGCCGAAGTTATTTAGAAACATTTGTGTAAAGCCTGGTAAAACAGTTTGGACATGCGGAGCAAAAGAACAAGAGTGAAAACATTTTTTTGAGATTGCAGAAGTATAAAACAGTAACATACATGCTTTGGAGCTTTGAAAAATTCGTACTCAGATAGTTGAAATAGTGGTCCAAATCTGAACAAGAAAAATACAGTAGAAACCCTTTGCACAGATGGTTAAAAATATGGCAGAAGTTTGTAAAAAATAGAGAGAGATTCATAGACAAACGGATTCAGACCGAGGTGGATTAATTTGAACACGACTTGCAGGTGATTAGCCCATTTTATCCGGCCTAAGGCTTGCCTAGGCGTTATTTAAATATGGTGAACATACAATAGTTTCCAGTTTTAACGAGGAGTTGTTAACCAGTATTATCCAAATTAGCGAAGTGTTTAAACAGCTGCAAATAAAATCCTTAATGGCATGATATCTAGTGCACAGAAAGTCCTATAAGCATGGTATCTAAATGTAATGGTGATGACCTATTTATTATTGATTAATTAGAGTTATAACAAACTGAAAGCAAGAGGCTTAAAGAACAAGATTTCTATATGTGAAGATGAATGTCCTAAAGCATGATTTCTATTGCGCAAATAGGTAAGTAAAATCCTATAACATGTTTTCTACCCATTTCCCTTAATTAAACATGCATAACCCCCCATATTTTACTATAATTCTCCATTGTTCATACAAATTATTACAGCCAGATAATTAAAATACAATAGTGATAAAAGAAAAATAAGAAGTTACTCTATAGAGAGCCTTCAGCCAGGCCCAAACATCTCAAACTTCAATCCTTTCGAGTTTCACAGCCATCACCAAGGCATGGGTGCGGAAAAGTTCCCAAAGGGTTCATTTGAACCCCTGGCCAATACCTGGCACCCAAAGATGTCCCAACTGGACAGTTCAAACATTGGAAGCCAGCCTTAGGCATCAGAGTTCCACGGGTGCTCAAGGCTCCCATGGCAGTGCTTACACCAAGGGGACAGAACTTAGGGTTCTAAGAGTAGTGAAGTTGGGACAGGACTTTAAAACAATTGAGAGTCAGTTTAAGAAAAAGAGTTGAGAAACAGTTTGAGAAAGTAGCTTAAGAGAAGTTGAGAGAGTTTGAGAAAACAGTTGGAAGAGCTGCAAAAGTTCTTCTGAAAACATTTAGACCGACCAGTTTGGAAACCAACAGAGCATCACACGACCAAGGACAAATGGAAGGGAACAAATAAGCTAAACAAACTAATTACACAGGCAACACATTGGTAGAAAGTAACTAGACATGGTTGTAAAACGAAAGTTCAGTTCTTACTTTAATACACTTATCTTTAAGCAGAGATTTTAGGTTAACCAAGTAGTCAAACGGACATCGACACATGGTAGTAATGCACAAGGGAAAGGGAAACATTCATTTAGAAAGGGAGCGGGGTAAAGGAGCATACTAAGCTAAACCAAATAGATTAGTGAATGTCATGCTAGTGACAGAAAGAGCAACAAAACCATAAGTAAAAGCACACAAGAAACATTATGAAATGTAAAATTAATAGCAACATGTTGTTGTGGAAACTATATCATAAAGAGCGACATACCAGTTGCAAACAATAGGCAACAATAATAATAGTGCACAGAGGAACCAAAGGAGCAAAGAGTGTAAGCAGCAGAGAGAAGAACAATGTGTAGCAGCAGGATGAGAGTAGCAGGAGCAAAAACCCAAGTAGCAAACAGTAAAAAAACTAGTAGTGTAGAAGTAATCAAACCAAGATATTCAATCTTGGCTTTCAGCCGATTGATTGTTTCAATAAGTGAATGAGAGAGTTTGTATAGAAAAAAGAGTAGAGAGAAAGCACTGAATATTTCTGAAGGAAAAGTTTTGAGGGATTGTATTCGTGTCTCTGTCAAGTGAGAAGAGAAGAGTAGTACTTATAGTTTTGAAAATAGTAGAGAATAGGGAGTGTATCATTATAGAAACAATACCAAACAAAATCAATCATAAGTCCTAATTCAAATAAATTAGGGACTCAAAATTCGAATAAGAGTAGAGGCTATCAAATAAGGGAAAAGTCGGTTGAATGACTGATTATACCATAACAAAAGAAATATGCATGTTGTACATAACAGAGGCTAGATACACAATATTTCAAACAAGGAAAACATAGTCTGAATAACCAAAAATATACTTGAGTGCACAAATATGGTAAACAATATAAATCAACAACAAACAGTCAGCACAAGAATCACTGGCAAAAACCAAATTAGATGGAATTAGTCCCCAAACATAGAAAGAAACTCACAAATAAGGAAACAATTTGAAATCAGTGTAAGAACACCTACAAATTAGAGATTCAAAAAGATGCTCGGAATTAACAGAATATTCAGTAAAGAAAGGCATTCGAATTTATTTAAGCACAACAATCACAAAATAAGAACCCTAAGCAAGAAGTTGCATAAAATAGTGGGGAGTTGGAACCCTAGAAGAGATTCAAGACATGGAACTTAAAAAACAAAGGTTTCAAGCACATAATATGAGAGTAATCATATAATATCCAAAAAAAACAGGAGCATAATGATAAAAAAGGGTTAGAAACCCTAGCAAGAAAGATTAAAGCATGGACCCAGGTTAACAAAGACACCAAACAAACAAGTAAAACAAGCAAGTAAAACAAATAAACACGATCGAGCATATAGTGCTCAGAAAGAGCAGAAGAAAAGATTTTGAAGAAGGGGGTAAGAAACCCTAAAATTTGAAATAGTAGTGACCCTCTAAAGTTTGAAATAAACGGAAATACTAAGTAAAAAATAGAGTAGAAGCGAAATCATACTGCGAATCGTTTTAAAAGGGCAGAGATTAAAGAGATTTGAGTAGAAAAATTAGGGTTTATACACAAATTAGGGAAAACAAAGAACCTGGCCATGAAACTCGTATAACATCAATATTCAAGCATCATCGAGCAAAACCCACCGGGGAAAGGCTGGAAACGGACCCAGACGAAGGCTTCAATTACCGCCTTCCATGGCGGAAGCCTCTGAGATTTCAAAACTTTAGAGGTGAGCAACGATGATGAGGGTTCCCTGGCGACTAAAGATCGAGAGAAGTGAGGGGGGGTATGGTCGGAGAGGCGTCGAGCTCATCGGAGAAGAAGTAAAGAACCGGAAGGTTCTAGAGAGAAGGGAGAGCAACCGTTAGAAAGAGAGAGGGAGACTGGTCCGTGAAAATGAGGGTTTGGGGTGTCGATTGATTTAATTATAGCAATGAGATCTGGGCCGTTGATCTTATTTGATCAACGGCTCAGATTAAATCTGAGGCGGGTCGGGTAAATTAAAGGGTGTGGGTCATTGAATTGGGTTACAAATCTGGGCTGAAATTGGGGTGTAATTGGGCTAGATTTTAAATAAAATCTGGCTAAGTTTAAATAGCCAATTTTCCCCAAATGTAATTTTATAAAAATAGCAGAAGATTTATAAAAAATTCAATAAAATTACTAAGGCACTAAAATAGGTTTGGGAAAAGATTAAAAATATCAGGAATGATTTTACACGTGAAATAATTATTCAATTGAGAAAATAGGCTAAAATTGCAATTTAATGCAATTTTAGTTTCAAACTACTTAATGGCTTTGTAAAATCCTGTAAAAATTACATAAATTATATTTTTATGTAAATGCGGCGGGGGGGGGGGGGGGGAATGGAATTTTATAAATGATGTGACCAAACCCATAGGGCTTCCTACGTATCCCCTCTTAAACAGGAATCAGGTGAGACGTAGTTCAAATTACATCATAAAGAAAGCATACTAATTAAATGTAATATCTCTTCACTGCATCTGAGTTGATTGGTTTTGGCCAGATTTCTCCATCCATCTCTACGAGAATAAGGGCTCCTCCAGTTAGGACCCGGTGAACCATGTACGGACCCTGCCAGTTGGGAGAGAACTTCCCTTTGGCCTCGTCTTGATGCGAAAATATCTTCTTCAACACCAGCAGTCCTGGTGTAAACTTCATCGGTCGATATCTCTTGTTAAATGCTCTAGACGTCTTGTTCTGATATAATTGTCCATGGTAGACGGCGTTCATTCTTTTCTCCTCTATAAGTTCTAACTTCTCATATCAAACCTTGACCAATTCTGCGTCATCTAGCTTGGCTTCTTGTATGATTCTCAAGGATGGGATTGTTGAAACACATTCTCAAGTCGCTAAACTAAACGTGTGTTCATATTTGTAGGTTTTGATAAATGACAAACCGACGTGAACGGAACATTGACATATGCCGAAGTCCAAGCACAAGAGAAACAAAGATCAAGATTAAGTAAAGCAACAAAGTTATACATGAGTCGTTATATAATTGTGATCTTGATCCGACAATTGATTCAAGACTTGGCTTCTCTCGTAAAATCATTTTTATCAAACCATGCATCTTTAATTTAAAGCAAAATGATTTTCAAACATTTCATTTTAACCAAAATGAATTCTAAACATGTTTTTCAAATCTGGACAAACAAAATCGATTATGTACTTTATGATAATCGATTATGTTAAAGCAGTGTACACCAGATTTTACAAAGCTGTAAGATAATCGATTATGTACCTTATGATAATCGATTATGTTAAGGCAGTGTACACCAGATTTTACAAAGCTGCAAGATAATCGATTGTGTACCTTATGATAATCGATTATGTTAAGGCAGTGTTCACCAGATTTTTCAAAGCTACAAGATAATCGATTATGTGCCTTAGACTAATCGGTTATGTTGAGACAGTGAGCATCAGATTTTACAAAGTAGAAAAATAATCGATTATGGCTTTTCTGGTAATCGATTATATTAAAGACCGTTGCCAAAGTATTTTCAAACACTGAAAGATAATCTATTATGTACAATCAGACAATCGGTTATGTTAAGCATAAAATCGGGGATTGATTTTTGAACGTTGTCAGGTAATCGATTATACGATTTGGATAATCGATTATTCTGCTTAAAATATGGTAATGATTTTTAAACGATTGGCAGATAATCGATTATGCAGAATCAGATAATCGATTATCCTAGCACAAAATCAGCAATTTGTGATTGGCAATTAAGCAACGGTTTTGGGTGTTTTGAGCACTATGAATACAACTCAAATTCACTCTTCTAAGTACAACAACTGATTACATTCTTGCTAAAGCTTACATACTCTCATATCAATCATTTTATATTCATTTCATAGCTTTTTGAGAGCCAAACTCTTGACTAAGTTGTTGTGTTCTTGAGCTTATTATTTTTACTCATATCTACTCTATAAAGAGAGTCTTGTCTTGAGTGCTAAGTGTTTGTACACACTTGAAGGGATATTCCAATCCCTTGTTGTAAGAAGGAAAAGTAGTTCCTTGGTTTGAAGTCTTGAGGTGCGGTATCCTCGAGCAGGTTGAAGTCTTGTAGAGTGTATATCCACGAGCAAGTGTAATGGTTTGTTAGGCACCCGTAAGCTTAACGAAGTTAGTGTAAAACTCGAGAGAGTCTCTCGGGGACTGGACTAACCACACGTTGTGGTGAACCAGGATAAAATTCGGTGTGTTCTCTCCTTACCCTTTCAATTGCTGCACTTACTTTATTCCTGCAATTTTAATTCCGCAAATTTACATTATTTTTTATTATAACGCTATTCACCCCCCTCTAGCATTAAGCGTATATTCTAACAATTGGTATTAGAGCCTAACTCTCTGAAAGACTTAACAGTTTGAGAGAAACAATCCATGGCTTCTACTCGTAACATTAATGCAGGACTAGGTGAAGGACAATGCTTCACAAGGCCACCACTCTTTGATGGCACAAATTATACTTACTGGAAGGAGAGGATGAGGATTTTTATTCAATCAAACAACTTCCAATTATGGAAAATCATAAAGAATGGAGAACAACTTCCAACAAAAAAGGTTGGAGATGAACTCGTCCCAAAGTCGGAAGACGAATACGATATGGACGATATCAGAAAGGTGGAATATAATGCAAAGGCCATCAACATGCTATTTTGTGCTGTAAATCCCGATGACTATCGGAAAATCTCATGTTGCACCACGGCTAAGCAAATGTGGGATAAATTGGAGATCACCTACGAAGGCACGGACCAGGTAAGAGAAGCTAAAATAGATTTTCTAACCCACGAATATGAACTTTTTCATATGAAGGAAAGCGAGAAGATAGACGATATGTTCGAACGATTTTCAAAAATCGTTAATGATCTTCATGCTCTCAAGAATACTTTCACGGATAGGGAGCTTGTCCGTAAAATTCTTCGAAGTCTCACTCCGGAATGGCGCTCCAAAGCCGACGCTATTCAAGAGTCAATCGGCATCACAAAGGTCACAATCGACGGGCTTAGAGGTAATCTCAAAACCTATGAATCTACTATTCTTAACCATCCTTTGGATGATCAAAGGAAGCGAAGAATCGCCCTCAAGGCAAGCACGGCTCAACCTCAAAATGATGAGGATTCAAGCGACGAAGATAACGAGTTCGGACTCGTTATTAGGAAATTTCACAAGTTCATGCGAAAAGAGTTTGAACGAAAAGGAAAGCGACAAGGAGACCAATTAAAGTGCTATGGATGCGGAGAAATCGGGCACATAAAATCAAATTGTCCAAATACCAAAAAGGAGAAGAAACCAGTCAAGAAACAAAGAGCATACATCTCTTGGGGAGGCGACTCTAGAGACGAATCAAGTGATGGAGAAGGAAACGAGACCGCAAACTTGTGTCTTTTGGCACACAAAGAAACTCAAAATGAGGTATGTACTTCTTCTAAGAACTATTTCACTTTAGAAGAAATGCAAGATGCATTTGATGAGTTGTATATAGAGTTTATTAGTGCTTCTAAATCTATAAAAGATTTAAGAATATAATTTTCTTCAAAAGAAAAGGATTTTGAAAAAGTTACTCTTGAAAATGAGAAATTAAAAGAGGAAAACAAGTTCTATGGCAAAAGAAGCGCCGATAAACCCGAAAGCTCAAATAAGGATTGTACTTCTTGCAAATCTCTAAAGGAAGAAGTTGAAAGTCTTAGAAGCACTTTGCACAAACTCAATTCTTCACACAAAAATCTCAATGAAGTGCTTGTAAATTTGAAATCCACCAAGCACGGTATAGGCTTTAAACACGAGCCAAAAGAAAAAGTTGAGTCCATTTCTAAACCACCTAAGACTCAACTTAGGCAAAATAAAATAAATGTCAACACTCAACCTAGAAATTTTAATCCTAGAATTGCAACTCATCCTAGAACAAATGCTAGAAGAAATAGTGGCATGTATAGACCACCTAGACAAGATTTTCAAAAACCACATCAAAACTATATTCCTAACAATAGAGTAAATACTAGAAGAAATATTGGCATGTATAGACCACCTAGACAAGATTTTCGAAAACTACATCAAAACTATATTCCTAAAAATAGAGTGAATAAATTTAGACCTCTAAATTATTATCATCCTAGAAGAATGCACAATCCAAATGTCATTTGTCATTATTGCAATAAAATTGGACATATTGCTCCCGCATGCTTCACTAGACATAGACATTTCACTGCAGGACAATCACACCAATATGTTGCACCTAACGCACAAGGACCCAAAATGGCTTGGGTACCAAAATCTCATTAATTTGTTTTGTAGGTGTGTTTGAAGGGATCAAGTGTACTTTGGTACCTTGATAGTGGATGGGATGCATCAAAATTCCTTCAACTAAAACCCACGGAAGGAGGAAATGTTATTTTTGGAGACAATAACAAAGGAAAGATTATCGGCATTGGATCCGTCGGTAAGGACGAATCCTCCTCCATTAAGCATATTTTGCTAGTTAAAGGTCTTAAACATAATCTCTTGAGCATAAGTTAATTATGTGACAAGGGAAATCTTGTATTGTTTGACTCCGAAGAATGCTTAGTTATCCATCGTAGTGATTTTAAAATTATTCTTCGTGGTATTAGAATGGATAATATCTATATGGTTGATCTCGAAAATTCTTCATCAAGTTATGTGAATTGTCTTTTGAGTAAAGAAGACGACATGTGGTTATGGCATCGTAGAGTAGCTCATGTAAATATGAATCTTTTAAACAAACTAGTTTCACAAGATTTAGTAATTGGTCTTCCAAACATGAAATTTGAAAAAGATTCTACTTGTAATTCATGTCAAAAAGGGAAACAAACAAAAGCCTCTTTTAAATCCAAAAATGTTATTTCAACCACTAGACCCTTACAACTTCTTCACATGGATCTTTTTGGACCATCTCGTGTTGAAAGTCTTGGTGGAAATCTTTATGCTTTTGTAATTGTTGATGACTACTCTAGATTCACATGGACGTTATTTCTTGCTCATAAAAGTGATGCCTTTCATGCTTTCAAAAGTTTTCTTAACCGTATTCAAAATGAAAAGAACACAACCATCACTTCCATAAGAAGTGATCATGGGGGAGAGTTCGATCACAATCTCTTTGCGGATTTTTCTGACGAACTCGGTATTGAACATACCTTTTCGGCTCCACGTACACCACAACAAAATGGAGTGGTGGAACGTGAAAATTGATGTCTCGAAGAGATGGCTAGAACCATGCTCGATGAGGCTAAGATTTCCAAAAAGTTTTGGGCGGATGCCGTGAGTACCGCAAGCTATGTTTTAAACAGAGCTATCATTAGACCGATACTCATGAAAACTCCCTATGAACTCTATAAGGGAAGGAAACCAAATCTTTCCCATCTTAGAGTCTTCGGTTGTAAATGTTTTATTCACAACAACGGAAAAGATAACTTGGGAAAATTTGATGCGAAATCTGATGAAGGAATTTTTCTTGGTTACTCATCGCGTAGCAAAGCATATAGAGTTTTTAATAATCGAACCAAAACTGTTGAGGAATCTCCTCATGTAGTATTTTGTGAAAATGATGCTCGCTTGGCGAGAAAGGATTCTTGTGTTGATCTTGCAGATGCTTTAAAGAAAATCAATCTTCAAGACGAGGTACAAAAGGAGGATCCAAAGGAAGTTCAAGATGAAGTCATGGAACAACCTTCGGAAGAAGTACCACCACAAGAAGAAGAATCTATGATGCCTAAGGCTTGGAGGACGTCTAAAGACCAACCTCTTGGCAAGGTGGCAACATCGAGAAAGGGGTAAGTGCACGAAACCTTCTTAAAGACACTGTAGGACATATGGCTTTTGTTTCACAAATAGAACCTAAAACCATTTCTGAAGCAATTGGGGATGAGCATTGGACCTTGGCAATGCAAGAGGAGCTTAACCAATTCAAACGTAATGATGTTTGGGAATAGGTGCCAAGACCCGATAATCACACCATAATTGGTACGAAATGGGTCTTTCGGAATAAATTAGATGAAAATGGTATAATCACTAGAAACAAAGCTAGGCTAGTTGCTAAGGGCTATAATCAAGAAGAAGGAATTGATTATGAACAAACCTATGCACCCGTTGCACGCCTAGAAGCCATTCGTTTATTACTTGCATTTTCATCATCTATGAATTTTAAACTATATCAAATGGATGTCAAAAGTGCCTTTCTAAGTGGATTCATTCAAGAGGAAGTATATGTTGAACAACCCCCGGGTTTTGAAGATTTTAAATCTCCCGACCATGTCTTCAAGCTTAAGAAAGCTTTATATGGTCTCAAACAAGCTCCTCGAGCTTGGTATGAACGTCTAAGTAAATATCTCTTAGACTGTGAGTTTGAAAGGGGGAAAGTCGACACCACACTTTTTATCAAAAATAAAAACAACGACATCCTGTTAGTTCAAATTTATGTCGATGATATTATTTTTGGTGCTACTGATGATCTTTTATGCGAGGAATTCTCTAAGTTGATGACTAGCGAATTCGAAATGTCAATGATGGGTGAGCTAAACTTCTTCTTGGGGTTGCAAGTGAAACAAATGAGAGAGGGAACTTTCATTTTCCAAACTAAATATTGCAAAGAGTTGCTAAATCGCTTTGAAATGAGCAACGCCAAAGCAATGGCCACTCCAATGACCACTTCCGACCATCTTGACAAGGATGAGAAAGGTAAGGAAGTAGACACCAAGAAGTATCGAGGTATGATCGGATCCCTTCTCTACCTTACTGCTAGTAGACCGGACATCATGTTTAGCGTGTATTTACGCGCTCGATATCAATCATGTCCAAAGGAGTCACACTTATTTGCGGTGAAACGGATTATGAAGTATCTTGTTGGAACGATAAATGTGGGACTATGGTATCCCAAAGGTTCTTCACGCCAACTTGTTGGCTATTCCGATTCCGATTTTGCGGGTTGCAAAGTGGACCGCAAGAGCACTAGTGGCACTTGCCATTTGCTCGGTAGCTCCTTAGTTTCTTGGTTTAGCAAGAAGCAAGTTAGTGTTGCGTTGTCCACAATCGAGGCTGAATATGTAGCCGTGGGGAGTTGTTGCGCTCAAATCCTTTGGATGAAACAACAACTCTCGTACTATGGCCTTAGTATCGATCATATCCCTCTTCGATGTGATAATACTAGCGCCATTAGCTAGACGAAGAACCCTGTTCTTCACTCAAGAACGAAACACATAGAAATTAGGCACCACTTTATAAGAGATCACGTTCTCAAAGGTGATGTCGAAATTGAGTTTGTAGAAACAAAAGATCAATTGGCAACATCTTTACAAAGCCTTTAGAGAAAGAGTCCTTCTTCCGAATTCGTAGTGAACTCGGGATTCTTGACTCCACGTTGATCTAATTCATGCATTGAATTTTTATGTTTTAACGATTTCTAACTTGAGCGTCGGAGGCGCCTAATTCTTTTTTGCAGGTATCGCCCCAAAGACAGGGGGAATTATCAGACACCGATGCAGAATAATCGATTTCTCTAAAGTCAATAATCAATTATTCCCCATTTACGTTTTATGTTTATTATGCTGGAAAATTGACATAATCGATTATACAACACTACGATCGATTATCTAACAGTTTTGGCTTTGCAGGATTTTAGCTATTAAATATAAAAATCGATTATCACATATCCCTAATCGATTATGTTGACATTTTTTTTCAGGTGTTAAGTCACTGTGTGGCAATAATCGATTATTTAAAACAGTGTAATCGATTTTCCTATTACCGTCTCGGATGTCCGTTACTACATTTCCGGAAATACTCGATTATCTCAAAAGCACAATCGATTATTCCCCGAGTTGCATAATATTCTGTCTTTTATTTTTATGTATTTGCAATATTGTTTAATCAATAAAGAGTTAGTTATTTTTTTTTTGCTAATGTCAAAAAGGGGAAGATATGGGCTATGTACCTAATACATATTGGCATAAATTGAGGGGGAATTCATAACTTGAGGGGGAACTCGTTGCATTTCTATATACTTGCCTTGGATCGTCATTATGAATTAATTAATATGCATATCCCGATATTGGTTTGCCATTATCAAAAAGGGGGAAATTGTTGAAACACGTTCTCAAGTCGCTAAACTAAACGTGTGTTCATATTTGTAGGTTTTGATAAATGGCAAACCGACGTGAACGGAACATTGACATATGCCGAAGTCCAAGCACAAGAGAAACAAAGATCAAGATTAAGTAAAGCAACAAAGTTATACATGAGTCGTTCTATAATTGTGATCTTGATCCGACAATTGATTCAAGACTTGACTTCTCTCGTAAAATCATTTTTATCAAACCATGCATCTTTAATTTAAAGCAAAATGATTTTCAAACATTTCATTTTAACCAAAATGAATTCTAAACATGTTTTCCAAATCTGGACAAACAAAATCGATTATGTACTTTATGATAATCGATTATGTTAAAGCAGTGTACACCAGATTTTACAAAGCTGTAAGATAATCGATTATGTACCTTATGATAATCGATTATGTTAAGGCAGTGTACACCAGATTTTACAAAGCTGCAAGATAATCGATTGTGTACCTTATGATAATCGATTATGTTAAGGCAGTGTTCACCAGATTTTTCAAAGCTACAAGATAATCGATTATGTGCCTTAGACTAATCGGTTATGTTGAGATAGTGAGCATCAGATTTTACAAAGTAGAAAAATAATCGATTATGGCTTTTCTGGTAATCGATTATATTAAAGACTGTTGCTAAAGTATTTTAAAACACTGAAAGATAATCGATTATGTACAATCATACAATCGATTATGTTAAGCATAAAATCGGGGATTGATTTTTGAACGTTATCAGGTAATCGATTATACGATTTGGATAATTGATTATTCTGCTTAAAATCTGGGAATGATTTTTAAATGATTGGCAGATAATCGATTATGCAGAATCAGATAATCGATTATCCTAGCACAAAATCAGCAATTTGTGATTGGCAATTAAGCAACGGTTTTGGGTGTTTTGAGCACTATAAATACAACTCAAATTCACTCTTCTAAGTACAACAACTGATTACATTCTTGCTAAAGCTTACATACTCTCATATCAATCATTTTATATTCATTTCATAGCTTTTTGAGAGCCAAACTCTTGACTAAGTTGTTGTGTTCTTGAGCTTATTGTTTTTACTCATATCTACTCTATAAAGAGAGTCTTGTCTTGAGTGCTAAGTGTTTGTACACACTTGAAGGGATATTCCAATCCCTTGTTGTAAGAAGGAAAAGTAGTTCCTTGGTTTGAAGTCTTGAGGTGCGGTATCCTCGAGCAGGTTGAAGTCTTGTAGAGTGTATATCTACGAGCAAGTGTAACGGTTTGTTTGGCACCCGTAAGCTTAACGAAGTTAGTGTAAAACTCGAGAGAGTCTCTCGGGGACTGGACTAACCACACGTTGTGGTGAACCAGGATAAAATTCGGTGTGTTCTCTCCTTACTCTTTCAATTGCTGCACTTACTTTATTCCTGCAATTTTAATTCCACAAATTTACATTGTTTTTTATTATAACGCTATTCACCCCCCCCCCCTCTAGCATTAATGTATATTTTAACAGGGATCTCTACCTCGGTGGGAATTACTGCCTCTGTACCACAAACCAGCATGTAGGGAGTTGCCCTGGTTGATGTGCGAACTATAGTGCAGTAACCCAATAAAGCGAATGACAACTTCTCATGCCACTGCTTATGCCTTTCGATTATTTTCCTTAGTATTTTCTTACTGTTCTTGTTAGCCTCTTCCACGGCTCCATTCATCTGAGGTCTATAGGCCGTAGAATTTCAGTGCCTGATCTTGAAAGTTTCACATATCACTTTCACCAAGTCGTTGTTGAGATTGGAACCATTATCAGTGATGATCGACTCTGGAACACCGAACCGACAGACAACCCTATCTCGGACAAAGTCTACCACAACTTTCTTGGTTTCTGCCTTGTATGAAGTTGCTTCAACCCATTTAGTGAAGTAGTCAATCGCCACTAGAATGAACCTGTGTCCGTTTGATGTGGCAGGCTCGATTGGTACAATAACATCCATTCCCCAAGCGGCGAACGGCCATGGTGAACTCGTTGCAACGAGCTCGTTTGGAGGTACCTTTATCATATCTGCATGTATCTGATTGCGGTGGCACTTTCGGACGTACTGAATGCAATCTTTTTCCATGGTCATCCAGAAATATTCTGCTCTAAGTATCTTCTTTGCTAGAACAAACCGTTCATGTGCGGCCCACAAGTCCCTGAGTGCAATTCTTCCAACAATTTGGCTGCTTCTGTCGCATCGACACACCTTAATAGTTCCAAATCAGGAGTCCTCCTATAGAGGATTCCTCCGCTGTGAAAAACATTGTTGGACAGCCTTCGAAGTGTGTGCTTCTGAGTAGTATTAGCAAGCTCTGGATATTCTCCTGTTTTCAGAGACCTTTTGATATCGTGGAACCAGGGTTTCCCGTCGGCTTCCTCCTTAACATGTGCACAATAAGTTGGTCGATCCTGAATTCTGACCTGGATAGGGTCGATGAAATTTGTGTCTGGATGCTGAATCATGGATGATACAGTGGCTAAGGCGTGGCGAACTCATTCTGCATTCTCGGAACATGCTGGAATTCCATTTTTCTGAACCTCTTTCTCAACTCCTGTATATAATGCAAATAAGGGAGTATCTTGGAATTCTTGGTTGCCCACTCTTCTCGGACCTGGTGTATGAGTAAGTCTGAATCCCCAATCACAAGGAGCTCATGAATGTTCATATCAATGGCCAGTTTAAGCCCTAAGATGCAAGCTTCATACGCGGCCATGTTATTGGTGCATGGGAACCTAAGCTTGGCGGATACTGGGTAATGCTGACCGGTTTCTGATACAAAGACTTCTCAAATACCAACTCCTTTTAAATTCGAGCCTCCGTCGAAAAACATCCTCCAACCATCATAGGATTCTGCAATATCTTCTCCTATGGAGGCTATTTCCTCGTGGGGAAAATATTTCTTCAATGGTACATACTCCCCTTACACAGGGTTTTCTGCGAGGTATCTGCCAAAGCCTGTCCTTTAACTGCCTTCTGAGCGACAGACAATGTCGAATTCACTCAACAAAATTTGCCACTTGGCGAGCTTGCCAGTGGGCATGGGCTTCTGAAAGATGTATCTTAGCGGATCCATTCTTGATATATGGTAGGTGGTGTACGCACAAAAATAGTGCCTCAACTTCTAAGCTACCCAAGTTAAAGCACAACAGGTGCGTTCTAGTAAGGAATACCGAGCCTCGTGCGGGGTAAATTTCTTGCTGAGGTAGTAAATAGCTTGCTCCTTCCTCCCCGTTTCATCGCGTTGTCCCAAGACACAACCAAATGCTCCATTCAAAACTGTGAGATAGAGCAATAAAAGCCTCCCAGGATCACGTGGGACCAGGGCTGGAGGCGTAGACAAGTATTCCTTGATCCTGTCGAAAGCCATTTTACATCCCTCGGTCCACTTGGTGGCAGCATCCTTCTTCAGCATCTTGAACATAGGTTCGCAGATGATGGTAGACTGAGCAATGAACCGGCTGATATAGTTAAGTCTCCCCAAGAAACACATTACCTCTTTCTTGTTTTTCAGCGGTGGCAACTCCTGAATAGATTTGACCTTTAATGGATCCACCTCTATTCCTCTACGACTTACGATGAAGCCTAACAACTTTCCCGCAGGGACTCCAAATGCACATTTGGCGGGATTCAGTTTCAAGTTATACCTCCTTAGTTTGTTGAAGAATTTTCGGATATCCTCCATGTGATCTGCAGCTTTTTTGGATTTAATGATGACGTCGTCCACATATGCCTCAATCTCCTTATGTATCATGTCATGAAATAGGGTAGTCATGGCCCTCGTGTAAGTAAGTAGCCCCCGCATTCTTCAACCCGAACGGCATCATTCTATAGCAATACATCCCCCAAGGCGTGATGAACGTTGTTTTCTCTGCATCTTCTTCATCCATCCATATCTGATGATACCTTGCAAAACAACCGACGAATGACTGCAATTCATGCTTGGCGCAGTTGGCGATCAGGATGTGTATGTTTGGCAAGGGGAAATCGTCTGTGGGACTGGCCCAGTTGAGATCCCGGTAGTCGACACAGACTCTAACTTTACCATCCTTCATTGGCACTGGCACAATGTTAGCTAACCAAGTTGGGTATTCTACCACTTTAAGAACTCTGGCTTTGACCTGCTTGGTAACCTCCTCTTTGATCTATAGGCTCATTTCTGGCTTGAATTTTCTGAGCTTCTATTTTATCGGGGGACATGCAGGATCTGTAGGTAGTTTGTGAGCGACAATGGATGTGCTGATACCGGTCATGTCATCATAAGACCATGCGAAGATATCCTTATATTCCTTCAAGAACTCTACATATTTCTCTTTCTCTGTCTGTGATAAGTGCACACTGATACGCGTTTCTTTGACATTCTCTGTATCTCCCAAATTGACGACTTCGGTTTCGTCCAAGTTTGACGTAGGACTATTCTCAAAATTTTCGGCCTCTCTAAACAACCTCTTCTGATATATATCTTCCTCTGAGTCTACGTCCGTTTGTTGTATATCCTCGTTACAAGTTACAGTTATTGGTTCATCATCAAGACACGTAATAGGAACAATGTGTGAAAAAATAAAGTAAATAGCAGAGAAAAGTAATGAATAACGAGATATTTGATAAAACTGAAGATGCTTTTGATTGAATTCATAAATTTTCAAACATCGGGGCTCTTTTTGGAAAGTAAAGACAAATGCGGAAAGTAAAGAAAACAACTAGAAATAAAATGCATGATGCTTGTTCATGCTTGCTACCCCGAAGGTTTCCGGATGATGGTGGTCCTAATTGACCAATTGGTGAGGCGCTCTCCTCGGTTCATAGCCTAAATGGAAGGATCTTCCTCCCCTTCCTCTTCAAATATCACACAACAGTCCATGCCATCCTCCAGAAATAGGTTTTTCATTGCTGCAAGAGCCTCCTCTTCCTCTGAACCGTAGAGAGTGTCGGCTGGCTAAAATGTCAACTCCAACTGAGGTACGAGTGTTCCAACGGATAATATGGTCCGCGCCATGGTGGTGACCAGTTTCTGAACTTTCCAAGTGTACTCGTACCCCAGTCCGAAGGTAGTACCATGTTTCTTCAACTGGATAGGTTTGGTAATACCTTGAAGATTCTTACCAAGTCCTTTCCCCGGTTCATACCCACTCCAATTAGGAATGTTCTCAACCTTGTTACTCCAACATTTGTCCTTATCCACAACGTTGACGCGCTCGATATGATGATATGTCTCCCCACCCATTCTTCTTCTGCCTCCAACCATTGGAATGGTCTGGCGACTATATATGGGGTTGCTACCGTCTCCATGGATGATTACTTCCTAATTGTTCCATTCGAACTTCACTGCCTGATGTAAAGTTGATACCACATCCCAGCGGCATGGATCCAGGGTCGTCCCAGCAATAAGTTGTACGACGTAGGTATGTTGATGACTTAAAACTCAACATCAAACCAAGTGGGTCCCATTTGCAGACACAGGCTAATCTCCCTGAGAGTGGCCCTCTGAGAACCGTCAAAAAGATATAACATTAATAGCCCCATCTTTTATCTCGTGCAACCCTTTGCCTAACTTCTTGAGGGTGATCAATGGACAAATCTTAAGACTAGAACCTCTGTCAACTAGGATTCTGGTGATGAAATGCTCCTCATATTGCACGGTGATGTGAAGTGCTTTTTTATGACTGAGCCCTTCATGCGGCAATTCATCTTCATGGAAATTGATTTTGTGACTTTCCAATATCTGCCCTATCATTTTTGCCATCTCTCCTCCCGTCATGTTGCTCGAGACATAAGCCTCGCTCAATATCTTCATCAAGGCATTTTTATGCGCCTCAGAACTCTACAGCAATGCCAAGATGGAAATATGTGCCGGAGTTTTGTCTAGCTGTTCAACCACTGAGTACTCATTAGCCTGTATCTTTCTCCAGAGATCATCAAGTCTAGTTTCCATAAGACGTCCAGGGGCCTGCTTGCTGGGCTCAGCTAGGTGCTCTGGTGTGTACACCTTGCCTGTTCTAGTCATTCCTTGCGCGGCAATCGCTTCACCCGCACGTGCTTTTCCTTTCCTTCTTGCCTCGCCTGTGTAGTCCCAGGGTATGGCTTTGGGCTGAAATGGGATTACGTCTGACATGGCGATCGAAATGGGCACCTTTGGAGGACACATAGTAACTTCAATCGGTGCGGGCCCCTTTGAAGTCCCAAATTACACCTCAATCAGCTTTGGCACCTTTGCAGGAAGCGTCTCGAACTCAAGTGGCACAGCTATATTCACTACGGTGTCCTTAGATGGCTGGACTTGTACAACAATAGGTTTAAGGGTGACCTCCGGTTTCTTGGGCTCATCCCCTTCAGATATCAAACCAATAAACCCTTCGGGGTCCCAATCGTCTTCTACCTCAATCATGCGGATGCTCCCACCTTTATGGTCTTGAAGGGGGTTGTGACGAACATTAGGAGCAGGCTCCTTAGCTATGATGACCTTGTTGTCAATTAAGGTCTGAATTTTGTTCTTTAATGAGCGGCACTCGTCAATGGTATGGCCTTTCATCCCCGGATGGTAGGCGCAGGTTTTTTGGGTTAATCCATTGGGAAGGGTTCTCTGGGGTAATGGATGGGATGGGTTAACATATCCGGCGGCTTTGAGCTTCTCGTAGAGTTTGTCAATGGGTTCAACAATAGTAGGGTATTATCTGGGTGGATTGCGGTCAAAATTTGGTCTTGGTCGCGGGAAGTTTTGAAGGGTAGGTGGTGATGGATAGTGAGTAGGTTGGGGTGTGTGGGCTTGTTATACGGATGCGGGTTGGGAATATCCTGGCGATGTGGGTTGGTATGTTGGTGGTAGAGATGAATGGTAGATGGGCGGTGGATTTTGGTAAGTAGGCGTAGGTGCTTGGTAATTTAGGGAGGGTTGGTACGTGAATGGAGTTGGAGGATAGGGTTCATATTTCATGGTAGAATGGTTTCTTTGCGCAGCCATTACAGAGTTTACATCCTTTTTCTTCGATGAACCACCAGATTGCAAGGCTTTGTTGGTGGCTTGCAGTGCCTTAAGATTGGTAACCATTTGATTCCCTCTTCAATCCTTTCTCCCAGTTTGATGATATCAGTGAACTTCTGCCCCTCTATCAGCATCTATCTCTCTTAATACTGTGGGTCATGGGCACGAACGAAGAATCTATTCATTTTTTCTTCTTCTAAAGCCGGCCTGACTTTGGCAGCTTCTTCCCTCCAACGAGCAGCATACTCGCGAAAGGTTTCAGTAGGCTTCTTCTTCAAATTCTGAATGTAGAACACGTGTGGCGCATTCTTAGTGTTGAACCTGAAACGGTCCATGAAATCGGATGCCATGTTTACCCAACTTGTCCACTTTTTCGCATCTTGGCTGATGTACCAAAATAAAGCGTCCCCTTTCAAACTCCTCATAAATAGCTTCATGTGGATCTTCTCGTCCTTACCAACTCCCACTAATTTGTCATAATACATTCTGAGGTGAACCCTGTGATCACCCGTACCATCAAACATCTCGAACTTAGGAGGTTTGTACCCCTCCGTGAGTTCGACATCAGGTTGAACACAAAGGTCTTCATAATTCAGACTCTCTACACCCCTATCACCTTCCACACCTTGGACCTTGTTAGTGAGTTTCTTGAGTTCTGCAGCCACGTTCTGAAGGAGTGAATCCTATTCTGATACATCTGGTATGGGCTGTGTATAGTAGGGCACAGTATCCACAAAGATAGGGGTATCCTAGTGGTTTGGAGCATTTTGAGGCTCGGGGATGAGCGGCGGAGCATTGTTGCGAACTTGGGTTGGGGTCTTCTGCGGAAGTGCAAGGACTTGATTGTTGACATCCGCAGCACTAAGGGAGATGGATTAACTTGCCAAACTCCGGACTTAGTCTAGCTCCTCCCGAAACCTTAGCAAAGTTTTCTCCAACTGGGCAACTGTTTCCTTGGTGATTGGGGTACCCTGAGAAGTTCCTTCAATTTCCTTTGTTGCTTCATTATCTGCCATTTTTTCTTTATTCATGTTTCTAGGAGGACTTGAAGGAGGAGGAGGAGGAGGACCCTTAGATCTTGCTGAATATGCTGATGGTGTAAGAATGCAGGAACTAACCTTTGGGGAGGGGGATTAAAACAAAAGGAAAACAAAAAGGTAAAAAGTTAGTGTGGATTTGAGGAAGAAAACAGTGCAATATGTAAACATGTTGTTGTAATAAATCATTTCCTATTTGGGTGCCTCGTTGTGCCCGAGGTAGGCCTAGAGACAAATAATGATTTGGAGAACTCATAATACCAAATGCCTCATTTTATTGATAGAAAATAGAACGAGTCAAAACAAACTGAAATAAAGAAAAAATTGTCACTAATGACCAAAGGCCTTATAACATCGAGAAAGCAGTAAAATCCTAACTACTTGGCCCCAGAAGAACCTTCCCCATATTCGGTATCTTTGCCTCCCTCATATAGCTTCATTAGCTCACGTAGTCCCAGCAACAAACAAGCCTGAGCCAAACGCCCACCTTCATTACCTTCAACTTCCTGACAGTCTTTGATCCTTTTCAGAAACTTGCCTTCCAGCTCCACTATACCCTGTCCCAAACGGTTGCTTGCTCGAACAACCATGTCTTTCCATTCATTGATTACCTTCTCTTGAGCCTCTAGTATTTACCGATGTTCACTCTCGTATCTCGCATCCGCTTGCGTATCTGGTTGCACTCGACCTTCGTTGCGGCCTCCTCATCAATAACTCTGTGACCATGGACGAAACCTATTTTTCCTAAGCCAATATGATCATCTTCTAACCATCCTGGATACAGTGGCGCATGCCCGCCTGATACCTATCTGGTTCTGTAGATTCCTTTTCTAGAATGATTTTGGAGTGCCACATATGCTGAGCTCGACACCTGTGTGGGCTATCATCATCTTGGAAATCAACTCTGTAATGACTCATCTTTTCAACTCTTGGTATAATCTGCTTCCTTCGGGCTTTCCTCATGACTCGGAGAGGGACATAAGGGTAAGTTCCTCTCAAGCTGATGAGTACGACGAATGGCGTATCCCTAGACCGAATGACAAACTCTCCGGTTGGAAACCACTCATATATCCATTGTACCTGCTCTTCTCTCAGATTTCTAAATAGTTCCACCCATCCACTGGCGTCTTCTAGGTGAGCAAACATATCCGCATGAAGTGCATCTTCTTTGGATGATGGAAAGCAATGTGATCATCCCAATCCCAGCGTATGATGTCCTGCCTATATTCTCCCTTTTGAAGATGCTCAATGAGCCAGAGTTGTAGTAGTAGATTGCACCCTTCAAAGTGTGGCGCCCCTTGATGACAGTTCTCTAAGGATTGGTATAGTTCTGCGAGGATCATGGGTGCTATGCAGAACGTCTGCCCGTCGATACCTTCCATTACGGCTTTGGTTACCATGGCTAGTCTTGTATGGATCCTAGCCTTCTTCATCGGGAAAATTATCATTCCCAAAAAACAGAACATGAACACAAAAGCCCTCCTATGTATGTTCCCCAAAGAGGTGAGGGCGAACTCATCCATGTGATTGCGATATGATTTGCTACGTCCAAACCTTTCATACATGAAGTCAAAGGATATGTAGGAGTCCTTCAAACTGGTCAGATTAGGATTCTTTTTGAGCCCCATCATCTTCAAGAACCCTCTACCTTTGCGGTTTTCTGGCATGAGCAACCCCGGGCTATCCCATGGGGTTCCGGCTAAACCCCCAATTTCCTACAACAGCGATGTCATTTCAATATCCCAAAGCGGAAGATAGACCGTTCATTATCCCAAAACATAGTAGCAGCTTCCACGATCTTGTTATCTGGCCTAACTTCCAGAAGTGAAGGAAGATTTCCTAAGTGTTTGCGGATGACAACCCTATCACTACCATGCAAATCATCCCACCAGCTTAGCAACTTTGGATGAATGTTTGATACCATACCGAAACTGGGGACCTCGTGCCTCATTTCCTGCAAAATAGAGAGTTAGGCCTTTAACCTATCGGACTCGACCATCTAAATCAATAATTAGCAAAGGCATTTAGTCCTCTAAATCAATGCATACAACGTGAATGTCGTTTGGGTTTCGAGGAACCCCGTGGACTTTGGTTTAGGCTATCCTAATGAGTCATTATGCAGATGATAACTGACTCGGCTAAGTTTGAACATGATGCATGAACAATTAAATGAAGTAAGGTTTCTACTTTTGAAGTGCTAGACAAGGTACCCTTGAGCGGACAACTCAAGAGGGAAAGGCGCGGAACCATCGACTACACCATTGATCGACTGGTTTTACCGCAAATATGCCTTTGCCAAATTTAGGGGGTTTCTAAATATTGGAAGAGCGCAACCACTCATTATAATTATTGCTATAGGATTTTCTTAGCACAAGTGCAAAATGATGTTGAAGGATGCAATTACAACAATAAAATAAATACATGTATTTTCATGTTCATAATGATTACAATAAATGCTCGAAATTAAAGACGAAACTGAAATAAAGAGAGGTAATAAACCAATAAAACAGTTAAAGGAAAAGAAATACACGAAGAAACAAGTTAGTAATTGTGAAAAAATAATTGAAGCAATAAATAAAGAAAGCAGTAAAGTCACAAAACACGTAGTGGTAAAAGCCTAAAAGAAATCACCAGCAAAGTCTCCATGCTGTCGACGCCCCCCCCCCCTTTTTCTCAAAAGAGCGAAATCGGGTTTCACGACATTATGGGCAAAACAACTCTATTTCCCGTTTGGAAATTGGGTTATGGAATTGAAAGAGGCGCCACCTAATAATTATAGTGCATTAGGACACATTAAGAAGAGAGTATTTTTTTAGAAGAAAACCAAAGTTGGGTAAGGGCTTGAAATTATCTCGATGGGAAGGTGTTAGACACCCCTCAAGATCCACAAATGTGGTTCCCAACCGTGCTAATTGTGACTTTATAAAGAAGATGAAGCAAATAGACAAATGAAGTGCACGTATTCACATAATGTGAGAGCTTTAATGAAAAAGACATAAATTTGAAATAAAAGGGGATTAGTTTGGAAAGCATTGAGAAAACAATAAAAAGCACATAGAAAAGAAAGAAGGGTCATAGGTTTAACTATAATATGGATCATTCGATACAATATCTAGCAGATAATCCCAAAGATGGGTCGCTTCATGATATTATCGCATCGTCATCATCTCCATATTCTACCATTCCCACCCCTTAGAGGTTATTTAAGCGTGTGGATCAGTCGCGAATACTTATCGCGTGCTATTACCCGTCCCATTCTATAGATCCTATAGGACGTTTAGGATCACTATTCCTGTATGGTAGGAACTAGGCTTGAACCCCTAGGTGTAAAGGTTAAAACACTAAGCGACATACAAAAACAAGTAGGACTATGCGTAATGGAATCATGTAAAGGCATATAAGAAGGCTCAAACATCCCTCCATAAGCGAACACATTACTAGCACGTCTCAAACACATGTAAGGTCTAAGGAAAAGAGAGTTAAAAGCTGGAGTATAAATTAAAACATAAGTTAAAAAGTTTGCAGAAAGGTACGTAAAAGAAAAGAACGTTCAGAACTGAAAAGAGATAGTATAAGTTTTAGAAACATGCCGAAGTCATTTAGAAACATTTGTGGAAAGCCAGGTAAAACAGCTTGGACATGCGGAGCAAAAGAACAAGCGTAAAAACATTTTTTTGAGATTGCAGAAGTATAAAATAGTAACATGGAGGCTTTGGAGCTTTGAAAAATTAGTACTCAGATAGTTGAAATAGTGGTCCAAATTTGGACAAGAAAAATACAGTAGAAACCATTTGCACAGATGGTTAAAAAATATGGCAGAAGTTTGTAAAAATAGAGAGAGCTTCACAGACAAACGGATTCAGACCGAGGTGGATCAATTTGAACACGACTTGCAGGTGATTAGCCCATTTTATCCGGTCTAAGGCTTGCCTAGGCGTTATTTAAATATGGTGAGAATACAATAGTTTCCAGTTTTAACGAGGAGCTGTTAACCAAATTTATCCAAATTAGCGAAGTGTTTAAAGAGCTGCAAATAAAATCCTTAGTGGCATGATATCTAATGCACAGAAAGTCCTATCAGCATGGTATCTAAATGTAATGGTGATGACCGGTTGATTATTGATTAATTAGAGTTATAACAAATTGATAGCAAGAGGCCTAAGGAACAAGATTTGTATATGTGAAGATGCATGTCCTAAAGCATGATTTCTATTGCGCAAATAGGCAAGTAAAATCCTATGACATGTTTTCTACCCATTTCCCTTAATTAAACATGCATAACACCCCATATTTTACTATAATCCCCACTGTTCTTACAAATTATTACAGCCAGATAATTAGAAATGCAATAGTGATAAAAAAAAAATAAGAAGTTACTCTATAGAGAGCCTTCAGCCAAGGACCAAACATCTCCAACCTCATTCCTTTCGATATTCACAGCCATCACCAAGGCTTGGGTGCGGCAAAGTTCCCTAAGGGTTCGTTTGAACCCCTGGCCAATACCAAGCACCCAAAGATGTCCCAACTAGACAGTTTCAAACATTGGAAGCCAGTCTTGGGCATTAGAGTTCCACGGTGCTCAAGGCTCCCCTGGCAGGGCTTACACCAAGAGGGCAGAACTTTGGTAACTAAGAGTAGTGAAGTTGGGACAGGACTTTAAAACAATTGAGAGTCAGTTTATGAAAAAGAGTTGATAAACAGTTTGAGAAATTAGTTTAAGAGAAGTTGAGAGAGTTTGAGAAAACAGTTGGAAGAGCTGCAAAAGTTCTTCTGAAAACATTTAAACCGACCAGTTTTGAAACCAACATAGCATCACACGACCACGGACAAAGGGAAGGGAACAAATAAGCAAAACAAACTAATTACTCAAGAAACACATTGGTATAAAGTAACTAGACATGATTGTAAAATGAAAGTTCAGTTCTTACTCTAATACACTTATCTTTAAGCAGAGATTTTAGGTTAACCAAGTAGTCAAGCAGACATGGACACATGGTAGTAATGCACAAGGGAAAGGGAAACATTCATTTAGACAGGGAGGGGGTAAAGGAGCATACTAAGCTGAACCAAATAGATTAGTGAATGTCATGCTAGTGACAGAAAGAGCAACAAAACAATAAGTAAAAGAACACAAGAAACATTATGAAATGTAAAATTAATAGCAACATGTTGTTGTGGAAACTATATCATAAAGGAGTGACATACCAGTTGCAAACAATAGGCAATAATAATAATAGTGCACAGAGGAACCAAATGAGCAAAGAGTGTAAGCAACAGAGAGAAGAACAATGTGCAGCATCAGGATGAGAGTAGCAGCAGCAAAATACCCAAGTAGCAAACAGTAAAAAAACCAGTAGTGAGAAGTAATCAAACCAAGATATTCAGTCATGGCTTTTAGCCGATTGATTGTTTCAGTAAGAGAATGGGAGAGTTTGTATAGAAAATAGTGTAGAGAGAAAGCAATGAATATTTCTGAAGGAAAAGTTTTGAAGGATTGTATTCGTGTCTCTGTCAAGTGAGAAGAGAAGAGTAGTACTTATAGTTTTGAAAATAGTAGAGAATAGGGTAGGGAGTGTATAATTATAGAACCAATACCAAACTAAATCAATTATAGGTCCTTATTCAAATAAGTTAGGGACTCCAAATGCGAATAAGAGTACAGGCTATCAAATAAGGGAAAAGTCGGTTGTATGACTGATTATACCATAACGAAAGCAATACGCATGTTGTACATAACAAAGGCTAGATAAAAAATATTTCAAACAAGGAAAACATAGGTTGAAAAACCAAAAATATACTTGAGTGCACAAATATGGTAAACAATATAAATCAACTACAAACAGTCAGCCCAAGAATCAAGGGAAAAACCCAAAACTAGAGGGAATTAGTCCCCAAACATAGAAAGCAACCCACAAATAAGGAAAAATTTTGAAATCAGTGTAAGAACACCGACAAATTAGAGATTCAAAAAGATGCTCGGAATTAACAGAATATTCAGTAAAGAAAGACATTCGAATTTATTTAAGCAAAACAATCACAAACTAAGAACCCTAAGAAAGAAGTTGCATAAAACAGTGGGGAGTTGGAACCCTAGAAGAGATTTAAGACATGGAACTCAAAAAACAAAGGTTTCAAGCACATAATATGAGAGTAATCATATAATATCCAAAAGAAACAGGAGCATAATGATAAAAAAGGGTCAACAACCCTAGCAAGAAAGATTAAATCATGGATCCAAGTTAACAAAGACACCAAACAAACAAGTAAAACAAGCAAGTAGAACAAATAAACACGATCGAGCATATAGTACTCAGAAAGAGCAGAAGAAACGATTTTGAAGAAGGGGGTAAGACGAAATAGTAGTGACCCTCTGAAGTTTGAAATAAACGGAAATACTAAGTAAAAAATAGAGTAGAAGACAAAATCATACTGAGAATCGTTTTATAAGAGCATAGATTAAAGAGGTTTGAGTAGAAAAATTAGGGTTTGTACACAAATTAGGGAAAACAAAGAACCTGGCTGTGAAACTGGTATAACATCAATATTCAAGCATCATCGAGCGAAACCCATTGGGGAAAAGCCGGAAACAGACCCAGGCAAAGGCTTTAGTGACTCCCTTCCATGGTGGAAGCCTCTGAGATTTCAAAACTTCAGAGGTGAGCATTGATGATGATGGTTCCATGGCGACTGAAGATCGAAAGAAGTGAGGGAGGGGTATGGTCGTAGAGGCGTCAAGCTCATCGGAGAAGAAGTAAAGAACCAGAAGGTTCTAGAGAGAATAGAGAGCAACCGTTAGAGAGAGGGAGACTGGTCCGTGAAAATGAGGGTTGGGAGGGGTGTCGTTTGATTTAATTATGGCAATGAGATCTGGGCCATTGATTGTATTAACACTCAATTAATCACCCAATATGTCTAAATGTGCCATCATCAAGAAAAATATCATGCCCCGAACCTGGAGGCAAGGCCGGCACCAGGTGCCTCACTTAACCTAGCATACCAACTTGCGACTGAGTGACTCTGAATATACAATGTCATATTTTAGCCATGGGGCCACATTGCAAGACAATTTACAAAGCAAAATATAAAACTGAACGCAAACAAGCGCTAACTAAACATCAATATAAACCTAGGCCAGCAAGGGCACTACAGCTGAAAACCAACAAAATATACATACAAGGCCTACAAGCCCAACATACTACACTAGCTGACAGGATATGTCTACTAGTTTTTACTGATGGATCTACTGTGATCGGAACAGGGCCCTAACCTACTCATAACCTATACACAAGATGTACACAAAACTCTAGACCCGAACTCCGAAGGACGTGGAGCTTACTGATAAAGCTGAACTGGGAAAACACCTACAGAGGAGGTCTATTGGCCATCTATCTGTAGGAACCTGCACGCATGAAATATAGCATCCCCAAAAAAGGGATGTTAGTAAGAAATAATATACCGAGTACGTAAGGCAATAAAATAATTGAAAACTGAAACTGAATTGATAATATAATAACTTAAAT
This sequence comes from Nicotiana benthamiana, assembly GCA_034376525.1. NCBI lineage: Eukaryota > Viridiplantae > Streptophyta > Magnoliopsida > Solanales > Solanaceae > Nicotiana > Nicotiana benthamiana. The sequence goes on along the minus strand of CM067333.1, from coordinate 45,302,054 downwards.
AACTGAGAGTCAAAGATGATATGAGATATACTTATCTACCGATATTGATTCAACTCTCTCAATATAGTAACTAAAATAAATATACGACCCTATAAGGCTCGGAATGTGTAACTGCTCCGTGTAGTAGGATCCCTCATAGGCGGCCATACTAGGCTCTATATCTCGATCATTCTAGTCTCGCTCATAGGCGCTCGACCATAGTAGGCTCGGTATATAACTTACCATTTAATCAGAGGTTGCTCAAATAGGGGCCTGCCCATTGATTATACCTCGATGGTGGTGAAAATACTATAATACTATAATATATATATATATATATATATATATATATATATATGGAATCTCTGCTCTCTTGGTTGAAAGAAGACCAAACTAAGCTAAATATAAAGTCTCGATAAGGGGGAATACTGTAACTTATGAAACTAGGATAATGTACATAAGCTCAGTAATACGAACCTCTCTTTATGCCTCGTTATCAAACTCACGTAGTTATGACATCATGCCAAAATAAAGGAAAGGTTTAGCCTTAACATATCTTATCACAATCTTAATGATACTATCATTAATTTACAAAAGGTATAACTATCGCACAACAAATGATAAGCTTATTTTGTATAAAAAGGGGTAACATCTCCCCTATCTCCCCTATAATCCTTACTTCTTCAAAATTCTAGACAACACCAACAACATAAGGACACAAAATATAAATATATATACATTATTTTCCAACTGCATATACACCATAAAATACTACAAAATAGCCCAACACACCCTAATCTCTTCATACACAAAATGACCATCGTAGTAGTATCAAACAACCCGAATATATTACGATTAATGACCATCCCTCCACCCTGCACTTATGTAGTGTTTCTCCATACCCTTCCTCCTCCAAAACTCCAGAAAATAGTAGTAAGACACGCAGCCCAATAGCAACATAAAACAGTCCACAAAATAGTCCGCTACAAGTGAATAACTCGAACTCACGGCTTCGAATCACCATCCCGTGAGGTCTTACAAATATATATATAACGACGTACCATGAATTTACAGCAGAAAAATGAATGAAAAAGATCAGTAAACTTTCCTTATTTGTTGGATAACTCTGTTCCTATCTTGGTTCTTCAAACTGTAGGTTTTACCTCCAATTAGAACTTGAAAGGGAAAACAACAATAACAACAACAACAACAACTACTACTACCCAGTATAGTCCCACAAAGTGGGGTCTGGGGAGGGTAATATGTAGACGAGCCTCACCCCTACCCAAAATGGCAGAGAGGTTGTTTCCAATATAACTTGAAAGGGAGAGAAAATCAATTAGAGTTTGTGGGTAATTTTTGGTAGGAAGTTTGCAGGGGTTTAGGTATGTGATTTGTGATATAAAATGATAGTTATATTGCAGGAGATAAGACCTTAAATTGGCTCTTTGGACGACCTGAAATAACTACTTTTTGGGCTCTCATTTAACCAACTAGGTGACACACCTACTTGTCACCTAGTAGCCTGCGCAGTATCGTAAAAATGCATATATCTCTCTACTCCATATCGTATTGGGTTTAATGCGTTAGAAAATAGACTCATAGAAAATTAATTTGATAGGTTGAAAATCCCATAACTCTAAGCATATAGGGACCGCAATTACAATTGACCCGAATTTCAATCAAACTAGTGAACGTAACTTGTGATGACTTTCGTCGACTTTTGTTCCACAACTCGCTTGACTTCAAAATATAACACACGACTATCATATGTCTAACATAACTCATAACATAACCTCTTTATAATATTAAGAACCCTAGTCTCACCCCAAAGATACATGTTATAGCATTCCCGGTTTGTCGTCTTTTGATGAAACATTATTTTCTTCAATCCCTTAGCTTCTAAACCCCTCTTTGTACTTGTTTTTCATGATCTTTAATATATGTAACATCCAAGGTAACATGATAACTTACTTTATATACTTCCAAAGATGATCTCATTTCTTGTCTTACATTAGTTTACTTACAACGCACTTTTACGTACAAAAATATGGGGTGTAACATCATTACCCCCTTAGGAACATTCATCCTCGAATGTATACTTTTATAGACTTAGGAAAATTTTTGCCAGTTTTCTCTGTACACTACATTAAAACAAACTTGCATGCAGCCAAAAAATGTACTATATATGTCACACATGGCCAATGTTTATAAATAGAAACACTTGGTCTCACACGACTGTCAATTAAAAATACTGAAAGTCAAAAATAAGAGCTTACCTGATGACCTACTGGCCTGAATAGAGTTGTGCTGAAGTATTCCACCTTGAGCCATATCTTTAGTTTGAAATAGGTGGGGATATTTAAACTTCATTTCTTCCTCCACTTCCCACGTCATCTCTAACACATTCTTGTTTCTCCATAAAACTTTCACGGAGGTTACCTCCTTATTTCATAGATAGCGGATTTGTCATTCTAGGATGGCAACCAAAACTTCCTAGTATGATAAGTCCTTCATAATTTGTACATCATCTGTGGGCACCACTTGGGTAGGATCGCCAATGCACTTCCGTAGCATGTGAAAAATCGGATGGAAAGACTCTAATTCTAAGGACAATTCTAACTCGTAAGCTACTTGGACCACTCTCCGAATAATCCTATAAGGCCCAATATATCATGGGCTAAGCTTGACTTTCTTGCAAAACCTCACCATGCTCTCCATAGGTAATACCTTTAAGAATACCCAGTCATTAACCCTAATCTCTAAGTCTCGACGTTGCACGTCAGAATATGACTTCTAACAACTCTAAGTTGTCAACAATCACTCTCGGATAAGCTTTACTTTTTCTACGACCTACTGAACCAAGTCTAGCCCGTGTAACCTAGATTCTCTAACATCAAACCACCTATAAGAGATCCGCACTTATGCCCATACAAAGCCTGGTGCGGTGCCATCTGGATAATGGAGTGATAATTGTTATTATATGCAAACTCGATAAGAGGTAAATGTTTATCCCAACTTCTTTTAAATACACACATGATTGTAACATATCCTCGAGCATCTGAATCGCACGCTCGGCTTGTCCGTCAATATGTGGATGAAAAGTTGTGCTGAGGTTTACTTAAGTCCTTAGACTCTCTGAAATGACCTCCAAAAATATGCTGTAAATTGGGCCCTATGATCAGATATAATAGATATTGGTACTCTGTGTAGCCGCACTATCTCATTGATATATACCTTTGCATAATCTTCTACTGTATATGTAGATCTAACGGATAGGAAATGAGCTGATTTTGTTAGCTTATCGACTATCACCCATATTGAATTGAACTTACGATGAGAACGAGGTAAACCTGTGACAAAGTTCATGTTTATCGCCTCACATTTCCTCGTCGAGATCTCTATTGTCAGCATTAGCCCTCTGGGCTTCTGGTGCTCTACCTTCACCTGCTGGCAACTAGGACACTGGGCGATGAACTCAGCAATGTTCTTCTTCATATAGTTTAGTACACATCCTTAATGTCATGATACATCTTATCGACTCAGGATGAATGGAGTACCAAGAATAATGTACCTCTGACATAATCATGTCTCTTAGCCCTTCTACATCTGGAACACAAAGACGACACTAAGAACCTTATCTCGATTGAGCTCTAACGATGGCTTCTTCTACTGCATAACTTGCTCTCTCAACTCAACCAACTCTGGGTCCTCGTACTGCCTCTCCCATACTTCATCTATGAGAGATGATTTTGCAGCTTTTTGGAGTACAACTCCACCATAGTCAGAATCCTCTAACCGAATCCCCAAACAAGCCAATTGATGAATCTCTATACTTAATTGTGTTTTCTCAGCCTTTACATGTGCTAAGCTACCCATAGATCGGAGAATTAAGGCCTCTGCTACAACATTAACTTTTCCTGGATGGTAGAGAATGTAAACATCATAATCTTTCAATAACTCAAGCCTTCACCTCTGTCGCAAATTTAACTCTTTTTGCTTGAACATATATTGCAGGCTTTTATGATCTGTAAATACATCAACATGAACACCATATTCCACCATATCTTAAGTGCATGGACAACTATAGCTAACTTGAAGCATATGCAAGTACCTTTCCATGTTGCATCAGGATACACCATAATCCGACACCTGAGGAATCACAATACACAGCATAACCCTCTAGAACCTCTTACAGTTTTAGAACTAGGCTGAGGTCAACCTGTTCTTAAGCTCTTGGAAATCCGCTCGCAAGCCTCCGTCCACTGAAACTTAGTTGCTTTCTCTGCCAACTTTGTCAATAGTGCCGAAAGGGAAGAAAAACCCTTTACGAACCTCCAGTAGTATCCTGCTAAGCCTAGAAAGCTATGAACCTCTGTTGGAGTGGTAGATCTAGGCCAAGATTTCACGACCTCAATCTTCTGAGTGTATAACTTTATTCCTTCATCGGATACAATATGCCCCAAGAATGCTACGGATTTCGACCAGAACTCACATTTAGAAAATTAGCGTACAACTTACAGTCACGGAGGGTTTGGAGTACCGCTCAAAAGTGGTCTGTATGCTCATCGTTTGAACATGAATAAACCAAGATATCATCAATAATTACTATCACAAATCGATCAAAAAATTGTCGGAATATGCCATTCATCAAGTCCAATAATACGGTGGGTGCATTCGTCAACTCGAATGACATAACAAGGCACTCGAAATGGCCATATCGAGTCCTGAAGGATGTCTTCGGAATATCTTTCTCCCAAACTCTGACATGGTGGTACCCCGACCTCAACTCTATCTTTGAAAGGCAGCTAACCCCCTGCAAGTGATCAAATAAGTCATCGATCCTTGGAAGTGAATATTGTTTCTTAATTGTTACCTTGTTCATCTGCCTATAATCAATATACATCCTCATTGAGCCGTCTTTTTTCTGCACAAATAGTATCGGTAAACTCCAAGAAGAGGTACTTGCCTGATGAAATCTTTATCCAACAAATCTTTTAACTGCTCCTTCAACTCCTTCAATTCAGCAGGTGCCATTCTATACGGAGGGATGGGTATTGGTTGAGTTCCCAAAAGTAAATCGATGCTAAAATCAATCTCTTGCTCTGGAGGAATACCTTGAAGCTCATCTAGAAACACATCTGCATACTCTTTGACTATTGGAATAGACTGAATTTTAGGTATCTCAGCATCTGCATCTCTAACTCGCACAATATGATAAATACACCCTTTTTGCCATTATTTTCCTTGCTTTCAAATAGGAAATAAACCTACATCTGGGTGTCGATGTATTACCTACCCATTCAAGGAGTGGTTCACCCAGAAAATGAAATTTTGCTGCCTTTGCTCGGCAATCAATTGTGGTATAATATGTTGACAACCAGTCCATGCCCACGATAGCATCAAAATCCATCATCTTTAGCTCAACTAGGTCGCTTGAGGTATAACGACTACAAACTGTCACCATACAACCTCGGTAAACATGTCTAGCAATAATCGATTCTCCGACCGATGTAGATACCGCAAAAGGATCACTTAGTACTTCAGGCACTATACTAAACTTCCCCACAAAAATGGGGTAATATATGAAAAAATAGATCCTTGTTCTATCAAGGCATAAGCATCGTGAGAGTAAATATTCAATATACCTATCACAACGTTTGGTGAAAACTCTTGTTCCAATCGACCCGTTAAAGCATAGGTACGATTATGATTACCACCTGAACTGGAACCTATACCTCTTCCTCGATCTCTACCAGCCAAAGACTAAGACTCACACCTTGAAAGATGCACAGACATAGATGATCCGGTTGCTGAACTCGCTGGTTGTGCCATTCCCCCAGAATCTCTATTTGGGCAATCTCGCATCATATGCCCCGGACGCCCACATGTATAACAAACATTACAACCCGCTCAACATTGGTCCAAGTGTACTCTACCACAGATGTTACACAGCCAACGGAAATGACAATGTCTTTCCAGAACCTCATTGTCGATGCAAACCTGACGCCTGTGAGCTCTCACCCGGTCCTAGCTGAGTATAGCAGTCATACCTATAACCTTGTAACTGAGATGGCATAGGCCTAGGTGGCCGTCCGAAGTATTGGGGCCAATAACTACCCTAAGACTGCTCATGAGACCTAGAAAATCGCATCCTCTTAGGATCCTCTTGCTTAGTCATCTCTATACCCTGTTGTCGATGCCTGCCCCTTTCTATATTCAATGCAAATGCCTAAATCCGAGAAATATCCATACTATCATGCGATGGAGCTGTGGCATACGCCTAGGTTAACTCTGGGCCAACCCTTCTATAAACATGTGGATCATGTCCCGCATAGTAGCAATTATGGATGGTGTATATCTGGTCAATGAGTCAACACAGAGACTATACTCTCGAACACTCATATTGCGCTGCTTGAGCGCTAGAAATTGATACACTCGAGCATGTCGGATCTCCTACGGTAAGTACTAGTCAATAAAGGCATCTGAAAAATTCTCCCAAACTGCTGGAGGTGCATCACGTCCCCTGGACCTCTCCCATCCCTCATGCGAAAGGATGGTTATATCTCGGGGTCGAAAATATGCTAGATCAACTGCCTCTTTCTCTGTGGCAAGCATAACCCGAAAGATCCTGTGAAGTTGATCTATGAAAACCTGCGGGTCCTCCCTCTTATCTGTCCCTGTAAGCTCTAAGGGACTCAAAGCAATAAACTCTCAGATCCTTGAACTTCCATACCACTCAAAATACCCTGCACTAGCTAAGTGCCCTAGCCTGTTGCTGGGTAGCTACTAACTATGTCAACAAATGCACCGCACTCCTCAAGTCGTCATCTGATGCAAATGGATGGGTAACTAGATACGCAGTATCCCAATGAATCTCCTTAGGTGGTTAAAGGGCCGGTAATGGCTAAGTAGAGGTCTCTCCTTGGGCCTCAAATTGGACCCCATCTACTGGGTACCTTGCTGGTCCCTTCACCTGCTGTTGTATCTCTCCTCTGGCTAGCCGTAGTCTTCCTAGTCACCATTATTTGTGTATGCAAACACCAACACATAAGTTTAACTCAAATTTCCAATAACTCAGTTCTACAGCACGATTTAGATTTGAAAGAAGGGTAACCAACTCTTAAATGCCATGTAGTTATCTACTTTTATAATCTAGTGTACAACACACCTATAAATAAGACCCTTCTAGACACGACTTGTAGACTCCCTCGGACAGAACTGCTCTAATACCATAATTGCCACGCCCTGAACTTGGGGGTGAGGCCGGCACCAGGTGCCTCGCTTAACTTGTCATACCAACTTGCGGCTGAGTGACCTTGAACATACAATGTCATATTTTGGCCATGGGACCACATTGCAAGGAAACTAGAGCTGACTAAACATCAATATAAAGTTGGGTCGACAAGACCGTCATAACTACTACAGCTGACAAACCAATAAAATATACATACAAGGCCTATAAGCCCAACATACTGCACTAACTAACAGGATATGTCCAGAAGCCTCTACTGATGGATGTAATATAATCAGAACAAGGCCCCGACCTACCATAACCTATATACATATATACACAAGATGTACACAAAATTCTAGAACTGGCAACTCCGAAGGATGTGGAGCCTACCGATAAAGCTAAACTCTGACAACACCTACTAAAGAGGTTTACCCATCTATCTGTCTGAACCTGCATGCATGAAATGCAACGTCCCCCAAAAAAGGGTCGTCAGTACGAAATAATGTACCGAGTATGTAAGGCAATAAAATAACTGAAAACTGAAACTGAATTAATAATATAATAACTGAAAGTAATTGGGAGTCAAGGATGATCTGAGATATACTTATCTATAGATACTGATTCAACTCTCTCAATATAGTAAGTAAAATAAATGTACTGCCCTATAAGACTCGGAATGTGTAACTGCTCCGCGTAGTAGGTTCACTCATAGGTGCCCATAATAGGCTTTGTATCTCGGACATTCGAGGCTCATTCATAGGCGCTCGGCCACAGTAGGCTCGGTATATAACTTACCATCTTATCAGAGGTCGCCCAAATAGGGGTCTGCCCATCGATTATAGCTCAATGGTGGTGATAATACTGTAATACTGTATATATATGGACTCTCTGCTCTCTTGGTTGAAAGAAGGCCAAATTGAACTGAATATGAAGTCCTAATATGGGGGAATACTATAACTTATGAAACTAAGATAATATACATAAGTTCAGTAATACGAACTTTTCTTTATGACTCGTTATCAAACTCACGTAGTTACGGGATCATGCCAAAATGAAAAAAAGGTTTAGCCTTAATATACCTTATCACATTCTTTCAAATCACCAAGTTGAACTCACCTCTTTACACCTTAATCTACAACATAATGATACTATCATTAAGTTACGAACGGTACAACTATCGCACAACGAATGATAAGCTTATTTTGTATAAAAATGGGTAGCATATCCCCTATAATCTTTACTTCCTCCAAATTCTAGACAACACCAACAAAATAATAAAACAACAATATAAACATATGTACATTATTTTCTAACCTTATATACACCATAAACTACTACAACACAGCCAATCCAATTTCTTCATATACAAATGACCACCGTAATAGTGTCAAACAACCGAAAATGTTACGATGAATCACCAGCCCTCCAGCCTACACATATGTGGTGTTTCTTTATACCTTTACTCCTCAAAAACTCCAAAAATAGTAGTAAAACACACAGCCCAATAGCAACACAAAACAATCTACAAAATAGTCCAATACAAGTAAATAACTGTCATAACTCAAAACCCGACCCGTCGTGATGGCGCCTATCGTGGAACTAGACCAGCCTCAACTCAATAACCAACACCACAAAATAAGCATAAAACATTTAACGGAAGTTTTTAACATTTAAATAAACTATTTAAACATAAGAAATTCAAAGATAAGATACAATCGAGCCCAAAATCAGGGTGTCACTGAGTGCATGTGCGTCTAGAGGCAAACATAGTCTATTATAACGTTCAACGGAACAAACTAAAATACATCTAGAGATAGAAATGGAAAGTCAAGGCATGCAAATGCAGTGCAAATACCTCGATAGTCTCCTAAAGCCTGAAGCCTCAATCAGCGACTATCACTAGGACCAAAAGTGCTTAGATTTGCACACATAGTGCTGGGGGTAACGTAAGCACACCACTTTGTAAGTAACAAGTCCAAACTATGACTGACAGGTAGTGACAAACTCATCCTCAATAGATATAATAGAAACAATGTACAGAAATGTAGGCATGCTTTCATGTCAAATAGACAGCTCAAAGTAATAAGGCAAGTCCATATCTGACAAGTTTAAAATATATAACTCAACTGACCGTACATGCCAATGCACCGATTGTATGAAATGCACAGTGTACTCCTGCTCTCAAGTGCTCAACCACTCGATACTGAATATGGCCATTCGGCCTAGGGAAGTAGGTGATACACCTACTTGTCATATAGCAGTTTGCACAGTCTCAAGAAAATACAAATATCTTTCTACTCTAATGTCACACCGATGTTCTCTTTAATGCGTTGGAAAAAAATATAGTGAGGAAATAGTAATGAAAACCCCCGAAGGGTCCAAATAGTTGGCATGAAGCCCAAATATGGCATTCAGCCCAAGCCGTAATGATAGCAAATAAATTTCAATCAAATATACGGTAAAATCATCAATCAGGATGCACCAAGTCAAAATCCCTAATAGTATACGACACCACGCTCGTCATCAAGTGCATGTCTCACCTCAATATAGCACTACGATGTGCAAATCCGGGGTTTCAAACCCTTAGAGCATCATTTACAATCATTACTCACCTCGAACCGGCTAAATCTCTATCTCGCGACGCCTTTGCCCCTCGTATCGGCATCCACACGTGCCAAATCTAACCAAAATCAGAACGAATACGTCACAATATGCTATGGGAACAAAGCCCAAGCGAAAGCAATCGAAAAATTCAAATAATCCCGAATTAGCAAAACCCGAGCCCTGGGCCTACTTCTTGAAACTCAGACATTTTTACATCATTAGATTCCTAGTCTCCCCGCGAGTTCATTCAAATCAATAACACAAAAATAGAGTTCAAATGACCCCTCAAATTCAATTTAAGCCCTCTTAAACTCAGGCCCTAAACCTCCAATTTTTAATCATTTAATTCCGTAAATTTCTGTTTTAATCCATGAAATATTACCATAGAAGTGTGTTTTAGGTCAAAAATCCTTACCTTATCGAAGTCTGTTGATTTCTCTCTTTAAAATTGCCAAAAAAGCTCTAAGGTGAAGCCAATAATGGTGAAACAACCCAAAATCGCTAAATGAAATAACATATATGGTCTGCCCAGGCCTTTCCGCATCTGTGATGAAAAATCTGCTTCTACGGTACCGCATTTGCTGTCTAACCAACCGCTTTTGAGGAATTCACTTAAGGTACCAAAATTGCATATGCGGCGCACTCGCCGCATCTGCAGCTCTGCAGGTGCAGGCCCTCTACCGTATCTGCAGTTCAAGAGATTTCTTCCAAAACCGCTTCTGCGGTTCTTCACTCGCATATGCGACACCGCACCTGTGGTTCCCAAACCATAGGTGCGAAAACACCAGAAGCAGTAGAATTTGAAGTGGGAATCAACATCAAAATTCTCCGTTAAGCACCAAAAATCATCCCGAGCTAATTGAACAATCGAAACTCACATCCGAGCCCTCTAATACATAAGTCAACATCCGGTTGACTTTTCCAACTCAAACCTTCTTAAAAGAGACTAAGTGTCTCAAACCTTACCAGAAACATTCCGAACTCGATCCGACCAACCAGATACCACAAAACATGGATAATGAAGTATAAAGAAGCAGAAATAGGGGAAAAGGAGCGGTAACTCATGAGGCGACTGGCCGGGTTATCGCATCCTCCCCAACTTAAACAAACGTTCATCCTTGAATGAGTCAAGAAACATCCTGAAGCCTCAAATAGGTGAAGATATCTGCTCTGTATCTCCCACTTGGTCTCCCATGTAGCCTCCTCCACGGGCTAACCTCACCACTGCACTTTCACTAAAGCTATATCCTTTGACCTCAACTTTCTAACCTGACGACCCAAAATAGCTATTGGCTCCATATCATAGGTCAAATCATCATTCAACTGAATCATGCTGAAGTCCAAAACATGAGATGGATCCCCAATATACTTTCGGAGAATAGATACATAAAATACTGGATGCACACTCGACAAGCTGGGTGGCAAAGTAAGCTCATCAGCCACCTCCTCAATCCTCCGAAGCACCTCAAAAGGCCCAATAAACTAAGGACTCAATTTCCCTTTCTTCCCAAATCTCATAACACCCTTCATGGCGAAACCTTCAACAACACCTTCTCGCCAACCATGTAGGACACATCTCGAGCCTTCATATCAGCATAACTCTTTTGCCTCGACTGCAGTATACGAAGGTTCTCCTAAATCAGCTTCACCTTCTCCAAAGCATCTTGCACCAAATCAGTCCCCAATAGCCTAGCCTCACTAAGCTCGAACCAACCAACTGGAGATCTACATCGCCTCCCATACAAGGCCTCATACGGAGCCATCTGGATACTTGACTAGTTGTTGTTGTTATAAGCAAACTCTGCAAGCACTAGAAACTCATCCCATGATCCTCCGAAGTCAATGACAGAAGCACGAAATATGTCCTCCAATATCTAAATGGTACGCTCTGATTGCCCGTCCGTCATGAAAAGTTGTGCTCAACTCAACCTGAATATCCAACTCTCTGTACACGGCCCTCCAAAACTACGAAGCAAACTGAGTACCTCTATCTGAAATGATAGAAAGTGTAACACCATGCAAATGAAGAATCTCCTGGATATAAATCCCTACCAACTGGTCTGAAGAATAGGTTGTACACAAAGGAATGAAGTGCGCGGACTTGGTCAGCCGATCCACAATCACCCAAATAGCATCGAACTTCTTCAAAGTCCGTAGAAGTCCAACAACAAAGTCCATAGTGATCCTCTCCCACTTCCACTCAGGAATAACCATCTGCTGAAGCAAACCACCCGGTCACTGATGCTCATATTTCACCTGCTGACATTTGAGACACCGAGCTACAAATCCCACAATATCTTTCTTCATTCTCCTCCACCAATACTGCTGCGTAATATCCGGATACATCTTTTCGACGCACGGATGAAAGGTATACCGCGAGCTATGGGCCTACTCCAGAATCAACTCCCGAAGCCCATCCACATTGGGCACACAAATCTGGCCTTGCATCCTCAGCACCCCATTATCACCGATGGTCACATCTCTAACATCATCATGCTGAACTTTGTCCCTAAGGACAAGCAAATGCGGATCATCACACTAGCGTTCTCTTATGCGATCATATAAGGAAGATCGAGAAACCACATAGGACAACACCCGACTGGGCTCCAAAATATCCAACCTCCCGAATCAATTAGCCAAAGCCTAAAAATTAATTGTAAGAGGTCTCTTCCTAACTGGAATATATGCCAAACTTCTCACACTCACTGCCTTCCGTCTCAAAGCATCGACCACCACATTGGCCTTTCCTGGATGGGACAATATAGTGATATCATAATCCTTAAGAAACTCCAACCATCTCCGCTGCCTCAAATTAAAATGATTTTTCTTGAACAAATGCTGAAGACTGCGATGATCAGTGAACACCTAACAAGATACACCATATGCGTAATGTCTCAAAAATATTCAATGCATGAACTATGGCAGCCAACTCCAAATCATGAACGGGATAGTTCTTCTCATGGGGCTTTAACTGACGAGAGGCATAAACAATAACTCTACCCTCCTATATCAATACACAACCAATACCAACTCTCGAAACATCATAATACAAGGTATATGAACCTGAAGTTGATGGAAAAACCAATAGTGGAGTTGTGGTCAAAGCTGTCTTGAGCTTCTGGAAGCTCTCCTCACACTCATACAACTATACAAATGAAGCACCTTTCTGAGTCAACTTGGTCAAGGGCGATGCGATAGATGAGAATCTCTGAACAAACCGGTGATAATAGCCTTCCAAACCGAGAAAGCTGTGAATCTATATGGCTGAGTACAGTCTGGGCCAACTCTGAACCACCTCTATCTTCTTTGGATCAACCTGAATACCCTTGCTGGACACCACATGCCCCGAGAAAGCCACTGAATTAATCCAAAACTCACACTTGGAGAATTTTGTATAAATCTTCTCCTCCCTCAATATCTGCAACACAACTCTCAAATGCTACATGTGCTCCTCCTAACTATGCGAATACGCTAGAATATCATCAATGAAGACTATGCAAAAGAAATCGAGATAAGGCCATAACTCGATGTTCATGAAATGCATGAACATTGTTGGGGCATTGGTCATCCCAAAAGACATCACCAAGAACTCGTAATGACCATATCGGGTCCTGAAAGTTGTCTTCAGAATATCAACATCCCCAATCTTCAACTGGTGATAACCCAAATGGAGATCTATCTTGGAGAACAATCTACCTCCCTGAAGCTAATCAAATAAATCATTGATGCGAGGCAAAGGATACTTGTTATTAGTTGTTACCTTGTTCAATTACCTATAATCAATCCACATTCTCATTGTGACATCCTTCTTCTTCATGAACAGAACTAACGCACCCCAAGGTGATACACTAGGCCAAATAAACCCCTTATCTAGGAGTTCCTGAAGTTGCTCCTTCGATTCCTTCAACTCCGCTAGTGCCATACGATACGGAGGAATAGAAATGGGCTGAGTGCCTGGCACCATGTCAATACCAAAATCAATATCCCTATTCGGTGGCATGCCCGACAGGTCTGCAGGAAACATATCGGGAAAATCAATCACAACTGGGATAGAATCAGTACTATGAGTCTCGGCTCTGACGTCCCTCACAAACACCAGATATGAAAGGCAACCCTTCCCAACCATACATTGGGCCTTCAATAAAGAGATCACTCTACTAGGAACATAATCAGTCACACCACACCACCCAATCCGCGGCACACCCGGGATAGCCAATGTGACTGTCTTAACATGACAGTCTAAAATAGCACAACAGGAAGATAAGCAGTCCATGCCCAAAATGACATCAAAATCCACCATGCTCAATAACAACAGATCCACTCGGGTCTCCAGAACCCCAATAGTCACCACACATGACCGGTACACACGGTCTACAACAAAAGTATTACCAATCGAGCTAGATACATGAACAAGTAAAGCGAGAAACTCCTGGGCCGTACCCAAACAATGAGCAAAATATGAGGACACATAAGAAAAGGTGGAATCGGGATCAAAAAATACATAGGCATCTCTATGGTAGACTGAAATAATACCTGTAATAACATCATCTTAATCAATACCATCCGGTCTGCATGGGATAGCATAGAAATGAGCCTAACCACTGCCTGAGCGACATCCCCCTCTAGGTAAACCCCTGGATGACTATCCTCCACCCTTAGCTGGTTCAACGGGTGGTGATGAAGAGATTGACGATGAAGCCGATGACTGGCCACTCTACTAGGATGAACTAGCAACCCAATGAGAACACTGCCTCCACATGTTTCTCATCTCACCACACTTATAACAACTCCCAGGTGCTGGAGAAAGGGATTGAAGGGAACCCCTCGCACCAGAGTGGCTAGGAGATGCACACGGCATAGAAGAGCCTTGCGCTGATAGGGCATGAGATGAACTCTGAGCTGGGAAGGCGTTGAGTGATGACTGGCCCTACTGAGATCCATGATAACCATGACCTAAAGATGCCCCACGATATCCTAGGCGAGCTGACTGAGCATGCCTGAATGAATAGCCTCTATCATGATGTAATTGGCCCCTCGAATGAGCACTACTATAATTACTCAATCCTCGAGGCATCTTGGCATACCTCTCCTCCCGCTCCTAATAGCAAATTGTCTCAATCTCACGGTCGATATCAACCACCTCCTCAAACGTAGCACCCACCACTCTCTCTCTAATCATAAGAATACGGATATGATAAGTAAGGCTATCAACAAATCTCCTAATCCTCTCTTGATTTGTCGAAACCAACCAAATGGCATAATGAGCCAACTCAGAAAACCTCAACTCATACTCTGGCATAGTCATATCCCCCTGTCGCAACCACTCAAACTGTCTATGCAACTCCTTTCTACAGGACTGCATCACATACTTCTTTATGAAGAGAACATAAAACCGTTGCCAAGTAAGGGGCACTGCACGAACAGGCCTACGCCTCTCATACACCTCCCACAAATTAAAGGAAGCCCTAGAAAACTGAAAGGTGATAAATGCCACACCACTAGACTCAAGAATCCCTGAGTACGAAGCATCCATTTGCACTTATCCAAGAAACCCTGGGCATCCTCGTCCTCTACACCGCTGAATGTTAGAGGTTGGAGTCTACAAAACCTCTCAAGTTGACACTGCTCATCATCTGGCATAACTACTACCACAAACTCCTAAGCTGGTACAACCGACTAGGCTGGATGTGCCCCCCGGCATTTGAATTCCCTGCACTACCTGCTCAGGTGTGCAAGCAACGGGAGTCTGATTGCCTCTTCCTGCCTATTAAGTAGTTGCAGTTGTGGTGGTTGAAACTACCCGAGCCAGGCTAGTGTAAGCTGATAAGATCTATGCCAAGGCCTCCTGGAGACCCGGAATCACGATGGGCACAGCTGGTGCCTGAATTGGTGCTGCTGGAGAATCCATAGCTGGAACCTGATCTTGAACTGGGGCAACTGGTGGATCTACAGGTGCTACCCTCACTGCTCTACCTCTATCATGACCATGATCGCGTCCACGACCTCTGGTGGCCTTTCCTGGTGGCACTGGTGGTCGTCGACCCCGTCTGGTAGCTCGTGTCCTCACCATTTCTGAGAGAATAGAATAGCAGAAGTTTAGTACTCGAACTAACAAGTTCGCACGATTAGAACTTCAAGAATAAGAAGTTTTTCCTAGAGGTTTTGCAGCCTCTCGAGGATAAATATATACGTTTTTGTACCGATCCGCGAGACTCTACTAAACCTACTCATGACTCATGAGACCTATGTAACCTAGGCTCTCATATCAACTTGTCACAACTCAAACCCCAAACCCGATCGTGATGATGCATCTCGTGAAGACAAGTCCAGCCAAATGAACTAATTTCCCATTATTAAGAAGTTAATTAACATGAAAGCAATATAAGCATGATTAAAAGATACTAAACAGTGGAATAATATCGGTAAGGAGCATAAATCCAACCCAACACATGCCTAACTGGGGTGTCACAAGTCATGAGTGTCTATAGAACAAAATACAAGTTTGTTAAATACAATATCTTGTACAAATATTTGAAGGACATAGGAACAATAAGCTAAGGGAGACACGGGGCTGCGAACCCAACAGCTACCTCGT
Organism: Nicotiana benthamiana; assembly: GCA_034376525.1. Taxonomy (NCBI): domain Eukaryota; kingdom Viridiplantae; phylum Streptophyta; class Magnoliopsida; order Solanales; family Solanaceae; genus Nicotiana; species Nicotiana benthamiana. The sequence goes on along the minus strand of CM067333.1, from coordinate 45,285,639 downwards.
AATCTCCGAATACTGCCTGGAACTGGAGGAATCAACACTCAGGAGTAGAACGAGCAACGCCTAAATATGCACACATAGTGTAGGAGTAATATGAGTACTCCGACCCAGTGAGTAATAAATATAAATAATGACTGATAGTAAGAAAACACGTAAAGAACAAGGCATTCTATAATGAAGCAGTAGAACATCAGTTGAAAACAGTAAATCAGTGAAAAACCATGTAAAATCTCTTTTAACATGTAAAACAGATAATTGACAAGTAGATAATGTAAAGTAAATAGATAGAAGTTCACCCCTTGGGCTCAGTATCCACAAATCCACCCCTCGGGCTAAGTCTCATATCAGAACTAGGTACCCTCGCTCACTGGGGGTGTACAGACTCTAGGAGGGGCCCCTTACAGCTCAAGCGCAATAACAAGCCATCTCGTGGCATCAAATCTAGGCCCTCGGCCTCATATCAATCAAGCCACCTCATGGCGTATATATGTGTCTCTGGCCCTCGGTCTCATATCACTATCAATGTTCCTCACAATACAGACCCTCGCCCTTACTCAGTCCAAAAATCATCACAAGCCCCTCGGGCAATAGTAAAATAGTGTTTCCACCCCAAACATCATTTAAAATATCATTTACGTCTTGAAAACTAAGAAAGAATGGAAATTATCAGGACTAAGTTCAAGAAATAAATCCAAATAGTGAGAAAATAATAATGAAAACCCCCGAAGGGTCCAAATAGTTGGCGGGAATCCCAAATATTGCATTCAGCCCAAGTCATGATGATAGCAAAGAAGTTTCAATCAAATATGTTGTAAAATACTTAATCGGGACGGACCAAGTCACAATCCCCAATAGTGTACGACCATACGCTCATCATCAAGCGCGTGTCTCACCTCAATATAGCACTACGATGTGCAAATTTGGGGTTTCAAACCCTCAGAGCATCATTTACTATTTTTACTCACCTTGAACCGGCTAAATCTTTAGCTCGCAATGCCTTTTCCCGTCTAATCGGCCTCCACGCGTGTCAAATCTATCCAAAATCAGAACAAATACGTCACAATATGCTATGGGAACAAAGCCCAAGCGAAAAACAATCAAAAATTTCCAAAAATTCCAAAATTAGCAAAACCCGAGCCCCAGTCCCACTTCTTGAAGCTCAAAATTTTTCATATCATTATATTACTCATCTCCCCATGAATTCATTCATATCAAGAACACAAAAATCGGAGTTCAAATGACCCCTCAAATCCTTACTTTAAGACCTCTTAAACTCAAGCCCTAATTTCCATTTTTTAGTCCTTTAATTCCTTAAATTTCAGTCTTAATCCATGGAATATTACTATAGCAATGTGTTTTAGGTTCAAAATCCTTATCTTATTGAATTCTCTTAATTTATCTCTTCAGAATCACCCAAAAAGCTCTAAGGTCAAAGGAAACAATGGTGAAATAACCTAAAATCACGAAATGAAATAACATATATGGTCTACCCACGCCTTTCCGCATCTGGGTCAAAAATCCATTTCTGCGGTACCACATTTATGGTCTAACCAACAGCTTCTGTAGCATTCACTTAATGGACCAAAATCACATCTGCGGTACACTTGCAGCATCTGCGGTACACTTGCAGCATCTGCGGCTCCGCAAGTGCAGGCCCTCTACCGCATCTGCAGTTCCAACATTTTCTCAAAATCGTTTCTGTGGTTCTTCTTCCGCATATGCGACACACACCGCACCTGCGGTCTCCAAATCGCATGTGCAAAAACAACAGAAGCAACAAAATCTGAAGCTGCAATCGATATCAAACTTCGCCATTAAGTACCCAAAATCATCACGAAGCTAACCTAACCATCGGAACTCACATCCGATCCCTCTAACACATAAGTTAACTTCCGGTTGACTTTTCCAACCCAAACCTTCTTAAAAGAGACTAAGTGTCTCAAACCGTATCAAAAATATTTCGAAATCGATCCGACCAACCTAATACCACAAAACACGGATAATGAAGCATAAAGAAGCAGAAATGGAGGATATAGAGCGGTAACTCATGAGACGACTAGCCGGGTTGTCACACACTCCTTGGTTGATGTCTAGAACCCAAGTTGATCATCTTCTATCCTTATCTTCAATTCATAGCATTTATGGGCATCTGCTTATGTGGTCACTTGGACTTCGAGCAGGCTTTCCTTCAACTTCTAGTAGGTGTCACAACTTTTCGGGTTTAAACCCTTAGTGACTACATCTGATGCCCATTCATCTGGCACGGCGGGTAATAATAACCTTTCTTTTATGAATCTGATCACAAACTCAAGCAGTAATTCAGACTCTCCTTGCGCAATTCTAAATATGTCTGGCTTATGGGCCTGGACCTTCTTGGACTTGGCATGTATGAGTGGGCATATATCGGGTAAAACCGATAACCCAAACCGTTAATTCTTTATTGGGCTATTGGTATTGGGTTAACAGTTCGGTAACGAGTTAAATTTTTTTATTGGGTTATCGGTTTGGTCTCGGTTTGCATTTTTGTTATTAGGATTGATAACCCAATAAGAATTAAGTACTTTACTAATTTAGTATATACTAGGGTTTGTTTCCTAATTCCCTTTCCTTCTTCACTCAATCTTCAATCGTATCTCTCGAGTCTTCTCTGTCTCATTTTGTTTCCGCCACAGCCCCAAGAGTCAAGAGTCACCACCAGCAGTTCTCCGGTTGTCCGCCATACATCAGCTTGCCAGTTCTCCGCCATACATCAGCTTGCCAGTTCTCCGCCTATCCGCCATACATCAGCTTGCCAGTTCTCCGCCAGTCACGGCTCGCTCCCTCATCGTGTAAGTTTTGGCTCAAGATTATTTTTGCTTCTGTTTGCTTCTATCAATCGCACTAGTTTTGTCTTCTATAAGTTTTGGCTCAAGATGTTTGCTTATGTTTCCTCAATAACTTCTATTTGCTTCTGATATTTTCTGCTTCTTGTTAATTTTTCTATTAATTTTTTCTGTTTGCTTCTTGTGAATTATCCTTCTAGGCTTGTTGATTCATAGTCTGGTAATAATCCTTTTGATGGAAGAGTGAAATAACTTGAAATACTATGTTCATATGAACTACTTAGTTCCTGTTTTAAATTAGGAGTATTGTTGTTAGTCCAATGAAATTGCTATAACGTGCCGACTTGAACACAAACTTAGTTTGTGGAGAACTTGCATATTCTGTATCTCTAGGTAGATTTTCTCATGTGATGTTTGATGATTATTAGTCAGATTTGTAGTTTCAAGGCCAAAAGGGAGCTCCCCGAGTAATTTACAAGTTGTTGCTAAGCTGTGGTTTGCAAATTTGAAGTAATATACCCTCAATAAATTTGAACACTATCTTCTATTTTGGTTCTGTTATGTATTTGAACTTGCCTAGGTCTAATCTTTCACTGCTTGATTTCTTTTAAATAAAACTCATAGTGACACAAAAACATGGTTGAAAATATCATGATTGATAAGGTGATTGGTGAAAGTGGAACTTCTAATTCAAATGCGACATCACAATCTCAATCAGTTCAATCAAAGGTAAAGAGACAAAGAAAAAAGAGGTCTGTTGCATGGGAACATTTTGACTAAATTATTGATCCTAAAGGAAATCAAAAGGGTGTTTGTAAACGTTGCAAAAGAGAATATTTTACTGATTCAAAGAATAACGGTACGAATTCACTCCTTACACATATGGCCAATTGTACAAAAATACCTTTAGATTTTGCAAAAGGTCAATCAAGAGTAGGTTTTAAACCTATTCCGGGGGGGGGGGGGGGGGTTAATAAGGGTGATGTAGTTGTTGTTCCTTGGAAATTTGATCAAGAACAATATATGAAGGCTTTGTGTTGTATGGTGATCGTTGATGAACTTCCTTTCAGCTTTATTGAAAAGGAAGGTTTTATGAATTTTATGGAAGTTGCACAACCATTTTTTTGAATTCCTTCATGTAAAACTGTGACTCGGGACTGTTTTGATCTTTTCAATGATGAAAAACGTAAGTTGGTGAAGCTTTTTAAAGATCAGAGAGTTTGCCTTACCGCTGATACTTGAACTTCCTTACAACAAATAAATTATATTGTATTATTGTTCATTGGATTGATACTGAATGGAAATGCATAAAAGAATTATCAACTTTTGTCCAATTTCTAGTCATAGGGGTGAAGATATGGTAAATAGTATTGTTAATTGTTTGAAAGGGTGGGGGTTACAAAAGATTTTTACTGTCACAGTTAATAATGCTAGTTAAAATGATGTGACGGTGAAGGAGCTTTCTAAGAAGTTAACTAAACGGGGGACCAATTCCATGAATGGTAAGCACCTTTACGTGAGGTGTATGGCTCATATTATGAATCTTGTTGTTTAGGATGATATAAAAGAATCAAGTGTGTCTATTGAACGTATTAGGTAAGCAGTGAGATATATCAGGCAATCTCCTACTAGGTGGAAAAAGTTTCAGGAATGTTATGATGAAGGAAATCTAGTTAGGAAATCTTTATGTTTGGATGTTCCTACAAGGTGGAATTCTACATACTTAATGTTGAACAGGGGTATTGAATATGAGAGTGCAATTTTAGAATATGCTGATCATAATATCACATCATCTTGAGTTTGAGTTTGTTGATATTGGATAGAAGTCCTGCAGGTACACTTTTGAGTAGTTATTGGGAGGATGTAAAGAAATTGACAAAATTAATTAAAATCTTTTATAAGCTTACTGTAAAGGCAGCTGGTTCACTTTATGTTACAACAAATCATCATTTTCTTGAAATTTGTGAAGTTGTTGTTTACTTGAAACAATTTATATTAAATTAAGATGTTATTTTGGTTTCAATGGCAAAGAGGATGAAGGAGAAATTTGATAAGTATTGGGGCGATCAAGAAAAAATGAATAAAATGATTTTTCATTTCATATGTTTTGGATCATCGGTACAAGTTTGATTCTATTAGTTTTGCACTTGCGAAGATGTTCGAAGAGAAAATGCCAATTATCGTGAAGGGAGTGCATACATACATGACTTCATTGTTTGATGAGTATGTAAAGTCTCATTCAAAAGATAAAGGTTGTCGTCCTTCTTCATGTTTATCTAACTCTTTATTGGACACAATGGAAACTTCAACTGGATCTTTTGGTTCTTTCTTTGAAGAATTAAAAAGACATAAAGCTGGGATTGGAGGTTCAGATTCTCAATCAGAATTTGAAAAATATCTTATAGAAGAAGTTGAAAATGAAATAGTAGATGGTAATATATTGCTTTGGTGGAAAGTAAGCTCACCTAGATTCCCCATTCTTGTTGAGATGGCTCGGGATGTGTTATCTATTCCTATTTCAAGTGTTGCATCTGAATGTGCATTTAGCACCGGAGGGCATATTCTTAATGAGTTTAGGAGTTCATCGACTCCTAAATTGGTAGAAGTTCTAGTGTGCCTTCAAGATTGGCTTCGAAGTGAGCCATTACTTGTAAGTGTTGAGGAAGATTTAGATGTTCTCGATCAACTAGAACAAGGTAGCAATATTTTAATTTGTTTGATTGTATATTGTTTTTATAAATAGTTTATTTAATATTTTTATTGTTTGACTTGTTAATATGAATATTCTCATACATTTTTCCAATCTTGGAAACAAACCCTGCGATGATGATGTGTAGAATCTTAGGTAGTTGTAGGTCAAAATTTTGTAAGTTAATTATTCAACTTATATAACACATTGTATGATTATAAATATTACTTTAGTTAATATATTTTCTTTTTATGCTTAATAGGTGCAACCATGCCTCGACGTTGTGGTCTCAAAGCTATCTCACATGTTTGGAGTCACTATGAAAGAATTGAAGAAGGTGATGATGGATGGTGGAAAGTAAGATGTAGTCCTTGTCATCTTGTTTTATGTTACAATGCACAACAAACTGGTGCAAAGTCCTTAATGAGGCATGTTGAGCGTTGTTTGGAGCGTAATTTGGTGATGCCAATAAGGATTGAGTAGTTGTTGTGTTGTTTACTAGAATTTGAAATATTAGTATGTTTGGACTTTGGACTTATTAATCTTAGGGTTGCTACTACTTCGTATTGTTATTAATGTTGTCAGCTATAGTTGTACTCAGCTGTGTCATATATAGCAGCTTTAAAATTATTATTGGTGTTGCTCTTTCTTTTTTTTGGATAATGGGTGTTGTATTGTTATTGTAGTTGTGTCTTTATAGCAATGCTTGTGTCGTTATAGCAGGCTGGCAGCTGGATTTGGTCAAAAGTTTCTTTCTTCAATTGAAAGCAGTAGCATTGTTGTTTTTAAAGTTCTGTCTTGAACTGAAAGTAGTAGCATTGTTATTGATTTTGAATTGCTGCACTATTGAAAAGTTCATTCTTGAAGATGTCTTCTATTTTTTTATCTCTATTTTCATGTTGTTTCTATTTTTCATATATATATATATATATATATATATATATATATATATATATTATTTCTATGGTATTACTAATATTGTCTTCCTTTGTCGTTTTGTCTTCTTGAGCCGAGGGTCTTTCGGAAACAGCCGCTCTACTCCTTTGGGGTAGATGTAAGGTCTGTGTTCGCACTACCCTCCCTAGACACCACTAGTGAGATTTCACCGGGTCGTTGTTGTTGTTGTTGTTGTTATTATTATTGTTGTATTAGAGCAGTAGCATTGAAAGCAGTAGCATTGTCTTCTGTTGCATTATTGAGCTATTAAAGAGGTCTGTCTTGATCTTGAAGATGTATTCTGTTTTTTATCTCTAATTTAGAACGCTATTAGAGCAATAACATTGAAAGCAGTAGCATTGTCTTCCATTTTATAACGCTATTGTCGTTTTATAATGCTATTTGGTCAGCATTCAACACTTTTAATATTCAACGTTCATCACTTTTAATTTTAGTTTTACCTTATTGGGTAATCCGATAACCGAATCGATAATGATCAATAGCTGATAAATCAATAACCGATCACTTATATCTTATCGGTTTGGTTATCAGGTGATGATATTTGTAAACCGTTAACTGATTGGCAAAACCGATAATTTTCAGAATCGAACCGAACCGACCGATGCCCACCCCTATTGACATGGGCCTTAATGAAGGAATCTATGAGCATTTCAAAGGAATCTATTGAGTGTGTAAATGAATACCATGTCATGGCCCCTTTTGTGAGGGTTTCTCAGAATTTCTTCAGCAGAACCGAATCATTCTCATGTTGGGCCAAGTCGTTTCCTTTCACTGTTATTGTATAAGTTGTATGTGCTTTTGAGATCTGAAGTCCCATCGTACTTTAGTATGTCCATTATCTTGAATCGCTTCAGAATCAATTCTGGTGTTGTGCTCAGCTTAAATTGCAACTTGGTGTACTTCTTCGAATCTGGCCCTTCAACACTGGTGGTGCGCCCGGAATATGGTCAATTAGAGCATGAAACTCCTTCACGTTTTGCTCCATCAGCTCGTTCATCACCCTCATAAATCTCATGAGTTTAGTTTTGAATGGATCATTACTGTTGTCGTTACTGGATCCGCTGCCGGTAACCCTTGCTCCACCGAAACCAACCTCACCCCTTGGGGTGTTGTTATCAACTCTTTGAGCTGTTTGATTTGCAGGAACGCTGGGAGGAACTGGGCCTCTTCCATTCGCATTGTTGGAAGCACCTTGCTTTTACTTTATCATGACTTGGGCATTACTTGAGAATGTCCCATAATGACTTTTTGTTGCTCTCTCAAGATCCTTACCATTTCCACAACGTGTTCGTCCTCCGCATCACCAGGAGCTGGCTCCCGCACATGTTGGGGATATTATCACCGTGGACTGGATTTGCCACGTCCCTATCGTTGCGGGTGCCACTGATTGAATTCTCATCTTGAGACAGATTTTTGTGTGCCTCAACATTGTGTGTAATGTTGACATCGTTAGCTGCCATTTTTGATTTTAGGTATGAAACAAAGAATCAAACAAGTTAGTAATAGATGTAAGGATCAACTCAATTACGTTGTCTAATCCCCACGTTGGGAGCCAAACTATTTACCCATACAAAGTACAATTGAATTTATTAAGTGGTTTATAGATAAACGAACTGATTTGATCTAAAATAATAAATAAAATAAATTAAAAATAAGACTTAGCGTTAAAATCAAAGGAAATGGTAGACCCGGCTCCGCCAACAATGATTTCGAGGATAGAAGTAAGAGCAATATCAGCCAGAAAGTAAAGTTGTACTATTTAGGTTGAGAATAATGTAAAACATAAATTTTGCCAGAGATTTCATCTCGCTACAGTTGTTATTGAAGTCACTATTTATAACTATACCTATGAAACAAGATCATAAGATCAAGCCAATCTTAAATGATAATAAAGGGGCCATTCATGAATGTGTAACGACAGGCCATGAATGCCAAAATTATCTGCAACAGCTGCTTATTGAATACTAAAGAATATTCTTCATTAAATGCCATCTGGTGACAAACAATCGACCTGCTCTCGTTGATTACGCTCCCTTCGGGGTCAATCCAATACTGACCGCAGCTGTTATCCCCGTTCTTTAGTCCTTACTCGATTTGTCATATTAACAAATTTTGCTCCATACAATAGTAACCCTAAAACTGAGTATATATGCAAATTCGCCGCCAAGTTACCTAGTTTGGTCCGTTGGACCCAACCATATGTCCCGCTGACGTCGGTGCAACTGTGCGCCATATCCCACCTGGCGTAGGTTAAGTAAATGATTGTTAAAAGTGCTATACTACGCATCTTCAAGAGTCAAAAACTGTCCGTTATAATCTGGACACAACAATGTTTGGGGATTTTGGCTTTTTCTCACTCATGGTGGATGTATTTGAAGATTGCCCTCAAAGTTTAATTTCAAGTTTCAGGTTCACTCTCTAGCATACGGCGCGCCTTTACATTTTTCCAGTTCCTGCATTTTTTCGGAGGAACAGAAGCTCAAATTAGGGTTTTGTAGTTGTGTAAACTCACTCGTTTAGCCTGTAGATTTTAGGGTGTTTATTTGGGTGGTTAATTAATTCAATATTCTCTAGAGTTATTGTGGTTACGGTACTCTCTGTTGAATGGTGATGAAGTGTGTGGATATACCAGAATGGCTTAAAGGGTTGCCCCTGGCACCTGAATTTCGACCTACTGATACTGAATTTGCTGACCCCATTGCTTATATATCCAAAATTGAGAAGGAAGCTAGTGCTTTTGGTATTTGCAAGGTGATTCCACCATTGCCTAAACCTTCAAAGAAGTATGTGGTTCATAACTTGAATAAGTCTCTATCCAAGTGCCCCGAGTTGGGTTTGAATGCCAATCGTGATACTTCATCTACAACAAGCGGTGAGGATGAGGGAAATGTTGATGGTGGAGAATTTAGGGCAGTTTTTACCACGCGGCATCAAGAATTGGGGCATAGTGAAAAGAAGAAGATAAAAAGGGAATTTGGTTTTCATCCATTGGGAGCTCAGAAGCAAGTGTGGCAAAGTGGAGAAGTTTATACATTAGAGCAGTTTGAAGCCAAGTCAAAGAATTTTTCTAGGAGTCAATTGGGCGTGGTTAAGGAGCTTTCTCCATTAGTTGTGGAGGCAATGTTTTGGAAGAGGGCTTCCGAGGACCCTATCTACGTGGAGTATGCAAATGATGTGCCCGGTTCTGCATTTGGGGATCATGAGGGACTCTTTCATTATTTTCGCAGGAGGAGAAGGAGGGGGAAGAGGACAATTCCCGATAGAAATAGTCGACGAAATTCTGGTTATAAGAATGATGAAGTAGGTACTTCTTGTAGTATTGCGGACAAAAGTCCATGTCATAGCATAGAGACACAATCCGCTTCTTTGTTGACCCCTCCATCAAAGAAAATAACAAACTCGTCCCTTTTTAGGCCAAAAGATAGTAGTAATGCTGGTGCAATGGAAGGTAGTGCTGGTTGGAACCTTTCAAACAGTCCTTGGAATTTGCAAATAATTGCACGGTCGCCTGGGTCACTGACTCGCTTCATGCCAGATGATATCCCCGGTGTTACTTCTCCTATGGTCTATATAGGGATGTTGTTTAGCTGGTTTGCTTGGCATGTTGAGGATCACGAGCTTCATAGTTTGAATTTTCTTCATACGGGATCCCCTAAGACTTGGTATGCTGTGCCAGGAGATTATGCATTTAATTTTGAAGAAGTCATTCGTCATCATGCTTATGGAGGAAATACTGATCGATTAGGTATGGATATATTCTTTTGTCGATGATGTGATGAAAATTATCAAAGAAGAAAAAGAAAGAAAGGAATATTTTCTTTCTTTTATTCTTTAGCTTCTTGAAATGTTTCTAACTCTCATTTCTTGTAATCTTACAAAAAAATGAAAGAATAGTTCTCTTTGGAAAGGTTATATCATAGTTGGTAACCTTGGGGCTATGCTTATACCACAATAACTGTCCTTGGTCATTGCTCTATATGCTATTGCCATTTGGAAAGATTTCCTGACATGTATGTTAGTCACTGTATAACTGTCCATTGCTTTGAGAATTTATATATTTTTAACCCATGGAAGCTTGTTCTTTGCCGTGTTGCACTTCTTTTGGATAAGTTTTCAAGATGTTATTCAGAAATATGGTTGATAACGCCATTTGCAAATAGTTTTGTGTTTGGCTTCCAGACCCCATTCAATCATCTACAGAAGTGGCTATATCCTGTTTACTATGAAGAAAGCAGCAAGTAATAGGAACATATTCAGAATTAGGATCTCCCTCTTTCTTCCCATTAGAAGTTTCTTCTTTTTTTGTAAGTTATCTAGAGTCTATCCTTTCATCATAACAAAAGTTATCCAGCCTCTTTGTCACTTTCTTTTCATTCTTTTTCCAACTGTTTTCCCTTTTTGCCCCTCTCAAACATGGTTTTAATTGATTTTGACTGGTATCTGGCGGAGTATCTCTCCCTTCTTCAAGAATGCCTCCCTTCAAAGTGCATTGACCTAGAAAATTGCAGCCAGCTGCTCCTTAACCCCATCCTTGATTGTTGGGTTTCTTGTAACATTTAGGTGTATGAGCTGTTTCTCCTCACCATTGTCCCTTATTTAGTGCAATTGGAGAAAACCTTGTTTTGTTGTTTTCCTCCTTTGCTTTTGTAGCTCGGCATATCCATTGTTTTCCTTCTTTGTTTTTGTAGCTTGGCATATCTATTCTGTTTTCTCCTTCTTGGGAAACTGTTATACTGCAAGCCGTATTTTGGGATATGATCCTATGAATCAACTTACACTAGTATTATTTTAAGGAAGCAACTTCCGCTAGTATTTAACTCAAAGTGATCTTGGTTCCTACTTTGAAATACTTGTCCATATATTAAATTAAAGTAAATTTAGGACATAAAGCTTTTGCAATTTCCAACTTGAATGCCAAAACTACTTATACTTGAGTAAGTTGCCTGTATGCCTAACTTGTGGGCTATCCTTCTTTTAAGGATTTTCAAACTTTCTTTTTAAAGTTGTGCTATCCTACATCGAACAAGTTAAAATGTATTGTCTTGATAATTGAGTAATTCTCCCCTTTACGCTTCTCCACTTAAATTCTAGGATTTTGTCTGGGGCAAGATTTGAACAACTTAAATTGATTTACAAAAGAAAGCTTTGATTTCCTAGAAAAATCTAACAAGTTAACCTCCTCATAAAAGCTAACCAATAGTCATCAAGGAACCAATCAACACTCCAATAAGGTAGAGGGAAAGAGAGACTCTTTCCCGAAAGCAATATAAGTAATATAGATGACAAAGGTGACGTTCACATGTCGGCTATGATGTATATGGTGGAATATTGGAGTTAAATGGATGATCTTGAATGTATCACAGACATGCTATTGGGTGGAAATGAAGAGCTGAGAAGAGGAACATGGGGGGAATAGCTCTTTTGGTGCTCATGTGGATAATATGAAAAAGAAGAGCATTTAAAGAGTTGAAATATTCTTGTAAAAGTTAGTGGGAATTGTTATTTTTATTACTTTTGGAGCAATATGATAATTCAGTCAATATAGAGGACATAATGCTCTTCATAAAGAATGCTGGGTTTATTTGAAATTTTGTACTTGTGTATAATATATGCTCTTTATGTAGAGATCTTACTTATTGCACCGGTACAGTCTTTCTTTCATTGAAAGTAATGTATACGAGATTGAAGTGATTGTGTGTCAGTGTAAAAAATAGTCCAATTATGATAAATTTTCAAAATGCTTAAAATTTAGCGGAATGGATACTGAGGATTCGTATAGATGACTCATACTAGTTTGGGACTGAGGCTAGTTGATGACAATGAAAAATGTTTAGGCGGGGAATTATGGGTCATGTTGGGGTGTGAGTGTTGCTCCACGAGCACTTTTGCGGACCATTTGAAGAGAGAGAAATAGGAGGACTTTTGACGGAATAGAGAAGAGTTTTGTACACTTTAGGACCAACCTCTTGTCCCTTATTTCCTTTTGGTGAACTCACGAAGTTATTGTAGGTATAGAAGATTGGATGTCGTTTGTAGAAAACTATCTCTTTCTTTAAGGTTTATTACTTTTTGTTATACTTCTTGTATACGAGTGGTTTTTGCTTATTGTTAATAAAATCTTATTACTTGATTGAAAAAAAATTATAACCATGCTAAAATGCCTATGTGATATGTTCTATATTGGAAAATGAATAATGACTTCGCCTGGTCCTAAATAGGAAGTTGAAAGCATGACATTTTGTAGGAGTAGAGGCAAGAAGTTAACGAGCACATGAAGAATCTAATTGTGGGTTTCCCTTATAGGTGTCTCAAGAGCTTTTTGCCATGAGCTTTTCTTTTTGGTTGCCGTCACTTTTCTCGATCTTCCCCGTTTTTGGTAAATACACCAAAAAATTTCATGGTAATCATCGGCGGGTCTCATGGGATTTATGCAGGCCGTCAGAATCACATGAAAGTCGAATGACCATTCGACTCATTAGAGGGCGTAGCGTAGGGCGCCCTCGCTTGAAGAAGATTCTAGTTTGCCCCTTTTCTCTCCATTCTTCGTCAATTTTTTTTAGTTGCACTAACAATGTATAGATGTATAGAGTACTTATTTAAGGAGTTTAATTTGATAGTTAACATAAAATATCTTTGAAGAATTTATTATTAATAACTGTTTTCATTCTGCAAAAGGTGTTAGAGAACAACAATGAGAGAGAAGAGGGAATTTATTTGGGGTAATTCCGGTAATGTAATCCCTAATACCTCGAGAGAAATGGAATTTTGTTTCCGTAGTCTTCTTCTCTTTGATGTTTCCTTTGCTGGTTCTCTCATCTGTGAGGTCAAATGCCACCAAAATCCTTACTCTTGCTTGTCGTCTCTGTATATTTCTCATCTTATCGACAAGGAAGGAATAGTTTAGTGGTAGAGTTCTCCACTTCCAACCATGACGTTGGATGTTTGGGCGAACAAGGGAGTAAAGTGTGAAAAAGATACTATTGCGCTCCTGCTTAGGAGGTGGCTTTACCATATCAATTAAGAAAAATCCCCCCCTCATGTTCTGGAAACTGGAGGCACCATTCCAGTAGGGAGAAGGAAAAGTTGCTGCGTAAATGATATACAATGTTCTGTAAATTTGAAAGACTGCACCTCCTTGGTGCAGTTGATATATCATGCACTTGTTGTTTAAGCATTTTATATAGCCTTTTGGCAGTCATGTTCATTTTGTATTTGTTTAGGCGTGGTATGCTGGCAGTTATAAGATACTAGCCATGGTAGGGAGTTTAACATGCATTTGTTCTCTAACTATCTCTTCAAACGTTAGAAAGTAAACGTTCGAGTGAATGGTATGAGTTTCTTTCCGAAGTTCCTTAAGAAGTGATCCTGTTTCCTGTATTACTTATTCTGAATTGCTACAGATGTTCAGTCTTTTGTGATTATACTTGACATTCTGGTAACTTGTCCTTCTCATGTCTTAGTTTAATTTCTATTGAAGGAAACAATTTTCATATGCCTGCTCAATTTTGTCATTTATATATAGATATTTGGCTTTAATCATCTGGCAACTCTCTTGTTGACATTGAAATAGAGATATTTGGGGGTTTTTGCTCTGAAAATTTTGTGGTTCTCATATCCAATAAATGTAATTTTACTCTCCAGCTGCTCTTACGCTATTGGGCGAGAAGACCACTCTTTTATCACCTGAAGTTGTTGTAGCATCAGGCATCCCCTGCTGCAGGTGGTTTCCTTTTGTCTAATCCTACTTTAACTTTTTGTATCCTCTTGATTATTATTCTGGAACTAAAGTGGGGTCTCCTGTGTGGAAATTCCTAATTTTGTTTAATATTGCTAACATTCTACTATATGTGCTCTTTTTTTCATAGATTGGTACAGAATCCTGGTGAATTTGTTGTCACTTTTCCGAGGGCCTACCATATAGGTTTCAGCCATGGTAATTGCTTCTGATCTTCTAAATTGAAGTTGTTATTATGATAGCTTCAACAAATTATGGAGAAATAGTTGTTGTGCTGATTTGACTGTGATCTTTCTCTTTAATGAGTTAACTAAATTCCTTTCTCCACCCCTTGATGACTCCAACAACAACAACACTTCAAATCCAAACAAGTTGGGGTAAGCTTTATGAATCCTTACTTCCTTTTTATAAGTTCAACCCAGTCGTCGTCATACCACAATAAAATAAAAGTGAAAATGAATATGTATATATATATATATACACAAAAAAAAAACACACGCATATATCCAATGGATATATAATAATAATAGTAATATTAGAAGCTCTCTGGCAAGTCTGAATCCTATTCTCAACTAGTAGGTATACCCCATATGGATCTTTTTTTCCGTGTAACTTATGTTTAGCTAAGTTTGCATCGATTCCAAGAATTTGTAGGTGTTTCAAGACAATTTCCTTACATGTGATTTTAGGTCTACCCCACTCTTTTAATACCTCCACTCAGCATAGTTTCACACCTATGGACCGGTGCATCTGAAGGTCGAAGCATGACATGACCAATCCATCTCAAGCAACCTTCTCTCATTTTATCCTCAATGCATGCTATTGCACCTTCTGACGAATGTGGTCATTTCTAAGCTTCGCTAGATTTGTACGGACTCACATCCATTTTAGCATCCACATCTCTGCAAGACTCATCTTGTAGACATGTTGGACTTTCACAACTGAACTTTAACTACCATATAACATTGTTGGTCTTGTAGCTGCTCTATAAAGCTTACCGTTCAGTTTGGTAGGCATCCTTGTATCACATAATACCCCAGTGGCACTTCTCTATTTCAACCATTCGATTTTTATTCTATGAGTAATGTTTTCATCTATCATTTCATTATCTTGAAATAACAAGTCTAGATATTTATATTGTTTGCATTCTGGCACCGTAATCCCATCTAGCCTCACCTTAATTTTGCCCTTCTCATGGGGAATAGCTTTTTTGGTGGTGAATTTGTGTCTTAGGTTACAGGTTTACACTCTGTTTTTCGAGGATCTGTAATAGCGAGCTTAGGGGTCTGTTTTGTATAATTTACAAACAGACTCAATCTTTTTTTTTTTATAAAAAGGGGCCAACTGCGATTTTTTACCCGAAGCGATCGCTTCACTCGCTTTGTCGCCTCGTCACCTTGTCGCTTTTTTCACTGAAGCGTGTGCTTCACACGATCGCGTCGCCTCAGGCAGTAAAAAGCGATGCCCTGCCGCTTCGCGCTTAAAACGACAAAACGATCACTTTTCCAAACACTGATTCAATCTTACTCTCTGATATGTAAAATACATCGTTTCTTGGTCTATTTTGACATATGAGTTTATGCTTGTAGTTCTACATTAGAGATCTCCAATTCACAATTAACAATTTTCTCTATATACAAATGATCTAGGAAAACAAATCTTGTTTGGTTTAAGAACATGTGGGTTCTGTATGAAGGTCTCAGGTGATGGTGAGGGCACAATGAGATGGCGGTTCGTGGGAAGGTGACCCAAGTTTCAGAGGTCAAGAAGCTAAGATTATTGAAATATGATTTAAAGATATGGAAGTGAGAGGTGTGTTTGGTAGAATGAATACAAGTAAATCGACCTTATTCCAAGAACTAACTGCATTTTGCAGAAGAAAGATTAGCGTGATATCTTGTCAAAAAAAGGTGGGAACCCGTCAGATTTGTTGAGATGTGCGCGAGTTGACTTGAAAATCATAGCTGCAAGTAAAAGGGGAGGGGGGATTGGAATTCAAAGACAACTTCGAAAGCGGGATCGGTAGCAGAAAAGAGGAGGCAAAAGTCTCAAATAGTTGGCTATGGAAGGGGACGAGGAACTAAGTTTTTCATTAATGCTCAATGCTCGTAGAACTTATAATCTAAGTTGCTTCGATACGGCAATTTAGGTTTCGCACCCGTGTCGACACCACACTAGTGTGCATGTGGTATGGTATCCTTACCGGATTTGGTCAAACGATTTGGGCACTTTGATCATGACGGACGAAAAAATTCGAGACGAGATACAATTTGATTTCCGAAATCATAAACTAGGGTAAACTTGAAGAAAATAACATTTATCTACAGGGATTTCTTTAGCCCGATTGCTCTACCGCTGCTCATCCTTCGCATTACCCCCTCGACCTCCCCTACTCTAATGAGCCTACAATACCAAAAATCCCGATGACTTCCGGAGTGCTCCAAATCACCCAACGCAGTGTTCCTATCCTCCCCTTCATTCAAAAGTTTATGGAAGTATGGCTGCCATCTCCGCCTAATTTGTGCCTCATCCATCAAAATTCCATCCTCCTCGTCTTTTATACACCTCACTTGATCCAGGTGACGTGCCTTTTTTTATCTCTCACTTTGGCCAACCTGTACAACTTCTTGTCCCCGCCTTTCTCCCAAGCTCTTCAGTCTTCATACAGACATTCAAGCGATGCGGTTTTAGCCACAGTAACCGCTAATTTAGCCTCCTTCTTAGCCTCCTTGTACCACTCCCTATTGGCCCTCTTCTCTACCTCATCTATGCTTTCTGTTAGCTTCACATATGCCACCTTCTTGGCTTCCATTTTTTCGTGGACCTCTTCATTCCACCACCGGTCCCCCTGCGGCCACTAGAGAAACCCTTTGAGACCCCTAACACCTCTCTAACTTCTCTAATACAGCTCGCTGTCATAGTCCACATGCAAATTGCGTCCCTACTACTCCTCCAAGCCCCCATAGCCAGTAGCTTCTCCAACTCCTAAGCTTTGTCATTAGTCAAGGCACCCCACCTGATCTTAGGTGGACCTTACATTACCCTATTTTTCCTTGTCCGCATGATCGCCAAATCCATAACCAATAGCCTATGCTGCGTCGTGAGATTCTCACTAGGGATGATGTTGCAAGCCGTGCATAAACCTCTATCACACCTCTTAAGTAGGATGTAATCAATTTGGGTTTTGGCCACCGTACTCCGGAAGGTGACCAAGTGCTCCTCTTTCTTTGGAAAACACGAGTTAGCAATCACCAAATCAAAGGCTTTAGCACACTCCAAACGAAGTTCCTCCTACGTTTCTGTCTCCAAAACCAAAGCCACCATGTACCCCGTCGTAATCCCCCAACAACATCCCAGTGTGGCCATTAAAATTTCCTCCTATGATAAGCGTCTCGGTGGGCGGAGTTCCCCGCACCAACCATCCAAGTCCTCCTGAAAACGCCTTTTAACCTCCTCGTCCAAATCCACTTGAGGTGTATAAGCACTAATATTGTTCAAATAAGCCCTCCCACAACTATTTTAATAGCCATCAACCTGTCGTTCACTCTCCTAACCTTTATAACTATCTCTCTATATTTCCTGTCATCTAGTAAGTCTACCCCATTCTTCCCCCACCCCCGAGTACCACAACTTAAACCCGTCTGCCTCCCGAACCCTTTTCCCCACCCATCTAGTTTCCCAGACGCAAGCTATGTTGACTTTCCTCTCTTTTTTTTTTCTTTTTTTTTTTTGATTTGCACCGGGTGTCCGAGTCTCTATAAGCTCCGACTAATCCCAGAGGTGCACAGGCCCTCGACAAGGAGTTTCCCGCAAGTGCACCACGGTTAATTCAGGTTGCCGTTTTACCCAGTCCGATGGCCCTCAAAAATTGTTTGCACCCAGTGGGTTTCGAACTTGAGACCTTGAAAGGGAGCATACCCCAAGGCTCAAGTCAATTGCCACCCGGCCAACCTGTGAGGGTTTTGACTTTACTCTTCTGGAGAATCCTAGCTAACTCTATAGACTTCCTCGTCAAAGTCCCTATGTTCCAGGACTCAACCTAGAGGTTCCCTTACCCCCGTTACTACCCTTCCCCCCACCCTGCCCCGCGCCACTCAAGGGCATGTTCTTACTCTACCATTGTTCACCACAGCCACTATAGCCCAAATAACAAGTCCCTAATTACTACAGTACTCCTAATTTCAATGAAACACGATATAATGAAGTACCTAAATAAAGGGCCACAACAAAAAATGGGGAATAAAGTGAATGCAATTTATTCCAGAATACTCAGTAGAAATGGTTAATAACAGAACAAAAATTCTACTGAATCTCAACAAGAAGAGCACAAATGGTAAAATAACTAAGCAAGAATACAACTACATTCTACTCAATCTCAACAATAAGAACACAAATGGTAAAATAACTAAGCAAGAATACAACCACACGAAGACTCCCCCCAAAAACTCACTAAACAGCAAAAGAATTAACACAACAGATGACTAACAATGCTGACCAATATCCAAAACTAGGAAAGAACATGAAAAGGGACGATAGAACCTGGTTGGGCTGAGGCACTCTAACCCGTCGATCCCGCCTTTGCTGTATACCCGTGGTCCGAGCTATGGCTAGGTCGCCGGGAAACCGCTGCCTTTTACACCCACACACTTTAAAGAGAGAGTGGGAGAGGGGTAGGGAGACAGAAAAAGAAGCAACCGGGAAAGGGGGAAGAGGGAAAACAGAGGCGGACCACAGCCGGCGCTGACAGTCTCGTCGCCGAACTTCCACCAGCAAGAGGGAAAACATAGGCGAGAGAGAGAAGGAGAGAGCAGAGAGCGGGAACAGGAGGGAAAAAGAAGAAGGTGAAAGAAACAGACGGGGGGGGGGGGGGGGGGAGAGGAGGAGAGAAACCCTTATATGTGGTTGCCGGCGTTGATGGAGAGATACTGTAATCTGGGCTCTTTGCTGACGATAAATTGAGAGAGAGAGGCAGCAATTTTAATTGAACATAGTGGCTTAGCAAATTTAACTGAAAAATTTGAAGGTTACTCTCATAAAATCGGCCCCATCAAACATTCAACGTATAAGCATAATTTATGTCTCTCTTATTCTATATTATTAAGAAGTTAGGAAAAACTGATGGATAACTTTATGAGATGGCGGCATGGAGCAAACGGGAACAAAAAGTATGCTTGATTGGATGGAGATGGTGATGCTAGTATGCTACCAGTAGGAGAATGAGGTTTCCATGAATGCCAATTCGATAATCAATCAAGCCGTCTTGAGAAAGTGATTAGACAGATTCACAAATGAAATAAGTATGTACCATGTAAGAGGTGATGTGTACAAAATATTGATGCCATGCGCATTATTGGCTTTAGGAAGACGTTACAACCTCATATACTATAAGCAACAACAATAACAATAATCCCTAATCTCAAACAAATTGAGCAGCTACATGAATTTTTGCTAACCATATTTTTCCATTAATTCATCTCAAGCCAACATTCTTTATATTTTCTAGTCTCATTAAAATCTCCGATAGGACTAAATGACTACTAGAAAGTATAGGTTTTATACACCTATTGCAACAACAACAACCCTAGTGAATTCCTATAAGTGGGGAAAAGTATACGTAACATCAGTAAATCAATATTCCCAATTAATTTATATTGCCTATATAGACCTTTTCTTTTACTGTGCCTTATTTTACGCAAAGTTTGCATCTCAGCGTGGCTTCCAAGAAATCAACGGTCTTTTCGATACAACTTTCTTCCATGTTCATCTCTTGAGAAATCACCGTGTGAGCTTGTTCACATTATCGTCCTAAGCCCGAGTAAAAGAGAAGGATTGTAGTAGGGTTGTCAACCAACCATCATAAAACTAGCCAATTCTTTGTATGGTATAAGCGTGTGGAAGATATTCATGTGCGGAAAGGAAAATAATTTTTAAGATTCATAAGATTCACAATTTAGAGTCATAGGGGAAAATAGGAGATAAGATTCTTTTGTGGCTAAATACATGGTGTAGAGACTAAGAAATTGTAGGTCTTTCGGGACAACTTCCCTACATATGATTTTAAATATACCTCGTTCCCTCTCGAGAAACTGCCGTGAGAGCTTGCTCGCATTGTTGTCCTAAACCTGAATAAAGGAGGAAGGTTAGTGGTAGGGTAGCAACCAGCTGTCATAAAAGTAGCCAATTCTTGATTTGGTTTTAGCGTGTGGAAGAAATTCATGAAGGGGAAGGAAAACTGTTTTTAACATTCATTAGATTCACAAAAGAGAATCACTGTGGAAAATAGGAAATAACATTCTTTTGTGGCTAAATACATGGTGCAGAGGCCAAATGTTCTTGAATTCTGTATTGTATTCATTGTAACTATGGTCAAGGACGGCAAAGTAGCCGAAATAATTAGAAAAAACGGGAATGAATTCCTTGAAAGATGTCTTTTAGAAGGCCTGTTCAAGATTGAGAAAGGGATGAAGTGGAAGGTTTAGTTTAGAATATACATAGATATAGCATATACAATTTTTTTTTGGGGGGAGGGGGGGATTGATGTGATAACATGAGAGGGACAGGGACGAAATTTTTTCTGGGTAAACATGCTACGATCACTTGACAATGGAGGTGATTTCAAGCACATGAAAGTTAATAAGGAAACTAGAGCACTACGAATGCTCTTTGCTGGTGTGCATTGTGGGTCAGTATCCTACCTTGAGGAAAAGAAAACAAGTGGTCGTAAATTGGTCTTGTATGTATAAGATGCATAGAGATGATGCAGCAAATTTTATTACATTACAAAGTATATATTGCAACTTTGGAACAAATTGTGGGCCTTAAGATATTCAATATTTGGTTTGGATCTTCCAAGAAAGCCATGACAAACTTGGAGGATGAAAGCTAGGAAAAAGGTGCTGGGAAAGACAGCTCCTATTTGCTTGTTTTGGACAATTTGGTGAGAAAAGAATCATGGAAGTTTTAAAGAAATACTGAGATTTATAAGGAAAGTAATAATTATGTTGTATTTTGATGGAATGAAAACATTCATTACTGTATAGATGGCCGGATGGAATTTTTGGGAGCTTAATAGCATACGCACATGTAAAGATGACACAGACTTGGGTAAGATATCCAATAAGTATTTTGACTTATATAAAAGAAATTCTGTTTCAGTTGCTTGTGAGCCTGGATCCTTTACTCTAGTTGATTGCCAGCTTTATTTTATTTTGCCTCTCCTCCCAAATTCTTGTGTTAAGTGGTGCAGTATGAAGTGAAACATGTTGTATTGGCAAACACATGAGTTTTAACTTTTTAATCCTAGTTTCCAAATATTCACTTTAAATGCAGGCTTCAATTGTGGTGAGGCTGCCAACTTTGGTACTCCACAGTGGCTTACAGTTGCCAAAGAAGCTGCTGTTCGTCGGGCTGCCATGAACTATCTGCCTATGCTATCTCATCAGCAGTTGCTTTATCTGTTGACAATGTCTTTTGTTTCAAGGTCTGCTCATCTGCTCTTGTTGCATTTGTGGATCAGCCCAACATATCCCCTCTAGGAGATGAAAATTATATAGTTTTTTTTTTGCGTGCTCGGATTGAAAATTTATAGGCATCATCTTAATTTGTCTTTTATTGATCTGGGTTTTAAGAACCTTTTTCCAGCTGTAAAAATCTGGTTTTCCATGTGTATGATACATTACTCATGTCAGATTTGGAATTTTAGACATCTGTTTAAAGTTATGTGGGTAAATGAGGTTAAGGTTTACCTTTTTGTTACTTTAAAAGGTGAAAGTTGCTATTGTTTGCTTCTGTTCCTGGAATGACGGATATAATGGGCAGTGGAATGGGATAACTTTTGAGAAACTAAGCAGGATAGTTAATGTGTGATACAGGGATATCCCAGCTCTATTGTACTCCACTTTGTTGCTTTTCCCGTCATTCAGGTTAAAGAATCATGAAAAACCTAAGTCTAGGGGGACATAGGCTCACGAATATTGTATGGTTATGTTTCCTTTTACATTTTGATAAGCTTATAAATGTCTTTTGGTTTCTTTACTTTTGTCTTTCTGGATGACAGTGTGCCAAGGTCCTTGCTACCTGGGGTGCGAACCTCTCGTCAGAGAGATCGTCAGAAGGAAGAAAAGGAGCTTCTGGTAAAGAAAGCCTTCCTGGAAGATATAGAAAAGGAGAATGACCTGGTAAAAGTTTTGCTTCAGAAAAGCTTTTCTGACAATGCAGTGTTGTGGGATGTGGATATGCTGCCGTCTTCAGGTAAAGAATCTGAACTGCACAAGCATGCTAGTGTGGATGCTTCTAGAGGAAAAGATCAGTCTGACAATATCGATAGTCAGGATCTATTAGACCAGATGAACTTATACATGGATAATTACAGTGACTTCTATGTGGATGATGATGTGTCATGTGACTTTGAAGTCGATTCGGGGACATTACCCTGTATAGCTTGTGGGATTCTTGGTTTTCCATTTATGGCTCTGGTGCAACCATCGGAAAAGGCTGCGGAACACCTTTTTCCAGAGGATTTTCAGAATAAACAAGATTCCGGAGCAGTGAAACATGTGGAGTCGGATTGCCATTCAGATCTTAGGGGCATGATTGAGGACTATAATAGAGGTAGGAGACCCTTTATAACTATTTTTCCTGGTGCTGAGTTTGTTGCACACTACGATCTATCTAGTTAATTCTCATTTCACTAACTATTTTGGGAGCATTCACGTATTGCAAATATGTCAGAATGACTGACTTGCTTGTGGAATACTGAATTTCCTCTTCATGCAGTTGACAGAATGGAAAGAAAAGGGGGGCATTTCCTAAACCATGATGAAGTATCTTTGTCTTCCCAGCCAAGTGAATCTGTAGTTACTCCACATGAGGATCAAACATCACAGTCTCATAACACATCACATACAGATAATGTAGCTCTGACTTCAAAAATTGAGCTCGAGAAGGAATGGGATTTTTGTAGGAGTTTTGTGAGACCACGGATATTTTGCCTTGAGCATGCAATTCAGACTGAAGAACTGCTGCATGCTAAAGGTGGAGCAAATGTTCTTGTGATCTGCCATTCAGGTAACGTTTCTCATGTACAACGTCATTTGAATTGTCTAATCGGTGATAATGCCCAAAAGCTACTGAAGTGTATCTGTTTTCATCTTTTTGCTAGTTCTCGGCGTATTAAAGTGTTCGTTGCAACTTTTGATTTTATGTAGACTTTCAGAAAATAAGATCACATGCCACAATTGTTGCAGAGGAAATTGGCACGACGTTCAAATATAATGAGATTACGCTGGCTAATGCATCTCAAGGACATCTTTCGTTGATTGATCTTGCAATCGTGGATGAAGAACAAGACAAATGTACAGAAGATTGGACATTGGAATTAAATATCAATTTAAGGCACTGTGTGAAGGTGCAAAAGAATTGTCCACTTAAGAAGTTAAAACATGCATTGACTTTGGGTGGATTGTTCTCTGATTCAACTCTTAGTTCCGAATCCTTGAGTCTCAAGTGGCAGTCCAGAAAAGTACGTTCAAAGAGGAAGTCTAATAATTCAACAGAAAGTCCACCATTCGCAAATGTTCAAATAGAGAAGGTACTTGATTCAGGATCTATAGTGGGCAGGCAGAGTACCAGAAAGGGAAATATAACCGTCCAGTATTCCAGGAAGAAATACAAGTCTAAGGCTTGTAGTTGTGCGGAGGTCACTAGGGCTTTTGTGGATCCTTCTAATGCTTTGACGGAGGAAGTTTTGCTTACAGATGCAAAAACATTGGTAAGTACTACTCTCATCAGGGATGAAAATGCAGGCACGGCTTCTTCAGGGGAAAGGTGTTTTGCTGCTTCTGAGGGGAAACCAGGACATCAGGAACATGAGATGCTTTTGGTAAATAGAGATCAAAATGGAAATCTCCTTGTATCCCAAGCAGCAGATTTACTTGTTACCTCTTCTGTTATGGTGGAATTCAGTGAGGCCCAGGCTGAAATTTGTACTACTGAGAAGTTTTCAATGGAGGAAAAAACTTGTCGTACAAATTCAAACAATTGCCATGCAGAGCATAAGACCACTGCTCCAGAGATTAGTGGAGAAACTGAGGTAGCTCATGTGAATACTCCTGCATGTACAACCATACCTGCTGTTCAGAGTACAGCAAATAATGAAAATTTGAGGGAGAATCAGGATACGACAGAATCTGGCATCAGAAATAAGTCTGCTCATCCGACGGAAGCAGATTTTGAAAGAGATCATCATGGAGAGGCTGATGAAGCTATTATGACCAGATCTCCCGTGCCTGTCAACTCCTCAGGATCTTGCACTGATGGTCCTTCAAGAAGTTGTGATGAGCAGATTGAGGATCAATCTCCAGAACAATCTGGCTCAGGTGACGAGGCATCTGATTATGAGACTTCGGACAACTCTGTGGAGCAAAAAATCCAAATTGATAATGCAGATCAAGGTATAGCTGTCTCTGACCATGTCACACCAGTTGAAGAAGCTTCCGCCTCAGCAGGAAGTCTCAAAGTGACGAGAGAAACATCGAGTCCGAAGCACTCACAGAGTGGTCATAATATCTCTGAGAGGCATAAGAAAGAGTCAAATAATGATACTTCTCCAATAGTGTCTAGGCCAATTGCAAAAAGTGGTAGCAAAAGAAGGCGTGAGCTAGAACTCCTAACATATGATGGATGTAGCATTGGTGGCTTTGTTAAAAGCCCATGTGAAGGTTTAAGGCCACGGGCTTGGAAGAATGTTCTTTGGAGCAGAGTTGATACTAAGGAACCTCTGGAGGATAAATCAATGGGGAAGAAGGTGAAGACGTCTTTACCTAGTTCCATTACTCACAAGGATAAGAAAGAACAGAGGAAAGGGACTCACAGGTGTGACCTGGAAGGCTGCCGGATGAGTTTCCAAACAAAGGTAGAGCTGCAACTGCACAAACGTAATCGTTGCCCCATTGAAGGATGTGGGAAGAAATTTACATCCCACAAATATGCTCTTGTTCATCAACGTGTTCATGAAAATGATAGGCCCCTCAGATGTCCGTGGAAAGGCTGCACCATGACATTCAAGTGGGCCTGGGCAAGGACTGAACATTTGCGTGTGCATACTGGCGAGCGGCCATATAAGTGCAAGGTTGAGGGTTGTGGACTCACCTTCAGGTTTGTATCAGATTATAGTCGGCATAGACGGAAAACTGGTCATTATGTA
Organism: Nicotiana benthamiana; assembly: GCA_034376525.1. Lineage (NCBI taxonomy): Eukaryota > Viridiplantae > Streptophyta > Magnoliopsida > Solanales > Solanaceae > Nicotiana > Nicotiana benthamiana. The sequence continues at coordinate 45,260,236 of CM067333.1, read as the reverse complement.
GAAGTGGCCAATGTGTAACATACCATTTAACTCGACTGCTAGAGTGCGGATTCAAGGGTTGAAAGACAATCTTAAGAATCATGTAAACTAATGCGCTCTTGTCATTTTAGCATGGGTAGGAGTAGTGTTCTTCGTTTGTAGAGTGCCTGTTTTCAGGATTAATTTTCAATTTTAAATATAAAATTGCATGTCATTCTTTCAAATTTCGTAAGAAATGTCTAAGGGGTCAAGGCCCCTCTCGTGGTACTTCGATTATGCGGGACAGTTAGTAATGAGCATATAGAATTCAACAAGCTGAAATCTGCAGCTTGTGCTGGATTGCCTGATTTTCCATCATGTGAATTTGTGGAGAAATTATGCTTAGTGTGAACTTGTCTGAATATTGATTTCTAACTTTCCCAATAACTTTTGTGGTTTCTTAATGGGATCATCATAAGTTTGACCTGCTTTCTAACTTGTTTCTTTCCTGGTTTTCGAACATATAGAACTTTTAACAACGTTACACGATTCTGTAAATGTGGCATATAATATACTTATATGAGGAACGACCAATATGCCTTTCACCTTTACACGTGAATGTTCTTTTCTGTAATAATATTTCCGAAGCGAACCATTTTACTCTATTTTTGATTTGTTCTTTCAGTTCTTACTTGTGATGACTCGATAGATCATCTAGAGCTTTATGTCACGTCCTTAATTATCAACTAAGTACACGTGTGACACTTGACAACTCGCTCAAGATCTTGTACAACTTGCTCACGTTGTTGCTATGCCAAGTCAGCCTTACTATACTCAAGATTGTTAAGGGTTAGAGATAACTTGACTTGTTTGCTTGGTGATTTACAAATGAATGATCTCCTTTATATACTAGCCTCCTACGGGCTTGTGTGTAAATATTAATTATTACACAAGTCATTGATATTTACAAGATAAGGGCTTTCTCTAGAATTCTCTACAAGCCTAGAAGATTCCAAGGACTTTCCTAGCAAATCCATAAGGATCTAGGTTCTTCCTAAGGAAATGTCCATACTTCTCCAGAATCTTCTCACAAATGCTAGCATTCTTCTTATGTAAGCTTCCACATGGCATTAATATATGTCAAATGGTGCCTATGTGGTATGATGACATGGAAGGTCATCATACTCTCCCCCAGCCAATATTAAGATGACCGCGGCGTAATGTTGCTGCATAAATTCTTGGATCTTATCTTTGAATTGCCACAAGTCTTCATATCGTTTCCACGTGGCCTCCTCCGGTGATTGCCCTTTCCAATGGACGAGGAACATAGCAATGGCTTTTTGCCCTTGTTTTTGCCTGGCTTGGTAATATATGATAGCCCCAATCTCCTGATCATGCGAGGCGGTGATAGTCATTGGCTCTAGACTTGGTTGGCCCCTACTCGGATCATCCTTATCTTCATAATATGGATTAAGCATGCTGGCATGGAAGACAACGTAGATCTTAAAATACGATGATATGTCAAGCTTGTATAAGATCTTTGCCTGCCTTGGCGACGATCTTAAATGGCCCGTCGTACTTGCGAATCAGATTCTGATGCATGCCCTGTAGTGCCTTGAACTGTCTTCGGTTAAACTTCACCTTGACCATGCCCCCAACTCTATAGTCTGTGGGACGTCGCTTACGGTCTACAAACTTCTTCATCTTCTTAGCTGTCTTATCCAAGTAGGACTTAGTAGTGTCAAGCTGCTCCTCCCATCCTTTGGCCATATGATAAGCCCCCAAACTCTTTCCCTCGAACGCCGCTGGTAATGACTGTGGAGTTTGTGGTTGTTGGCCTGTGGCACGCTCAAATGGTGCCCGCCCCATGGACTCACTTCACTGCAAGTTATAAGAGAATTAGGCGATGCCTAAAAGCCTTGCTCAATCTTTCTGATACGCGCTTACATAATGCCTCAAGTAGCATTCTAGTAAGGGATTGACCCATTTCGTTTGTCCATCCGTCTATGGGTGGAAACTAGTAGAAAGGTACAGTTCCGTGTCAAGTATGTCGAACAACTCTCTCAAAAAGTTCCCAGTGAAGCGGGGCTCTCGATCACTGATGATATGCCTTGGTAATCCCCAATACTTTACCATGTTCTTAAAGAATACCTTGGCGGCTTCCTTAGCTGTGCAACCTGGTGAGGCGGGCATGAAGGTGACATATTTGGAAAATCTATCCACGACCACCATAATAGTACCATAACCGTCAGACTTCGGTAGGCAAGTAATAAAGCTCATAGTCACGCTCTCCCATGGACGCTCTGCAGCTGGAAGTGGCTCCAAAAGTCCTCTGGGTTATTGTTGTTCAACCTTGTCTTGTTGACAAATGTAGACATGTAATTTTTGACTCTCCCCAAGATTTTACACATTTTAACACAAACTATTTAGTTAAGAATTAGTATCGCTATTCTAAATAGTGTTGACTCTTTTACTTTATTTTATCAAAAAAAAATATAAAAATATTTTCTTTTACTTATCTAGTTACTTTTACTTTATCCACCTTACACAAAATTCAAAAATAGTTCCACTTTGTTTTCAGGAATATTATTTGAATTTTACAATTAATTTTTATTTTTTATCTTTTAGTATGATATTTAAAAAATACATGAATAGGTTTGTTTTAACGGATAGTTTTATTTCAATAATTATTTTACTTAATTAGCATTAATTATTAAAACAATGTAGTGTTTTTGGTCTTGTTTTAAAAGAAAGAGTATGAAATTTGAGGTTAATTTTGTTTGGTCTTAATTGAAAAAGGCCAAATTCCGGATAGCCCAAAACATTGAGCTCATACACATTTCCCATGTGACCTAACATAATTCCTACCCCCTATATAATACTCCCTCCATTTCATATTATATGAGCTAGTTTGACTCGGTACGAATTTTAAGAAAAAAGAATAAGGTTTTTGAAATTTGTGATCTTAAATTCTTAAGGGGTAAAAAGTGTAGGACCATGATATTTGTGTGATTATAAAAACTTTTCATTAAGTGTAAATAAGTATAATAAAAGAGTTTAAGTTGAATGAAACTCTAGCTAGCCTTATTTCAAACTCCACATGAAAGACAATATTCAAGAGTCATTTTGGTTTCAAGTTTTCAAGTGTTGATTCGAGCTTCCGATTTATAATTTTAGTGTTTTAGTCCAAGCATTGTTGTTTTGTTTAGCCCGATTGATTTGTAATTTTCAGGTTTGTTCATTAATAAAAGGTTTATTTCTCCATTTTAATTCTCACTTTATTGTGTTATGATAGCTTGGTGCGCGTGTTGCTTGATTTCTGATTCTACGTTGTATGAGTAGTGTTGATACCCAATTTTTCATATATATTTTCAATATGAAAAAAACCTTAATATATATATATATATATATATATATATATATATATATATATATATATATATATATATATATATATATATATATATATATATATAAAAGCTTATCCAGGGGTTTTATTATTTTTTTTCATAGTTTTAAAGGTGTAAATTGATTTATTTTCTCTCTTTTTATCCACAAAATCCCCAATAATTATTTCTAAAATTAGTGTTTTGATAATTAATCTATTGGATTTTTATTTATGCCAAAATATCGCTAAGATAATTTTTATATATTTTTATAATTACAGTGTAAATATTTTTAAAGCTAAATTATACATAATTACAGTATTAGCCCTTTTAAGATTTAATTATGTAGTATACGCATTAAATTGAATCCTGTAGTTTTATATTATTAATTATGTATTATAAATCATATTAGCACTTTAAATATAAACTATTTACTATTTTTATAAATCAAATAGGAAAAAATAACTATTTAAAAAATAGCCAGATTGGCTTTCAATTGTAGCTTGAATCAGGGCCCCAATTCCCAACATATTTTAAATTAAAACCTGACCCACACACTTTTAACACATGCCAAAACCCAGAACCCCATCTACCCTCTCTAATCTCAACCGTTGATCTCCCAGATCAATGATCCACATTGTTTCTTACCCTTTTTAACCCAGCGACCCCCAAAACCGTACCCTATTTTTCATTTGAGCCGCCTTTGAATCCCTTCCTCTCCAATTCTCTCTGAGACCTAAACCAAACCCTAGCCGCTGCCACCCAAAACTAGCCCTAATCCCTTGGATCCTCACTGGATTCATGGATTCCCATGGCTGTTTGAGATGTATAATTTGTCTCCTACGTCTCCTGGTTGCTCGTTTTCATGATTTCTTCAAAAAATATCGAAGATATCTAGTCCAGATCTTATTCAACTCCTATCCATGGTCTTTTACACCATTTTTTGGCCATCCATGGCTGTTCGAGTGAGATCCATGACTTTTCCAGCCAAAACCGGTAACGTTCTAAGGTTTTCTCATCTTCTCTGGGTTCTCTGAAACCCTAACTCTTAAGATCGTTCGATTTTTTTTAGATCTATCTTAGATATCTGTATATTATGAGCTTTTGTTTTTTCCTTGAAGGTTTTTTCGAGTTTTTCTAATGTAACCCTTCGTCTTCAGGATTGGGGTTTCATAACTTTCTTTCTAAAATGACTTCTCCTCTGATTTTCAGTACTATCCTAGATTTTGCTATGTTTAAATGGTTTACTTTATGTTTTTCCTTGTCTGATTCATTACGTTGAAAACCCCTAATTTGTCTGGCTTTGATTTGTGATTCAGAGTTCGTCTTTGCTGTTCGTTCTTTGTTTGTGTATGCGATTTTCATGGATATCCGGTGAATGGTTAGAGTATTTCTACGAATTTCATTCTAGTGATATCTTATTTGGGTTTCCGATTTGGTTCTTCCTATTTGTGCTCCGTTTATTGGTTTATTCATGGAAGTATCAACTATTCATGGACTCTATGTGTCCCCCATTATTTGTCAATCCCTATCTCTCTCTGCACTGACTTAATGGCTCATGTTAATTGATTTCCTTTCTTATTTACTACTTTATTCAGCATGTTTATGTTCTGCCCTCTCTTATTCAAAATGTAATCTACATGTCTACTTGAGATCATGTTTATGTCCCTCAACTAGTATGTCCCCTAATGTACTTGATTAACACTAAGTCATGGCTAATTATGTGTAATAGATCCCTGCATGACTACTCCCATACCCTATCCATATGTCTTATTACAATTCAAATTGCAAGCATGATTCCCTTGTTAACTCTTTGAAGTAGTTGTTTGTGTTCTATAGGCCAATAAGTCCCTACATGTTCTTTGTACTTACTAGTCTATATGCATCTCTTCTCATCTATATTTCTGTGTTTTTGATTTGGGTCTTCTATGTCCCCAACCCCTTATTCCCCTGCTTGTAACTTTTGAAACTGTACTATTCTTTGAACTTGCTCTATGTGTGCTATTCCAAGTTGTTGCTGCTCCTGTCCCTTTCTCCTTTCAAAACTGGTTTTCACTAAGGCAAACATCTTCGGCTATTTTGCAAACTTGTTTCAAACATGTCGTTTCAAAACTGTTTTCCAACTCAACTCTTTTAAAATCTATGTCAAGCACTCTCACATATACTCTTAGACTACTAGGTTATGCCCTTTTGTGTGAGTCTTGCCTTGGGACCCTAGAGCTCCATCTAAACTTGGACACACAAACGATGGCCTTTCTACACTGCACTTACTCTGTCTTGACTATGAAATATGGGTGTCAGCACTGCGCGGATCCCTTGAGGTCCTTAGGGAACTCTGACACACTCAGGTATGGGAAAGACTATGGAGCAACCTTGGCACTTGAAGTGATTTATTACATAAATTAGGGAGAAAGTCTTAATTAGGCTTCCTATAGTGTAATTTCTTATTTTTAATTTCTACTTATGTAATTCACTCACATGGTCATTAATAATTTGTAAACAAGTATTGGGGTGGCTAGTGAAAAGGGATAGGGTAAATATGCATGCTATAGTTGTTAAGGGTAGAAAACATGTTATTTGGTTTATATTCATAATTGCGCAATAGAAACCATGCTTAGGATTCATACATTCATTAGAATTCATGCTCTTCCAGTGTTTGATTATCAACTGTTAAAATCAGCAGGCAGGCTTGATTCAGACTTCTTTTCTAAGTCATGTAATAGATCTAGTTCTGCCGTTATCACATAGATACCATGCATAGGATTTAAAGTCAGACTTGTGTATGAGACATGCTGCCTATGTGCATTACTTGTGGAGGCAAATTTGAGCCTTTCATTTATCTTCTATGTTCCCCCCTTAATTGAAGTACTACTTGTTTTGTATGTCGCCTTAGTATTTTGACTTTAACCTGAGGGTTTGCCTTGAACCTCCTTATTATAGGATATGAGTCCTAAATTCCTCCAGGACTGATAGGAAGGGACGAGTAACAGCGTGCAATAGGGGTCAAGACCAACCCTTGCTTTAATTACCTTCACGGGGCGGGAAAGGGTAGATATGGATATAATGTCCGGTACGTTAATACACGTGGAGCCCCTCTTTGAGAAGTGTCATACCGGGTATTGCATTGATGTGATCCATATTATAAACAAACTTTGGACACCCCTCTTTACATTCAGAAGCATGATTAAATTGTAACTCTTTCAAAATCTTGCTTTTCTTTTATTGTCCCTTTGAAACACTTGTATATTCATTTATTCTTAAATACCCTATTTTTTGAGCCATAATTGTTTGTTTCCTACTTGTCCAAATCACAAAAAACTATCTGGCTGGGAAATAGACTAGTGGATCCTGAGGGGTGCCTAATACCTTCCCCTTAGGATAATTTCAAGCCCTTACCTTATATCTGGTTAACAAACATAGTTAAAAATAAACCCAATAGGTTCCCAAACACACCATAAAATAATTAGGTGGTGACTCTTCAATCACACAAGCCCCTTTCCCAAAAGGAGTGAGTTTTCCCATACCAAAATATCATAAACCCGATTCCGCGAACGAAAAATAGGGCGCGACATCATGGCGGCTCTACTGGGGATATTTAGGCTTTTATCATTTCATACCTTTTTTTGGATTTGTACCCTCCCTATATGCAATTATTTGCTTAAATAGTTTAAGCGTTTAATTTCTTTTTCAAAACCAAAATTGACATATCTTTCTTGTTTCCTTCCTTTATTACTGCTTTAAATTATGAAAAATTTGTATTTTTCGCTTTCTTAATGTGTAAATACATGTCAACATGCTTTTAATTATTTTATAACCATGCTCAACATCATACTCTACTCGTGCAAAACAAGTACTATAGCAAAGCTTGACGAGTGGTTACGCTCTTCCTACATCATTACCTCGTAAATTTGGAAAGGCTTATTTGCGGTAGAACTAGTTGATCAATGGTGCAGTCGACATTTTTGTGCCTTCCCCCTTGAGTTGTACGCTCAAGGGTACCAGCCTAAAACCCCATAGGAACCTTACTCTGTTTAAATTATACATGCATCATGGTCAAACTTAGCCAGGTCAGTTATGTTGTCCACATAATGATCCTTTAAGGTAGCCTTGTCCAAAGTCCACTGGATTCTCTAAACCCAAACAGACATCATCACGTTCTGTGCATTTATTTGGAGAACTAAATGCTTTATGCTAATTGTTGGTATTAAATAGTTGAGTCTGATAGGGATAATGGCCAAACCTTATTTGTCTTGCAGAAGTATGAGGCACAAAGTCCACAGATTTGTCTTGGTCACTAACATCCACCCAAGATTGCTGAGTTGGTGGGAAGATTTACATTCTAGTGACAAAACCCTCATCAAAAAATATATGGGCCATCTACCATCCCTCCTGGAGATCCAGCCTAACAACATGATTGTAGAAGCTGCTACATTATCTTGGTATTGTGAAATGGCCGTGTTCTGCTTTATGGGACATTGAAATGACGCCTTTTCTAGAGGAGATAAGAAGACTGGCTGGTCTAGTGTGGGAAACTCCGGCTTTGATAATGCCTGAGAACTACACATGCAAGGGTTTCCTTAAAATGTTGGGTTTGAAGAAGAATGCAGAATTGGTATGCCTGAAGGAATCATACATCCTTTTTGACTACTTGTGTGATAGGTACGGTCACAACAAATCATATCGTACCTACCATGATGAGATTGCCATCACGTCTTTGGGAAATATCCATTGTAGGGTTTTCGTCTTCATGTTTTGCTTCGTGGGTCTGATCGTGTTTCTGATGAAGAAAGGGAGAATCCATACTAGGCTGGCTATGGTAACCAAGACCCTAATGGAGGGGATTGGTGGGCAGCCATTCAACATCGTACATGTAATCATTTCATACATATATCGAGCCTTAGAGTAGTGCCTACGAGGAGCGAGATACTTCGAAGGCCGCATTCTACTACTTCAGCTTTGGCTCATGGAACATCTCAAAAAGGTCGCCGAGAAGAAATTTTGCGAAGAGTCCGGGATGATCACATCGCTTTCCACCATCCAAAGCGAATGAATTAAATCCCCGACATGTTCGCTCAGCCGGAGAACGCCAAAGGATGGGTTTAGCTCTTTGATAATCTGACTGAAGAATAGGTCCAATAGATTTTTGAGTGGTTTCCTACAGAGGAGTTCATCGGTCGATCCAGAGATGCACCTTTCCTGATATTGATTGGTCAAAGAGGAACATACCCTTACATCGCTCTTCGAGTTATGAGGAAAGAAGGTAGGAAGAAAGTCATACCCATGGTCGACAAGATGAGCCATTTCCAAGATGACTTCCAAAATTTTGATAGTCCCTACAAGTGCCAAGCCCAACACATGTGCCACTACAAGATCATAATGGCAAAAGACACCATTGAGCCATACAGATATCATGCCGGTTGTACTCCTTTCTATTCTGGTTGGTTGGAAGATAATTAGGATGGTCTGGGCCAGTCAAGGTTCGTTCGAGGTCATAGAATTATGGATGAGAAGGCTGAGGCATAAGTCAAGTACAACTAGCTGCGCAAAAGGATCCGTGAATGCGAGAGCGAACACCGCAAGATACAAGAGCCCAACCAGAAACTGATTGAGGAATGGAAAGACATGACTATCAGTACCAACAAAAGGCTAGGATACTTGGAGCGAGGCATAGTAGAACTAGAGAGAAAATTTCTCAAAAGGGTTGAAGACTGTCAAAAGGCTGAAGGGATCGAATGTGGACATCTAGCTAGAGCATACATGTTGCTGGGACTTTGCGAATTGGGGAAGCTGTTCGATGGAGTCAGGGATGCTCAGTCTAGGGAAAGCTCTTCTGGGACCAAGTAGATAGGAGTTTACCTTTTTCTCTTTATGAATGTAATAAGGTAAACAGCCATTAGTGAATTTTATTTCTTGCTTATTTAGTGTCGTTCTGGAATTCGTCTATTTTTATCAATAAAATGAGGCATTTAGCATTGTATGTTCTCCAAATCAATTTGTTTCTAGTCCTACCTCGGGCACAAAGAGTTTTCCAAATTAGGACGTGCTTTACGTTCCCCCACAATGTGTTTAAATGTTGTAATACTTTTCACAATCCTCACTGGCTTGCTTATCTTTTGTTTCATTTTGTTTTGTCTATTGCTATTCCCTCTCCCCAAAGGTTAGTTTGTGCACTCTGGCATCATCATCGTATTTCACAAGATCCAGGGGCCCTCCACCCACTCTTCCTCTTAGTCCTGTTAAAAGCAAGAACAAAGGCAAGATGGAAGATTTGAACAACATCAGGAAGGAGAACACAACTGAACGGGCAGAGGCTACTGATGGTAAGGGTATTCAGGTTCCTAGAAAGAATGTGTCACAACTTGAATATAAATTGTTGAAATTTTAGGAAGAGCTCGATCATGTTCGGAATCTGGCAAACCTGTCATTTTCCCTCAGCACTCCAAATGTCAACTTCCCCAACACTCAAAACCCTACACCTCCACAAAATATCCCAAAATAGCAGAATCATACTGCTCCTCACCATCACGTTGCTCCGCCAATGAACCAATGTAACACCTAACATACCCCAAACGACACTCCACTACTCATCCCAAAACCTCAAAACTCCACAAATGACCATTTCCACACCCATACACCAAGTCACTGTAACACTCATATCTACGTGGATACCATGCCGCACCCCACCCAATTTATCTCATGCACACCCGAGTCTAATGAAAAGGATGTGATTATCAGGAACTTGGCCGAGGAACTTATGAAATTTCCCAGCTGGATTCAGGGCGTTGAGGGAAGCAAAGGAATCGAGGGATTGAACCATGATGATCTTTGCATACAACTTGATGTTGAACTGCCTGAGGGGTACAAACCTCCTAAGTTCAAAATATTTGATGGTACAAGTGATCCAAGGGTCCACTTGAGGACACATTGCGACAAGGTGGTTGGAGTAGGGAAGGATGAAAGGATTCGCATGAAGCTGTTCATGAGGAGTTTGAAAGGAGATGTATTATCTTGGTACATCAGCCAAGATCCCAAGAAGTGGTGAAGCTGGGTAGGCATGGCATCTGACTTTATAGATAGATTCAAGTTTAATATAGAGAACACACTAGATGTGTTGTATATCCAGAATTTGAAGAAGAAGCCCACAGAGACATTTTGCGAATATGCTACTCGCTGGAGGTTTGAAGCTGCTAAGGTCAGACCTGTCTTGGAAGAGGAACAAACGAACAAGTTCTTTGTCTAACTCAAGACCTGCAGTACTATGAACGATTGATGATGATTGAGAACCACGGGTTCTCCGACATTATCAATCTAGGTGAAAGAATTGAAGAAGGTATTAAAAGTTGTATGGTTACAAATTTCTAGGCCTGCAAGCTACGAATAAGGCTTTACAACCTGGTGGTGTGTCCAAGAAAAGGGACATATGGGCCGTGATGGTTGCACAGAGGACCAAATCTCCCCTCAAATACCAAAACTACCCAACACCTCCACTCACATACCAGCCAACCCCAAATTACCAAGCACCCTCACCCTCATACCAAACTCTGTCACCAACTTATCAGTCATCTCCACCTCCTACATATCAACCTACTTTACCTAGATACTCCCAACCCACTCATGTCTACCAAACTTATAATGCTCAACCATCCCATTACCAATCACCCCCTGCACGCCAAAACTTCCATTAACCTTGACCTAATTTTGATCGCAGACCTCTAAAACAATATACATCCATCGCTCAACCCATCGACCACCTATATGAGAGGCTCAAAGCTGTTGGTTATTCACTTCCATCCCTACTGCAACCCCTGAGAATCCTTCTCAATGGGTTAACCCAAACAAATCTTGTGCATACCACTCATGCAAGAAAGGGCACACCATCGATAAATGTCATTACTTGAAAGAAAATATACAGTCTTTGATTGATAACAAGATCATTGTGGAAAAATAACCCGCTCCAAAAATCCGCAACAACCCTCTGCCAGACTATAAGGGTAGAAGTATCCACATGATTGAATATTAGATGGCTGGGATCCCGAGGGATCAATCGGGTTGATCAAAAAAGGTGATGACCCAAAGAAACCAATAATTACTCTCAATCCAATCATAGTCCAGATCCAACCGAATGAAGACTCTTAGGTGAATATGTCTGTACCTCTCGAGTTTGAAGCAGAACCATCTGTAAAGACACCAGCACCAATTGAGGTTGAATTTGTGTCTCAGCAAATGCACCCGTACCATTTGAGGTTGCAGTCTTTCCACCTAAAGCACATGTTCCACTCGAAGTGAGAATAGTTGTGCCGGTCCCAGTGGCGATGTCAATCATTCCATAATTCTATACATGTTGTACTATGGGAATATACAGTCAAGGCAAGAAGGAAAGGTAAGGTCAGGATTGAGGAAACTATCACAACATAGGGTATGACAAGAACTGGTAGAGTCTATACCCCTGAACATCTAGCTAAATCAAGCAAGAAGGCCTCCACTCGGCCGCCCCTCATTGAGACGGGTCTGAACGACCATTGGAGGAAAATACAGGACAAGGAATATTCGGTCGTCGACCATTTAAACAAGACGCCAACAAAAATATCCATTCTCTTTTTGTTGCAAAATTTTGAGGCGCACAAGAATGCTTTGTTAAAGGTGCTAAATGAAACATACATACCAAGTAACATCACTAGAGGGGAAGTAGCTAATATGGTAGGGCAAGTTCTACAAAGCCATAAGATCACCTTTCATGAGGACGAGCTGCCACCCGAAGGGCTGGGGCACAACAAGGCACTCCATATCACCATGCAATGTAAAGATTATTTCATCACCAAAATCATGATCGATGCAGGTTCCAGTCTTGACAATTGTCCGCTGGTAACACTCAAGAAGCTAGGTAAAGGACTGCATGAGATAAAGAATGAAGCAATCAATGTGAAAGCCTTCGATAGTTCTCAGAGGTCCACCATTGGTGAGATTATTCTATGCTTGTAGATGGGACCAACCTAGTTCGAGGTCGATTTCCAGGTAATAGATGTACCAGTATCTTACAACTTGCTGCTAGGGAAGCCATGTATTCACACTTCTGGGGCCGTAGCATCAATGATGCATCATGCAATAAAGTTCGAATGGAATCATCAGGAAGTGATCATTCGCATTGACAGTAGCAACCCTATATACAGTCGCTAGACCATTCGAACGATCGAGGGAAGAAGAAAGCTGGGTGGAGAAAATTATCACCACATTGAACGAGTCAATGCTATCAACAAAGGCAAATGGTGGGATAGTAAAATCGAGAGCATACTAAGTTGGAGTGGGTACGAATCTGGCAAAGGGCTCGGCATGAACCTCCAAGGAATCTCTAAACCCATAAAACTCAATAAATATGACACTACATTCAGTTCGGGATATAAATACACCTGGGAAGAATTCAATAACTGGTCGCCACCATGGCGCGGTCCTTACTACCCACTAGAGCAGCCAATACCATATCTGGAGCAGACTTTCGAACAGGCAGACATTATTTATAGGCCGAATAAAGAAGAAGCACTTGCAGCAGTGAAGAACTTGTTTTTAGAGGACAATGATATGAACTATTGTGTTATTCTCGAGGAGGAGGGGGAGGAATGCCATTCCATACAAGATGTAGGCAGAGGCGCACATCTCAAGAATTGGACCATCAGGAGAACCAAATCCCGACGAGCCTCGGGGTAGCAAGGCTAAAACACGCATTATTCACTATTTTATTTAATAATGATCTTCTTTTCGCATTTTCTTTTTCTGCAATAATATCTTCGATGTTCAAAATAATTATTCATTTTATCAAAAACATTTTTGATTTTTCTTATTAATTAATATTTATTGCTATCGTTTTCTCTCCTTACTTTACCAATAAAGCATTACTATTACTTATCCTGATGAACGAATAAATGTGACATGCAATGAGACAACGCAACAAACGGAAATGGATTCAGAGGAAGATGACATACCTAACAAGATTGTCAAAGATGTTTAGAACTTTGTAAACAGACCAAAGTCCAACTTGGACGAGACCGAAATTGTCAATCTGGGAGATGCAGAAAACATCAAGGAAATGTGAATCAGCATTCACCTATCGCCATTGGACAGTCAATTTCTAAAGGAGTATGAGTACATATTCGCCTGGTAAAGCAAAAGATCAGAAAGTTCAAGCCTGATATGAGTTTGAAAGTCAAAGAAGAAGTCACCAAGAAGATCAAGGCTAAGGTTCTCAAGGTAGTAGAATACCCAACATGGTTAGCCAACATTATGCCAATGCCAAAGAAGGATGGGAAGGTCAGAGTCCGTTTCAACTACTGGGATCACAACCGGGCCAGTCCAAAAGACGACTCCCCTTTGCTAAATATACACATCCTCACCGACAATTATGCCAAGCATGAGCTACAGTCATTCTTGCATTTCATTGATGGTTATCATCAGATCTGTATGGATGAGGAAGACGCTTAGAAAATAGCATTCATTATGCTGTGGGGAGTGTAATGTTACAAGATGATGCCATTCGGCCTGAAGAATGTAGGGGCCTGATACACTCAAATTACACTTTAATAAAAAGTGTAAGGCGGCCAATGTCAAATATAATGACCTAACAAGGTTAGGGTCGAATCCAAAAGGGAATAGGTGTGAAAAGGTTACTCGTTTAGTATGTTGCTCGACTAAAGTCTTATCTCTATTCGATTAATACTAACAAGAGAGTGGTTTGTAGTAATAAGAGTATGTAAGGAGTTTGATTTGAAGTAACAGCTAATTGAGATATTTAACGAGTGATCAATTGGATTAAGCAACCAAGGTTGTGTCCCCTTTAATGAAGTGTAATATTTGCAGGTGTTAATATGATATATTTCTAATGGAGGGTTCTTTTGATATGCAAATGATGCCGAAAATACTACCCAATATTTCCCAATCGTTAAGTAGTATTTTCTCTTTATAATTTTCCCCAATGTAAAAGAGTTGCAATGAAGAAGCATCAATGTATGCAAACTAAAACTCACTTATTCCTACGAGATTTTATTAAACAAGGTTTAAAGCCTTGAGTCATTGATATTTACTTCTACCATATTCTAACCCACTTTCCCAAGCAAAGCAAGAATTTAATGGCTTTTGTTAATGTTTGCAACCACCAACAATAAATGAAGAATGAGAAGTAAATAAATATGAACCAACCATTATACATATATTCAATGTTAAACACCCATTAACATAACACACATTTAAGGTCCACAACCTTAGTATTTAAAGTTAGCTGCACATAATACAATGCAAAAACCAACTAATATTTAATGCCATTAATGCTTACAAAGCAGGGAATCTTCAACCAAAAGCTTCCAAAAAGAGAGAATATTTATTTCTTGGAATGTAGTGTAAAGACTAGACAAGATGAGCCCACAAAGGCTTCATAAAACAATTTATAGTGGGGCCAAAATCGAGATAGAAAATATACAAAATTGCCCTTTCAGGTTCGGCATGCGGCCCCATTCTTGTCGCAGATCAAGTATGCAGTCAGAATTTTGAGCGTTCACACCGTAGATTGAAACCAAAGTTAACAGGTCTTCATCGCATTCCCATTCTGCAGTCTGCATTTGAGTTATGCGGCCGCAGTTTTCATCGCATCTTTGACCTTCACCGATCATGGGTAATTTGAGGTTCATTCTATGGCTCGCATGTTGATTCTGCAGTCGCATATTGAATTACATTCTTCACTTGAAATTTAGCTTAGGACTCTGCTTCAGTCTGCGATTTGTTGTCCATTATGCGACTCGCATGTCTGATCTGCGATCACATAGTGAGCCGTAGATCAGCATTTGTGCAACATTTTGCTCTTTTCTTGTCTTTTTGCTTCCTTTTCCATTTCCTTCGGTTCCCCTTCCTTATATACTATAGAAATAACAAAACTACATAAGTATTGGTTATAATTGCATTAAAACAAGCCAAAACCTAAGCAATTAGTATTAAAATGTGCCAAAATTCTCTGGCACATCAACACCCTCAACTTAAACTCTTTCTTGTCCTCAAGCAATTAATACAAACTTACCTATTCTAGTCTCAATTTACAAAACATGAAATAATAATGACTACGGTTGATGTTCATTGCTATTACTTCAAGCATGCATTTACAATTGTTTTACCCTTCCTGAACTGATAGTATATACAAGGAAAACTAATCAACTTCCAAAATTTTGAGCCTCATACATTGCGACAAAATGTTACCCTCAGCTGAGTGCAATTGCTTTTGACTCAAAAGCTCAACTTTCATTTAACTCCACGGTTCATGTACCCTCACTAGAAAAAAGGTCCCAAAATCACAATATTTACAAAGACAACAGAAAGGGACCATTTACAAACACACTCACTTTCAGAAAGAACTTCAAGTGTTACAATGTTTCATACCATAAGCTTGCCCTTATTTTAATTCACTGCTTATTCAAGACTATTCGAATGGAGGTCTCATAAGGTCTTTTTAAGCTTGTAATGTAGGTTTGGAGTAGGGGTGGATAGATATTGGGTACAAGTAACTTCACCCTCTTTGAACACTACTCACACTTTTTCAATTTGAATACCTATTTGTTTTTTTTTTACTTTTCTTCTTTTCAAACCTTATAGCCTCATTTGCGACTAGTTCCCACCATAGAACCACCTTACATACCTCCTATAATATTATTTAAGGCCCCATAATTTTAAAATATATACATACTTCTTCTATTTGTTTTCTCTTGGTGCATAATCTACAACAAAAACTTTTGAGGTATGTGGTCTTAACTCAACGTACCACCTTCCCAATCTCCACTGCGACACCACCCCCAACTTAGGCTTTTAGCCTCATTCTCAATGTTCAAGGAGGGACGGGTTCAAAAGAGGGGATTATTTAACCAAAAAGGGGAGAAGTTTGTAATGAGTTGGCCAAAGAAAAGGCTTACAGGCTCAAACTAGGTTCTAGCGGTGTTATTTATGTACAGGTTGGCTTGAAAGGCTATAGAGGTTTAGTAAATCAGACAAAGAATGCCTAAGATCATTCCGCCAACCAAACATACTATCAGTATCATTGAAAGACCAACCGGGAAAGTTCTAGATGATAGAAGTAAACACGAGAGTTATATACACACAGAGAACTCACACACACATGGCACATGAAATATTTCCTTCACATAATTTGATGCTTCTGAGTCAACACTTGGCAACTCAAGGCTTTCATCATAGACACACGTATAACTCTAGGTCACCTTAGAGTCACAGAGTGAGCCTCAAGTTCACAAAGATGATTACAACGACTAATTCCCTTAAGAAAGTTGTCAATCTATCCATCATAGGGAAAAGTCGACAACAACAATATAAACATGTCTTTTTTATATGTGGAAGGCTATATACTATGTACAGATACACGTTCTTGATACCATGAAATTACACCAAACCAGTCAAAATGATTCATCCTACGATCCTGGTTATACTATTACACCCTTGGAAAAGAACCGGGAAAAGAAAAACCAAGGGGAATTGATTCCTAATCACTATCTACTTTTTTTTGTTGTTTTTCTTATATATGGATAACGACAAACACTAATATTAACAATACTATTATGAACACAACACTATTATACACAACACTATTGTGAGCACGAAGTAAATACTAATATTAATATCATCATCAAAACTACAACTCATGTGCCGAAGTCATACCAATATATTCAAAACACAAGATGCGCATAAGTACATGCGTTTGATGGTTAAAACACTGATATGCATATATACAAATATTCCAATTCTAACTTCCAATATCACACAAAAATATCTACAATTCTACCATCCACCCCCAACTTAAAGCATGCATTGTCCCCAATGCATAAAAATAGAGAGATGATTTTGAGGGGAAGCTCCCTGAGGCACACTAAGTGCTATGGGAGTCAGTAGCTGGCTGAATGCTGGAGGGGTCACCCTTGGATGTGGAAGCTGGGACCGATGAAAGCTTGGTCTGAAAAGTGATGTCCTGAGGCTGGTCCAGAGTAGGAGTCAGAACTAGAGCTGGAGCTGGTGCTAGTGCTGAAGCCTGTGAACTGCTGGACTCGCCCACTGATGATGGGGTGGCCACAGGGGCTGCAAGAATGGCCTTTGTCTACCAAAGGCCTCTAGATTGCCTGCTGGATATCTGCTCGCTCCGCTTCGTCACCAGCAACCTCCTCAAGAGTAGCATCCTCAACTGAGGCATCTGTAATCTGTTTTGCCTTATCCTGAGGGACTTCATCACTCGAATACCCCGAACTCTCCTCGTCCTCCGATTTATCAGAACCTCTGGTTTCCTCCTTAAAAGGGATCACAATAGGAGCTGGAGGAGTTTTAGGTTGGGAAGCTCTGGAGTAGGAAGAACAGGCTCAATCATCAATGTAGAAAAGTCAAGACCCAAATCCGGAGGTACTGTACCTGTACCCTGATCATCGTCTGTGGGAGGAGGGATGATAGATCGAATTCCAAATTTTGCATCTTTTGGAACTCAATATTCCATAGAAGCAACCTCCTTCTTGAGTTCATGAGAACCACTCACTTCACCTTGGTCTATGTTTTTCACCCGCAACTCAAGTTGCTGAAAACGCTCCACATATTCTGACTGTTACTGCTGACTAGATGCGACTGAGGCTTGCATGAGAGTCGGGGCTTGCTATATAAGGTTTGTCAATGTCTTCAGAAGTTGGTCAACTTTGGCATTGGCATGCTGAGCCAATAGACCAAGCTTGAAGACAGCAGGAATAGTTGTAGCAGGCTGGACAGTGGTGGCTTGAGAAACAGGCTGGGGAGTGGAAGATGTTGCCTCAGTAGCTGGAGGGACCTCGATAGGCTGGGAATATGATGGATCTATAGTAGATTGTAGCTAAACTTGGACCACTCATGGGATAACAACATCACCAAGTCGGGTGATATCAATGAACCCTGGCTCCTTTCCTTTTCTGTCTTTGCATTCATCAACCGGGACTGCCACAACTTTATAGAGTGTTGTGATCAAGGAATGGAAGTGAAGTGTCCTTTTGTGTGGCCCTGATCCCTATCTCTTAAAATATCACAGCCCCTACATCTATCTTAATACCACTCATGATGTAGACAATAAGGAGTGCCTTCTCAATGGCTATTTCTGTTCGTTCTAAAATGGCATCAATCTAGAGGTGAGGAATGCAAGCCAAAAATGGCCCTCTCTTGAAAAACTTTCCTTGCAAATCTTCTGGCCAGGGTTGATCCAGGTAAGGGTTCCCTTTGCAATCACTGAGGCAATCCATCCTCGTTCACTTTCTCGGTTCGCAAAGTTTTCATCATATTATGTTGTGCCTGGGCTCCTATCTGGGACATATACATCATTTATGGTACTGTTGTGGCAGAGGGTTATTTGCCCTCGGGCAAGCACTTTACTAGAGAACTCTCTGTTTTGTTATAGGTGCTTAGTCCTAGAGGCTCCGTATGATGCATTGAATTCCCGAACAATAGATTCATGGTATTCAGACGATGGCTCAGTGAAGGACTCCCATTTCCTCGTCTTGATGTTCTGCAAGATATGGGAATACTTATCTTTCAACATGTTCAGGCTCAACTATTTCGGGGTAAGAGCTTCCGCTTGAGGGGCCCTTCTTTATACTTTTACCTGGACCCCTATATTCCCCAGCGGAGGTGGAAATCATCCCCAAGTTTCCTCCATGCTTCAACCAACAAGTCAACCTCGGGTAACAGCACCTCCTCATCAGATTGGGAGGGGCGTGATTCTATAGATTCCATCCTTTGTTGCTTTGACTTTGGATTGGAGGATGACATTTTCAGATAATGGTTTTGTCTGGGAGCCATATCTGCACAAGGGTGAAATGTGAGTGACAATAGAAACACAGTGAAATAAAACACAGAAGAAATACAAGAAAAATTTCAAAATGTAACGTGCTCTGCGGTCGCAAAACCACAATGAGAACCGCAGAGTCATCGCAAATCTGATGGCCATAACCATCGCATACTGGACTTGCCAAAAACATGAATCTCTATATGTTATCGCATATCTCACTGCAAAGTAGAGAATGCAATCGCAAAATGCAAGGCTCATTCACTGGGATCTCTGTTTCACTCTACGGTGGGTATGCGGACCACATTTTAGTTCTGCGACCGCATATCCACCGCATTTCACCATTTTCAATAGGAATTCAGGGTTTTAATTATGCAGGCAATATGCAGACCACATTTTAGTTCTACGACCGCATATCGACCACACTTCACCATCGTTCCCAGAGGACCTAGGGCTTATTCTGCGACTAAAATGCGGACCGCATTTCAGAAATGCAGACCGCAAATGTCATCATATTCAACACAATGCCCTAGTATTCAAAAATGGTAGCCCTATTTTTGTTCTACCCCTTACCCCTCATCATTTTTAGTCCAAATTTGACTACACCAATGAGAAACAACTACACAAACTTTGTAGGCTAATAATTTGCACAGGATTAACTGCCATGACTCTAGAGCTATGAGGGAAAGTAAAAACAAAATGAGGGAGAACTAAACACATAGCAGAATAGGGAAGAGGTGTAACAAATAGATTCCTTGGGAAATTTTTTTCCGTCTTCGTTCAAGTTCGATCGAGTTCCCCCCTTTTCTTGTATCTCTATTTTTTTTTGTTTTTGTCTTTCTGCTTCTCCTTTGTTTTGTTTTTTTATTAAGTGAGTGATAGACAAGGGAGTTATGCGGAATTTACCTATCGATTCTGTGGTGGAAGGTTCACCGCATAACACACTATGCTACCGCAGAAGTGTTATGCGGTGAAGTGAAGTTAAAGACCAAGGTGAGAGGGGATCAAATACGGTGCCTTTTGTGGTCGCATAAGTGCAATGCGGACCGCATAATGCACCATTTCACCGCATTTTTAAATTCAACTTTAGATCCCTCTCTACTTATGTTTGCCGTCAGAATGCAGTCCACATAATGATAATGCGACCACATTCCTGCCCCGGACTTCACATTGTGCCATTTCTTCAATTTTTCATGCATCTCCACCAAGTGCTGAGATCTTTTGAACCCCTGCACTCTAACACACACTTGAAATTGTTCAAACAAATCTATCTACCAAAAATGAAAAATTCAAAGAACAAATGGGTCTTATCACACATGAGTTTCCTCCCATGAAGCGCTTGATTTGATGTCACGGCACGACGGTGATGTTCCTTTGATTTCACTCAATGGTCGGGCATGGTCCATCTTGAGATCCAGCTCTACCAAACGCTTTTCACCATCAGTTCCCAAATAGGGCTTGATGCGTTGGCCATTTACCATGAATGTCCGGACCCATCTGTCGACTCAAGTTCCACCGCTCCATAAGGAGAGACGTTCACCACTTTGAATGGACCGGACCATTTTGATTTAATCTTTCCCAGAAACAATTTGAGCCTCGAATTAAAGAGCAAGACCAAATCAACCACCTTAAACTCTCTTTTCAAGATCTTCTTGTCATGTACAAACTTCATCCGTTCTATGTACACAGCTGCACTTTCATAAACATGGAATCAGAATTCCTCCATTTCATTAAGTTGTGTCAACCTCAAATTTGTAGCCTCAGCCCAGTCTATATTCAGTCTTTTTAACGCCCATATAGCTTTGTGCTCCAATTCCATGGGTAGATGACATGCTTTACCAAAGACTAGCCGATAAGAAGAAGTACCAATAGGAGTTTTGTAGGCCGTGTGGTATGCCCACAATGCATCATCTAGCTTCCTTGACCAATCGGTCCTATTTGCGTTCACAATTTTTGCTAGGATGCTCTTGATCTCCCAGTTAGAAATCTCAACTTGACCTCTTGACTACGGATGATAAGGTCCTTATGCTTTACACCATACTTCTCAAGTAGTCCCGAAAAAGCCTTGTTACAGAAATGATATCCATCGTCACTAAGAATGGCTCTAGGGGTGCCAAACAGCATGAATACGTTTTTCTTCAAGAAGGCGGTCACACTCCTCGCCTTATTATTTGGCAAGGAAACTGCTTCAACTCATTTGGACACGTAGTCCATAGCTACTAAGATGCATTTCATCCCATAAGAACTTACAGAGGGACCCATGAAGTCGATTCCCCACACGCCAAAGATCTCTATCTCCATCACAAAGTGCATTGCCATTTCATGCCTCTTGGAGATTAACCTTGTCATTGACATTGGTCGTAAGCCTCAAATATTTGATTGGTTAGTGATATATGGAAGGCCAACAATATCCACATTCAATAAATTTTGCCGCCGTTCGATTTCCTCCATGATAACCCCCAACCGGTGAGTCATGGCATGCCTTGAGAATCGACATAACCTCTTTTTCGGGAACACACCTTCTGATAAGATTCCAATCCATCCAGGATAGGATCACTAACCAAGTAGTTGGCAATATCGGCATACCAAGGAGAAAAAGTTCTAGATAATGCCAATATGTGATCATCCGGGAATGCATCATTGGTTTCAAGATCTCCCTGCCTCTTCAAGCCTTGACAAATGATCCACCACTTGATTTTGCATTCCTTTGCGATCCTTTACCTCAAAGTCAAATTCTTGCAACAACAAGACCCATCGAAGCAATCGAGGCTTTGCATCCTTCTTTGCCATGAGATAGCGAAGAGCTGCATGATCCGTGTATACTACCACCTTGGACCGCAACAAATAGGCCCAAAAGTTCTCGAAAGCACACAACAATAGCAATAAGCTCTTGTTACCATGTATTTCATTTGTTCCCCATTGAGAGTTTTAGTTGCATAGTACACTGGGTGGAGAACTTTGTTATGACGTTGGCCAAACATTGCACCACTGGCGTCACACATGAGCTTGAAGGGAAGTTACCAAACGGGCATGACAATAATGGGTGTCGTGGTGAGCCTTTACTTTAACTCCTCAATAGCTTTTAGAAAATTCTAATTAAACACAAACTTGGCATCCTTTTCGAGGACTTTGCACATGAGGTTAGCAATCTTGGAGAAGTCCTTGATGAAGTGCCTGTAAAACTCGGCATGCCCTAGAAACTTCTAACACCTTTCACGGAATTTGATGGAGGAAGCTTTGAAATAATCTCAATATTTGCCCGGTCGACTTCAATACTATGCTTTAAAATTTTGTGCCCAAGCGAAATGCCTTTGTCGACCATGAAGTGACACTTCTACCAATTGAGCACAAGATTTGTTTCTTCATATTTCTTTAGCATTTGTCTAAGGTTTTTCAGACAGTGCTCGAATGAATCACCAACCACTGAGAAATCATCCATGAATACTTCAAGAAAATCCTCAACAATGTCGGAGAAGATGTACATCATACTCCATTGGAAGGTAGCCGGAGCATTGCACAAGCCAAATGGCATTAGGCTAAAAGAAAATGTGTCATACGGGCAGGTGAAATTAGTTTTCTCTTGGTCTTCAAAAGCGATGTTGATTTGATTATGGCCGGAATACCCATCGAGGAAACAATAGAATGACCTCACCTCTACCCTATCAAGCATTTGATCAATAAAAGGCATAGGGAAGTGGTCCTTGCAAGTTTCATTGTTAAGCTTCCAATAGTCCAAACAAACTCGCCATCCGGTCACGGTTCATGTTGGGATGAGCTCATTCTTCTCATTTTCGATCACGGTCATACCACCCTGTTTTGGAACATATTGTACTGGGATCACCCACGAACTATCCGAAATGGGGTAAACTACCCTGATATCCAACCACTTGATAATCTCCTTCTTTACAACCTCTTTCATTGACGAATTCAACCGCCTTTTATGTTCCACACTTGGCTATGTTTCGCTCTCCAATTAGATTTTATGTTAACAAATTCCCGCGGGGATCGCAAGGATGTACGCAATAGTGCTCTTTATGTGCCACACTTGGCTTTGTTTCGCTCCGAATCCATGAGTGCTCTTCCCGTGGCTAGGAATGGTCTCCCCAAGATGATAGGGTTTTCTCTATCAACAGCACAATCAATAATTACAGAGTCAGCGGGCAAATGGAAGTCTCCAACTTTCACAATCACATCATCAACAATGCCTACTGGTCGCTTAATAGATCGATCGGCAATTTGTATACTCATGCTTGTTGGCTTTGGCATCCCTAATCCCGCTTGCTTGTAGATGGCAAGTGGACTCAAGTTGATGCTAGCCCAATTGTCACAAAGGCCTCTTGCAAATTACTTTCTTCGATTGTGCTTGGGATAGTAAATAATCCCGGGTCCTCTTTCTTTTGGACAGGGCTTGTGGCAATAATAGAGCTAACCCGGTGAGTCATGTTTACCACCTCATTCTTTGTGGTCCTCTTTTTGGTGATCAAATCCTTCAAATATTTGGCAAACCCCAGCATTTCTTGAAAAGAAAGAATGGAATGTTCATCGATAATTGCTTAAGGATATCATAGAATTTCTCAATCTTGCTATCATCAACCCTTTGAATCAGTCTTTGAGGAAAAGGGGGAGGAGGTCAAGTAATAGGAAGTGGAGCTTTTGATGTCTCCTTCTCCTTTTCCTTCACCTTTTTTTGTATTACTTATTGCATCGTTTCTTTTTTCGACACCATTTCAACTTCAACAACCCCTTGCTCTTCGGCTTCAACTTCTTGTTCGACTTCTTCCCCAACAACCTTTTTTTCAATGTCACCTTGTAAAACCTTGCCACTTATTGTAGTTATTGCCATGACGTGAGAGGTTGAGCCACCTCCACCACTCTTCGGGTTTGCAATGGTATCACTAGTAAGTTGCCCTTTTTGCTTTGAGTTTTCTCTCTTAAAAGGTCTCTCATTTGCATCTCTAGCTTTTGGATAGATGCGGTGTGAGAGCAAATAACTTCGGTCATGTTTCCCATGGATGCGTCAGACTTTTCTTGGTTTTGTAACACCCTTTCAAGCATGCATTCTAACTTTGACTCACTTGACGACCCTTGATTTGCATAATGAGCTTTTGGGGGGACATGTGGGTTGGAGCTCCGGTTTGTAAAGTTGTTGCTGTTCCAATTTCCTTGTTGCAAGTTACTTTGATCATTCCTCAATTGTTGGTGCCTTGCCCTTGCGTGTTTGGCCTCCATTGGCTTTGTTGCCCTTGACCATGGTAGGGTTGCCTTTGATACCCATCTTGAGGGTTGTTGATATAATTTGCTTCCTCAAAATTTTCCTCCATGTTGGGTTGGACATCCTCCACTGCATTCACTTTCTTTGTTTGATTATTGGTAAACATCTTTGTTAGCACATTTACATTTGTAGCAAGCCCGGCAATCACTTGATCCCTCTCCAGATTTTCCTTGATCAAATTGCTCAAATAAGGAGAGCCATATGAGATTCCTCCGGTAGTATCCTCTGAATCCCATGCTTGGTTGTGCTTTGCCATTTGGTCCAGGATTTGCATCACTTGAGCAAATGATTTGTCCATGAAAGATCTGTCAGCTGCAATTTTTACGATGGCTTGGTTCATAGGATCCAAACCCATGTAAAAGTTTTCCAACAACATGGAATACAGGAACCCATGATTTGGAGACCTCACCAAGTATAATTTGAAATGATCTCATGTCTCATACAACTGCTCCCCCTGTGTTTTCTTGAAGAAGAAAATCTTATCCAGCAACTCAGACTTTTTGCTTTGTGGGAACCACTTGGACATAAATGCCCGAGCAAGCTCGGGCCAAGAATGGATAGCGTTGGAGCCATTTCCTTGCATACCCAGCTAGAGAATACTCGAAGCATCTCAACCTCAGGGCATCGTCGGATACATTGTTTTGTTTGTGCATTGTGCATTGTGCACATACCCAAGAAATTCCTAAGGTGTTACATTGAATCATCATCAGAGGAATTTCTGAAGAACCTTTCTGTCTTATGCATCAAAATTAAACCGTGCTCCACCTTAAATGTTGCCGCTCCAACGGCTGGAGGCACAATGGCGTTGGTATCCTCAATGTATTCCTCGATGTCTGCGAAAGGATTTTCTCCCATTTCACCCTCCACATCATCACCATAATCTGACTTGTTTTCCTACCAACACCAAGCAAAGCAAGCCAAGTGTGATGTAATAGAAATAGACGTTATGATAAGTACACACTAAATAGTAATTTCAATACCGTATTCCCCGGCAGCGGTACCAATATTTGATACGTGCAAATTACATTTTAAGAAAGAGTGTAAGGTGGTCGGTGTCAAATATAATAACCCAACAAGGTTGGGGTCGAATCCCATATGGAATAGGTGTGAAAAGGTTACTCGTTCAGTGTGTTTCTCGACGAAAGTCTTATCTATATACGGTTAATAGTAACAAGAGAGTGGTTTGTAGTAACAAGAGTATATAAGGAGTTTGATGATTTGAAATAACAGCTATTGAAATAATGAACGAGTGATAAATTAGATTAAGCAACCAATGTCGTGTCCCCTTTAATGAAGTGTAGTGTTTACAGGTGTTAATATGATATATTTCTAATGGAGGGTTCTTTTGATATGCAAATGATGCCTAAAATACTACCCAATGATTTCCAATAGTTGAGTAGTATTTTCCCTTTATAATTTTTCCAAATGTAAAAGAGTTGCAATGAAGAATGATCAATGTATGCCAACTAAAACCCACTTATTCCTAAGTAATTTTATTAAACAAGGTTTAAAGCCTTGAGTCATTGATATTTACTTCTACAATATTCTAACCCACTTTCCCAAGCAAAGCAAGAATTTAATAGCTTTTGTTAATGTTTGCAACCACCAATAATAAATGAAGAATGGGAAGTAAATAAATATCAACCAACCAATATACATATATTCAATGTTAAACCCATTAATCTAACACCCATTTAGGGTCCACAACCTTAGTATTTAAAGTTAGCTACACATACTACAATACAAAAACCAACTAATATTTAATGCCATAAATGCTTACAAAGTATGGAATCTTCAACCAAAAGCTTCCAAAAGAGAGAATATTTATTTCTTGGAATGGTATAAAGACTAGACAAGATGAGCCCAAAAAGGCTTTATAAACCTATTTATAGTGGGGCAAAAATCGGAACAGAAAATGAACAAAATTTCACTTTCAGGTCCGGTATGCGGCCGCATTCTTGTCGCAGCACAAGTATGCGGTCCGCAATTTGTGCGTTCATACCCAGATTGAAACCCTAATTTGCAGGTCTTCATCGCATTCCCATTCTGCGGTCCGCATTTAAGTTATGCGACCGCAGTTTTCATCGCATCTTTGACCTTCAATGATCTTCGTGGGTAATTTGTGGTTCTTTCTGCGACTCGCATGTTGATTCTACGATCTCATATTGAACCACATTCTTGACTTGAAATTTAGCCCAGGTATCTGCTTCAGTCTGCGATTTGTTTTCCATTATGCGGCTTGCATGTATGATCTGCGATCACATAGTGAGCCGCAGATCAGCATTTGTGCAACAAGTTGCTCTTTTCTTGTTTTTTTGCTTTCTTTTCCATGTCCTTGGGTTCCCCTTCCTTATGTACTGAATAAATAACAAAACTACATAAGTATTTGTTATAATTGGATTAAAACAAGCCAAAATCTAAGCAATTAGTATTGAAATGTGCCGAAATTCTCCAGCACATTAGGGCCACCTACATGAGGGCCATGACTACCATCTTTCATGATATGATACACAAGGAGATATAGGTATATGTGGATGATGTTATTACCAAATCCAAGAAAGCCACTCACCACATGAAAGATCTGAGGAAGTTCTTCAATGGACTGCAGAGGTACAAATTGAAACTAAACCCCGCAAAGTGCTCATTTGAGGTTCTTGCTAGGAAATTGCTTGGGTTTCTTGCGAGCCGCCGAGGAATAGAACTGGATCCATCGAAAGTCAAAGCCATTCTACAACTACGACCGCCAAAGAACAAGAACGATGTGATGCGTTTCTTGGGAAGGCTTAACTACATCAGCCGATTCATAGCACAATCTACAGTTATCTATGAGCCAATCTTTAAGATGTTGAAGAAGGACATCACTACCAAATGGATCAATGACTTGCAAAAGGCCTTCGACAAAATCAAGGAGTACCTGTCAACACCACTAGTTTTAGTCCTGCCCGAGCTAGGTACACCATTATTACTCTACCTCGCAGTGTTAGATGGAGCTTTCGGCTGCGTTCTAGGGAAGCATGATGAAACGGGGAGAAAGGAACATGCCATCTATTATCTCAGTAAGAAGTTCACCCACGTACGAGGCCCGATATTCTCTATTAGAATGCACATGTTTTGCTTTGACTTGGGTAGCTCAGAAGCTGATACATTACTTCTGCGCCTATACTACATATCTCATATCGAGAATAGATCCCTTGAAGTACATCTTTTTGATGCCCATGCACACCGGCAAGCTAGACAAGTGAAAAATCCTATTGAGTGAATTCGACATTATTTATGTAACTCAGAAAGCAGTCAAGGGATAGGCACTGGCAGACCACCTTACTGAAAATCACGTGGATGGTGGATAGGAACCCCTAAAAATGTATTGTCTTGATGAAGAGGTAACATTCATAGGATAAGACATTACAGAATCCTATGACGGTTGGAGAATGTTCTTCGATGGAGAAGCAAACTTCAAAGAAGCAGTCCTAGTACCATAAACCAGTCAGCATTGTCTGATGTCTAACAAAATCAGGTTCCCTTGCACCAACAATATGGCTTTGTATGAATCCTGCATCTTAGGACTCAAAATGGTCATTGACATGAACATTCAAGAGCTACTAGTGATTGGAGATTCAGTCTTACTTATACATCAGGTACGAGAAGAATGGGAAACCAAGAATATTAAGATGCTCCCTTATCTACATCACATACAGGAATTTAGAAAGAGGTTCACGAAGACATAATTCCATCATGTTCCTAGAGTCCAGAATGAGTTCACCGAGTCGTTGGCTACCCCTATCATCTATGATATAGCATCCAGACAAGAATTTCATCAATCCCATTCCAGTGAAAATCCATAATCAGCCAGCTTAATATGCCCAAATTGAAGAAGAAGCAGATGGAAAGCCTTGGTTTCATGATATCAAGGAACATTTGGCGAAAGGAAAGTACGTAGAACTTGCAAATCTCACTCAGAAACGCACCATTCGGAGATTGTCCAACAACTATCACGACCATAAACCCGGACCCTGTCGTGATGGAGCCTCTCGTGAAGACAAGGCTATCCAACTATTCCCAAATTGATAATAAACAATTAAAAAACCAGAAAGCGGTCTAAAACATGATTTAATAATATTTAGTAGCAGATAATATCATAAAAATGCGGAAATACAACCCAACACATCCTTAACTAGGGTGTCACTAGTCATGAGCATATATAAGTCATAATACAATATGCTAAGGCTATAAACTAGTACAACTATCTGTAAAGAGATAGAAACGGCAAAGGAGGAGAAACACGGGAGTGCAGATGCCAAGCAGCTACCTCGTGAACTCTGAATGTCCGCCTGAAGGTGGAGGGATAGCACTCGGGAGCGGAACTAGCTACACCTAAATCTGCACACAGGGTGCAGAGTGTAAAGTGAGTTCTCCAACTCAGTGATTAACAAATGTAAATGAAGACTGAAAGCGATAAAACATGTAAGACACAAGGTATTCTATAGTGAAGTAGTAAAACCGTATAAAACAGTAAACTAGTTAAAAGATAAGTAAAATCCTTTTTCAACAAGTAATCATATATTTGACAAGAAATTAAGGAAAAATAAACACGTTTTGTAAACAAATCCGACCCTCGAACACATCTCAGAACAATGCTAGCCCCTCGAGATATATCTCGCATCACAATGGGTACGTGCGCCCACTGGGGATGTGAAAATCCGTGGTTTCAAACCCTCAAAACATCATTTACAATCATTACTCACCTCGAACCGGTCAAATCCCTAACTCGCGATGCCTTTGCTCCTTGAATCGGCCTCCACGCTTGTCCAATCTACCTAAAATCAAAACGAGGACTTCAAAATATGCTATGGGAACGAAGCCTAAGAAAAGACAATCAATAAAGGACACACATTTAGAAATTACCAAAACCCGACCCCCAAGCCCACATCTCGGAACTCAATAAATTTTATATCAATAGATTCCTTATCTCTCCACGAGTTCATACATATCAAAAGTTCTGAAATTTGACCTCAAATTGTCCTTCAAATCCTCAATCAATGGTCTAAATATCTAAGCCCTAATTCTTCAATTTTAGCTTAATTTCCATGCTTTACTAGGTGGAATTCACATTTGAATCTAGTTTTAAGTCCAAGAATCTTACCTCCAAGTGATTCCCCTTGAATCCCTCTTCAATCCCTTCAAAAACCTCCAAAAATGACAACCAATGTTAGAAATAAATCCAACCTTCTCGGACAAGATGACCTTTTAAACCTTCTACCCAGGCCTTAATTCCTTCATTGCGAACGCAGTCAAAGCCTCACGTTCGCGAAGTACAAAAATTCCGTTGACCAAAACTCTTCTTCGCGAATACGACCCCACCATTCAGTGTTACCAACCTATGTGAACGCGACCAAGCCTCTCACGAACGTGATGCTTACTAATCCAGCCCTTCGCGAATGCGAAGGCCAAAATTGACACCTCCCTTCCTGACCCTTCGCGATCACGAGGGTTCACCCGCGAACGTGAGGACCAAAATACCTGCAACGGATGAAACCATTTTCTGCAATTTTTCTTAACTTAAAATGATCAACCCTCCAAAACCCACTCGAGGCCCTGGGACCTCAACCAAAGGCACCAACATATCTCAAGACCTTGTTCAAACTTGTTCCAATCTTTGAAACACCTCAAATAACATAAAATCAACCAAACCAAATCGGCTTCAAGCCTAAGTTTTCCAAAATCTTTCGAATTGTGCGTATGATCAAAAACCCAACCAAACCACGTCTGAATGATCTAAAATTTTACACACACATCCCAAAGAATACAACGGAGCTATTGTAACTCTCGGAATTATATTCTGACCCCTATATCAAAATCTCACCTACCAACCAGAAATCGCCAAAATGACAACTTTGTCAATTCAAGCCTAAATCTACTCTGAAACTCCAAAACTCATTCTGACCGCGCTCTGAAGCCCAAAATAACCTCCTGAAGCGAGCCGAACCATCAGAACTCACATCCGAGCACTCTGAAACTATATCAATATCTGGTTGACTTTTCCAACTTAAACATCCTTAAAAGAGACTAAGTGTCTCAAACCTTACCAAAGTCATTCCAGATTCCATCTGACCAACCCAATACCATATAAAATGGATAAAAAAAGCATAAAGAAGCAAAAATAGGGGAAATGGAGCGGTAACTCATGAGACGACTGGCCGGTTCGTCACATCCTCCCCAACTTAAACAAATATTCGTCATCGAGCTAGTCAAGAAACACACCTGAAGCCTCAAACATGTGAGGATATCTGCTCCCCATCTCCCGCTCGGTCTCCCAAGTAGCCTCTTCCATGGGCCGACCTCTCCACTACACCTTCACCAAAGCTATATCATTTGACCTCAACTTCCAAACCTGACAACCTAAAATAGCTACTGGCTCCACATCATTGGTCAAATCATCATCCAACTGAACCGTGATGAAATCCAGAACATGAGACAAATCCCCAATATACTTCTAGAGCATAGAAATATGACATATCGGATACACTCTCGACAAGCTGGTGGCAAAGCAAGCTCATAAGTCACCTCCCCAATCCTCCAAAGTATCTCAAAAGGTCCAATGAACCGTGGACTCAACTTCCCTTTCTTCCCAAATCTCATAACACCCTTCATGGGTGAATCCTTCAACAAAACCTTCTCGCCAACCATGTAGGACACATCTCGAAACTTCCTGTCAGCATAATTCTTTTTCCTCGACTACACTGTACGAAACCTCTCCTGAAACCTTCTCTGAAACATCTTGCACCAAATCAGTCTCCAATAGCCTAGGCATATTGGACTCGAACCAACCAATAGGAGATCTACACCGCCTCCTATATAAAGCCTCATATGGAGCCATCTGAATACTCGACTAGTAGCTATAGTTATAAGAAAACTCTGGAAATGGTAGAAACTAATCCCGTGACCTTCCAAAATAAATGACACAAGCACATAACATGTCCTCCAATATCTGAATAATGCGCTCGGACTGCTCGTCCGTATGAGGATGAAAAGTTGTGGTCAACTCAACCTGAGTACCCAACTCTCGCTGCACAGACCTCCAAAACTACAATGTAAAATTAGGGCCCCTATTTGAAATAATGGAAACTAGGACACCATGCAAACGAACAATCACCCGGATATAGATCTCTTCCAACCACTCTGAAGAATAGGTATTACACACAAGAATGAGGTGCGCGGACTTGGTCAGCCGGTCCACAATCACCCAAATAGCATAGAACATCCTCAAAGTCCCTGGAAGTCCAACAACAAAGTCCATAGTGATCCTCTCCCACTTCCATTCGGGAATATCCATCTATTGAAGCAAGCTGCCCGATCTCTGATGCTCATATTTCACCTACTGATAATTAAGACATCGAGCTATAAATCCCACAATGTCTATATTCATTCTTCTCCACCAATAGTGCTGCCTCAAATCCTGATACATCTTCGCGGCACCTGGATGAATGGAATGCCGCGAGCTATGGGCCTCCTCCAGAATCAACTCCTGAAGCCCATCAACATTGGGCACACAAATCCGACCTAGCATCCTTAACAACCCATCATCACCAATGGTCACATCTCTGTCATCATCATGTCAAACTCTATCGTTAAGGACAAGCAAATGTGAATCATCATATCGGCGCTCTCTGATGCGATGATATAAAGAAGACCAAGAAACCACACAAGCCAATACTAGACTGGGCTCTGAAATATCTAACCTCACGAATTGATTGCCCAAGTCCTGAACATCAACCACAAGAGGTATATGCCCAACTAGAATATATGCTAAACTCCCCATACTCACTGCTTTTCGGCTCAAAGCATCGGCCACAACATTGGCCTTTCCCCGATAGTATAATATAGTAATATCATAATCCTTAAGCAACTCCAACAATCTCCGCTGCCTCCTATTAAGATCTTTTTGCTTGAACAAATGCTGAAGACTGTGATGATAAGTGAACATCTCACAATATATTCCATACAAGTAATGCCTCCAAATCTTCAATGTGTGAACTATGGAAGCCAACTCCAAATCTTGAACGGGGTATTTCTTTTCACGGGGCTTCTACTGATGAGAAGCATAAGCAATAACTCTACCCTCATGCATCAACACACAACCAATCCCAACTCTTGAAGCATCACAATACATGGTATATGAACCTGAGGCTGATAGCAAAACCAACAGTGGAGTTGTGGTCAAAGCTGTCTTGAGCTTCTGAAAGCTCTCCTCACACTCGTCCGAAAATACAAATGAAGCACCCTTCTGAGTCAACTTGGTCAAGGGAGATGCGATAGATGAGAATCCCTGAACAAACCGGTGATAATAGCCTGCCAAACCAAGTAAGCTACGAATATTTGTGGCTGAGGACGGTCTCATCCAACTCTAAACCGCCTCTATCTACTTTGGATCAACTTGAATACCCTCGTTGGACACCACATGCCCTAAGAACGCCACTGAACTAATCCAAAACTCACACTTGGAGAATTTCGCATAAAGCTTCTCCTCCCTTAATCTCTGCAACACAAATCTCAAATGCTCCTCATGCTTCTCCTTAATACGCGAGTACACCAGAATATAATCAATGAAGAATATGACAAATGAGTCGAGATAAGGTCGAAGCACGTTGTTCATCAAATGCATAAATACTACTGGGGCATTGGTTAGCCCAAATGATATCAGCAAGAACTCATAATGACCATATCAGGTCCTGAAAGCCATCTTATGAATATCTGAATCCCTGATCTTTAACTGGTGATAACCTGAACGGAGATCAATCTTGGAGAACACTCTCGCTCCCTGAAGCTGGTTAAATAAATCATCAATGCGAGGAAATGGATACTTGTTCTTAATTGTTACCTTGTTCAATTGCTTATAATCAATGTAGATCCTCATATTGCCATCGTTCTTCTTCACAAGCAGAATCGGCACACCTCAAGGTGACACACTAGGCTGAATGAACCCCTTATAAGGAGTTCATGAAGCTGCTTCTTTAACTCCTTCAATTCCATTGGTGCCATACGATATGGCAAAATAGAAGTGGGTTGAGTGCCCAGCACCAGGTCAATACCAAAATCAATATCCATGTCCGGTGGCATGCCGGACAGGTCTGAAGGAAGCACATCGAGAAACTCCCTCGCAACTGGAATTAAATGAATACTGGGAGTCTCAGCAGCGACATCCCTCACAAACTCTAGATACGAAAGAAAACCTTTCCCAACCATACGTTGGGCCTTCAAAAAAGATATCACTTTACTAGGAACGTAATTGGTCACACCTCGCCACTTGATCTGTAGCACACCAGGTATAGCCAATATGACTCTCTTACCATGACAGTCCAGAATAGCACAATACGGAGATAACCAATCCATGTCCACAATGACATTGAAATCTACCATGCTCAATAATAATAGATCTACTAGGGTCTCTAAGCCTTTAATAGCCACCACACATGACTGGTACACACGGTCTACAACAACAGTATCCCTGATCGGGGTGGATACATGAACATGTGAAGCAAGAAACTCATGGACGTACCCAAATAATGATCAAAGTGTGATGATACATAAGAAAAGGTGGATCCAAGATCAAATAATACCGAGGCATCTCTGTGGCAGACTGAAACAATACCTGTAATGATAGCATTTGAAGTAATAGCATCAAGTCTACCTGGAAGTGCATAGAAATGGGCCTGACCGCCACCTGATCGAGATCCCCCTCTAGGACGGCGTCTAACTGATTGACCCCCACCCCTAGCTGGTTGGGCTGGTGGTAATGAAGCAGCTGGCGCTGATGCCGATGATTGACCCCTCTACTAGGATGAACTAGCAAAACGACGAGGATAATTCCTTCACATATGACCCATCTCTCCACACTCATAACAACTCCCTGGTGTTGGAGAAGGGGAATGAAAGGAACCCCTCGCACCGGAGTGACTAGTAGATGCACTCAACATGGAAGAGCCGTGAACGGATGGAGCATAAGATGAACTCTGAGCAGGACGGGAACTAAGTGATGACTAGACCAGATGAGAATTGTGAGAACCATGACCCGATGAGGCCCTACGATAACTTGGGCAAGTTGGCTGAGCAGAGCTGAATAGATGGCCACTGCCGTGCTAAAACTGATCCCTTAAAGGAGCACCTGTATAGCTACCAAATCCTTGAGTCTCTTGTCCTCCCTCTCCTCTCGCTCCTATAGGAGAACAGTCTAGATTGCACGGGCTATATCCACAACCTCCTCGAAAGTAGCACCATTTACCCTCTCCCTGGTCATGGAAATACGGAGCTAATAAGTTTGACCATCAACAAACCTCCTAATGCTCTCTCTATCTGTCGGAACCAACCAGATGGCATGACGAGCCAACTTAGAGAACCTAAACTTATACTGTGACACAGTCATCTCCCCCTAACGCAACCACTCAAACTACCTACACAGCTTCTCTCTACAAGACTACGACATATACTTCTCCGAAAAGAGAACAGAGAACTGCTGTCAGTAAGGGGTGCTACACCAACAGGCCTACCCTATAAAAATCCTCCCACCAAGTGAAAGCAGCTCATGAAAGCCGATAAATAGTGAAAGAGACCCCGTTGGTATCCAAAATACCTGCTGTACGAAGCATCCTCTGACATTTGTGCAAAAAGCCCTGGGCATCCTTACCCTCTACACCATTAAAAGTCAGAGGATGGAGCCTACCAAATCTCTCCAACCTATGCTGCTCATCCTCCATCATGGCAGGAACTACATAGTTGTGAGTAGTTACAACCGGCTAGGCTGGATGTGTCCCCGCCGTCTGAAGTCTCTGCACGACCTGCTCAGATGTGCGAGTGGCAGGAGTCTGATTGCCTCCCCCATCCTGAGAAGTAGCTACAACTATAGTAGATGAAACCGCTTGAGCTAGGCCAGTGCAAACTGATAAGATATGAAGCAAGGCCTCCTGAAGACCCGGAATCACAATGGGCATAGCTGGTGCCCAAGCTGGTGCTGCTGGAGCATCTATAGCTGGAACCTGATCTTGAGATGGTAGTTGGTGGATCTGCAGGTGTTGCCCTAGCTTCCCTTCCTCTACCATGACCACGACCACATCCTTGGCCTCTGGTTCCCACAATTGGTGGCACTGGTGGTAGTCCATCTTGTCCGGTAGCGCTTGTCCACACCATCAATGAGAGAATAAAATAACGGAAGTTTAGTACTGGATCAACAAGTTCGCACGACAAGAATTTCAAGAATGTGAAGTTTTTACTAAAAGTTCTGGAGTCTCTCGAGGATAAATACAGACGTCTTCAAACTGATTCGCGAGACTCTACAAAACCTTCTCATGAATCATGAGACCTATGTAACCTAGGCTCCGATACCAACTTGTCACAACCCTAAGCCGGACCTGATTGTGATGGCACCTCTCGTGAAGACAAGGCCAGCCAAGTATCCCCAAATCGATGATAAACAATTAAACAGCAAGAAAAACAGTATAAAATATGATTTAATAATACTAAGTAGCAGATACTATCATAAAAATACGAAAATACTACCCAACATAACCTTAACTGGGATGTCACTAGTCATGAGCATCCATAAGTCATAATACAATCTACTAAAGCTATTAACTAGCACAACTGTATGAAAAGATATAGAAATGAAAATTGACGAGAAACACGGGACTACGGATGCCTAGCAACTACCTCGTGAACTCCGAATGTCTTCCTGAAGCTAGAGGGACCAGCACTCGGGAGCAGAACCAGCTACTCCGGAATATGCACATAGGGTGCAGGAAGTAAAGTAAGTACTCCAACTTAGTGAGTAACAAATATAAATAAGACTGAAAGCGAGAAAACACATAAGATACAAGGTATTCTATAGTGAAGTAGTAAAACCGCTTAAAACAGTAAACCAGTTACAAGATAAGTAAAATCCTTTTGCAGCAAGTAAGCATAAAATTGACAGGAAATGAAGGAAAAATAAACATTTAAAGGTTCGACCCTCGGGCATTGTGTCAACAAATCCGCCCTTCGGACAACTTCTCAGAAAAATGCCAGCCCCTCAGGCTCAATCTCACATAACAATGGGTACCTGCACTCACTAGGGGTGTGCAGACTCATGGAGGGGCCCCTTAAGGCCCAAACGCAATAATAAGCCATCTCATGGCATCAATACTAGGCTCTTGGTATCATATCAATCAAGCCACCTCGTGGTGTACATATCTCAGGACATTGGCCTCAAATCAATATCAGTGTTTCTTCACAACATAGGCCCTCGGCCTTACTCAATCAAAAATCCTCACAAGCTACTCGGGTAATAGTAAAATAATGTTTCTCATCTCAAACATCATTTAAGTATTAAAACTTAGTAAACATGGCTGAGTATAAAAAACATTTGAAAATAGCATGATTGTGTTCAAGTATTGAGTCAAAACAGTGAGGAAATATCAGTAAAAAATCCCCGAAGGGTTCAAATAGTTGGCACGAAGCCCAATTATGGCATTCAGCTCATATAATGATGATAGCAAATAGATTTTAGTCAAATACACAGTAAAATCATCAATCGGGACGGACTAAGCCACACTCCCCAATAGTGCACGACCCCACTCTCATCATCAAGCGTGTGCTCACCTCAATATAGCACTACGATGTGTAAATCTAGGGTTTCAAACCCTCAGAACATCTTTTAGAACCATTACTCTAACTCGCAAATCGGCCTCCACATGCGTCGAATCTATCAAAAATTAGAATGAGGATATCAAAATATACTTAGGGAACGAAGCCCAAGCAAAAATAATCAATAAAGGACTCAAATATCGAAATTACCAAAACCCGATGCCCAAGCCCACATCTCAGAACTCGATAAATTTTACATCAATAGATTCCTTATCTCCCCACGAGTTCAAAGATGTCAAAAGTTCTAAAATCTGACCTCAAATGGTCCTTCAAATCTTCAATCAAAGGTCTAAATTTCCAAGCCCTAGCTCTTCAATTTTTAGCTTTATTTCCATGATTTACTAGGTTGAATTCAAATTAGCATCGAGTTTTAAGTCCAAGAATCTTACCTCCAAGTGATTCCCCTTGAATCCCTCTTCAATCCCCTTCTAAAATATCCAAAAAGGACTAACAATGGGAGAAATAAACCCAATCTTCGCGGACAAGACGACCTTTTAAACCTTCTGCTCAGGCATTAATTCCTTATTCGCGAACATGGTCAAAGCCTCGCGTTCGCGAAGCACAAAATTCTGTTGACCAAAATTCTTCTTCGCTAATGCGACCCCACCATCGCGAACGCGATGCCTCAGCTTCACCAGCCTACCCAAACGGGAGAAAGCCTCTCGCAAACGTGATTCTTACTAATATGGCCCTTCGCGAATGTGGTACTTCCCTTTGCGAACGCGAAGGACAAACCTGCCGCCTCCCTTCCGGACCCTTCGCAAACGCGAGGGTCCACACGCGAACACGAAACCTAAAATACCTGCAACAACTGAAACCTTTTTCTGAAATTTTTGTTAACTTAAAATGATCCGTTCAACCCTCCAAAACTCACGTGAGAACCGCTAATGCGGTCCCGCTTTTGCGGAGAATCCAACCGCTTTTGCAGTTTTTCCAAAGTGTCGACCTACCGCTTCTACGGTCCTTCAATCACAGAAGCAACTTCGTTTCTGCGGAAAAATACTTCGCTTCTGCGGTTCCTGGCCTTCAACCCCCAACTCGCATCTGCGGCACCCTAAGCCGCTTGTGCGGTCCCCAAGCAGCAGAAGCGAAAATACCAATAGCCTGAAGCCTTCATCTATTACACACTTAGAATTTTCTCCCGTTAACCACCGAAAATCATCGCGAGGCCCCCGGGACCTCAACCAAAAGCACCAATACCACCTAAACCTCATTAAAACTTGCAGCAATCCTTAAAACACCTAAAACAATACCTAAAACTAGATCAAATCAGAGATTCAAGCCTAAGAACTTCAAGTTCATCCAAAACACGCTTTCAATTCAAAACCTAATCAACACTCGTCCGATTAAACCAAAACTTTGCACGCACGTTCCAAATGACATGGAGGTGCTACAACAACTTACGGAATCCCGTTCCGACCCTCGGATCAAAAACTCACTATAGGACCGGAAACTTCAAAAATCTAACTTTCGGCATTTCTAGACTAAATGAGCTACGGACATCCAAAATACATTCGGAACACGCTCCCAACCTCGAAATCACCTAACGGAGCTAACAAAACCATCGGATTTCCATTCCGAGGTCATTTTCACACTTTTCTGATTACGAACTATTTTCCAACACTCAAGCTCTCATTTAGGGACTAAGTGTCCCAAAACACTTCGAATTCTATTATCGAACGTCCCAGCAAACCAAAATAGCAGAAATGAACTTAGGGGAAGCAGTTAATAGGGGAACGGGGCATAAATTCCAAAGACGACCGGCCGGGTTGTCACACAACCCTAGTTCCCCTTCGTGAAGTCGTGATGGCACCTTGTCCCTACAACTAGGTAAGCCTAACATTGCGGAATTTATACAACTTGCAAAAATAAATAACTAAAAATTCAAATAGCTAAGAGAAATTGTGTATAAGTGTCACTTGGCATATATTACTCAAAAATGCGGAAGTCTACAATATCACACCAAAACCCGAAAACTCACGGGAACCACAGGCTAATAGAAATGTGATACACTGCTCTAACTCCAGAATGTCTAAACAAATGTAAGAAAGGAGAGACTATCTACTAAAGCTGGAGTAAGATAGAGACTCCTGGTCTGCGAACGCGGCAGATATACCTCGAAGTCTCTGCTAGATCTTTACACCTCAAGGATAGTACGCTTGGGTGGAGGTACCTAGATCTGCACATGAAATACATGCACAGAAGAGACTTGAGTACACCACAACGGTACTAAGTAAGTGCCAAGCCTAACCTCGATTGGGTAGTGATGAGGAAGGTTAGAGACCTACTAAGATAAAATATAATATAATAATAAAGCTGACAACAGTATGAAATAAGCAGAAATAATGAGATACAACTATGAAGTAAATCAGATTATACAACAACAATTTAACACGGAGAATAAGATAACACAGGGTAAAACAACTCAATATCAGTACCAATAATGAGGATCTCCCAGGATACCGTCCTGTAGTCCATTTTATCAATCTGTCCGAGGAGCCATAAAATCAACCAAAACACACCGGATTCGAGCTTATGTTTTCTAA
Organism: Nicotiana benthamiana; assembly: GCA_034376525.1. Classification (NCBI taxonomy): domain Eukaryota; kingdom Viridiplantae; phylum Streptophyta; class Magnoliopsida; order Solanales; family Solanaceae; genus Nicotiana; species Nicotiana benthamiana. Next base: position 45,220,588 of record CM067333.1, on the reverse strand, counting down.
AATCTTCCGAATTTCGCATTTGATAAAAAACCCAAACAAACCACGTCCGAATGACCTGAAATTTTGCACACACATCTCAAATGACACAACGGAGCTACTGCAACTCTCAGAATTCTATTCCAACCCCTATATAAAAATCTCACCTACCAACTGAAAATTATCAAAATTTCAACATCGCCAATTCAATCCTAAATGTACTCTAAACCTCTAAGACTCATTCTAATCACGCTCCTAAGCCCCAAATCACCTCATGAAGCTAACTGAACCATCAGAACTCACATTAGATCCCTCCAACATAAAGTTAACATTCGGTTGATTTTTCCAACTTAAACTTCCTTAAAAGAGACTAAGTATCTCAAACCTTACCAAAATTATTCCAGATTAGATCCGACCAACCCGATACCATATAAAATGGATAAACAAAGAATAAAGAAGTAGAAATAGGGGAAACAGAGTGGTAAATCATGAGAAGACTGTCCGAATCATCACATTCTTTCACAGCAGAGGAATCCTGTATAGGAGGACTCTTGATTTGGGATTATCAAGATATGTCGACGCAAAGGAAGCATCCAAGATGCTAGAGGAAATTCATGCTGGGACGTATGGTCCACATATAAACGATTTGGTCTAAGAAAAGAAGATACTCTGGGTTGGTTACTGTTGGATGACTATGGAAATAAACTGCATCCAATATGTCCGGAAATTTCACCGATATCAGATACATGCAGACATGATAAAGGTACCTCCGAGCGAGCTCAACACAACAAGCTCATCGTGGCCGTTCGCCACTTGGGGGATGGATGTTATTGGACCAATCGAACATGTTGCTTCCAACGAACACAAGTTTTATCCTGGTAGCCATAGATTATTTCACCAAACGGGTCGAAGCAGCATCTTACAGTGTAGTAACTAAGAAAGTCGTGGCAAACATTGTTCGCGACCGCATTGTTTGTCGATATGGGATTCCAGAGTCAATTATTACTGATAATGGCTCCAACCTCAATAACAACTTGATGAAAGCTATGTGTGAAAATTTCAAGATTAGACACAAGAATTCCACAGCGTACAGGCCTCATATGAATGGAGCCGTAGAAGCTGCCAACAAGAATATCAAGAAGATATTGCGGAAAATGATAGAGAAGCAAAAATGTGGCATGAGAAATTATCATTTGCTCTACTGGGGCATTGCACCACAGTCCACACATCAACTGGCCAACCCCTTATATGCTGGTTTACGGTACATAGGCTATCATTCCCACTGAGGTAGAAATTCCTTCCCTAAGAATCATACAAGAAGCTGAGCTTGACGATGCATAGTGGGTAAAAATGTTGTTATGAGCAACTAGAACATGTAGATGGAAAGAGAATGAACGCAGTTTGCCATGGTCAACTCTACTAGAATAGAATGTCCAAAGCCTTCAAAAAAAGAGTCAAGCCAAAACAGTTCGCATCAGGGCAGTTGGAGTAAAAGAAAATTTTTCGCATCAAGATGAATCCAAGGGGAAGTTATCTCCCAAGTGTTAGGGTCCATACATGGTTCACCAGATTTTGATAGGAGGAGCCCTTATACTTGCAGAAATGGATGGAGAAGTCTAGCCAAAGACGATTAATTCAGATGCAGTCAAGTGCTACTATGTGTAATCTTCATGCTTTCCTTATATGATGTATATTGAACTATGCCTGACCTGATTCCCGTTTAAGAGGGGATATGTAGGTAGCCATATAGGTTCGACCACAATCCAAAAATAATTTTATTCCCCCCTGCAATTGGAAACTGGGGAAGAATTTTAATGAGGACCCTCAAAATTCCGAAGTGATTTAAGCTAATCACCGCACAAGCAATAGTCAGAAACGTCAACCCATCAAACTGGGGCGGAATTTTGAGGAGGATTCTCAAAATCTTGTAGAGGGAGAGGTTGCAATGTCCCGAGCTATGTCATAGTCGTCGGTTCATATAAAAGCTAGTTTTTATTATACACTTATGAAATACTATTACAAAATCATGCATGATTATTATTGAAACTGTTTTATTTAGCAATGCTACCCCCAATAATACAAACATTATCACTATATCAAAGCCGAACGATTCAAGCAAATCCATGGGAATACGAACTAACCTCTTCTTTAAAAAATTCACGATTCATCTTTGGATGCAGGCACTAGCATTGCAAAAGCATTAAACATAGTGTATGCATTGTTCAAGAATACAACTCTCCAAACTGTTGCACTTGAAAACATTTGCTATCAGCACATACAAGTAATGCTATGTAGTCACAAATGCTCCCAGTAATCACAATGCCGCAATCTTCTATCAGCTAAGAAAACTCTACTATCATTTGTTATTTTATTTCTTGCATAGGGCTACCATTCTGACTTCCGAGACTAAATGTTATCTCCATCTACATCTACATTGCATAAGGCTACCATTCTGCCTTCCAATATGCATAAGGCTACTATTCTACCTTCCGAGATCAAGCATTGTCTCCATCTGCATCTACATTGAATAAGGCTACCATTCTGCCTTCCGAGACTAAACGTTGTCTCCATATTATCTCTTGCATAAGGTTCTTCCAATTTGTATAAGGCTACCATTCTGCCTTATGAGACTAAACGTTGTCTCCATTTGCATCTACATATCATTGATCTCAAGGCTGTCACAAGGCCTCCCCTCCTCCTCCAAACGAGACAAGTGGTGTGCCACTTGATTTTCACTCCTTTTCTGGTCCACAATTTTTAGATCAAATTCTTGAGAAAGTAACACACATTTCATCAATCTCGCCTTGGAGTCTTTCTTGGTTATCAAATACCTAAGGGCAGCATGATCGGCATGGATAATCACCTTTGCCCCCATAAGGTATGGGCGGAACCTTTACATGATAAAAACAATAGCTAGCAATTCCTCCTCGGTGACTGTGTAATTCCTTTGAGCTTCATTCATATTCATGCTTGAGTAGTATACCGGATGGAACATCTTTTTGATTCCTTGGACCAAAACCGCCCCCACCGCAACATCACTAGCATCACACATGAGATCGAAAGTCAAGCTCCAATTTGGTGTGGTAGTGATAGGGGTTGTTGTCAACTTGTGTTTTAGAAGCTCGAAAACCTCCATGCATTTCTCATCAAAAACAAACTTGGCCTCTTTCTCTAGCAACTTGCACAATGGGTTAACTACCTTACAAAAACCTTTGATGAACCTTCGGTAGAAACTCACGTGCCCAAGAAAACTCCTTACCCTTTTGACAGAAGTAGGGGGAGGAAACCTTGAAATAACATCGATCTTGGACTTGTCAACTTCAATTCCCCACTTCTAAATCTTGTGACCCAACACAATACCCTCTTCTACCATAAAATGGCATTTTTCCCAAATGAGTTCATGTATTCACATTGGGCCAACACTCGATCCAGATTTGCCAAACACTCCTAAAAAGAATTCCCAACCCGCTAAAATCATCCATAAAGACCTCCAATATATCTTCCACCATGTCAGTAAAAATAGCCATTGTACAACGTTGGAAAGTCACTGGAGAATTACACAATCCAAATGGCATCCTCGAGAACGTGAATGTGCCATAAGGACATGTAAAGTTCGTATTCTCTTGGTCCTCTGAGGCAATGTGAATTTTATTATACCCCAAATAACCATATAAAAAGCAACAGAAAGTTCTGCCCGCGAGACGATCAAGTATTTGGTCAAGGAATGGCAACGGGAAATGATCTTTTCTAGTCACCTTGTTAATCTTTCGGTAATCCATACAATCTCTCCATCCCATTACCGTCCGAGTAGAAATAAGCTCATTTTTTCCATTGGTCACCTCCCACCCTTCTTCGGTATGCATTGCACCGGAGAAATCCAAGAACTGTCAGAAATAGGATAAACCACAGTGGCGTCAAGCCACTAGATAATCTCTTTCTTTACCACTTCTTGCATAGCCTTGTTGATACCCAATTTTTACGTATATATTATTTATACTCGAAATATTCTCAAACAATAGCATATATAAGCATCCACAAAGGTTTTGGTATTTTTCTATATTTTTTAAGAAGTTTTAAATCAATTTATGGCCTATTTTTGCACTATAAATCCAATAATTATTTCCAAAATTTATTATTTTGGTGAATAATTTATTTTATTCTCTAATTTACAAAATAAGTATAATTTACATAATTTTTACATAATTTTACAAGTTTATTTGGTATTCCTAAACTAAAATTGCATGAAATTGCAATTTTAGCCTATTTCTCGATTTAATAGCTTTTTTAATCATAAAATAATTTCTAATATTTTAAAATTAGTACTTATGAATTTTTAATTTACTCAAAAGATTTAATTTGATTTTTAAACATCATTTACTATTTTATAAAATTCAACATTAAGGAAAATTGGTTATTTAAATTATAGTCCTCTTTATTTATATTATAGCCCTAATTCCCAACCCCCAATTACACTACCCAATTTCCTAAATAACCTGACCCAAACCCATTAAATTAACCCTCTTGGAACCCCCTTTTTAATCAAGACCATTGATCATTTAGATCAACGGACCACGTCGCCCCTTCCCTTAATTAAACCAAATACACCCCTAGCCCTAATCACTTATCACAGACCGCCGCCCTTGTATCCCACTCATTCCAAATATTCTCTCAACTACCTAAAACCCTAGCCCTTCTCCGACCACTCTCCAACCTTGTTTCACTAGAGACATGGCCTTCTAGGCTTCATGCAACATGTTCACCCCTCACTCCCTTATATGCCCCCTTTGTTCGAAGATCGAAACCATATTTTGAGGACCACCAACTCAGAGGTCCTCCAACTTGAGTTTTACTGCCATGTACAGTCTCTCTCCGGCGAGTCTTAATGTTGTGAGTCTTTTGTCAACTCAAAACAAGCTCGTTCCAGGCTTTCTCGTTCTCTAGGGTTTTCTCTGAAACCCTAAGCCTTCAAGGTTTCCTTCTGTGTTTCTCTTTACGGTCTACTTCAGATCTAAGTTATTTTATAAAGATTCAAAGTGCTTTCCACATTTATTTTACCGATTTTATTTTCAAACTGTTTATCTTCCTAAAACTAGGGTTTCTCCGATTTTTCTTTCTTTTAACTGCTCTACTGTGATTTCTTTATTTTTTCTATGACTTGTGAATGTTTTACACATGATTCCATATAATTTTCCCTTTACCTAGGGTTTTCTAGTGAGCCTCTACTGTACTTTGCTTTTCGTGAGTATTTGTGTTCTTTCCGAATTTGTCTGAGTATTTTTACTTTCTTCTTTATATTTTTGAAATGTAATGAAAACCCTAGGTTTTGGGGCTTTTCAAGTTTGTGTGTGATTGTCTGCTACCTGTCTGATTCTGAAACCCTAACTGTTTGAGTCCCTTTCATGCTTCTGGTTTCTTGCTAAGCTCTGCAAGAGCTTCTAATCCGTTTCATGCCTATGTTCTTCTGTTCTCTGATTACATGACTGTTCTATTAATTTCAGCCTCGTATGTTTGAACTTGTGCATCTCTTTATAGTCTTAATTTCCCCTTTCAAATAACCCTAATTTTGGGGTTGATTTTTATGAACTTATTTGATTTTCCAACTTGGACTTATTCTCGGACTGTATTCGAATACCGGTCTCCTTGATTCCCTATGTGATTGATGATTCTATTTACCTGATTTTTTTAAACCGTGTGTATTTTAAAAACCTTATATGTATTTACCCTTTATTTTACAATTCATTCTTGATTTTCTTCCCAAAAATAGAACTCTGTTTATTTACCTTAAGTCCGGTTCCTTAATTAAAGGTAATCCTTTCCCCAATTGATTGTGATTGATATTAAGTTATTTTCTTGCCTTATTGGCTGCTTACTTTCAAACAATAAAAAACCTCATCCCTTTTTCTTCAACACACGAACAATCACAAGTTCACAACCCAATCACTCGTTTCTTCTCTTCTTTGCTCTTTTCTGCCATTTGTTCTGTTGCTTGAGTTTAGTCGGCTGAAATCCAAGGCTAAACTATAAGGTTCTATCTGCCCTACCTACTTTACTATTCGGGTTTGCAACTGGTAGGTCCATGATTAAATACCATCTCCAAAACTACATATTTACTTATCCTTTTTCATGTGTCTGTTTATGTTCATTATGTAATTAAATATCAGCATGCACATCCCTAACCCATATCCCTATGTTTTGATGTTGTATTCTTGCATGAGTACCTTCATGTACATCTCTTCCCCCAAGTCCCCTTAGTTTTAATTCTGTTTGCTACAAATGATTTCATGTAATTCCCATTCCCTTTAATTCCCCTTTGCGTGCGAGTATTATTTTAGACTAGGGTTGCACTCCATTGCCACCCCTAGATTAGAACCAGGTTGCTCTAAGCCTATACTCAAATCGGTCTCATTCCCTTAATCCCTATTATGTGTTGAGCTTGTCTCAGGTCTAGCGGTGTCCTAATCATCATACAGGCCTAAGTCTGACTTTCTTAAGTCCGCTCTTATTTGTTCAAGCCATATAAAGGGTCAGGGGTGTTCTAGTCCCATTCATGGCTAGGTATGACCACCCTTTGCTTTGGTCTTCCTCTAATTCCCTCATTTTTAGACTTACTCCTAGTTCTTTAAGTCCTACCCCCCTATGGTGAGTCATGCTTAGGGACCCTAGAGTTCCCTCTGAACTTGGATGCCTAAGGGCCGATAATTCTACACATTGCACTACTCTAATAATTTTTAGGGTGTAAGCATTGCATGGGCTTCCTGAAAGCCCTTGGAACTTTGAAACACTCTAAGAGAAAACCTTGGAATTTGGAGCTCGGATTTGGTAAAATACATGTGTTGGATATTAATGTTGCTTTGGGCTTCCTCGGGTCCGTTTTAGCTTTGATGTATTTACTTTCTTAGTCTTTTCGTTCTACTTTTGTAACAAGCTTTGTAGAAGAATATGGGAATATAGTGAAAAGGGTGTGGGAGGGGTTTATATTGTTGCCAATCATCTAGAAACCATGCCTATAGGATTTCAATATTGCTAATTATATAGAAATCATGCCTATAGGATTTCAATATTGCTAATCATCTAGAAATCATGCCTATAGGATTTCAATATTGCAAATCACTTAGAAACTATGCCTATTGGATTTTAACATTGCATCTAGAAATCATGCCTATATGAATTTTGGATTGCAAGAATAATAGAAATCATGTCTATAGGAACTGCATGAAAATGCCAGGCAAACAATAGGTCCCTTAAACGTTCTAAAAGCACTAAACAAATCGATATGCAGATATCATGCCTATTGGGTTCAAACTCGCCTAATTTGTTAAACACTTTCAATAAAATTTGTCCAATGCTGTCTATTATTGAAATCTGGCCAAGTCTGCCTTTTACACTATTTTTGATCTATAGAGTCTTTTAAAATTCCAAACTTGCCTTTTATTCTAGAATTAACTTTTTGGTCTTTTGCCTAAATTTACACTTCAGTGCTTTTTGAAACACTTTTTCTTATACCATTTTACTCAAGCAGTTCGGCTAGTTGTGTAAGCCATTTCTGGACTTCTACAAACTTCAAATCCCTGTATCCAAAACTCTTCTTTATAGCTCATTGTCTAAAACCAACGCTTTCTGAAACTACTGAGTTATACCATAGGTTCTACCAAACCGGACCAGAGGGGCTCAATGTAGACTTATTATCCAACTTTATGTGTTAAACTAATCTATCCATTATCAGTTTTAAGCTTAAGACCAAATTAGTATTTGCAAGTCATGCTAAACTAATTGTTGTATGGCTTAAGGGGTTTATGTGCAGCCTTTGTATGTTTGTTTTCTCCTCTTATGTGTTATTTGTTTTTGATTGACGTCTTAGCATTTTTACCTTTAAAACTTCATATATGCCCTCATCTCCCCTTTTATGATTAGAAGTCCAAATACCCCGGGACTAATAGGTCGGGACGGGTATTAGCATGCAATAAGTAAACGAGACTAAACACGCTTAAATACCTTAACGGGGTGGGAAGGGTAGAATATGGAGATGATGACGATGCACTAATATCATAAAGCGACCCCTTATTGGGAACATGTGTGGGATATTGCATAGAATGATCCATATTATAGTTAAACCTATGACCCTCTTTCTTTACTTTTCCTTTATTTAAATGTTTTCTTCAAACTCTTTTACTTGCGCCATTCCTCTTTCAAAATATCAACTTGCTCGTATTCTTTATGTGCAAACTTTGCTTGTCAATTTCTATGCTTCTTAAAGTCACATCAAAGCAAGATTGGGAACCACACTAGTGGATCTTGAGGGGTGCCTAACACCTTCCCCTTGAGATACTTTCAAGCCCTTATCCAAACTCTAGCTTTCCCTTCGAATCCTTCGTCTTTTCTCAAAAAATGTCCTAATGCACTACAATCATTAGGTGGCGACTCTTCAAACTTCATAGCCCAAATTCCCCCCAAAATGGGACAAAAGAGTCATTCCACTGATAATGTCGTAAAACCCGATTCCTCTCCCTCGGGAGGGATAAATGAGGGCGTCCACAGCATGGCGACTCTGCTGGGGATTTCTTTTAGGCTTTTACCATTACTTGCTTTTGTGACTTTATTGCTTATTGAATCGCATTTATTTCCTGTTTTGATTATTCCATCACAACTACTAACTTGGCTCTTCATGTCTTTTCTTCACCTTCTTTATTTCATTGCTATTTCAATACTGTTGTAATTTCGAGCAATCTTTGTAATCATTTATCTTATGAACGCGAAAATACATGTAACTTGTTTCATTATTGTAATTGCATCTCTAAACATCATATTTCACTCATTCCAAAAACAAATCCTATAGCAACACATATAATGAGTGGTTGCGCCCTTCCAATATTGTAAACCCCCTAAATGTGGCAAAGGCATATTTGCGGTAAAACCAGTCGATCAACGGTGTAGTCGATCGTTCCGCGCCTTTTCCTCTTGAGTTGTCCCCACAAGGGTACCTTGTTTAGCACTTCGAAAGTAGAAACCTTATTCCTTTAAACTGTTCATGCATCACATTCAACCCTAGCCGATTCTGTTATGTTGTCCCCATAATGACTCATTAAGATAGCCTAAACCAAAGTCCATCGGGTTTCCTGAAACCCAAATGGACACATTCACGTTATGTGCATTAATTTGGAGAACTAAATGCCTTTTGCTAATTATTGATTTAAATAGTCGAGTCTGGTGGAGTTAAGGGCCTAACATTTTGTTTTGCATAAAATGAGACACGAGGTCCCAAGATTCGGTATGGTATCCAACATCCACCCATGGTTGCTGAGCTGGTGGGAAGATCTTCATAGCATTGATCGAACCCTCGTCCGTAAGTACTTAGGGAATTTGCCCTCACTTCTGGAAATCCAACCCAACAACAAAATCATTGAGGCTACCACTTGTTGATACCCAATTTTTCTCCATGTATTTTTATACTCAAAATATTCCCAAAATATCATGTAAATGCATATATAAGCATCCACCATGGTCTAAGTATTTTTTTACATTTTTCCAAGGATTTTAAAATCAATTTACGACTTATTTTGCAATAAAAATCCAATATTTAGTTCCAAATCTTGTTATTTTAATAAGTAATCTATTTTCTCTCATTTACATAAACATATACTTTATATAATATTTACAGAATTTTACAATGTCATTAGGTATTTCTAAATTAAAACTGCATTAGATTGCAACTTTAGCCCATTTCTCGATTCAATAAGTATTTTAATTACAAAGTTGTTCCTAATATTTTTAATTAATACCTATATATATTTTATTAACTCAGTATTTTAATTGGATTTTTATAGTGATATATACTATTTTTATAAAATTAAATTTGGGCAAAATGGCTATTTAAATCATAGCCCTAGTTATTTAAATTTTAGCTCAAATTCCACCCCAAAATTAACCCCTCCAATTACATGAACCAATTTAAATTTACCCGACCCAAACCCGCCCCATCTTTCCTTTTAATCGTGGCTGTTGATCACACAGATCAACGGCCAACATCAAACCTACCATAATTAAACCCCCAAATACCCCCTAACCCTAATAACTTTGCAAAACCAGCCGCCCTTGTAACCCCAAATACGCTCTAGCCCTTCTGAACCCTAGTCTGTTCCAGCTCCGTTTCACCGGCGTCTATGCCGTTCAAGCCCCAAAACATCTATATCCACCACTCCTCACCTCTCATGGCTCTTGTTCGAAGATCGGAACCTTATCTCGAAGTTTATCGGAATATGGGCCTCCGATTTGAGTTCTGTAGCCATGTCTGGCCTTTCTTCTGCAAGCCTTGAGGCTATGAGTCCTTTGCTGACTCAGACTGGTCCGTTCCACGCTTTCTCGCTATCTAGAGATCTTTCTTTGAAACCCTAATTTTTGAGGTTTTTCTCTGTTTTTATCTTTACGATCTCTCTAAATACTAGTTATTCTCTAAAAATTTTAATGTATTTCTCATTTTTTCTTCGCCTATTTTTGTTTTCAAAGTGTCGTCTTCTTACAATTTTGGGTTTCTCTGAATTCTCTGATTTCTTTGATTTCTTTGCTTTATCTGCTCTACTATGTGTTCTCCTCTAATTATTACTGTTATTTTGAGTACTTTCTACTATGGCTCTGAGGCATTTTTACTTTACTGGGTTATTTTCTAGGGTTTCGAGTTAATATGTTCTTTGCTCTTCATTATGCGGTTCTGCTTTTGTTCATCTTCATTTGTGTTCTTCATTATGCTCTATATGTGACGGAAACCCTCAGTTTAAAGGGTTTTATGCTTTTCTCTGTGTGATTACTTGCTTCAAGTTAAACCCTAGTCGCCTCTAATTTCCTTCTTATGTGTTTCTGCTACATGATTTGTTCTATAATTTCAGTTTGCATGTGCGAATCCATGCATCTCTTTATATAGTCACATTCTCCCCCTATTCTGAATAACCCGAATGTGGGAAAATTTATTCGTACAGCTTGTTTGATTCTCTAATTGGGACCTGCTTTCTGACTAAATTTAAAATAAGCTAGTATCTCAATTCCTTGATTTTCAAGGTGATTAACTTGCCTTATTTGTTTACCCGTGTGAATTTCAAAACTCTTTACACGTATTTGCCTTATATTCCGTGATTGGTACTTGATTTTCTTTCCAAAAATAAACTGAGGTTAATATACCTCAAGCCCGGTTCCTTAATTGAAGGGAACATTTTCCCTAATTGGTTGTAATTGATACTGATGGATATTTTCTTACCTTAGTGTTGCTTATTTTTCAAACTATAAATAGCCTTCATCTTTTCTCACTTAGACAGACAGAGATACACGAACTACTCTAAGTTTACTCGCTGAAAACTCTCTCTTCTATTATGTTCTTCTCTGTTACTTGCTCTATTGCTGGAGTTGGCCGGCTGAAAGCCAAGGCTAACTATAGGGATCCATCTACCTTACTTGCTTTGTTATTCAAGATGGGAACTGGTAGGCTCTTAATTTGTATTATCAACCTCCAAACTACCTGTTTACTTAACCCTTTTCCTTTGCATGTTTATGTTAAGTTAAGTTATTGCATGCTTAACCCCCTTCCACTTTTTATGATTTCAGTTTAAGTTCAGCATGCTTAACCCCCTTCCCCCTTTCCCTTGTCTGCTTATTATTCATTATTATGGTTTAAGTTCATATACACCCCTTTCCCCTGAATCCCTTTAATTTAGTCATGTTCTTTCAAGTATTGTTATGTGATTCCCCCTTCCCTTAACCCCTGTTTGCATATGAGTGTGTTTTGGACTAGGGTGGCACTTCATTGCCACTCCTAGTTTAGAACTAAGGTTGTTATCAGCCAATAGTCAAAGTAATCCTATTCCCTATCCCCTATACTATGTGTTTGAGCCTTGACACAGGCCTGTTGGTGTCCTAATCACCGTACATGCCCTAGTCTGACTTGTTTTCAAGTCTGCTCTTGCATGTTGAACCATGTAAGAGGCTAGGGGTGTGCCAGTCTCACTTCATGGCTAGGTATGACCACCTCTTGCATTGGTCTTCCTCTAATTCCTCACTTTTACACTTATTCCTAGTTCTTTAAGACCTACCCCCCTTTGGTAACCCATGCTTAGGGACCCTGGAGTCTCCTCTGAAATTGGATGCCTTAGGGCTCGTAATTCCACACTTGCACTACTCTAATTGCTTGGGGTGTAAGAATTTCCTGAGTTTCCTTGAAAACCCTTTGGAACTTTGTAACACTCTAAAGAGAAAGCCTCGGATTTGGGAGCCTGGATTTGGTGAAAGGCATGTGTTGGACATTAAAGCTGCTTTGAGCTTCTTCGGGCATGTTGTAATTATTGATGTATTTAGCTTATTTCCTTTAACGTTTTTCTATCCAGATTTTGTAAATAAATTTGTATAAAAGAACTCGGGGATATAGTGAAAGGGCTTATGGGAGGGTTTTTTATTTCATCAATTAATGGTAGAAATCATGCCTATGGGTATACTTTACCACAAGATCATATAGATAACATGTCAATAAGGCTTTACATTATTGCACAATATCATATAGATACCATGTCTATAAGGCTTTACATTATTGCACAAAATCATATAGATACCATGTCTATAAGGCTTTACATTATTGCATCAATATCTTATGATACCATGTCTATAAGGCTTTACATTATTGCACAATATCATATAGATACCATGTCTATAAGGATTTACATTATTGCATTAATATCATATAGATAGCATGTCTACAAGGCTTTACATTATTGCACAATATCATATAGATACTATGTCTATAAGGCTATTCATTATTGCATCAATCTCGTGATAGAAACCATGACTATAGGGCTAGAATTATCACATTTCATATAGAAACCATGCCTATAAGTTAAACGTCATATCTCATATAGAAACCATGCTTATAAGTTTTCAACATTGCATCTCGTCTAGAAAGACATGTTTATAGGAACTGTATATAATGTTAGGCAAACAGCAGGTCGACTAAAACGTGTAAAGCAGTAACAAAAAGGGTCAGTGTGCATATTATAAGGTCCAAACTCGCCCAGTGCTTAAAACGTTTCAGCGCAGTTGCCTCGAATCTATTACTTTTAAATTGTGACCAAACTCTGCCCTTTTACACTACTCTACTAATTCTGCGGTTTTCAACTACTTTGTTTGCCTAAGTTTAATACTTTAAGGTACTTCTGAAAACTTTCTGCTTGCATCCTTTTTGTATAAATAGTCTGGCTAAACTGTAAGCCATTTCTAAACCTTGCTGCAACTTCAACTCTCTTTTCAACAGACCTATGTCTGAAACTAATGTTCTCCTCTAAGCTTAACTGATTTTCAAAAATTGTCAATTCCTAAAACGGGCCCGGGGAGCTCGAAGTAGATTTTTTATCCAACTTTTATGTGTTAAACTAATTTGTCCTCTCTTCTAACCTATTTTAAAGACCAAATCAGTATTTGAAGTCATGATAAACTAGTTGTTGTTATGTTACGGGGTATTATCTGAGCCTTTGACTTTCTTATTTGCATACCTCTTATGTGCTATTTGTTTTGCTTGTCGTTCTAGTATTTTTACCTTTGAAAACTCCATATATATCCTATCTCTCTCTCCCCCCTCTTATGATTAGAGTCCTAATACCCCAGGACTAACATGTTGGGATGGGTATTAGCATGCAATAAGTAAACGATACCAACGCGTTTAAATACCTTAACGGGGCGGGAAGGGTAGAATATGGAGATTATGACCGGTGCGCTAATACCATATGTGGCTCCTCTTTGAGGAGTGTGTCCGGGGTATTGCATCGAAGTACTCCATATTATAGTCAAATCTAGGACCCCATTTCCTTTGCTTGCTTTATACACACGTTTTTCTAAAGTAATGTTTTCTTTTCAAATCCATTATCTCTTCTATTTTATTTAACTTATGCCTTTCCCTTTTCAAAATTCCTAAGTTGTCCAAATGTTTATATGTGTATCTTATCTATCTACTTGATTCATCTCTTCATAAAGTCACATTAGCCCGGCCGGAAACCATACTTGTGGATCTTGAGGGGTGCCTAACACGTTCCCCTCGAGATAATCTCAAGCCCTTACCCGAACTCTAGTTTTCTTTCATAATACTCCTCTCATCTTTAAAAGTGTCCTAATGCACTATAATTATTAGGTGGCGACTCTTCAAATTCCATAACCCAATTGCCAAACGGGAATGAGAGTTGTTTTGCCCATAATGTCGTAAAACCCGATTTCGCTTTTGAAAAATGAGGCGTTGATAGCATGGCAACTCTGCTAGGGAATTCTTTAAGGCTTTTACCATTATGGGCTTAGTGACTTTATTTCTTTCTTTACTCCCTTCAATTACCAATTTAATTATATTTTTTCATGGTTACTAACTTGATTCATCATGTTTTTCTTTTTCTTTAATTGTTTTACTGCTTTAACTTCATTCCAATTCCGTCTTAAATTTCGAGCATCTATTGTAATCATTATTTTTATGAACGTGAAAAACATGTATTTGTTGTTGTAATTGCATCTTTAAAAATCATTTTCCACTCGTGCAAAACAAATCCTATAGCAACGCTTATAATGAGTGGTTGCGCTCTTCCAATATTTATAAAACCCCTAAATTTGGCAAAGGCATATTTGCGGTAAAATCAGTCGATCAACAGTGTAGTCGACAGTTCCGTGTCTTTCCCTCTTGAGTTGTCCGCTCAAGGGTACCTTGTCTAGCATTTCAAAAGTAGAAAACGTATTCTATTATATTTTTCATGCATCATGGTCAAACTTAGCCGAGTCAGTAATGCCGTCCACATTAATGACTCATTAAGATAGCCTAAACCAAAAGTCTATCGAGTTTCCTCGAAACCCAAACGGGCATTCACGTTATGTGCATTGATTTGGAGAACTAAATGCCTTTTATAATTATTGATTTAAATAGTCAAGTCTGCTGGGGTTAAGGGCCTAACACTCTATTTTGCAGGAAATGAGGCACGAGGTCCCCAGATTCGGTATGGTATAAAATATTCACCCAAAGTTACTAAGCTGGTGGGAGGATTTGCATGGTAGTGACCGAGTTGTTGTTCGCAAGCACTTAGTGAATCTTCTTTCACTTCTGGAAGTTAGGCCAGATAACAAAATTGTGGAAGCTGCTACTCTGTTTTGGGATAGTGAACGGCCTGTCTTCTGCTTTGGGAGTATTGAAATGTCACAATTGTTGGAAGAAATTGGAGGTCTAGCCAGAATTCCTTGGGATAGCCTGGGGCTGCTTATGCCAGAAAACCGCAAAGGTAGAGGTTTCTTGAAAATGATGGGGCTCAAGAAGAATCCTAATCTGACCGGTCTGAAGGACTCCTACATATCCTTCGACTTCATGTATGAAAGTTTCGGACATAGCAAATCCTACTGCACTCACATGGACGAGTTCGCCTCACCTCTTTGGGCACATACATAGGAGAGCCTTTGTATTCATGTTCTGTTTCCTGGGCATGATAGTCTTTCCAATGAAGAAGGCTAGAATCCATAGAAGACTAGCCATGGTAAGAAAAGCCATAATGGAGGGTATTGACGGGAAGGAATTCAGTGTAGCACCCATGATCCTCACCGAACTGTACCGAGCCATAGAGAAATTTCAACAAGGGGCACCGCACTTTGAAGGGTGCAATTTGCTACTACAACTCTGGCCATTGAACATCTTCAAAAGAGACAGGAGATCATATGTCGAGACTGGATGACCATATCGCGTTCCATCATCCAAAGAGAATGCACTTCATGTGGGATATGTTTGCTCGCCCGGAAGACGCCAGTGCATGGGTAGAGCTATTAGAGAATCTGAGAGAAGAGTAGGTACAATAGATGTACGAGTGGTTTCCAACTGGAGAGTTTATCATTCAGTCTAGGGATGCTCCATTCCTTGTACTCATCGGCTTAAGAGGAACTTACCTTTATGTCCCTCTCCGAGTCATGAGGCAAGCGGGAAGAAAGCAGATTATACCGAGGGTGGAAAAGATGAGTCACTACAGGGCTGATTTCCAAAATGATGATAGCCCACACATGTGTTAGGCTCAGCATATGTGGCATTCCAAAATCATCTTGGAAAAGGAATCTATGAACCAGACAGGTATCAGGCAGGGCATGCGCCGCTTTATCTAGGATGGTTAGAAGATGACCAAATCGGCTTGGGAATAACAGGCTTCGTCCATGGTCACAGGGTTATTGATGAGGAGACTGCCGCAAAGGTCAAGTACAATCAGCTACGCAAATGGATGCAAGAGTGCGAAAGCGAGCATCGGGAAATACTAGAGGCCCAAGAAAAGCTAATCAATGAGTGGAAGGACATGGTTGTCCGTGCAAATAACCGTTTAGGGTACTTGGAGCAGGGTTTAGTAGAGTTGGAAGGAAAATTTCAAAAAAGGATCAACGACTGTCAGGAAGCTGAAGGTAACGAAGGTGGGCACTTGGCTCGGGCTTACTTGTTGTTGGGACTACGCAAATTGATGAAGCTGTATGAGGGAGGAAAAGATACCGAATCTGGGGAAGGTCCTTCTGGACCAAGTAGTTAGGATTTTTACTGCTTTTGTGATGTAATAAGTCCACCAATCATTGGTGACAATTTTCTCTTTATTTCAGTTTGTTTGACTCGTTCTATTTTCTATCAATAAAATAAGGCACTTGGTGTTATAAATTCTCCAAATCACATATGTCGCTAGGACTACCTCGGGAACAACGAGGCACCCAAATAGGAAATGGCTTATATTCTCGCAACAACGTGTTTAAATACCGCAATATTTTCTTTCTCAGAAATCCGCACTAACTTCTTACCTTTTGTTTTTCCTGTTTGTTATTCCCCTCCCCAAAGCTTAGTTCGTGCGCTCTAGCACCATCAACATACTCAACAAGATCTAATGGTCCTCCTCCTCCTCCTCCTCCTCCGGGTCTCCCAGAAACAGGAACAAAGGAAAGATGGGAGATAATGAAGAAAGAAAGGAAATTGAAAGAACTTCCCAGGGTACCCGATCACCAAAGAGACTGCTGCTCATTTGGAGCAAACTTTGCTAAGGTTTTGAGAGGAACTAGACCAGATCCGGAGTTTGACAAGTTTGTCCATCTCCATTGCTGCTGCAGATGTCAACAATCAGGTCACTGCACCTCCGCAGAAGCCTCAAACCCAGGTTCGCAACAACGTTCCGCCGCTCATCCCTGAGCCCCAGAATGCTCCGAACCACCAAGATACTCCTATCTTTGTGGATACTGTGCCGTACTATACCCAGCCCATATGAGATGTGTCAGAATCAGACTCACTCATTCAGAACTTGGCTGCTGAACTCAAGAAACTCACTAGCAGGGTTCAAGACGTGGAAGGTATCAAGGGTGTGGAGGGTCTGAATTATGAAGACCTTTGTGTTCAACCTGATGTCGAACTCCCGGAGGGGTACAAACCTCCTAAGTTCTAAATGTTTGATGGTGCGGGTGATCCCAGGGTTCACCTCAGGATGTATTGTGACAAGTTGGTGGGAGTTGGTAGAGATGAAAAGATCTGTATGAAGCTATTCATGAGGAGCTTGAAAGGTGATGCTTTACCTTGGTATATCAGCCAAGATGGGAAGAAATGGACAAGATGGATGAACATAGCGTCCGATTTCATGGATCGTTTCAGATTCAAAACTGAGAATGAGCCAGATGTATTCTATATCAAGAATTTGAAACCTTTTGCGAGTATGCTACTCGTTGGAGGTCGGAAGCTTCCAAGGTAAGACCGACTTTGGAAGAAGAACAAATGAACAGGTTTTTCGTTCGTGCTCGGGATACGCAGTACTACGAGAGATTGATGCTGATAGAGGGGCACAAGTTCTCTGATATCATCAAACTAGGAGAAAGGATCAAAGAGGGAATCAAAAATGGTATGGTTATAACCTTGAGACACTGCAGGCCACCAACAAAGCCTTACAATCTGGTGGTACGCCGAAGAAAAGGATGTAAACTCCGTAATGGCTGCGCAGAGAAACCACTCTCCCATGAAATACCAACCCTACCCTCCAACGCCACTCACATACCAAGCCTCTCTAAATTACCAGGCACCTTCACCTACCTATCAAAATCCACCACCCGTCTACCAATCATCTCCATAACCAACATATCAGCCCACCTCGCCAAGATATTCCCAAACTGTACCCGTATACCAAGCTTACAACCCCCAACCTCCTCATTATCCATCACCACCTACACGCCAAAACTTCCCACGACCAAGACCAAACTTTGACTGCAAACCGCCCAGACAATTCACCACTATTGCCGAACCCATTGACCAACTGTAGGAGAAGCGCAAAGCCGCTGGATATGTTACACCCATCCCAGCCATAGCCCCAGAAAACCCTTCCCAATAGATCAACCCAAATAAAACCTATGCATACCATTAGGGGATGAAGGGCCATACCATCGACGAGTGCCGCTCGTTAAAAGACAATATTCAAACCTTAATTGACAACAAGGTCATCATAGCTAATGATCCTACTCCTAATGTTTGTAACAACCCTCTACCGGACCATAAGGGTGGAGGCATACACATGATTTAGGTTGAGGATGACTGGGACCCCAAAGGGTCAATCGGATTGATATCTGAAGGAGATGAGCCCAAGAAGCCAGCGGTCACTCTTAATCCTATTGTTGTACAAATCTATCCATCTGAGGGTGACGTGGTGAATGTATCTGTACCATTTGAGTTCGAGGAACCTCCTGCAAAGGTGCCAAAACCAATTGAGGTGGAGTTTGGGACTCCAAAGGCACCCGCACCGATTGAAGTTACTATGTTGCCTCCAAGGTGCCTATCCCGGTCACCATGTCATACATAACCCCATTTCAGTCAAATGCCATATCTTGGGACTACAGAGTCGAGGCGAGAAGGAAACGAAAAGCACGCACGGGTGAAGCAATTACCGCGTAAGGTATGACTAGAACAGGCAGGGTGTACAAACTAGAGCACCTACCCGAGTCCAGCAAATAAGCCTCGGGACGTCCTGTCGAAACCGGACCTGATGACCTCTGGAGGAAGATACAGGCCAAGGAATATTCAGTTTTTGAACAGCTGACCAACACTCCGGCGCAGATTTCCATCTTGGCATTGTTGCAAAGTTTTGAGGCGCATAAGAATGCCTTGATGAAGATATTGAGCGAAGCTTATGTTCTCAGCAACATAACAGGAGGAGAGATGGCGAACATGGTAGGGAAGATATTGGAGAGTCACAAAATCACTTTCCACGAGGATGAATTACCACCTGAAGGGCTCAGGCATAACAAAGCACTACATATCACTGTGCAATGTGAAGATCATTTCATCACCAGGATCTAAATCGGTGAAGGTTCTAGCCTCAACATTTTTCCATTAATCACCCTCAAGAAGTTGGGAAAAGGATTGCACGAGATAAAAGATGGGGCTATCAACGTTAAGGCTTTCGACGGTTCTCATAGGTCCACCCTCGAGGAGATTAGCCTATGTTTTAAATGGGGCCTACTTGGTTTGATGTTGATTTCCAAGTCATCGACGTACCAGCATCTTACAACCTATTGCTGGTATGACCCTGGATCCACGCCGCTGGGGCTTTGGCATCGACCTTACATCAAGTCGTGAAATTTGAGTGGAACCATCAGGAGTTAATCATTCATGGCGACGATAGCAACCCTATATACAGTCGCTAGACCATTCCGATGATCGGAGGCAGAAGAAGGATAGGAGGAGAAACATACCATCATAGTGAGCGAGTCAATGCAGTGGATAAAGACAAATGGTGGAGTAACAAGGTCGAAAGCATTCTGAATTGGAGTGGGTATGAACTGGGAAAAAGGCTTGGTAAGAATCTTCAGGGAATCACCAAACCTATCCAATTGAAGAAACATGGTACTACCTTCGGACTAGGATACGAGTACACTTGGGATGATTTCAAAGACTGGTCTCCACCATGGCGCGGCCCGTATTATCCATTGGAATACCCCATACCTCAGTTGGAGCAGACATCTCAGCCAGTCAAAACTCTCTACGGGTCAGAAGAAGACGAGGCTCTTGCGGCAATGAAGAATCTCTTTCTGGAGGAGGATATGGACTGTTGTGTGATTTTTGAAGAGGAAGGAGAGGAAGGCCCTTCCATTCAGGCTGTGAACCAAGGGGGGCACCTCACCAATTGGTCAATCCGTACCACCACCGCCCGGAAATCTTCGGGGTAGCAAGGCTGAACAAGCATCATGCGCCTTTGTTTTAGTTGTTTTTCTTTACTTTCCGTATTGTCTTTACTTTCCAAAAGAGCTCCGATGTTTTGAACATCTTTGAATTTAATCAAAAGCATTTTTTAGTTCATCAAATATCTTGTTAGTTATTACTTTCTCCGCTATTTACTTTATTTTTCACACAGCGTTACTATTACGTATCTTGGTGATGAACCAACAACTGTAACTTGCAACGAGGCTATGCAACAAAAGGACATAGACTCTGAGGAAGATGATATACCAGAAGAGGTTGTTAGAGAGGCCGAGAATTTTGAGAATAGGCCCAAGTCCAACTTGGATGAAACTGAGTTCATCAACTTGGGAGATACAGAGAATGTCAAAGAAACGCGCATCAGTGTGCCTTTATCAGAGATGAAAAAAGAGGAATATACAAAGTTCTTAAGGGAATATGAGGATATCTTTGCATGGTATTACGATGATATGACTCGTCTCAGCAGATCCATCGTCGCCCAAAAATTGTCGACGGACCCTGCATGTCCGCCGGTAAAATAGAAGCTCAGAAAATTCAAGCCAGATATGAGTTTAAAAATCAAAGAGGAGGTCACTAAGCAGGTCAAAGCAAGAGTTCTTGGTGATGAAGAATGAGTTTGCAGATGCGCTTGCCACTTTATCATCCATGATTCAGCATCCAGATACAAACTTCATTGACCAAATCCAGATCAAGATTCATGATCAACCAGCATATTGTGCCCGCATCGAGAAGGAAGACGACGAAAAGCCCTGGTTCCACGACATCAAAGAGTACCTAACAACAGGAGAATATCCGGAGCTTGCTAATGCTACTCAGAAGCGCACGCTTTGAAGGTTTTCCAACAATTTCTTTCACAACGGAGGAATCCTGTATAGGAGGACTCCCAATTTGGTACTATTAAGGTGTGTCGATGCAACAGAAGCAACCAAGTTATTGGAGGAAGTGCACTCAGGGACTTATGTGCCGCACATGAACGATTTTGTTCTAGCAAAGAAGATACTCCGAGCAGGATATTTCTGGATGACTATGGAGACGGACTGCATTCAGTATGTCCGAAAGTATCACCGTTGTCAAATACATGCGGATATGATAAAGGTACTTCCGAACGAGCTCACTGCAACGAGCTCACCATGGCCATTCACCGCCTGGGGAATGGATGTTATTGGACCAATCGAGTCTGCCGCATCAAATGGACACAGGTTCATCTTAGTGGCAATTGATTACTTCACTAAATGGGTTGAAGCAGCCTCATACAAAGCAGTAACCAAGAAAGTCGTGGCACACTTTGTTCGAGATCGTATTGTTTGTCGGTTTCGGATTCTAGATTCAATCATCACTGATAATGGTTCCAATCTCAACAGCAACTTGATGAGAGCAATGTGCAAAACTTTCAGGAAAATTCTACAGCTTATAGACCTCAGATGAATTGATCAATAGAAGCAACCAACAAGAACATCAAGAAAATATTAAGGAAAATTGTCTAAAGGCACAAGTAGTGGCATGAGAAGTTGTCATTCGCTTTATTGGGTTATCGTACTACTGTTCGCACATCAACCAGGGCAGCTCCCTACATGTTGGTTTACGGTACAGAGGCGGTCATTCCCGCCGAGGTAGAAATTCCATCCTTGAAAATCATACAAGAAGCGGAGCTAGATGACGTAGAATGGGTCAAGGGTCGCTACGAGTAGTTATCTCTTATAGATGGAAAGATAATGAATGCATTTTTCCATAGTCAGCTATACCAGAATAGAATGTCCAGAGCCTTCAACAAGAGAGTTCGACCAAGGAAGTTCACACCGGGACAGCTGATGTTAAAGAAGATATTCCCACATCAAGATGAAGCCAAAGGGAAACTCTCTCCCAACTGGCAAGGTCCATACATGGTTCATCGGGTTCTAACTGTACGAGCCCTTATTCTCGCAAAAATAGACGGAGAAGTTGGCCAAAACAGATCAACTCAGATGCAGCAAAGAGATACTACATTGGATTGTATTCCTTTCTTTATGATGTAATTTTAACTATGCCTAACCTGATTCTCGTTTATGAAGGGATGCGTAGGGATCCCTGTGGGTTCGATCACATCTTTCATAAAATTCCATTCCCCCCCCCCCCCCCCCCCCCCCCCGCATTCGGAACTGGGGTAGAATTTTAAGGAGGACCCTCAAAATTCCGAAGTCAGTTTGTTAATTTTTGCATCAGCATCAGCCCAGTAAACTAGGGCAGAATAATGGGGAGGACCCTCAAAATTCCGACGTCAATCCGTTTTCAGTCATTCAGCACCACCGTCAACAGCGCCAACCCAGTAAATTGGGGCATAATTTTGAGGAGGACCCTCAAAATTCCAAAACCAGCAAGGTTTCTGTGCCTTGAACCACGTTGCAGTTGTGGTTCATCATAAAACAAAACTATCTTATCGCTACTTATATATATACATTTGCATCATGATTGCCAAAATTTGCATAAAATTATTTGGATCACTATCGTTCAGCAACGCTACCCCAAATGGTACTAGACGCCACGAGCCGAGGAATGCGAACTAACCTTCCCCTTTATAGAACTCACGATTCTTCTTTGGAGCAGGAATTCAGAATACAAATAGGCTATGCATGTGTTTTACAAAACTGAAATTCCCGAAACCACTAGTTCTACATTCAACACTTCCCCAGCAGTCATGATATCGCAATTATCTACCAGCTAAGAAAATAACCGCCAACCTCTCCTTTATATTTCTACACTGCATAAGGCTATTCTCTGCCTTCCGAGGTTAAGCTCTACCTCCATCCTGCATAAGTCTATCTTCTGCCTTTCGAGACTAAGCCCTGTCTCCATATGCATTTTGCATAAGGCTATTCTCTGCCTTCCGAGGTTAAGCTCTACCTCCAATCCTGCATAAGGCTATCTTCTGCCATTCGATACTAATGTGACGAGACCGTAACTCAAACACGACGATCTGTCCGGCCTAGCGAACTTTCAATGCCAAAGTTAGCTAGTCAGCCTACCCGGATGCTTAGTAGAACTTAAGAAAGACTAAGCTTGTAGAAACTTGGCGAAGGAAACTAGTAGTTGGAAGAAAGAACTCTTTTATTAAGAGAACTTGAGAGCTTTACAATGCTTTGGATGCTTTACAACTTTGCTTGATTGCTTGCTTTCTTGCTTGATTCCAAATGAATGCCTTAGGTGCCTATTTATAGTTGGCTACCTAAATGTCTAGACTTTTCCTAAGTATCTAGAATCTTCCTAAATGAATATCTAAGATATTTACACAAGGTTGCTGCCCTCTAGAAGCCTCCACATGATTCTAGGCTTGTCTTCAACAATCTGCACAATTCTAGAGTCTTCTAGAGTCTTCTAGAGTCTTCTAGAGTGTTCTAGAGTCTTCTAGAGTCTTCTAGAGTCTTCTAGATTTTTCTAGAGTCTTCTAGAGTGTTCTAGAGTGTTCTAGAGTTTTCTAGAGTCTTCTAGAGTCTTCTAGAGCCTTCTAGAGTCTTCCAGGACCTTCCGGGGTATTCCGGACTGTTCCGGAAGCATTTTGGAGCTGTTTTGAGCTTGTTTTGGGGCGAAAATAGTGTCGTCCATGACATTCTCCCCCGCTCAATCTCGCGACGACCTCGGCGCGTGCTCCTTGTAAGCCTGGATGAGGTCTTGGAGATTCCACAAAGTTAGCTCATGCTCCCAGCTCGCCTCGCTGTCAGGAGACCCTTTCCACTTGACAAAGTATTCAATGTAGCTTGGGTGAGTCCCCCGTCTTGGAATGATACGGTGCGCAAGGATCTCTTCTGCTTCTTTCTCTGGCACCGTTGTGATGGCTGTTGGTGCTCGTTTAGACTCTCCTCGGCTTAGATCTTCCTTGTCTTGATGATATGGTTTCAAAAGACTCACATGGAAGACCGGATGCATTTCTAAATGTGATGGAAGAGTCAAGCGATAGGCTAGTTTGCCAATGCGTTTCTCTACTGGAAACGGTCCCTCGTAGCGCCTTACTAGCCCTTTATGCACCTGGCCGGATCTTCGACGCTGGTGAGGAAGGAGTTTTACCATGACCAAGTCTCCTTCCTCAAACTCCAAGTGACGCCTCTTAGCATCTGCCCATTTCTTCATTTTCTGTGCCGCCTTTGCTAAGTAGGCTTTTGCCAAGTCTGCCTTTTCGTGCCAGCCTTTGGCAAACTTGTATGCTGACGGATTGGGCCCTTTGTAACCAATGGCCAAAGTTTGTGGCGTCATCGGTTGTTGTCCTGTTGCTATCTCGAACGGACTTGCCCCTGTTGACTCGCTCTTCTGCAGATTATAAGAAAATTGGGCAATGTCCAATAACTTGGCCCAATCTTTCTGGTTGGCGCTGACAAAGTGGCGAAGATATAGCTCCAGCAAAGCATTCACCCGTTCCGTTTGCCCATCAGTTTGAGGGTGAAAGGCTGTAGAGAAGTTGAGCTCGGACCCCATTATTTTAAAGAGCTCCATCCAGAACCTTCCCGTGAAGCGGGGGTCCCGGTCGCTGATAATGGTCTTTGGAATGCCCCAATACTTCACCACATACTTGAAAAATAATCGAGCAGCGTCCTTGGCAGTAAGCTTTGTTGGACCGGGAATGAATACGCCATATTTGCTGAAGCGGTCCACTACAACCATTATGTTGCTGCAGCCTTCGGACTTGGGTAAAGATGTGATGAAGTCCATGGAAATGCTTTCCCATGGCCTCTCCGCAATAGGCAAAGGCTCCAAAAGACCCGCGGGTGAGCGTTGTTCAACCTTGTCTTGCTGGCACACAAGACAAGTTTTTACGTATAGCTCTATGTCATCCCGCATTTGGGGCCAAACGTATGCTCGCTCGATCAGCGCCATCGTCCTTCGGACTCCGGGATGGCCCGCCCATCTGGAGTCATGACTTTCTCGGAGGATTTCCTTCCTTAAGCTTCCCCATTTCGGTACATAAACCCTATTTCCCTTGGTGAGGAGCAGCCCGTCCTCTAGCCAAAATTGGCGTGTCTTCCCTTGACGTGCCAATCCCAACAAATTTTTGGCTTGTGGGTCATGCTCCAGCCCCTCCTTGATGCGATCCACTATAGGGAAATTTGGGCTTGTGATGGAGGCAAGTTCGGCCTTTCTGCTCAGTGCGTCGGCCACAACATTTCCCTTGCCCGGCTTGTACTCTATCACGAAATCAAACTCTGCTAAGAAAGCTTGCCACCGAATTTGTTTTGGTGTAAGCTTCTTCTGCTTAAGGAAGTAACTGGTGGCAACATTATCCGTCCTCACGATGAACTTGCTGCCCAGGAGATAATGTCTCCACGTCTGTAAACAGTGCACTACGGCGGTCATCTCTTTTTCTTGGACCGTGTAGCGTTTTTCTGTATCATTTAGCTTACGACTTTCGTAAGCCACAGGGTGCCCTTCTTGCATTAGGACGCCTCCCAGGGCAAAGTCAGAGGCGTCCGTCTGCACCTCGAAAGACTTGGTATGGTCGGGCAAAACCAATACCGGCTCCTTGATCACGGCGGCCTTTAACTCCTCAAATGCTTGTTGGGCCTTATCAGTCCACTCCCAGGTCCGGTTTTTCTTCAGTAGATCTGTGAGTGGCGCGGCGATGGAAGAGTAGCCTTTGATGAACTTCCGATAGTAGTTAGCCAAACCAAGGAAAGACCGAAGTTCTGGAACTTTCTTCGGCGGCTCCCAATCCTGTATCGCCCGAATTTTGGACTCATCCATCCGTAGCTTTCCCTCACCAACAATGTGTCCTAAGAAGGAGACTTCTCGTCGAGCAAATGCACATTTCTCCTTCTTGACATAAAGCTCGTTCGTGCGGAGTACTTGGAAGACTTGTCTTAGATGATTTACATGATCCTCCAGTGTGTTGCTATAGATGACAATGTCGTCCAAGTACACCACTACGAACTTGTCTAAGAAAGGCTGTAGGACATGGTTCATGAGGGTGCAAAATGTTGCAGGCGCATTGGTGAGTCCGAAAGGCATCACAAGGAACTCATATGAGCCGTACCTTGTGACGCATGCTGTCTTAGGCTCGTCTCCCTCCGCAATGCGGACCTGGTAGTACCCCGATCGCAAATCCAGCTTGGTGAACCAACGAGCTTGCCCAAGCTGATCGAACAAGTCGGCAATGAGTGGTATCGGGTACTTATTCTTGTCCGTGATCTTGTTAAGCGCCCGGTAGTCAATGCAAAGTCGAAGTGACCCGTCGTGCTTCTTCTGGAACAATACCGGCGCTCCATAAGGTGCTTTTGATGGACGAATATAGCCCATGTCCATCAACTCCTTCAGTTGCCTCCGTAATTCCTCAAGCTCCGGAGGCGCCATCCTATAAGGCACGGCAGCTGGCGGGGTGGCACCTGGTTCCAGCTCTATCTTATGATCCACCTCCCTTTTAGGTGGTAACCTCTTTGGTAGCTCCGGCGGCATGACGTCTTGGAACTCCTCCAAAACGTGCTGGACCTTGGGTGGCATGGACTCGGTTGTAGGAATGACAGCTTCTTCCTTTAAGGCAACAAGGTAGGTTGGCTCTTCCTTCTTGATGCCCTTTGAGAGTTGCATGGCTGAAATTTGTCTTCCTTGGAGTCGGGTTTCCCGCTCTAGTGGAACTAGATGGGTGTTGCCTCCTCCAAGATGCATAAGGAGTTC
Organism: Nicotiana benthamiana; assembly: GCA_034376525.1. Classification (NCBI taxonomy): domain Eukaryota; kingdom Viridiplantae; phylum Streptophyta; class Magnoliopsida; order Solanales; family Solanaceae; genus Nicotiana; species Nicotiana benthamiana. The sequence goes on along the minus strand of CM067333.1, from coordinate 45,193,758 downwards.
GCAAAGGGAATTGGAACGGCCTTGACCCTGTCCATGAACTCAATACCCAAGGCGAGTGGATAATCATCCATGGTCACGATCGAGAAGTTTATGTGGCCGTGCCAATTGCCTAAGTGAACCGGCACATTGCGGGCAACTCCAAAGGTTTCTGTTGGTGCAGCATTAACGCCCTTGAGCCAACCTCGGCTTGTCTCGTACCGGATGCCCATCTTCTTAGCCTGCTGGAAAGTGAGGAAGTTGCTGTAGGCTCCCGTGTCAACTAATGCCTTCACGGTATGCTCCCCAATCTTGGCCTCGGCAAACAACCTCCCTTTTTTCTCATTCTTGGGCACCTCAACTTTTGCCTGAATTGAGCTTAGAAGCCGCATGGCCCCAATCTTTGCTTCCTCCTGTTCGCGATCCTCGATTAAAGCAAAAAGCTTACTCTTTTTGGGGCACTCCCTTGCATAGTGCGGTCCATCACAAAAGAAACATCGGATAGGTTTAGGAGGGAAATCTCTACGTCCTTGGCCCTTTCTGACGCCTCCTTGCCCTTAGGTGGGTCTCCCCCACTCTTTCCCTTGCCGCCCTTGTCCTTGGGTTTAGGTTTTTCCACTTTCCTAAACTCAATAAGGGACTCGGCAATGGATATGGCAGTGGTCAAGTCTTGGGCACCACGGCGTTGGATTTCAAGCCTTGCCCACTGCTGTAACCCGTCCATGAAGGCAAAGAAAGCTTCTTTATCAGGGTAGTCAGGGATTTCGAGAAGTACCTCTGTGAACTCTTTGACGTACTCCCGGATGGTTCCTTTGTGCTGCAAACGTCTTAGCTTGCCACGAGCTTCCTCCTCGACGTTGCTTGGGTAGAATTACTTCTAGAGTTCTGCCTTAAAATCTGCCCAAGTGTCGATAGAGCAGGTGCCTTTCTCTATGTCGCTTTGTCTTCTCCTCCACCAAACCATTGCGGTGTCCTCGAGGAAAAGACTACCCATTTTTACCTTTAGAGCCTCGTCTTGCATGTCGAGAGCCCTAAAGTATTGCTCCATGCTCCAAACAAAGTTGTCTAGTTCCCTCGCGCTTCTAGACCCTTTGAAGTATTTGGGTCGGGGAACATCTCTAGTGGAAGGGGTAGTCCTTACCTCGGACGTTGTGGCAGTGCCTTGTGCAAGAGCCCTTTTGCACAAGCTGAGCTCCTCCTTGGTGTTCTCCAGCTCATGTGAAAGCCTCCCTAACTCTTCCCTCATGAGCGAAATCTCGGCCTGGTGTTTCTCCTCCACTGCCTGAAGACATTGTGCCAGGACTTGATTCACGGCGGACTGCATCTCCTCCCGCAATCTGTCTAGGCCCTCCTCGACCCTTTGTTCGACCCCCTCGAACCTTTGGTCGACCTCCATGAACTTGTCCTGCCCATCGGCAATGGCCAACTCCACTTTGGCCAGCCTAGTCTCCAACCCCTCAATGGCGTCCCTGGAGCGAGACCTTTGGCCCTTAGATTTGTCTCTTCCAGCTTGGGTGATTTCACTGCCGCCTTCCATACTCCCTTAGATGTTCCAACGAACCTGATGCTCGGATACCAATTGTGACGAGACCGTAACTCAAACACGACGATCTGTCCGGCCTAGCGAACTTTCAATGCCAAAGTTAGCTAGTCAGCCTACCCGGATGCTTAGTAGAACTTAAGAAAGACTAAGCTTGTAGAAACTTGGCGAAGGAAACTAGTAGTTGGAAGAAAGAACTCTTTTATTAAGAGAACTTGAGAGCTTTACAATGCTTTGGATGCTTTACAACTTTGCTTGATTGCTTGCTTTCTTGCTTGATTCCAAATGAATGCCTTAGGTGCCTATTTATAGTTGGCTACCTAAATGTCTAGACTTTTCCTAAGTATCTAGAATCTTCCTAAATGAATATCTAAGATATTTACACAAGGTTGCTGCCCTCTAGAAGCCTCCACATGATTCTAGGCTTGTCTTCAACAATCTGCACAATTCTAGAGTCTTCTAGAGTCTTCTAGAGTCTTCTAGAGTGTTCTAGAGTCTTCTAGAGTCTTCTAGAGTCTTCTAGATTTTTCTAGAGTCTTCTAGAGTGTTCTAGAGTGTTCTAGAGTTTTCTAGAGTCTTCTAGAGTCTTCTAGAGCCTTCTAGAGTCTTCCAGGACCTTCCGGGGTATTCCGGACTGTTCCGGAAGCATTTTGGAGCTGTTTTGAGCTTGTTTTGGGGCGAAAATAGTGTCGTCCATGACACTAAGCTATGTATCCATCTGTATTTTTGCATTACATAAGGCTATTCTCTGCCTTCCGAGGTTAAGCTCTACCTTTATCCTGCATAAGGCTATCTTTTGCCTTTCGAGACTAAGCTCTGTCTCCATCTGCATTTTTGCATTGCATAAGGCTATTCTCTACCTTCCGAGGTTAAGCTCTACCTCCATCCTGCATAAGGCTATCTTCTTCCTTTCGAGACTAAGCCCTGTCTCCATCTACATTTTGCATAAGGATATTCTCTGCCTTCCGAGGTTATGCTCTACCTCCATCCTGCATAAGGCTATCTTCTGACTTTCGAGACTAAGCCATGTCTCCATCTGCATTTTGCATAAGGCTATTCTCTGCCTTCCGAGGTTGAGCTCTACCTCCATCTTGCATAAGTCTATCTTCTGCCTTTCGAGGCGAAGCCCTGTCTCCATCTGCATTTTGCATAAGGCTATTCTCTGCCTTCCGAGGTTAAACTCTACCTCCGTCCTGCATAACGCTATCTTCTACCTTTCAAGACTAAGCCCTGTCTCCACCTTCATTTTGCATAAGGCTATTCTCTGCCTTCCGAGGTTAAGCTCTACCTCCATCCTGCATAAGGATATCTTCCTCCTTTCGAAACTAAACTTTGTCTCCATTTTTGCATAAGGCTATTCTCTGCCATCCGAGGTTAAGCTCTACCTCCATCCTGCATAAGGATATCTTCATCCTTTCGAGACTAAGCTTTGTCTCCATTTTTGCATAAGGCTATTCTCAGCCTTCCGAGGTTAAGCTCAACCTCTTTTGTTTTAAATTTGACTGAAAGGTTACCACCCTATTTCAATTGGCTGAAATATCACCGCTCTGCATTTTAAATTCCTTCTCGGCTAAAAGATCGCCACCCCTTGAATTCATTCGGCTGAAATATTGCCACCTTTTCATGGGCTTAAATATCTCCAACTTATTCAAAGGCGTCATAATTCAGAGGCACCATCTGCATAGCCCGAGAACACCATTTCATGGCGTGCGAATCAATACTTCCATACTCCGCATAGCCCAAGACGTCATAGTCCGAGGACGCCATCCTAATCGTCCGAAGACAGCATTCATGGTCCAAAGGGAACATGCATCATGTTTGAATTACGCAATATATACGCACATCATTCATTTGCAGGTACACCAACTTGTACGGCCACCTCAGCAAGAGCGATCCTTCCCCAATTCTTTGCAGCCCGTCCGATCTCCAAACCTTTGACAAAACTCAAACCTCGATGCGTCCGCCTTTTCCAAATTTTCATTTGCATATCCCTCCAATGGTTTCTGAACTACATACGGCCTGATTCTTGTAAAACCAGGGATATGTAAGCAGCTCAGAAGCTAGAGTGTGGTCGAAGTTCGCTTACAGTCGTCATTTTGGGTCAAAATTGGTCATCTTGTCTTTACCCGACAACCCTTTCTTCCTCCTCAGGTAAAGAGGGGCAGTTGTTGATACTCATTTTTTTTTCATGTATTTTTATACTCAAAATATTCATAAAATAACATGTAGATGCATATATAAGCATCCACCAACGTCTTGGTATTTTTCTACAGTTTTTCAAGGATTTTAAAATCTAGTCCCAAATCTTGTTATTTTGATAAATAATCTATTGTATTATCTAATTTACATAAACATATAATTTATATAAATTTTATAGAATTTTACAAGGTCATTAGGTATATCTAAATTAAAATTGCATTAGATTGCAATTTTAGCCCATTTCTCGATTTAATAAGTATTTTAATTACAAAATCGTTCCTAATATTTTTAAATAACACCTCTATATATTTTATTAACCCACTATTTTAAATCGATTTTTATAATGACATTTACTATTTTTATAAAATTAAATTTGGGGAAAATGGCTATTTAAATCATAGCCATAGTTATTTCAATTTTAGCCCAAATTCTACCCCCAAATTAACCTTTCCAATTACATGACCCAATTTAAATTTACCTGACCCAAACCCGACTAAACTAACCCGCCCCATCTTTCCTTTTAATCGTGGTCGTTGATCACACAGATCAACGGTCCACATCAAATCTACCATAATTAAACCCCAAATACCCCTAACCCTAATCACTTTGCAAACGCAGCCCCGTGTATCCCCAAATTCTCTCTAGCCCTTCTGAACCCTAGTCTGTTCCGGCTCCGTTTCACTGGCGTCCATGGCCGTTCAAGCCCCAAAACATCTACATCCACCACTCCTCACCTCTCATGGCTCTAGAGTTCGAAGATCGGAACCCTATCTCGAAGGTTATAGGATCAGAGGCCCTTCAATTTGATTTTTGTAGCCATGTCTGGCCTTTTTTCGGCAAGCCTTGAGGCTATGAGTCCTTTCTTGACTCAAACTGGTCCGTTCCAAACTTTCTCTCTATATAGAGATCTTTCTCTGAAACCCTAATTTTCGAGGTTTTTCTCTGTATTATCTTTACGATCTTCTCTAAATCCTAGTTATTCTCTAAAAATTTGAAAACTCTCTCTTCTCTTCTGTTCTTCTCTGTTACTTGCTCTATTGCTGGAGTTAGCCGGCTGAAAGCCAAGGCTAACTATAGGGATCCATCTACCTTACTTGAATTGTTATTCAAGTTGGCAACTGGTAGGCTCTTAATTTGTATTATTAACCTCCAAACTACATGTTTACTTAAACTTTTTCCTTTGCCTGTTTATGTCCAGTTAAGTTATTGCATACTTAACCCCCTTCCCCTTTTTATGATTTCAGTTTAAGTTCAGCATGCTTATCCGTTTTCCCCATTTCCCTTGGATATTTATTGTTCATTATTATGGTTTAAGTTCATGTACACCCCTTTCCCCTGAATCCCTTTAATTTAGTCATGTCCTTTCAAGTATTCTTACGTGATTCCCCCTTCCCTTAACCCCTGTTTGCATGTGAGTGTGTTTTGGACTAGGGTGGCCCTTCATTGCCACTCCTAGTTTAGAAATAAGGTTGTTATCTTCCTATACTCAAAGTAATCCCATTCTCATCCCCCCATACTATGTGTTTGAGCCTTGACACGGGCATGTTGGTGTCCTAATCACCATACAGGCCCTAGTCTTGCTTGTTTGCAAGTCTGCTCTTGCATGTTGAACCATGTAAGAGGTTAGGGGTGTGCCAGTCTCACTTCATGGCTAGGTATGACCACCTCTTGCATTGGTCTTCCTCTAATTCCTCACTATTACACTTATTCCTAGTTCTTTTAGTCCTACCCCTCTTTGGTAAGCCATGCTTAGGTACCCTGGAGTCTCCTCTAAACGTGGATGCCTTAGGGCTGGTAATTCCACACTTGCACTATTCTAACTGCTTGGGGTGTAGGCATTGCATGGGTTTCCTTGAAAACCCTTTGGAACTTTGTAACACTCTAAAGAGAAAGCCTCGGATTTGGGAGCCTAGATTTGGTAAAAGGTATATGTTGGACATTAAAGCTTCTTGGAGCTTCTTCGGGACTGTTGTAATTGTTGATGTATTTAGCTTATTTCCTTGAACGTTTTTCTGTCCAGATTTTGTAATTAATTTGTATAAAAGAACTCGGGGATATAGTGAAAGGGAATATGGGAGAGGTTTACTTTCTTGCATCAGTTAATGGTAGAAATCATGCCTATAGGCATACTTTACCACAAGATCATATAGATACCATGTCAATAAGGCTTTACATTATTGCATAATATCATATAGATACCATGTCTATAAGGCTTTACATTATTGCACAATATCATATAGATACGATGTCTATAAGGCTTTACATTATTGCATCAATATCATATAGATACCATGTCTATAAGGCTTTACATTATTGCACATTATCATATAGATACCATGTCTATAAGGATTTACATTATTGCATTAATATCATATAGATACCATGTCTATAAGGCTTTACATTATTCCACAATATCATATATATACTATGTCTATAAGGCTTTTCATTATCGCATCAATCTCGTGATAGAAACCATGACTATAGGGCTTGCATTGTCACATCTCATATAGAAACCATGCCTATTAGTTTAATGTCATATCTCATATAGAAACCATGCTTATAAGTTTTCAACATTGCATCTCGCCTGGAAAGAGATGCCTATAGGAACTGCATAGAACGCTAGGCAAACAGCAGGTCGACTAAAACGTGTAAAGCAGTAACAAAAAGATTCAGTGTGCATATTATAAGGTCCAAAATCTCCCAGCACTTAAATTGTATTAGCGGAGTTGTCCCGAATCTGTTTACCTATAAATCGGTCCCAGGTCTGCCTTTTTACACTACTCTACTAAGTCTGCGGTTTTGAACTACTTTGTCTGCCTAAGTTTAATACATTAAGGTACTTTTTAAAAATTCCGCTTGCATCCTTTTTATTCAAACAGTCCAGCTAAATTGTAAGCCATTTCTAAACCTTGCTGCAACTTCAACTCTTTTTTCAACAGACCTATATCTGAAACTAATGTTCTCTTCTAAGATTAACTGATTTTCAAAAACTGTCAATTGCTAAAAAGGGCCCGGGGAGCTCGAAGTGTTTTTTTGTCCAACTTTTATGTGTTAAACTAATCTGTCCGCTCTTCTAACCTCTTTTAAAGACCAAATCAATATTTGAAGTCATGCTAAACTAGTTGTTGTTATGTTACGGGGTTTTATCTGAGCCTTTGACTGTCTTATTTGCATACCTCTTATGTGCTATTTGTTTTGCTTGTCTTTCTAGTATTTTTACCTTTGACAAATCCATATATATCCTATCTCTCCCCTCCCCCCCCCCCCTCTTAGGATTAGAAGTCCTAATACCCTAGGACTAATAGATTGGGACGGGTATTAGTATACAATAAGTAAACAATACCAACGCGTTTAAATACATTAACGTGGCGGAAAGGGTAGAATATGGAGATGATGACCAATGTGCTAATACCATATGGGACCCCTCTTTGAGGATTGTGTGCGGGGTATTGCACCGATGTGATCCATATTATAGCGAAACCTAGGACCCCCTTTCCTTTGCTTGCTTTATTTACACGTTTTTTCTAAAGTAATGCTTTATTTTCAAATCCATTCTCTCTTCTATTTTATTTTATTTCACTTATGGCTCTCCCTTTTCAATTCCTAAGTTTTCCAAATGTTTTTTTTTTTTTTTATGAATATTGCTTCTATTAATATCAACAAATATACAATGGAGTGTTCTTTTGTGGTAGTATAGACTAACTACCACATCCTAATCCTTTGACCTTGCTATACAATCATTCACTGCTATCAAGCTATATTATTACATATCATCTATAAAACTAACCACACTAAGGATAATAATTGAGTTGTCGCAGTCCATTTAACCAAGTCTTGCATCTTCTACCTCTTGCATGAATAAGGATTGCAATTTCTCTGCACAATTTGTTGTCATCAAAAGGTTGTTTCTGAAATCGTATTGCATTTCTCCCTCTCCAAATCAATGAAACAGTAGTAGCAAATGCAGTAGCAATTACAGCTTTTTTGAACTGTTTGCTCCTTGCATTGCTACATATCCATGTTAATTCAGATTTCCAGCAAACAGGCCTTCTATGATATCCCAGCCAATGACAAATCTTGCTCCAAATTCTGTTTGTGACTGAGCAATCAAAAAACAAATGTTCAAAATCTTCAATGTGATGGTTACAAAACACACATGCTGCATCCACCTGAATCCCAAATTGGAGGAGTCTATCAACAGTTGGTAATCTACCATGTGCAGCCATCCATATAGTAAATAAGTGTCGAGGCAAAACATTTGGGGTAGCCATCAAGTTCCTCCAGTCCATCTTAGGAAAATCTGGCAACAGAGAAAGGTAGAGAATATGGATTTGGAATTTTCCAGCCTTACATACCTGTTGCAACCTAGATATGAGATCACCTTGTAGACTGTGAGTGTTCATAATTTGAGTTCTACAGTCAATGATCTTCCTAGAAATCCAAGAAGCATTCTTTGGACTTGCCATTGTTTCAATGTCATCATTTTTTATGTAATAAAAATGAATCCATTTAATCCAAAGACAATCCTTCTTCCTAGCAAGGTCCCAAAGCAATTTAGAAACAGCTGCTTTATTCCAGCTGGATGTCAATGATGTTTAGCCCTCCAGCAGTAACAGGTCGACACACTTTGTCCCAAGCTATCAGTGATCTCTTGGACACTATTCCATTGCCTGTCCATAAAAAGGACCTGCAAATAGCTTCAATTGATTTCACCACCTTCTTTGGCAATATAAAGATCTGAGACCAATATGTTTGAACTCCAAATAGTACTGACTTTATAAGTTGACATCTACCAGCATAGGATAAAAATTTTGCAGACCAACAGGTAATTTTTTCAGTGATTTTCTCAATCAAAGGTAAGTATTGATGTATGTTCAGCTTCTTTGAGTGTAATGGAATGCCCAGATATTTGAAAGGGAGATGCCCTTCATTGTTTCCCAAGTCTTCAAGAATATCTGCCTTCTCAGCAAGAGATATACCAGCAAAATATATGGCACTCTTAGCTTTGTTAGATGAGAGTCCAGAAGCCACAGAAAAGGAGGAGAAAGCAGCTTGAAGAAGCTGAATAGAAGTAGGATCAGCCCTACAAAATAATAATAAATCATCTGCAAAACAGATGTGAGAACAGTTGAGTTTTCTGCATCTAGGGTGAAAATTAAAGTCACCATTTTTATGAAGTAGGTTGAGGTTCCTGTTGAGATATTCCATAGCAATAACAAATAGGTAAGGAGACATAGGATCTCCTTGCCTAATACCTCTTTTAGCTAAGAATGGCTTAGTGAGACCTCCATTAATCACTAAGGAATAAGTGACTGATGAAACACAAGCCATAATCCAGTCCACAAACTTTGCAGGAAATCCAAGATCCACCTGCATCTGCCTGAGAAATCTCCATTCAATTGTATCATATGCCTTCCTCAAGTCAACCTTAAGCACACACCTAGGTGATATACCTTTCCTTCCATACCCTTTAAACAATTCATGACTGAGTAGTATATTATCAAGAATACTTCTACCTTCTATGAATGCTGACTGTCCCTTTCCAATGATGTGATCAATTACAGCTTTAATTCTTCTAGTGAGAACTTTAGAAACAATCTTGTATAAGGTGGTGCAGCAAGCAATAGGCCTGAAATCCTTAACAGTTTGAGGAGTTTTCACCTTTGGGACAAGAGCAATAGCAGTGGTATTTATCATGTGTGGCATGTGACAAGTAGTAAAGAACTCCTTAACAGCAGCATAGACATCCATTTTGACAGTTTCCCAGTTTTTAGTGAAGAACTCCACAGGGAAGCCATCAACCCCTGGAGCCTTATCATTTGGCATTTCCTTCACAGCTTCATTAATTTCCTCCATAGTCACTTCTCTAATAAGGGTCTTCTGTTGTTCAAAAGTGAGGCAGACTCCTTCTTTGACAACAGTAGAATTTAAACAAGGAAGCTCACTAGGACTATCCCCCATCAATGACTGAAATACTTCAATAAATTCTTTCTCAATAGCCAAAGGATCAGTAAGTTTGATACCTATTTCTGTATATATAGAAGTGATGTTGCTTTGACTGGATCTAATCTTCCATTGAGCATGGAAGTACTTGGTATTAGAATCCCCACAAGCTATCCAGTTTGCCTTTGATTTTTGTCTCAGAACCTGTTCCTCAACATTACTCCATTTTTCTATGCTAAGGAGAGCTTCCTTTTCTGCACTGTACAAGTGGGTTGAAGCAGGGTCCCTCATAATCTGACTTTGGATAATGTCTAATTGTTCCCTAGCACAAGTTAGCTTTTGCTGATAGGAAGCCATATGTCCATTTAAGTCCTTCAACTGTTGCTTCATATTCTTAAGCTTTTGCCAGATGAGTTGCAGTGATGATCCTTGTCCTCCTTGATTCCATACCTGCTGTAGAATGTCACCAAATTTAGGATCCTCCATAACATTGTGGTAAAGTCTGAAAGGTTTGGGATGAAGCAGTCTTTGCCTTCCAAACTTTATAAAAATAGGAGTATGATCAGAAATAGAATGATTCAAGAAGTCAGCTTCTACATGGCTAAATTGTTGCAGCCACTGAAAGTTCCCAATTGCCCAGTCTATCTTACTATAGACCTGTTTGTTTGTCCAAGAGTATCTCCAGCCTTTTGACCTGATAGGAGTAAGTTGAAGATCATAAAGCAGTTCCTTGAAGTCCTTAACCTCTGCATCTGTTACAGGGGAGCCAATCCTGTCCTCAGCTGTTAGAACAGCATTAAAATCTCCACTAATTAACCATGCTTCCTGTCCAGAAATAGGAATTCCCCTGATATCATTCCAAAGCTGCTTCCTTAATGCTATTGTGTTGTATGCATAAATGATACTCAATTGATACTTAACTGCTGAGGCTGAGTCTTCAACACTGCAGTGAATAAGCTGATCTGTGGTTCCCAAAATATGAAGCTGTAAATGTGCTTTCCAAAGTAACCAAATCCTACCATTGGTTGCCATAGGATAGTTGCAATGATACTTCCACCCTATAGCAATCTTATTTATTATATTATGAGCTTTAGGTTCCTTTACCCTGGTTTCAATGCAGCCTAATACATCCACCTTATTCTTCAACAGAAAGTTTTTTAATTCTTTCTGCTTATGGGCTTTATTAAGCCCTCTAATATTCCAAGTGACCAATATCATGAGAAACTAGACTTCCCTAAGGAAGGTCCAGGATCCTGCATTTTTCCTCTTCTCCCTTCATCTAACATCAATTGTGCTATCTCACCAGTTACCTCCTGCATTATGCTCACAGAAGCTACAATCTCAGGCCTTCCATATGTAACCATATCTTCAACACTAGCAGTCATGTCAGTGCCAATAGAGACCCTTGATATATCTCTATTTTGGTCAGCATTAGCAGGATTAGGAATGACAGTATTTCCTACTTCATCCAATGGAATCTGATTCATTGGAAGAGAGGGATTTACTGTTACATTGCCTTCAGCATTTTCAACAGAGGTATTGGCTTCAACGTTTCCTTTAGGGATCCATTTTTGCCTTGGCTTTTTGGTCCTCTCCTTGTTCCTATCCAGGTTTGCCTTTACTTCCTGCTCATGATTTCCATCTGTATGACTATTGTACCAACAGTCCATAGCATTATGTCCAAACTTCAAACAATGATTGAAAAATTCAGGTTTCCAATCATATTCAACATCCTGTATTTTCACACCAAATGGAGTCTCTAACTCAATTTCCTCAGGGAGAGGAAATGCTGCATCAACTTCCACCAGCACTCTTGCAAATGATATCTTCTCAAATTGAGCTGTTACTTTATCAGTGAATAGAGGCCTACCAATAGTACTTGCTAGCTTGCTGAGGATCTCAGGGGACCAATATCCAAGAGGCAACCCAGGGAATCTCACCCATATAGGGATTGTGCTAAGGATACCATTCTGCATTGAAAAGTCAATATCCCAAGGCTTAAGTATCATCGGTTTGTTTCTGAAGGAATATGGACCAAATTGGAGCACCTGATTCATATCCTCTGCAGATTTAAACCTAAAAATGCAATAGCCATCTCTGTGCATTAAGATTTGTGGCTTAGTTACAAAATTCCAAACATGCAATACAAAATTATCCATGGCCTTTTCATTTGGATTATCTCCGATAATATAACCAATAAGTGAATTGCTCCAGTACTCAGCTTGTGGTTTCAATTCATCCATATTGATTTTAACAATCTTCTTCCCATCCTTATCGGTTGGGGGAACAAATGTTAAAACCTTCCCCATATTATGCTTACCTCTTACTATTTCAGCCATAGTAGGTTGATTTTGAGGTTGAGGTTGGTCATCAACAGCAACATCTGAAAATTGAAGTTTCCTTATAGCTTGATTATCACAATCTTCCACAGTCTCCTTCAATTGAGCCTTAGAACTCACATTTTCCTCTGCATGCACAGGAGATTTGGGTTGAAACTTTTCAGGCAAAAAGCTTCCAAATGTCAAAGGCTCAAGTTCCTTCGCAGTCCCTTGAGCTGGTGTGACGATCTGTGTAGGAGGTGGGATTATCTGCCACCGGCGACGCGCCATTTTGACGGAAAAAGCAACGTGCTAACGTGCGCATCAATCGCACTGTTCCATCTTAACGTGCGCCGAGAGAGAATACTGTGCGCCGAGTTCCCTCATTCTTTTCCAAATGTTTATATGTGAATCTTATCTGTCTACTTGCTTCATCTCTCCATAAAGTCACATTAGCACGGCCGGGAACCACACTAGTGGATTTTGAGGGGTGCCTAACACCTTCCCCTCAAGATAATATCAAGCCCTTACCCAAACTCTGGTTTTCTTTCAAAATACTCCTCTCATCTTTAAAAGTTTCCTAATGCACTATAATCATTAGGTGGCGACTCTTCAAATTCCATAACCCAATTACCAAATGGGAATGATAATTGTTTTGCCCATAATGTCGTAAAACCCGATTTTGCTTTTGAAAAAGGGGGTGTCGACACAACCTTGTTTTGGGATGGCAATCAATCAGTGTTCTGTTTTGGGGATTTGGAAATGACCCTTTTGCTACAAGAAATAGGGGGCCTAGCTGGCATCCCATGGGAAACGCCAGGTTTGCTCAAGTTGGAGAATTGCAAAAGTTGAGGTTTCCTTAAAATGATGGGACTCAAGAAAAATCCCGACCTTTCTTGCGTGAAGGATTCATACATACCATTTGAATTCTATAACGAGAGATATGGCCACAGCAAGTCCTATCGCACCTACATGGACGAATTCGCCCTCACCTCTTTGGGTCATATTTATAGAAGGGTGTTTGTGTTCATGTTTTGCTTCTTGGTCATAGTCATTTTCCCAATGAAGAAGGCTAGGATCCACATCATACTAGCCATGGTTACCAATACTTTGATAGAAGGGATCGACGAGCAGTGCTTCAGCATAGTGCCTATTATCCTCGCTGAAATCTATCGAGCCGTGGGAAAGTGTCAACAAGAGGCTCCACATTTTGAGGGTTGTAATTTTTTACATCAACTATGGCTCCTAGAACACCTTCAGAAAGGCGACTACAGACAGGAAATCATACGCAGGGATTGGGACGACCATATCACTTTTCATCATCAAAAGCAAATGAACCTCATGCCCAATATGTTCGCTCATCCAATGGACGCCAGTAGATGAGTAGAGTTGTTCGAGAATCTAAAAGAAGAGCAAATTCAGTGGATGTTCGAGTGGTTCCCAACAGGGGAGTTCATTATCTGTTCTCAAGACGCACCATTCCTTATACTCATTGGCCTGAGGGGAACTCATCCTTACGTCCCCCTCCGAGTCATGAGGCAAGCCGGAAGGAAACAAATCATACCCAGGATAGAGAAAATGAGTCATTTCAGGGCTGACTTTCAAGTTGATGATAGCCCGCACAGGTGTCCCGCTCAACATATGTGGCACTGCAAGCTCGTTCTACGAAAGATATCTATTGAGCTAGAAAGGTATCATTTTGGGTGTGTGCCGCACTACACAGGTTGGTTGGAAGATGATCACATTGGTTTGGGTCGTTTAGGGTTCGTCCACGGTCACAGGATTATCGACGAGAAAACTGAAGCACAAGTCAAATACAATCAATTTCACAAGAGGATATGAGAGTGTGAGAATGAACACCGGGGAATACAGGAAGCCCACGAGAAGTTGATCAACGAGTGGAAGGATATGGTCGTCAACGCCAACAACTGTCGGGTATATGGAGCAAGGTTTGGTGGAGTTGGAAGGGAAGTTCTTAAAAAGGATTGAAGACTGCCAGAATGCTGAAGGAAGCGCGGGCAGACATCTGGCTCGAGCCTACCTATTGTTAGGGATGCGCGAGTTGATACATCTATACGATGGAGGAAAGAATACTGAATCTGGGGAATGTCCTTCAGGGACCAAATAGTTAGGATTTTTATTCTTCTTCATGTATTAAGGTCGATGTCCATTAGTAATGTCTTTATCATTTAGTTTTTTAGACTCGTTTTGTTTTCATCAATAAAATGAGGCATTTAGCATTCTAAGTTCTCCAAATTTTATCTATCGCTAGGCCTACCTCGGCCATAACGAGGCACCCAAATTAGGAATCAATTATCCCAACCAATGTGTTTAAATATTGCAGTATTATTTATTAGAACCCGCACTAACTTTCTACCTTTTTGTTTTTCTTTTATTTTATTCCCCCTCCCCAAAGGTTAGTTCGTGCATTCTGGCACCATCATCATACTCCACAAGATCAAAGGGTGATCCACCTCCTTCTCTTCCAAGTCCTACCATAAACAGGAACAAAGGAAAAATGGGATATACAAGCACTAGGAAGTAACTTGAAGAAGCTTCTCAGAATGCTGCAATCGCCAAAGAAACTGCTGCTCATCTGGATCAAACTTTACTGAGGTTCCGAGAGGAATTGGACCAAGTTAGAAACTTGAAAAGCCTGTCAATCACTCTTTCTGCACCCGATGTTAACACCTAGAACCCCACACCACCACAAATCATCCCACAACCTCCAGTGCAGCCCACTCATAACACTCCACTGCACCCTCCTGAAAACACCACAAAAGACCATAACATTCCAATCTTTGTGGACACTATGTCGCATTACAGTCAGCCTATCACTAGTGCGGTTGAGGCAGAGGACAAACGTTCCCTCATTCAGAATTTGGCCGCAGAGATCAAGAAGTTGACAAGCCAGGTCCAAGGTTTCGAAGGTAACAAAGGTGTCGAAGGATTGAATTACGAAGATCTTTGTGTTCAGCCAGATGTTGAGCTCCCGGAGGGGTACAAACCTCCCAAGTTCGAAATATTCAATGGCACGGGTGACCCTAGGGTCCATTTGAGAATGTATTGCGACAAGTTAGTAGGGGTCGGAAAGGACGAGAAGATCCGTATGAAGTTGTTCATGAGGAGCTTGAAGGGTGATGCTTTATCTTGGTATATTAGCCAGGATGCGAAGAAGTGGACCAGTTGGGTAAACACGACGTCTGATTTTATGGATCGATTTAGGTTTAACACTAAGAGCGCACCAGATGTGTTCTATATCTAGAATCTAAAGAAGAAGCCCACAGAGACCTTTCGCGAGTATGCTACTCGTTGGAGGTCCGAAGCTGCTAAGGTCAGACCGGTCTTGGAGGAAGAGCAAATGAACAGGTTCTTCGTCCATGCTCAGGATCAACAGTACTATGAGAGACTGATGCTAATTGAGGGGTAAAATTTCTCTGACATCATCAAGTTGGGATAAAGGATTGAAGAAGGCATCAAGAACGGTATGGTCACTAACCTCGAGGCATTGCAATCCACCAACAAGGCTCTATAGTCTGGTGGCTTGTCAAAGAAAAAGAATGTGAATTCTGTAATGGATGTGCAAAGAAACAACTCTCCCATGAAATACCAGACATATCCATCAGCTCCACTCACATATCAGCCTACCCTAAATTACCAAGCATTGTCACCCACTTACCAAATTCCACCACCTGCTTGCATATCACCTCTACCACCTATGTATCAACCCACTTCACCCAGATATTCCTAACCCGCACCCGTATACCAAGCCTATAACTCCAAACCTTCTCACTACCCATCACTGTCCACTCGCAAAAATTTCCCTCGACCTAGACCAAACTTCAACCGCAAACCTCCTAGACAATATACCACCATAGCCGAGCCAATCGACCAATTATATGAAATACTCAAGGAAGCAATATACGTTACCCATATCCCAATTGTAACTCCAGAAAACCCTTCCCAATGGATCAACCCAAACAAGACTTGCGCATACCATTCCGGGATGAAGGGCCATACCATTGACGAGTGTCACTCGTTAAAAGACAAGATTCAGAATCTGATTGACAACAAGATCATTATAGTAAAGCATCAAGCTCCTAATGTCCGCAACAACCCTCTGCCTGACCACAAGGGATGAGGCATCCACATGATTGAGATCAAAGATGATTGGGACCCCAAGGGATTAATCGGTTTGATAGCTGAGGGAGACAAGCCTAAGAAGCCAACGGTTACTAACAATCCCATTGTTGTCCAGATTCAGCCCTGTAAGGGTGATGTGGTAAATGTATCCATACCACTCAAGTTTGAAGCATCTCCTACAAGGGCGCCAAAACCAATTGAGGTTGAGTTTGGAGTTCCAAATGCGCCTACACCATTTGAAGTTATTGTGTTACCTCCTAAGGCACCAATTCCAGTCTCCATGACAGACGTAACCCTGTTCCAAACAAATGCTATACCTTGGAATTACACCACTAAGGCTAGAAGGAAAGTAAAGACATATACTGGGGAAGCAATCACCGTACAGGGCATGAGTAGGACAGGCAGGGTATACACCCAGGAGCATTTGGATGAGTCTAGAAAAGAGGCCTCTGGGCGGTCTGTTGAAACTGGACCTGATGACCTCTGGAGAAAGGCACAGGCCAAAAAGTACTTGGTCGTCGAGCAACTAAACAAGATACAGGCACAGATTTCTATTCTGGCTCTCTTACAAAGCTCTGAGGCACATAAAAATGCCTTGATGAAGATACTGAGTGAAGCTTATTTTCCCAGCAACATAACAGGAGGCGAAATGGCAAACATGGTAGGACAGGTACTGGAAAGCCATAAGATCACCTTCCACGAAGATAAATTACCACCAGAAGATCTTGGTCCCAACAAAGCGTTGCACATCACAATGCAATGCGAGGATCACTTTATCACCAGGATTCTAGTCAACGGGGTTTCCAACCTCAACATTTGTCCGTTGGTGACTCTCAGGACACTGGGCAAAGGTTTGCACGAGATCAAAGACGGGGATATCAGTGTCAAAGATTTTGATGGATCTCAGAGGTCCACCATTGGAGAAATTAGCTTATGCCTGCAGGTGGGACCCACTTGGTCCGATGTTGAGTTCCAAGTCATCGACGTGCCAGCATCTTACAATTTGTTGCTATGACGACCCTGGATCCATGCCGCTGGAGCTGTGGCATCAAATTTGCATCAGGCTATCAAATTTGAATGGAATCATCAGGAAGTAATCATCCATGGCAACGGAAGCAACCCCATATATAGTCTCCAGGCCATCCCAATGATCGGAGGTAAAAGGAAAATCAGTGGAGAAACTTACCATCACATCAAGCGAGTTAACGCCATAGAAAAAGACAAGTGGTGGGATAACATAATTGAGAGCATTCTGAATTGGAGTAGGTACGAGCCTAGAAAGGGGATTTTCAAGAATCTCTAGGGTATTACCAAGCATATCACGCTGAAGAAGCATGGAACCACTTTTGTCCTGGGTTATGAATACACTTGGGAGGAGTTCAATGATTGGTCGCCTCAATGGCGTGGTCCTTACTACATATTGGAGCACCGTCCCTCAGTTAGAGCAGACCTTTCATCCCGCTGATGTCATATACGGATCAGAGGAAGACGAGGCACTGACAGCAATGAAGAACCTGTTTCTGGAGGATGATTTGGATTGATGTGTTACCTTCGAGAAGGAAGGGGAGGAAGGCCCTTCCATTCAAGTTGTGAACCGGGGAGAACACCACACCAATTGGTCAATCAGGACCACTAGTGCTTAGTGAGCCTTGGGGTAGCAAGGCTAAACGACGCATATGCATCGCATTTTACTTTTTCGCATTGTCTTTACATTCGAAAATAGCTCCGATGTTTCAAATAATTAAGAATTTAATCAAAAGAATTTTCCAAGTTTATCTTCATATTTTGCTCTCATTTATGTTCTCTATCATTTACTTTATTTTACACAGCATTACTATTACCTATCTTGATGATGAACAGACGACTGTAACTTGCAACAAGACAATGCAAAAAATGGACATAGATTCAGAAGAGGATGAAATACAGGAAGAGGTTGTCGGAGAGATCGACAATTTTGAGAACACACTGAAGCAAAATTTGGATGAAACCGAGGTTGTTAATCTGGGAGACTCAGAAAATGTCAAGGAAACATGAATCAGCGTACATTTGGCACCACTAGAAAAGAAAGTGTACACAGAGTTCTTAAAAAGTATGAAGAGATCTTTGTATGGTCCTACACGACATGACTGGTCTCAGCACATCCATTGTGGCTCACAAGTTGCCGACAGATCCGATATGCCCACCGATAAAACAGAAACTCAGAAAATTCAAGCCAGACATGAGTTTGAAAATCAAAGAAGAGGTTACAAAGCAAGTCAAAGCTAGGGTTCTCAGAGTGGTATAATATCCAACATGGTTAGCCAACGTTGTGCCGGTACTAAAGAAGGATGGAAAGGTTAGAGTCTGCGTCAACTATCGGGATCTCAACCAGGCTAGTCCTAAAGACGATTTCCCTTTGCCAAATATACACATACTGATTGATAATCACGCCAAACATGAGCTTCAGTCCTTCGTTGATTGTTTTGGTGGATACCACCAGATTTGGATGGATGAATAAAATACAGAGAAAATGGCATTCATAACGCTGTGGGGAATGTACTGTTATAGAATGATGCCATTCGATTTGAAGAATGCTGGGGCTACCTACATGAGAGCCATGACCACAATCATTTCATGATATGATACACAAAGAGATCGAGGTATATGTGGACGAAGTCATCATTTAATCCAGGAAGGTTGCAGATCACATGGGAGATTTGAGAAAATTCTTCAACAAACTGACGAGATACAACTTGAAGCTGAACTTCGACAAGTGTGCATTCGGGGTCCTAGCCGGAAATTTATTGGGTTTCATTGTGAGTCATTTGTGTATAGAGTTGGACCCGTCAAAGGTCAAAGCCATTCAATAGTTGCCACCTCCAAAGAACATGAAAAATGTAATGAGTTTTCTGGGGAGGCTCAACTATATCAGCCGATTCATGGCTCAGTCCACTATCATTTGTGAACCCATCCTCAAGATTCTAAAGAAGGATGCTGCCACTAAATGCACTGATGATTGTCAATAGGCTTTTGACATGATCAAGGAATACTTTTCAACGCTGCAAGTCTTGCTTCCGCCTGAGCCAGGGAGACCTCTGCTGCTCAATCTTGCAGTATTGGATGGGGCATTTGGTTTTCTTTTGGGACAACATGACGAAAAAGAAAGGAAGGAGCAGGCCATCTACTACCTCATCAAGAAATTTACCCTGTATGAGGCTCGGTATTCCTTGATAGAACGCACTTGTTGTGCTTTAACCTGGGTAGCTCAGAAAATGAGGCACTATTTCTGTGCTTACACCACCCATCTCATATCCAAGATGGACCCATTAAAGTATATCTTTCAGAACCCCATGCCTACAAGCAAGCTCACCAAGTGGCAGATATTGTTAACTGAATTCAACATAGTTTATGCTACCCAGAAGGCGGTCAAAGGACAGGCCTTGGCAGATCACCTTGCCGAGAATCCTGGAGGAGGAAAATACGAACCCCTAAAGACGTATTTTCCTGATGAAGAGATAGACTGCATATGAGAAGACATTGCAAAGTCCTATGATGGTTGGAGGATGTTTTTCAACAGAGCCGCAAATTTCAAAGGAGTTGGTATAGGAGCGGTTTTGGCATCAGAAACCGGTCAGCATTACCCAGTATCCGCCAAGCTCAGATTCTCGTGCACTAACAACATGGCCGAGTACGAAGCCTGCATCTTAGGGCTCAAGCTGGCAATTGACATGAACATTCAGGAACTATTAGTGATCGGAGACTCGGACCTATTCATACATCAAGTCCGAGAAGAATGGGCAACTAAGAATTCCAAAATACTCCAGACCATGTACATGAGTTGAGGAAAAGATTCAAAAAGATAAAATTCCAGCATGTTCCCAGAATACAGAATGAGTTCGTCGATGCCTTAGCCACTTTATCTTCTATGATCCAACATATAGATACAAACTTCATTGTTCCTATCCAGGTCAAGATTCACGACCAACCAGCTTATTGTGCTCACATCGAGGAAGAAGACGATGGGAAGCCTTGGTTCCATGATATCAGAGAATACTTGACGATAGGAGAGTACCCAGAGCTCCGTCAATGCTACTCAGAAATGAACACTTTGGAGGTTGTCCAACAATTTCTTTCACAGCGGAGGAATCTTGTATAGAAGGACTCTTGATATGGGTACATTAAGATATGTTGAGGCAAAAGAATCAACCAGACTATTGGAGGAAGTGCACGCAGGAACCTGCGGATCGCATATGAATGGTTTCATTTTAGCAAAGAAGATACTCCGAGCAGGGTATTTTTAGATGACTATGGAAACAAACTGCATCCAGTACGTCCGGAAATGCCACCGTTGTTAAATACATGCAGATATGATAAAGGTGCCTCCAAACGAGCTTACTGCAACAAGCTCACCATGGCCGTTAGCCGCTTAGGGAATGGATATTATTGGACCAATCGAACCAGGCGCATCAAATGGGCACAGGTTCATCCTAGTGGTAATTGATTACTTTATCAAATAGGTTGAAGCAGCATCATACAAGGCAGTCACCAAGAAAGTAGTAGCAGATTTTGTCCAAGATCATATGGTTTTTCGATTGGGTTCCAGAATCAATCATCACCGACAACGGTTCTAATCTCAACAGCGACTTGATGAGGGCAATGTGCGAAACATTCAAGATTAAACACAAGAACTCTACGGCGTACAGACCTCAGATGAATGGAGCTGTAGAGAAGCCTATAAGAACATCAAGAAGATACTAAGGAAAATGGCCAAAAAGCACAAGCAATGGTACGAGAAGTTGTCGTTTGCCTTATTGGGTTATCATACCACGGTCTGCACGTCAATTGGGGCCTGTCCCTACGTAATGGTTTATGGTACTGAGGCAGGCATCCCCGCCGAGGTAGAAATTCCCTCCTTAAGGGTCATACAAGAAGCAGAGTTAGATGATGCAGAATGGGTCAAAAGTCGCTACGAGCAGTTACCCCTCATCAACGGGAATAGAATGAATGTCGTCTGTCACGGTCAATTATATCATAACAGAATGTCCAGAGCCTTCAATAAGAGTGTCAAGCCAAGGAAATTCACGCCAGGACAGTTGGTATTAAAGAAAATATTTCTGCACCAAGATGAAGCAAAAGGGAAATACTCTCCCAATTGGCAGGGTCTGTACATAGTCCATCGGGTTCTAACTGGAGGAGCTCTTATTCCTGCACGGAGAAGTCTGGCCGAAGCCTATCAACTCAGACGCAGTGAAAAGATACTACATTTGATCATATGTTTTTCTTTTATGATGTAATTTGAACTACGCCTGACCTGATTCCCATTTAAGAGGGGATACGTAGGTAGCCCTATGGGTTCGGACACATTTTAATAAAAAATTCCATTTTCCCCCTCTATTATAACTGGGGCAGAATTTTGAGGAGGACCCTCAAAATTCCAAAGTAAGTTTTTCAATCATTTCATCGGCACCAACACAGTAAGCTTGAATCGATCCGCGTTCAGTTATTCAGCACAGCCGTCAGCACCACCAGCCCAGTAAACTGGGGCAGAGTTTTGAGGAGGACCCTCAAAATTCTAGAACGAGCGAGGTTGCCATGTATTGAAACATGTTGTAGTCATCGGTTCACCCAAAACAAAATCCTTTTTATATATACATACTTGCATTATATTTATCAAGTCATGCACCAACGTCGTTGAGCAATGCTACCCCCGTGATATACGATGCCAAAAGCGGGAGGACATGAACTGACCTCCCCCTACGGAACTCACAATTTTTCTTTGGTTGTAGGAACTCAGGTTACGAATTAAAATACATTCGCTCTTCAGGATCGAAACCCTCATAGGGTCAGTATCCGCACTCCCTGGCAGAGTCGCCATGCTGTCGACACCCCCCTTTTTCCAACCTGAGGGTGAGGAATTGGGTTTTATTACATTATGGGTGGAATGACTCTTTCATATCCTTTATCCCCTTTTAGGATTAGAAGTCCATATACCTCGGAACTAATAGGTCGAGACGGGTATTAGCATGCAATAAGTAAACAAGACTAAATGCACTTAAATACCTTAACGGGGTAGGAAGGGTAAAGATGATGATGCTGCTCTAATATCATAAAGTGACCCCTCTTTGTAAACATGTGCGGGATATTGCATCAAATGATCCATATTATAGTTAAACCTAGGACCCTTTTTCTTTACTTTTCCTTTATTTAAATATTTTTTTCAAACTCTCTTTTACTTGTGCCATTCCTCTTTCAAAAATGTCAACTTGCTCGCATTCTTTATGTGCAAACTTTTCTTGTCAATTTCTATGCTTCTTAAAGTCACATCTAAGCAAGGCCGGGAACCACACTAGTGTATCTTGAGGGGTGCTTAACACCTTCCCCTTGAGATAATTTCAAGCCCTTACCAAAACTCTGGTTTTCCCTTCGAATCCTTCGTCTTTTCTCAAAAAGTGTCCCAATGCACTAAAATCATTAGGGGGCGACTCTTCAAACTCCATAGCCCAAATTCTCCCAAAAGGGGATAAATGAATCATTCCACCCATAATGTCGTAAAACCTTATTCCTCTCTCTCGGGAGGGAAAAAGGGGGGCTCCGACAAGCATCATTTAGTCTTCTCTGATGTTCAAGTGAAGTCCTAGCATCTTCATCCAAAATGATCTTATGCATGCAAAAGGCGAGGCTTATACCCCGAATATCGGCCAATGTCCATCCAATCGCCTTCTTGCGCTTTTGAAGAACCACCAAAGTGGCGTCAACCTGCACGTTAGTTAAGCAAGAAAAAAGAATAACAGGTAAAGTATAATTAGAGCACAAGAATTCATACATGAGGTGAGGAGGAAGTGGCTTCAACTCCAACACCAGTGGCTCCTAAATAGATGGCTTAGTTGGGGGAGTTTTGCGGTTCTCAAGATCTATGGATAACTTTTCGAGGATCATATGGATATGAACCCATACTATGCAATGCATCTACGCACTCCACTCTCCCATCATCATCATAGACATCCATATTTAGAACAGCCTCAAGTGGATCTTCACAATTAATCATCGCGCTTGTGTCATCTACTATCACTGCCGTGAAAATGTATGCAAATGAGCACACATTGATGCTATTTGGTTGCCTTATAGACTTGCACAAATGGAACACCACCTTCTTATCACCAACACAGAAAGTCAACTCTTCCGCCTCAATATCAACCAAAGCCTTCCCCGTAGCTAGGAAATGTCTTCCAAGAATAATCGGGACTTCAAAGTCCACTTCACAATCCAATATAAATAAGTCGGCCAGCAAGATGAATTTATCAACACGAACAAGGACGTCATCAATTATACCCAAAGGTCGATTCATTAACTGATCCGCCATTTGGAGCCTCATTGAAGTTGGGCGAGGTTGACAACCGATTCCCAAGTCACAAAGGGCTTTGGCAAAGTTTGCACTTCCAATAGTACATGGGATAGTAAATGCACCTGGTTCCTCAAGTTTTGGAGCCATAGAATGTATGACTGCACTTACTTGATGAGTCATCTTGATTGTCTCATATTCCATTGACCTCTTTTTTGCAACCAAATCCTTCATGAATTTTGCGTGCCTCAGCATTTTCTCGAGTTCCTCCACTAACGGCATGTTGATAGTTAGACTCTTCATCATCTCAATAAATTTCTTGAATTGTTTTTCACCCTTTTGCTTGTCCAACCGTTGAGGATAGGGTGGAGGAGGCCTAGGCAAAGGTGCCTTGGCTTTAGGCACCACTGGCTCGGGAATATCAATCACATGTTCCCTAGATGGGTTCACGGCCTCTTGTGTCTCCTCCTCAACCTCATCAAGATCAATCCGCACATCATTGTTCGCATTGGGTTCAACTACATCCTCAACCACCATCGATATATCATCATCTCACAACTCTTCTTCATCAACCATAACTTATTTCTTCTTGAGGCATGCACATCACCACCTCTCCCACTTCGCGTTGTCACCGCCATCACATGATTTTTGTGCCCACCCTTAGGGTTTACTACCATATGACTTGGTAGAGAACCCTTTGAGTGAGTATTTAAAGATTGAGAAATCTGTCCAGGTTGCACCTCTAAGTTACGGATAGAGGTGTTGTGGGAAGCCAATTGAGCATCGGAGTCTTGGTTCTTTTTCATCATTTGCTCAAACATAACTTCAATTAGACCCATGTCGTTACCCGAAGAACTAGACCCTTGAGATTAAAACGGTGGTGGGTTGTTCCGTTGTTGATATATCGAAGGCCTTTGAAAGCCTTGTCCCCGAGTACCTTGAAAACCATTGTTATTCCACCCACCTTGAATATTGTTGTTGTTCCAAATGTTGTTGTTGTTCCCATTCCAATTTCCTTGATTACCCGAATTGTTGTTCCCCATATTTCTACCTTGGTTGTTGTTACTGTTTCAATTACCACCTTGTTGATTGCCCTAATTTCCTTGGGGTCTCCACTGTTGGTTCGAAAAGTTGCCTCGGTTTCCTTGGTAACCATTGACATGTCGAACCTCCTCGCTTTGATCATCATAGCACTCATTTGAAAAATCATTCCCATCATCATAGTTATCACAATTTCCTTGAGGTTGTTGCCCTCTTTGCCTCTTTTTCAACATACACTCTTTCCATGTCATTGACGTGGCAGGGTTTTGTACTTGTTGTAATTGCGCCTTCGCAAATTGATTCATTGTTGTTGTAAGTTTGGAAATGGCTTACCCGTGGTCATGCAACTCCTTATGCAAATGTATGACCATAGGGTCACCTTGAGGAACGTTTGCTCGACTTTGCCATGCCGAAGAACTATCGGCCATTTCATGTAAAACATTACAAGCTTCATTGCAGGGAAGCTTCATAAAATTTCCTTCGGCCAATTGATTTACAATACATTGGTTTGTTGTGTTGATGCCCCTATAGAACGTTTATTGAATCATCACATCGTTCATGTCATTGTTTGGGTACTCTTTCACTATAGTTCTAAAAGACTCCCATATTTCGTGCAAGGGTTCCGTTGGATTTTGTTTGAAAGCCAAAATTTCATCACGAAGCACCGCCATGTGACTTGGAGAAAAGAACTTGGAAATGAATTTGTCCGTCAATTCATCCCACATTATGATGGAATTATTGGGGAGACTTTCTAACCAATCTAACACTTTACCCTGAAGAGAGAATGGGAAAAGTCTCAATCTCAATGCATACTTCGACACGATTGTTTTCTTGCTACCCAACATGTATCTACGAATCCCTTCAAGTGCTTGTAGGCATATTTATCGGAGGCGTTTTATACTCTTTGCTCGAGCAGGGTCAACATAATATTTGTGATTTGAAAGTTCTCCTCCCGAATTTGAGAGAGGAACAATGGCACTCATGTACCCTTGATTTGGGAGAACTCTTGAGGCCACTCTTGGTGGAGGCGGAGGAAGGTCTGGAATGTTCTCATTTGCATTAGCATTTGCATTGGCATTTCAACCTCTCCTTTGATCTTGAGGTAATATATCTTCTTGTTCAAGATCCTAAACCTCCTCCCCCGCGACCATGTTGCCAAGATGGTCATTTTCATTTAAATCCATGTGTACCTGAGTGATTGACACAAACAAAATTAGTAAAAAGAAAGAAAGAGAAGCAAAACAAAACTAGCTACACAGATAGTCAACACCGTAAGCTCCCCAAAAATGGCGCCAAAAAGTGATCGATGCCTACTCAACGCTACACAAACATAGGAAGAGCGGGTCGCAACAGCTTTTACCAAATAGTGGTTCGGGATCAAATTTTCACAGGGAGCTAGTAGTGGAGTTGTATTGTCTGTCTAGCCTAGAATTGCATTTGTACTTCCAATTGCACTTCAAACATTTTTTTGGTTCTTATATTTATAACTTATATTATGATCTAAGGATTAAAGCTAAATTATGCTAAGGAAATATTGCTAGGTTGTAATTAATGGAGAGAAATGCACTAGAGTCGTGGTATCACTTAGGTGGTTAACTAACGGGTAGAAACTACTAAGGATAGATTGATATATTTGGGTCTTAAGCCATAACCATTGCACAATTGTACCCACTCTCACACATCTCGGTAGAGAGATTGATTTTGCCCAATTGACTCTATCGAGACAAATTGGGTTGGCCAATTAGACCAAGCAACTAGGGTTCAAGTAGGGTGATTACTCTCTCGAGATTTAACCCGTTAATTAGGACTATCATTTCTCATGGGTCCATCCTAATTCCTTTTTGTGTCAATTTTGGGGTCATGTCTCTCAAGAAGTGTTAAACCCACAAAGCTAAAATTGGTGTTTGCAACCACCAATCCTTAATTAAACATAAAATCAATCTAAATAACAAATACCCAATATCAATCTATTATTAGAATGCAACACCCATCAATTACCCACAATAGGGTTGAGACACAACCCTAGCTAATGGGTTTATCTAGACATAATTAAAGAGGAAACTGAAGAAATAGAAGAAGAAATAAACATATTAATTAATTACTAAGATGAAACTACAAGAATCTATTGAGAATTTAAAGCTAAAGTGCCAAAAATGGCTAACAGTTGGGTTATTTGGTTAACAGTTCTGTAACGGGTTCAAAAAAATTTATTGGGTTATCGGTTCAGTCTCGATTTGCATTTTTATTATTGGGTAAAAACCAATAACCTAATAAAAATAAAGTAATTTACTAATTTACCCTTAGGTATATACTAGGGTTTTATTTTCCTAATTCCTTCTTCACTCAGTTCTTTTGCCTTTTTTCGATTAATGCTCTCTGCAATCTGAAATTTATTGCTTTTCTTTTCAGGAGTGCTTTGACACTGATTTGGTAAGGGCATGCTGCTTCGTTAGATAATTAAATATCATTAGATATTCTTTAGTTGTTCAACCGGTTCTTAGGTCATAGATCTAATGTAAAGTCAATTTCGTTGTGCATAATTGATGCAATTGCTGATTGTTATATTTTCAAAGTGTTCTACCAGTAAATATAACATTGAAGTATGGGAATATTATGAGAATTTATCCAGTATTCTCGTACCTATATTCAATGATTGGACAGAATAGTCAACTGATGATATGAATCATGCTTCCCAGGTTTATCGGACTAGTTTGTTACTATTTCCGCCTCCTTCACTTGGTTCTCAACGGTAAACAGCTTCTGTTTTACACATATTTGAATATGTTTCGGCTGTTACCTACTCGTATTCCATGCTGGATATAAATAAACCAAGTCTTACCAATTAAGATGTGAAAAATATCACCAGGGTAATTAGGACCCGCGACATTAGAATATCAGCACTCTTAATTTTAGTTTTATTTTATCGGGTAAACCGATAACCGAACCGATAATGATCAATAACCGATTAATCGATAACCGATAACAAATATATTATGGGTTTGGTTATCGGATTATGATATTTGTAAATCGATAATCAATAGGCAAAACCGATAATATTCAAAACCGAACCGAACCGACCGATGCCCACTCCTATGACCGTGGCCGCACTGGCTCTTTGACTTCAACTTATCATCTCTCTTAACTGTGTGGCGCGGACTGCGTAAATGGGTAGCGCGGCTGCGGAAGGCTCTGGCGCGGACCGCGCTAATATGACCGCGGCCGCATGGCTTGCTTTTGACCAACTTTCCAACTCTCTGAACCTCTTGGCGCAGATCGCATGAATAAGTAGTGCAGCCGTGTTAGGCGAACGCATGCCGCATGGATCTTATTGCGGCTGCATTATCAATGTTCTGAATGTGCATCATCCCTGAACTTTCTAGTGCGGTCCGCGCTAGGCTCTCTTTCCTTCACTTCATTTGGTCTTTGATACCTGAGTAGGTTGCACTCCATTTTGAGCCGATCTTTGACATTTCGTCACTTTATCGCTCAAACCTGCAATCAAGCACAATCTGTGAGCATTTTAGGACTATTTTGTAGTAATTTGTACTCAAAGCATAGGCAAGTATGAGCATAAAACACGTTAAAATACTACTTATCATATCTCATACAAGTTATAGGTTCTATCCTCCACAGATCGGTGTTGCCTCATCCCCCTCGTTATGAGTGTCGCTGATTAAATCATCATATTAAGGTTAGTTTCATGTCCCTCAACATCGTGTGCGATGTTGACATCATTAGCTGCAATTTTCAATTTCTTTTTAAGGAACAAAGAATCATACAATTTAGTAATAAATGCAAGGATCAACTGAATTACGCAACTGTCTAATCTCTCTGGTGGGTGCCAAACTATTTACCCGTAAAATAATTTAATTGAATTTGTTACATGATTTATAGACAAGTGAACTGATTTGACCCATAATTGATAAATAAACAAGATTAAAAATAAGACTTGGCGGTTAAAATCGAAGGAAATGACAAGATTAGCTTTGAGAGCAATGCCTCCGAGAACAAAAATAATTTAATGTAAAAAAGCAAACAAATTTATTTGATTAAGCTTCAGAATGAAATATAGCATAAGTTTCGCCAAGAATTTCGTGTCTTACATTGGATGTTGAGCCTACCATTTATAGTTATACCTAGGAAAACAAGATCTTAGGATCAATCTCTTCTTAAATAACAATAAAGGGGCCTTTGATGAATATGTAACGGTAGGTCATGAATACAAATATTCTTTGCAATGGCAGCCCATTTAATGTTAAAGAATATTACTCATTGAAAACTATTCGATGACAAGCATTCGAACTACTCCCATTGTCCAGGCTGCTCTCACGGTTTATCTAATACCAACTATAATTTTTGTTCCGATACTATTTGTCACGTGATTTGTCTTGTACCCATCTTCGATTTTACCTGACGTGCTATCATTTGATCATTTATTGCGGATCAATTTTATCCTATACAATTTTCACATTAGAAGTTATTCAGTTCCATCGGTGCACAGTTAAACTAAGGGACATTTATTATAGTAGGCCGGTCGACCAACTAGTTTATTAAAAAATGGCCTAACTCCCTTATTCTTACCAAAGTTAGCCCAACTTGTATATGTATATTTTAAACAAATATCAACCCTAGTCAAATTTTACTTTTCCACTTCCCCAGTCATCTCTCTCCTCTCACGTCTTTCTTCTTTTTTCTCTCCATCAATTTTCATTCTCATTTATTTTCTCTTTACTAAATCTCCTTCAAAGGTTTTAAGATTTCAACCATAAGCTCCAGAAAACATTAGGATCAAGTCCCAAATATAATTTAAGCTAATATCAACAAAATCAAAGAGACAATTTCGAATTTATTCAAGTTTTTAAGGTCTCCAATGGCGTTTTCTATATAAATTTCACACTACAATATCATATTTTATTCTGAAACTGTTTACCCTCAAAATCGGATAACAGTTAAATTTATATGCGATTTTAAAGATACATGATATAACTTTATACAAATTAAGAAAATAAATTAATATTGAAATAAATGATAAGAAAATAAATGCAGACCACACAAATTGGACAGCCTTAGCACCCTCGAGCCAAGAAATGTCTCAACCCATGTTAGAACAGAATAACAAAATGATAGGAACTAGAAATAACAGTGTATTATTTTTTGGTGCGTATTATAATGTGTATTACAAATGATCAAACCCCCTTTATATAGATGGGGAGTCCTACTTTAGATAGAATTTCATAAAAAGTAAGAAATCTCATGATTTGCCAATTATTCAGTCATTCATTGATACATGTCGAGATTCTCACGCGCGATATCCAACCGCTTATGGATAATTCGGCCTTATGTTATTAGGTCCAATAATATTTCCTTGAGTTTGATTAGAGTCGGGGTCGGTTCCAGATCTTCGGGCTCGATGATCTTGAAGACACGTGTTCTACCTCTGTACTTGATTCGATGCAACTCGGGTTGATCTTTAACCCATCCTGTTTCAACCTCGATCTGTCTTGCAATAGATGAGCCCGGTTTCAACTGTATACAGATAGTCCCCTCATTTTTTGGAGAGTAACTGACTAGAAACGGTATAATCCCTCGATCTTGGAACCAAATCTTCGTGCTAAAAATGACAAAACTGACAAAGCATCTCGTTTGTCATGTCTTTAAAGGCATTTAATGTTTTTCAGTTGTTGGTTGGGTTTTGAACCCCCGTTTGCAAGCTACAAATACCCAAACTTTCATTCATTCAAATTTTACGTTTAAATCTCCTCTACTCTTGTTTTCAAAAAAAAACTTCTAACATTTTCTAAATCTCGCATCATATTTCTTGAGGCGTTTGCAAGAATTTTTGCTTATCTTCATTCCAAAACATTAAGCGCGACCTTCTAACTTCCTTTTCTTCATCTCTATTCAAAAGAAAAATGGCAAAAACCTCTAAGACAGTTCCGCAAATGGAGATTGCCTCTTCGTCACGGCCTACCGGTGATGGATCTGCGGCAGAACCACACCCTACAAAGTTTGTTCCTGGTGGGTGCTCGATCGGTGCTAATTTCATGGTCGAAAACACTTCTTTGGTACCGGGTTGATGCAAGCCGGTCTCCAAATATATGTGTTCAATCATCGATGATCTCCTTACTAAGGTCAAAGAGGATTGCAATTGTGCTGATAAACATGTGGTGGTGCCTTCGCCTGAGGAAGCAATTACTACTTATGTGGAGGGTTTTTAAAGTGTTTACACTTACCCTTTCACTTTGGGTCCCTTAAACCCCGGTCATCATTGCCTTCTGCAAGAGGTACAAGGTGACCCTCGGTCAAATTCATCCTTCTTTCTAGAGGATAGTGATTCTCCTCCATTTTTTTGTAAACAAGATCGAGGGGTGTCCCTCCACACTCTATCATCTCATGCGCCTATATAGTCCTCGATTCTATCGAGGGGATTAATTAAACTTGATAGGGCCCTATTCTTAAGAATAGATAAGGATCAGGACTGACGCTGGATGGGCCAATTCATTCAAGTGAAGACCTGAGACTTAATCTTGACCGAGAACATGTCATTTCTCAAGAAATGGAACATAAAACGTAAGTATAACTTTGCCTTAAGGATTTTGTGTATTGTTTTTCCTTTTTCCTCCCTTATTATCGATGTTTTCTGGTGCAGCCATTTCTCAAATGCCCGATGCGGTTCCTCAACATAAGAGTGGGTCGAGGACCTCGTATCGTAGAATCCTTATTCCAAGCATCCATGGAGCGAGCTATTGAAGGGTCGGTGGGAGGCCAATTCACATGGTAAGATCTCTTTCTGATTCAATAATATTTGATTTCCTTCTTGTGCCGGTAAGTTTTCAATTATTACATTTTCTTTTGTAGGTCTCCCTAAGGATGTTGCTATAAGGACTCCATTCGGTGACGAGGATGCGCCTCTCGAGTCCCCTGCTTCGAGGCAGGGTAATGAGAAGAAAAGGAAGAGGGCCCCAAGTTCTCTGAACTCGAAAAATAAAAAACCAAGGAGAAGGCTAGCGTGAAAACCCAAGGAAAGCACTGGCACTCTGCCCTCGAACTTAGTCCACCGACTAAGAGATAAGTTCGAATGAGAAGAATAGAAATCCAAGATGGTGGCCCGGGTGCGAACGGGGGTCGTGATACAAGAGGCCTCCAAACTGGCAGGTGCTAAAATTGAATCCTCTTGACTTGTAGAGGTCGATGAGAGAACTTTGGTCGAAGCTCCCAAACTAGAAGGGGGATAGGCCGCTCTGCCTCGAATGGGGAGGCCGATAATGAGATCATGGTCGGTTCTTCCTAGACAGCGGATAATTCCCCAAGGGTATACCCCAAGTAATATACCTCTCTAGTTTGCCATTATTATTTTCTGAGTCTATGATTGATAATGCTTAGGCACTGAAATAACGATCCACCGAAGAGCCGCATAGGGTGGTACACCCCTTTAACAACTTTTTGACTGCGTAAACTCTACCGCTATGGAGGATGTCATTGGGTTGGGTGACATACCTATGCCGAAGAAGAGTACATTGAGTGTACCTAAATCAAGCCCGAGATTAGCCAACCAGTTCCCAACCCTGAGCCTGAATCCTGACCGAAAGCGGTCAATTGCCGCTCCTGTAGATGGCCAGGTTCTTTCTGCCCCCATGGGGTGGCTAGTTATCTTCAGTTCTTGGTGACCGAAGAGGATCAGGACAAGATCAATAGATGGATGTGCCTTGTTTGTTCACAAGCATTGAATCGGGTAACCTCAGATACCATTTAATAATTTCTAATGTGTACTTAGATTATTTTATAGATGATTGTAATTCCTCTCCCTGTGTTTGTAGTCTTCGGTAATCCACCATGAAATGTTCCGCTACCGATAGGAGATGAACCAGTACGAGGCCGAGATCCGATGGCTTATTGATAAAAGAGACGTTTGTAAGCTTCTCATTGAGCAAAGAGACGGGGAGTCTAAGGTCCTCTTTGGGCCGAGTTGGAGGTGGCTCGGAAAAAGCTTTCCGACATGGCTGAACATGTAATAAGAGTTTTTGAAGTTACTGATGATGAATCAGACATAGTGACTAATGGTCCAAACCCGCAGGTCCAATAGAAGGTCGACAAGATCAGGAAGCTCCGAGAAAAGGTAGATGCGGTGAAGGCTAAGGCCTAATAATGGAAAAAGAACAAGGACCACCTAGCCTCAAAAAAGAAGACCGCTCGAGCCTATCTAGCTTCAGCTAAAGTCCAGCTCCAAGGTATAAAGGAGAAGTCATGGCGCAGGCCAAGAAGATCGAGGAGCTCTAATCCCTGCTGAATTCGGCCATCTCTGATCGAGAAATTCTAGCCACGGGACTTGAAGAGGCCAAATCAGAGGCAAAAGTAGTTAAGTCCAATGTCGATGAGGTGGTGGCCGTCTATAAGGACGATGCCAAAGAGGCTCAGGTTCGAGCTAAAGACATTATCGAGCATACTAAATGGCAATCTCAAAAGAAGGTCCTCGAGGAAATCCTTGCTCGGATTTTTGACCTATCAGCTGAGATCGAGAATGCAATAGGGTACAAAGCTAAGACTAAAAGATTAGCCTATCCCGAGGATGATAATGACTCTGAGAGTATAAGCGAGTCCAAATGCGGGGAACATCCTGAGGGCGAAGATGCTGCCTTAAATGGGGACTCAGCCACTTAAGCCATTAGATGTTTTTGACTTTTTGTTTCTTGCATTTTTGTTGAGGTCGTTCAGCCTTTGTAAAAAAATTTATCGAGTTGTTTGGCCCTGGTAAATTTCTCTCTCTCTCTCTCTCTCTCTCTCTCTCTCTCTCTCTCTCTCTCTCTCTCTCTCTCTCTCTCTCTCTATATATATATATATATATATATATATATATATATATATATATATATATATATAAGGATTTTTTTCCTTTTCTCGGCTTTTGAATTTTTCTCTTTGCTTTCTTAACTGTATTCACAAAGACCAAAATGCCTAAGCACGAAATAATCAAGTTATGTTTGAAGGTTGAAACAAACCTTGCCTTTACATTAGTCTATTTTAAGTCATTCTTTGGGGGTTCGGTGTTACCAGAAACTTCCCCCCGAAGTATGAGATTATAGTTCGCCGAGGGCAACTTTTAAAACTGGATATGAAAATTTTCTTTCTGAAGGCCTTGTTTTGTTACGGTCTCGGACGTCTCCGAGCAGCATTAATATGGTTGTATCCTTTTAGTTCGGGTGTTGCCCAATGGTCTTGCTTTCTCGAGTTATCCAGGCTTGCCAAAGATAACAGTCCCCGAGTGGGAATGCTTGTGGCCTTTTAGATTTAGAGGTTGCCTAATAGGTCTTATGCCCCCCATGTCTATGAGGTTGAACCGTTCAAGTTTTTTTTCGGACGGCAGTCCACGAGTAATAGAGTGATTGTTCGATCTTATACATGGCGGCCCATAGGCTCTTTACTTTTACAGCTTGTTTGGATGGTTTTTACCCATTATATTGTATCATATTGTTACGTTAAATACGATGTTTGTTTTTATTGTTATTTAAATTTTATTGTATCGTATCGTTAAATGTGTCGCTATATAACAACGAAATGAACCACTTTATGTGACAACCGATTTGGTTCGGTCGCGTCGTTACCTTGTCTTTTTATCTCAATCTCATCTTCATTATTATTAAATAATTCTATTTTATCATTTACCCTACTTTTTTATATAGTAATTTTACCTTGTATTATAATTTTTCTTTATAATATTGCAAATTTATTAATCATATTACTAGTGCATGATATTATGAAATGATGGTAAATGACACAATTTATCCAAACATTATATTTATCAAACGATATAGTACAATACAATACGATACGATACGATGCATTATGATACGATATTTAACGTCCATCCAAACAAGTTGTTAAGGGATCGGAAGCAGGGAATTCTTTAAGAAATGTAAATAAGAGATATTATTTAAAAAATAAGATGATTGCAAGGAAGATACTTCTCTTTTTTTCTTGTGTAAAATAGTTATACATGTGTACATGCTTTATGCCAGGGCTCAATAAATCTATGTGGCCACGGTTCATTTAACAATTTTTCCCTTACAATAAATCCTATCGATCAATAGCCTTCCGCTACGAAGTTTCTTTCCTTGCTAAAGTCAATATCCGGGGATAACGCCCCCCAGTATTCAAGGTTGATTGTAGAGGAACCTCGGATATTGTTAATGCTAGCTTTGACACCGATTCATAATCGGTCCTTGATTCTAAGTCAGCACGATTCATTATTGCCTTGTTAAAACCCTTTCCGGAAAACCCATTTGGGACAAAACTGGTTCAAGGGAAAAAGAGTACAACGCATACTTTCGGACCTAAGGACTTCTTGCTGCTTCATGTCAATCCCCTACAAGTGTTAGTCCAAAATACAAATAAATGAAAATGAATGGGGTCGTACCTTAAAAGTCGTATCATTTTAGGTGAGTTACATTCCAATTGTTCGGCAGTTGTTCTCCATTCATCGTTCCGAGCTTATAGGATGTTTTCCCACTGACCTTGAGAATTCGGTACAGTCCTTTCTAGTTTGGACCTAACTTCCCTTTGTTAGAATTTCGGGTGTTTAACGTGATCTTCCTTAGTACTAAGTCCTCGAAATTGAAGTATCAAAGGTTGTCCCTTCGATTGTACTACCTCTCTATCTATTGCTTTTGGGAAGCCAATCGAACAAGGGCGGCTTCACGCCTTTCATCCAATAGCTCCAGTCTCATATTTATGGCTTCATAATTTGATTCCCTTAATGCATATCGGAATCTAATACTTGGCTCCCCGACTTTGACCAGTACTAGAGCTTTGGCACTGTAAATCGTTGAGAATGGAGTAGCCCCGGTACTGAAACTTCGAGGTCGTGCGATATGCCCAAAGAACTTCGGCCAGGATATCCTTCCATTTCCTTTGGCATTGGTTAACATTTTCTTAAGGTTTTGGATTATTGTTTTATTGGAAGAATGGGCTTGTCGTATACCACTAGGGTGATAAGGTGTCGATAAGATTCTTTTGATCATATGATCTTCGAGAAACTTGATCACTTTACTGCCGATAAACTATTTCTCGCAGTCACATACAATTTTAGATGGCATTCTGAACCAACATATGATGTGTTCCCAAATAAAGTCGATAATTTCCTTTTCCATGACCTTTTTGTACGCGTGTGCTTCAACCGACTTAGAATAATAGTCAGTCATAAATAAGATAAATTGAGTCTTTCCTGGTGCCCATGGAAGAGGGCTGATGATGTCCATTCCCCAATTCATGAATGGCCATGTGACAATAATGAATGCATCAGTTCCCCAGATAGGTGAATCATCGAAGCATGTCTTTGGCATTTGTCACATTTTTGTTCGAGCTCCTTCGCATAGTAATAGCCGACTCTAATCACCTTTCGAACCAAGGATTTGGTGCCTGAATAATTTCCATAGGTGCCCTCGTGGACATCCCTCTAAACGTACTTGCTATCTCTTGGTGTTGGTCCAAGTAAGGATTAGTTTTGAAGACTGACAAAGGAACGCGTGATGAACCAGGTCCATCACTCGAGAGAACAAAAATGGGCAGATTCAAGCATATGGGTTGCACGTGAAGGAGATAATCTTACTTTGGTGTATTTAATATCTCCTGGTTGAAAAGGTTGCATAATTGATAAGGAGAAGGAGTCCTTAATCAAAGAGAACACTATCAAAGATATATAAGGAGTTAGAAGTTGAAATCAACTAGAACTCTTCCACCAAGGAAGCGTTGCATCAGAACTCTAGTTATTACTTCATCTACTAACTCTATAAATTGCAGGATGTTCTCAAGTGAGGAAAAACACATAAGGATCCCCTGAGGATTATACAAGTCGGCACAAGGCCCCAAACACGGAAATATGCCCAATTTTCACATAAAAGGGGTTGCACAAAAACACAGAAGTTAAATGTGAATTGGGAGCAAAATAGCAAGGCTTTTTGCAAGAAGTTCGTGTATGATTCAAGAGTGCAAACCTGAAGCTACATGAACCAGATTGAAGAACCAGCTCAATAAAGAGTTTTATGTGTCTTTCTTTATTTATAGTTCAATTTTAGTAGGTGATTTTACATTGTACCTTTCAGCTTATTTAGAAGCAATTGTATTAGGTACGTAGAGTTTTCAAGTTAGGGTTAACTTGAAGTTTTCGCAACAGTTGAGACTGTGTGCCACAACGGGATTAGATTTAATCCTTAGGTTTACAAAGATATTTTGTAAATGGTGTTTCGGCTTAGCGATTTTAGTAGAAGTTTGGGAAAATCCTACTGAGTAGTAGGTCGTGGTTTTTTCACTTTTTGAGCTGGGTGTTTTTCACGTAAAATCTCTGTGTTCTTTATTTTCTGTATTTATTATTTTGCAACAGTACTAGTTGGAACACATAGAAAAACCAGGTCATTCATAAGCAATTTAAGTGAAAAATTGGTACCACACAAATCACCCCCCCCCCACCTCCTCTAGTGTGGTATTGACGTATAAAATATCAATTGGTATTAGAGCAGGTTATCATTGAAAAGGCTAACACCTTAGGAAAAGATCAACATGAGTGCACCACCTGGGAATTGGAAAGGGCAATCCACTGCTAAGCCTCCACTTTTCAATAGTCAATACTATTCTTTATGGAAGAATATGATGAGGGATCACATCATAGGATAAGACTATGAACTCTAGGACATAGTCACTGATGGTCCTCTAGTAACTACAAAGAAGAATGCTGAAGGAGTGGATGTGCCAAAGATAAGAGTTGAATGCACTGCTGAGGATTTGAGTAAGTGGGAAAAGAATGCTAAATATAAGAAATTGCTTATGTGTGGACTTGGTCCAGATGAGTACAGTAGAATTCAAAGCTGTACCACTGCTAAGGAAATCTGGAACACTTTTCAAGTTGCTCATGAAGGAACACCTCAAGTGAAGAGGTCCAGAGTAACATTGTTGTATACTCAATATGAGAATTTCACCATGACAGAAGGAGAAACCATCCAAGAGAGTATACAAGGTTCACCACACTGATAAATGAACTTAAGTCTCTTGGAAGGGTTATTCTTGAAGAAGACAAAATTGAGAAGATTTTGACAAGGGTTCTACTAGTCTCTTGGGAAAGCAAAATCACTGTTATTCAGAAATCAAAGAACATTGCAACTCTTAAGTTGGATAAGCTAATTGGAAATCTCACTGCCTATGAACTTAGAAGGAATACCATGAAGATGGATGCACCCAAGAAGGAAAGAAGCATGGCATTCAAAATCACTGAAGGTGTTGATCTAGAAGAGGATGAAATGACAATGATTACAAAGGAATTCAAGAAATACCTAATAAGAGGAAATTGTCCTTCAAGAAGTGGAAGCTACAGCAAACCAAGGATTCCTGAAAAACAAGACAATGAGGGGTGTTACAATTATGGGAAGACTGATCACCACTTCATAAACTGCCCGCAATGGGAAATTGAATGGAATAAGGAAAGAGCTGAATAAAGGAATGGGAAGAAGGAACAGGTTCAACCCAAGAAGAATAAAGGATCCACAAAGGCTATGGTTGCTGCCTAGGGAGAAAGCTCAGATGAGGACTCAGAGGGTGAAGATGGAGATGAACAAGTATTATGGCAATTGGAGAATCCGACGAGGAATCTGAGGTAAGTATAAATCATCTCAAAGACAAGATCAATTTTTTGTCTAAAGAAAGGCTATCTGAGTTACTCCCGGATTTCATTGATGAATCTGAGGATCTAAACAATAAAAAGGAATGGCTGTCTAAAGAGTGTGTGATTTTAAAAGCCAAGTGCAAAAATCTAGAATCTAGGGCTAATGAAATTGACAGCAAAAATGTTGTATTGAAGAACCAGGTTCATGAACTTGACACGACTATCCTAGAATTTAGATCATAAAATATAAAATTGAAATTAGGAACTGGTAAAAAGAAAGTTGATCAAACACAACTCACTTTAGAAGAAAATATAGGAAAAATAAAAGATGAGTTGTACAAAAGAGATGAGCAGATAAGAGTCCTTGAGGAGGATCTAAACAAGGTTAAGCACGAACTAGACAGAACCTGTAAATGGAATAAGTCCTCCGATGCACTTTCATAGCTACATGAACACCATAGTAGCAATAAGAGAGGGCTTGGTCATGGGACTCCTGCACCTAAGTGGGATCCCAAAAGCAAGTACCTCACATTTCCTGAGAACATAATTTGCACACAGTGTGGTAAACCTGGTCACTATAAATCTGAATGTATTGCAAAAGAAAAGGCTAGTCAAAAGAATAAAGAATTTGTTCAAGGGAAAAATAGGCTTCCACGTTGGGCTAAAAAGAATTTGATTCACTCTTTTGCCTATAGAGAGGGACCCTGACTAGTTTGGGCTCCTAAGACTAACCCTTTATTTCCTTTTGCGAGTCCAAGTGAAGGGGAGCAGGCAAACATGGTACATGGATAGTGGTTGCTCAAAGCATATAGCAAGAAGCAAGAACCAGTTCCTTTCACTTGAGAACCTCAACGGAGGTGATGTCTCCTTTGGAAATGGGAAGAAAGGTGAGATCACTGGGGTTGGAAATGTAGGTAAGACTGCTTCTCACTCTATTGAGAATGTCTGCTTGATAGATGGCCTAAAATACTGCCTAATAAGACAATCATAATTGTGTGATGGAGGTAACTTGGTACCATTCACCTATACCAAATGTTTTATGATTAATCTTACCACTAACAAGATTGTTTTGCAAGGAAAAAGAGTAAATAATATATATTGAAGATTTGTCCACACTTTCAAAAATGAACTCACTTGCTTAAATATGTTGGATAATGATCCCCTCATTTGGCACAAGAGACTTGGAGATGCCAGTCTAAGTCAACTCAACAAACTAGTCTCCAAGGACTTGGTGATAGGACTGTGTAACATTAAGTTCAAGGAAGACAAAATTTCTTAGGCTTGTGCAAGGGGAAGCAGGTAAGATCCTCTTTCAAAAGCAAGAAAATGGTAAGCACCACCAAAACGATGGAATTGGTCTATATGGATCTCTGTGGTCCAATGAGAATATTAGGCAGATATGGTAAAAGATATGTGATGGTGCTTATTGATGATTACTCTAGGTTTACTTGGACATTGTTTTTAACATCTAAAGATGAAGCATTTGACATGTTTACTTCTTTTGTTAGAAAAACATAGAAACAACTAGGTAATCAACTTGCGCAATTAGGTCTGATCATGGAACTGAATTTGAAAATGCTAACTTTGCTGAATTTTTGCATGCTACATCATAAATAGTTGCATGACTAGACCTCTTGTTAAGAAGATTCCCTATGAATCACTTATAAGGAGGCTAAATATATCCCATCTTAGGGTATTTAGATTCAAGTTCTTTGTTCACAATAATGGCAAGGACTTCCTAGGTAAGTATTATCCCAGAAGTGATGAGGGAGTATTGTTGGGATATTCTTCACATAGTAAAGCTTATAAGATATACAGTAAAAGAACTATGTGGGTAGAAAAAATATATATGTTATTTGTTTAAAACTAACATTCTTTCTGAAAGGCAGGAATAAGATAATGAAGAGATTGGGCTAATAAGAAATTCAAATGGTGAAACCACAGTCCAGACTGAAGCTGCACCAGAAGAAGGAACAGATGATAAAACAGGTTCTTCTACCCAGGGGAACATGACAGGGGGAACTGACTAGAGAGGAACTGATCCTCCAACCTCAAGGGAACCTGTCTAGGAACCTATTCCTTAGTAACAAACCAGGAAGGAACATCCAAAGAAATTGACACTCTTATTGCAACATTCACGAAATTGGATATAGATGAACCTGGTTCATCTGTTGATCAGAAGTTGTATAAGGGAATGATTGGTTCTCTTTTATATCTCACTACTAGCAGACCTGACATTATGTGCAGTGTAGGTCTTTAGGATTGATTTCAGGCAAATCCAAAGGAGTCCCACTTGACTAATGTAAAGAGAATATTGAGATACTTAAAAGGCACCACTGACCTTTGCCTTTGGCATCCCAAAGGTAGTAATTTTAACCTAGTGGAATATGTTGATGCTGATTATGTAAGTTTTCTAGTGGATAGGAAGATCCCCTCTACTATGGCACACTTTCTTGGTTCATGTCTTGTGCCATGGGCTACTAAAAAGCAAAATTCAGCGGCCTTATCTTTTGCTAAAGCTAAGTATGTTGTTGCTGCCTCATGATTGTGCTCAATTGTTGTAGATTAAGCAATAGTTGATGAATTTTGGCATTGAAGTAGGTTGCATCCCTATTTTTGTGATAACACTAGCGCTATTAGTATGACTAAGAATCTGATTCATCATAAGAGAACTAAGCACATAGATGTTAGACACCATGTTTTGAGGGACAACTATGAGAAAGATTTCATCACTGTGGAGTTTTGTGCTACAGACAAGCAAATTGCTAACATCTTCACAAAATCCTTAAATAGAGATCACTTTGAGAGGAACATGTTTGCGTTGGGGATGATTAAGATCACCTAAAAGGATTAATTCAAGTTTAATGGAAAAAAATGAAAAAAATATATTTGGTTAGAAAGTTTGTAAATTGTGTATAGTTAGATTAAATCTTGCTCAGGCTCATACTTTGAATAGTATACTCTTGTGCCATGTATTAAAATGACTCATTAGTCTATAATGATATTTTCTCTATTTTGGAAAATTCAGACTTACACAAGAGAATTATCAGTGAAGAACCTGGTTCAACAAGATAACACGGTATGTTTTATACACTCTGTATAATTTAGAATAACTATATTTAGATCATGAGCAGAGTCCTACCAAATATCAAAGTTCTTTTGAACTTATCCGTTACAAGTGAACAAGTTACGTTCCAGACTCCTGACCATATTAAACTACCTAGATTCTTTTAAGTCTGCTACTCAGGAGGAATAAAGTGGCTCTTCCTAAATTGAACAGGTATCTTCTGATTCTAAAATTTCTCTAGAGATAATTTCTAAAGTTTTTGCAAATTTGGAGAATAGATTTGTAGGATCTAGAATAGGTGATGGAATCTGGAGAAGTTGGTGGTAAAAATAAAAAAAAGGGAGAGCAAGGGTTCTAAGAGTACTGTGAGGGGAAAGGGGACAAGAGTGGATGATTCTTCACCCACTAACATGAGTTTAACCAAAGACGCAGGTGCAATGTTTGATTGGGGAGATGAATCTGGTTCATCTGTAGTGGAAACTCTCATAGACTTGTATAAGAAAGTGACTGAAAGCTATAATCCATCTTCTTGATAAAGTTATCAATGGCACCAAAACTCATACCATTCCCTATGGCTTCATTCTCACAACTGTGCCTGCACATTTCAATGTACCTATGAAAAAGTAGGAGGTTAGTGCAAGGATGTATCATTTTTGGGTTAATACTCTACTTGCTTGCGATTTCGAAGTCAATGTCACTCCTAAAGAACCTAGTTCATCCAAAAAGGTACCAGTGAATAGCAAGGTCAGGGACTTGGAACAAGAAAGTGGGGCCAAGGATGCTGAGATTGAAAGGCTGAAGAAGAGGTTGGTTGGGATGGAGACAAAGAGAGATGCTCTCTGAACTGAGTTGGCAAGAGAAAAAGAGAAGAAGGGTGGCATTCTTCAAGGTGTTCTGAAACTCCTCCAAGTCAAAAATCAAGTATCTAGTTCTTCCCAGTCTTAAGCCTCCTAGCCTAGTGTAGATCAACCAGTGACCCTTGTTCAGGACGTTTTGTTTATTTGCTCATGTTTTCAGTATTTTTATTTCTTCTTATGCTTTGCGGTAGAATCTTATCATTCATCTATGAAATTCGCTGTTTTTGCTCTAACTGTTTGTTCATATTTCTTTGATGGTTAAAATACTTAGCTTGATCTATGATGATTAATCCATGATTGCATTTGAAGTAAGCCCAGTGGCCATGAGTAAGCATTAAAATCTGATTATCTCACATTTTTTATGCAACTTTTCGATGATTCCAAAAGGGAGAAAAAGGTTGTGCTTTAAACAAGTGATGTTTACACTTTGAACAGTGACGTTTATAACCTAATGTACCTGGTTATGATAAGTAATAAAAAGGAAAAATGTTTCTAACATTGTGTTGATGTTGAGCTGAGTTGAAACAGGGCCTAAGCTTATGAAAAGCACAGAGTTTGTCATCATCAAAAAAGGGGAATTTTTTGTCCCAAGTAAATGTTAGTTTTGAAGAATGAAAAAGGAACTCAGGATGAACCAGGACCATCACTCAAGAGCACAAAAACGGGCAGATTCGAGCATGTGGGTTGCACGTGAAGGAGATAAGCTTAACTTGGTATATTTAATATCTCCTGATCGAAAAGGTTGCATAACTGATAAGGAGAAGGAGTCCTTAATCAAAGAGAACACTATCCAAGATAGGGAAGGAGTTAGAAGTTGAAATCAACTAGAACTCTTCCACCAAGGAAGAGTTGCATCAGAACTCTTGTTATTTCTTCATATACTAACTCTAGAAATTGCAGGATGTTCTCACATTAAAAGGGTTGCACAAAATGCAGAAGTAAAACGTGAATTGGGAGAAAAATAGCAAGGCCTTTTGCAAGGAGTTCGTGTGTGATTCAAGAGTGCAAACCTGAAGCTACATGAACCAGATTGAAGAACCAGCTCCATAAAGAGTTTTATGTGTCTTTCTTTATTTCTAGTTCAATTGTAGTAGGTGATTTTACATTGCACCTTTCAGTTTATTTAGAAGCAATTGTATTAGGTACATAGAGTTTTCAAGTTAGATTTAACTTGAATTTCTCGCAATAGTTGAGACTGTGTGCCACAATGGGAGTAGAGTTAATACTTAGGTTTACAAAGAGTTTTTGTAAAGCTACTTTGGCTCAGTGATTTTAGTGGAAGTTTGGGAAAATCCTACTGATTAGTAGGTCCTGATTTTTTCACCTTCTGAGCCGGATGTTTTCCACGTAAAATCTTGGTGTTCTTTATTTTCTGTATTTATTATTCCGCAACAGTAGTTGTTGGAACACATAGAAGAATCAGGTCCTTCATAAGCAGTATAAGCGAAAAATTGGGTGCCACACAAATCACCCCCCCTCTTGTGTGGTATTGACGTATAAAACATCACTCGGTCCCAAACATATTGCAAGAGGTCCATCAAACATCCTTCTGAACAAGGTTCCATCCTTGGACAAGTTGAATCGGGCTACCATTGTGCGCAAGGCCTTCGATTCTTTTGGATCTGAGGGAAGTTTCCCGGTCTTCAAATACTCTACGTATTTATTTCTCCAATCCTAAGTTAATCTTATCGAGTTTATTTTGGCGTCTCGAGTTGAGCTCGTTGTCTTTGATCGACGACCCTAAATTCGCAAGGGCATTGACCTTACTATTTTGATCTTGAGGTATGTGCTGCAAATTCCACTCTTCAAACCGATGTAATGTTACCTACAACTTATCTAGGTATCTTTGCATTCATTCTTCTCTAACTTCGAACATTCCATTAACTTGGTTCACCACAAGACAGAGTCATATTTAGCTTCGATCACCCCCGCCCCCAAGCTTTTGGCCAGATCAAGACCTTTAATCATGGCCTCATATTCGGTCTTGTTGTTAGTCAATTTCATAGTTCTAATGGATTGTCTAACTACATTGCTTGTGGGTGACTTCAGCACGATGCCAAGTCCAAAC
The DNA here is from genome assembly GCA_034376525.1 of Nicotiana benthamiana. NCBI lineage: Eukaryota > Viridiplantae > Streptophyta > Magnoliopsida > Solanales > Solanaceae > Nicotiana > Nicotiana benthamiana. Next base: position 45,149,643 of record CM067333.1, on the reverse strand, counting down.
CCATTTGCATTCGAGGCACAGTCCGTAAAGAGGTTCCAGATTGCCGAAGACCCCCCTAGTTTACCAACAACCCTCTTTCGACTTCGAGTAAGTCGGCCAAGAAATCTCCCAAAATTTGAGACTTAATGGTTGTCCGGGGTCGATATGCAATATCGTACTTGCTGATTTCTATAAACTATTTGGCCAATCGATCCGAGAGTTCGGGCTTATGTAATAATTTTACAATGGATAAGTAGTCACAACACATATATTATGGTACTGAATATATAGTTTCAGTTTCCTAGCAGCGCTTAGCAAAGCGAGCGCTAATATTTCTAGGTTGGGATATCTAGTTTCGTCCTTACCTAAGGTTCTGCTAATGATAATAGGTGAATTAGACTATAATTAGGCCCTGAAGAACCACATTCTTGTATAACTTTTATAGTAAAAAATGATAACAAAATACTCTGATTAGTGATTTTCATGCTTGCAGGCTATATTCAATAAAAAAAATCTATATAGTACTTTTGGGATCAATTACGGAGAAAAAGAGGCCAATCTTACAATATCCGCAATGTGCACCAAGCAAACCCAGAAAAACCAAAACTGAAGATGGTATGTCGCGGTCACGGCATAACCGCGGCAAAATATTGTTGTGGAGTCTGAGATGCACTTCGGTCGCGGTCTTGGCGTAACCGCGGCAGGACGCGTAAAGTTCAGGGATTAAAGTGCAAAACACGGGATTTTTAGCCCAAAAGCCTATATTAAACAAGAAAACTCGCCCAAGGGAGGCATGTTATGTTTTAGAGAGTACTTTGGCAAGAAGAACAAGTGTGAGATATAACCCAAAACATTATAGTTCTTATTCTCTTTTATTTTTCTTGCAATTTTCGATTATGAATATTTTCGTAGTTTATATCTCCATTGTTATGAGTAGCTACATACCCTAATTTAAGGTTTTGGTAGAACCTGTTGGACATGACTTGGTTGTTATATTAATATAGTTTGAATTGGTTGTTAATCTCTATTTGTTCATCTATATTAAAGGGCCCTCAATTATCCGTTCATATTTATTATGTATCTACTTGAGAGAGAGTGCATATTTAGGTAATTGTATGAACAACATCACTTCCAGATTATAGACTGGAGTCATAACCGAGGGTTTAGAGGCTGGACTAGAGATAACGGTACCTCGGGTGCAATCTAAGTGAATTGTATTGTGATCTAGCTAGAGTAGCTGGAGAGAGTGCATCTAGTAAATTGTCATAATTGCTTGAGAAAGATTTATGATAGCTGGAGCATTCATGATTGATAGAGACAACTAAATCATAGTTATAAGACATATACAACCAAGGAAATTCCAACTATTTACACATCAAGCATAGCTAATTTTCAGCTGTTAATTACTTTCAGTCTTTAGTTGTTAGAAAAATCAACAATTGTGAATCATAAAGTTTGGGGAATCAGATTGTTTGAATTTAGTAAATCTGACAATAGTAATTGATAGGTTAATTCTTTGTGGTTGGACTCTAGGCATAAATACTCAGATTATAGTTGCAACGCCCGTTTAGTCTTTTGCGAGACTCAGTTAAGCGTGATCAGCTAACATAATAAATTATGAATTCGCTATTTCTAATATTTCCAAATACAAGTAATTTTTGTATGCCCTCGACGTGTGAAGCAATGGTGGGCTCAATAGATAAAGCTTAAGTTCTTCCAAGGCCTGTAGGCATTCCGGGGTCCAAACGAAATTGTTTTTCTTCTTTAGTAACGAGAAAGATTGATGGCTCTTGCCGGAGGACCTCGAGATAAATCACCCTGGGGCGACAATGCACCCAGTTAGACATTGTACAGCTTTCACATTGCCCACTAGTGTGATATCCTCGATAGATTTGATCTTATCGGATTTCATCTCGATTTTTCGATTGGATACCATGAACCCGAGAAACTTACCTGATCTGACTCTGAACACACATTTTTTTAGATTCAGCTTCATATTGTACTCCTTCCATATACTGAATGTTTCCTGCAAATACTTTAAATGGTCCACTGCTTGCAAGGACTTAACTAACATATCATAAATGTAAACTTCCATAGATTTCCCTATTTTTTTCTTCGAACATCAGATTTACAAGGCGTTGGTAAGTGGCACCATCATTTTTTAATCCAAATGGCATTACGTTATAGCAGTATGTGCCATACTTAGTGATGAAGGAGGTTTTTTCTTGATCATCCGAGTTCATTCGTATTTGGTTGTACCCGGAGTAGGCATTAAGAAAATTGAGGATCCTGTAGCCGGCCACGGCACCGATCATGCGGTCGATGTTAGGCAAATAGAAAGAGTCTTAGGGCATGCCTTATTTATATCTTTATAATCCACACACATACTCAGTTTATTCTCTTTTTAGGGACCACTACTACGTTTGCTAACCATTCCGGGTATTTGACCTCCCAGATGGACCCTATTTAAGGAGTTTAGTTACCTCGTCCTTGATGAAAACATGTTTGATCTCAAACTGAGATCTCCTTTTCTACTTGACCGGATGGAATTTTGTGTCCAGGCCCAGCTTGTAAATGTTGATCTCCGGTGGGATCTATGTCATGTCGAGATGGGGTCAAGCAAAAAATTCCATCTTAGCTATAAGAAATTGATGTGTTTTTTCCTGAGCTCGGGAGTTAACCCCATGTCAAGGTATACCTTCCAATCGGGCCGATGTTTCATTAATAGAAATGGTCTATCTCTTTGACCGTTGATTTGGTAGCAACAGAATCGCCGGCGACTATAAAGGATCGAGGAACCCCGTAAGCATCGTCTTCGTCAGTCCCTTCCCCTGCTTGTCCTGTTGGGTCGAGGCTGGCATCAGTGGTTGCAATTTGACTTCCTGTTTTGATTAATTCAAACTTGGGTCTAATTGTTGATGAGAGTGTTGATCTTGGAATTACTTCATCGACGGCAAACATCTCCTTTGCGGTGGCCCCGTAGACCATTTTAATCTCCTATGGTGTTGGGAATTTTAATACCTGGTGAAGGGTCGTGGGAACAGCCCTCATGTGTTAGATCTATGGTCTCTCAAATAGGGCATTGTACCTCATGTCCCCTTCGATCACATAAAACTTGGTCTCTTAGATTGTTCCGGCTGCATTTATCGATAACGTTATTTCTCCTTTAGTAATTTCGCAAGCCATGTTGAATCTGTTTAGCACTCGGGCTCCAGGTACAATTTGGTACTTTAAGCCGAGTTCTCCTACAACCCTTGATCAAATGATGTTGGCCGAGGTACCTGTATCAATTAACACACGTTCAACTCGAGATTTATTCATGAGTACAGATATTACCAGTGCATCGTTATGGGGCTGCATGATTCCTTCTGTGTCCTCATCGTTGAAAGACAAAATTCCTTCTGATATATAATCTTGAGTCCATTTCTCCCTCGTGATGTATACTTTGGTGCGTATCGGACCTTGAGGAACATCGACCCATTCGATGATCATATGAATGACGTTTTGAGATTCTTCTTGCTCTGTTTGTTTATTAGAGTCCCTATTTTTGAAATAATTCTTGGCTCGGTTGCTCAAGAATTCCTAGCGCGTTTTGGAATAACTGGGCTACTTCTTCTCTCAATTGCCAACAATCCTCTGTTATGTGGAGTGCCATGATATTTGCAAATATGGTTGGGATCTCTTTGGGCTGGATCGCTTTGTAAAGGTCGAGACCATTTGGTAACTTTGATGTGTCCAGTAGCCGAAACGATGGTAGCCGCATCAATATTAAAGTTGTATTCTGATAATCGTGGTGCTTATTTAGGTCGGATAGGCCTGTCTAAGTCGTTCTTGCTCATGAGCCCTCGAGAGCTCTGACCTCGATCGTTTCTCCTTTCATTACGCACAAAACTTCTCCTAGATCCGTTGTTTCTATGATCTCCATTATATGGTTGGTACTGATCTCTGTTCAACCTCGATTCTCGGTCAATATCTCTCTTGATTCTATCAATGGGTCTGAAAGGATAAACTAACTAGCAAGGAGCCCCAAGTTGATCGTCTTTGACCATTATCTATGATTGATACCGATTATGCACATCGGCCCAAGTAACAGTCGGGTACTCTATCATATTCTGCTTCAACTCTTGTGAAGCCAACGAAGTTCGAATATTGATTCCATGGGTAAAGGACTGAATGGCCCAATCATCGGCGATCGTTGGTATGTCCATCCGTTATACTTGGAATCGAGACACGAATTCTCTAAGCATTTTGTTGTCCTTATGCCTTGCCTTGAAAAGGTTCGACTTCCGGGTCTCAACCTTGATAGACCTCGCATGAGCATTTATGAAAGAATATGCAAGCATAGCAAGTGAGTCAATAGAATTACGGGGTAAATTATGATACCATATCATAGCTCCCTTTGACAGGGTATCTTCGAATTTCTTTAGTAAGACAGATTCGATCTTGTCATCCTCTAGATCATTCCCTTTGATGGACATGTGTAAGAGGTGACATGCTCGTTCGGATTGGTCGTTCCATTGTATTAAGAAATCTCGGGCATGCGGAACTTCTTAGGGATCGGCTTGGGAGTCGCGCTAGGGAAAAGGTTTTTGCACGAACTTTTTGGAATCCATACCCTTCAATATTTGCGGTGCTCCGGGGATTTGATCGACCCTGGAGTTGTATGTTTCTACCTTATTGTCGTTTGCCTCAGTCTTCTTTTCCCCTGACTCAATTTGTTTTGTCAGTCCTCGAGCATCTTCATGATTACAGATCCCCGATTTTTAGCGTGATAATATTTTCTAGAACTTTTACATATCTATGTTGCATTATAAACATTTTTACTCACGTTAGAGAGGTTATTACTTAATTATATTTCATATACATTTTTTATTTGTATATATGAAGTAAATATATAAGACTCCAATCTTCACTATTTTCTCTCCATCTTTTTCCTCCCCCAAGACAAGAGGGGTTGCTCTGATGGTAAGCAACCCCCACTTCCAACCGAGAGGTTGTGAGTTCGAGTCTCCCCAAGAGCAAGGTGGGAAGTTCTTGGAGGGAAGGATATCGGGGGTCTATTTGGAAACAGCGTCTCTACCCTAGGGTAGGGGTAAGGCCTGCGTACACACTACCCTCCCCAGACCCCACTAAGTGGGATTATACCGGGTTGTTGTTGTTGTTCCTCCCCCAAATCCAAACATGGACGCTTCAAAACCAATCTATATATTCTTATATCTCAATTAATAAGAAATCACAATTCTACTCTTTTAGTATCGAACTTTTGGTAATCAGATTTAAAGCTTCAAACTTAATCGATGGGACTTTAACTAGAAAAAAATCTTAGCCTCTGGCAGTTGAGATTTTCAAATACCGAAAGGAATCTGCCAACAAAATCTATTCGTCTAATGGAAACCTTCTTCTCATGATTAAAGATGGTTGTAATAAACTATTATAAAGTTGTTGACTCCATTAAAAACTCAATTAACAGTCGTTAAAAAGCTTGGGGCTTTGAATTCAAAATCGGATTTTACGAAATTATTTGGATTGGATGTTATTGCAAATGATTGAGAATATTTTTTGTAGTTTATATGTCAATTTGAGAAAATTTGTTGAAGATTTCTAGTTGATTTTCAGTTGGAATTTCATATTTAAACTCGAATTAGAAGATATAAATAAATTGTATGCAAAATGTATGTCGTGTGTACAAGGACATATGAAATATATACAACTAATATAAATTGTATACAAGTTAATATATGCAAGTTGTATGCGTTTGTCCGGATTATGTATAATAAAAAATATTATATGCAAGTTGTACATAAGTTGTATGTAAATTATAGCTTTTGATCCAATTTTGTACAGTAAAATTTATTTACAAGTTGTATATAAATTATATAGTTTGACGGAATTTGTATATATTTTGTCAAAAATCTAATTACTTTTTGTAAATAGAAAAAGTTAGCTAACACTGGAAAACAATATCCTAATTTTATCTATAGGAGAAAATCCCTTTTTCTAGAAAGCAAATCAGTAGATGTTGTTTTTGGCCCAAGGACCCACATTTCATGTGATAATACATACTCTAAATTATAGATTCTAAAGAGAACTTGAAACAGAGTTACTATTTGGTTTGATTTTTGTACTGAATGTTTGTTTTTACCTTTCCAACTGGAAAAAGGTGTCTAATACAGTTAACACAAAGTAAAGCCAATAGGATAGGGTTTGGTGAATAATTGAACAATCATAAAGTCATGCCAGCTGAGTGAACTTATGAACAATGAATTATATTGGTATAATAAATATAGCATAAAATCTACTAGTTACATAAACACTGGGCAACCTTTACCAGTCAAGCATAACGCTCTCTTTTCATGCTTAAACCAAATTATTATGTTTTCCATTTTTTTATAACCCGTTTTACCAATTATAGTATCCGTTTTTTCCACTGGGCAATTTGTAGGCAACTCTAATATTACTTTGTACTATCAGAATAGCCATTAGACAACTGTCCGTGGCAGTGACTAATCAGCAATCAAAACGTTTCTTTCCAGGAACCACAATGAAAACAAGGGATTACTCTTTTTCATTTTTAAATTTTGGAAAAATAAATGTGCTAAACTGCGAAATAAACTTTATAATGACAACTTTTCTGATCCAAGGATACAATATTACAATGACCCACATTTGGGTGCTAACTACTCAGGAAGAACGGAATAGAAACAAGAGAAAAAAATCAAAACATGTACACATGCTACATCAAGTAAAACTTTATCTAAGGAATTGGGTGAATGAGGCAAGCTTCTACTCCAAAGTCTTCAGAAGCCTAAACAGCCCCGCGGCCTCTCTAATCCTTGAGAACTCGATACAAAATGCTTGTACTTCAATGAAGAGATCATGGACTGCAGAGAACAATAGAAGCACCAAGTATTCAGTTAACAAGTATATCCTTTAGCATCCTGGTACCGAACAGATCTCTTTGTGGTTTGCTCACAAATCGAACCAAAAACAGCAACTACTCCCCGAATAAAATGCAGACGTACAATTTTAATTAAGAAATACAGACGTACATCAATTCATGGTACTAAAAAAGAAAACTTAAAAGCAAGGGTAGACCATATAGTCCACACATTATGCACTTAACAGCATTTGCCAAGACTAGGCTCAGAAAGTTGCTGCAAGCTGAAATACCAAACTTCAGCGACAGATGAGCAAACATCAAACCAAGCATTAAAGGTGTTCATCTCGGTTTAAATTTAATGCATCTAGTCTTGTTATTATTCTCCCATTCCTCTGTCGCAACCCCACAGATAAATTGGCACTTGCGCTCCATCTAGCTGCTTGTTTCTTGTAGCATTCTCAAAATACTCATCATAAAATGTATGCAATATCTGTGGTATTGCATGCTAAATAATTAACGGAATACACTAAAGCGATGATAATAGACATTTACCATTTATGATCTTATTCCGGATCAAGCTCTGTAGGAAAACACAGACAAGTCTTACAAGTCGATTTTGCATATATCTATCCTGAAAGTTTGGAAAAGAAGTATGTTAAACACGTAACCAATGAGAATAACATTGTAGATTCTAGGAATGTCAGCAAATGGAAATCAGTGAGTGTCTTATGACACAATTCATATGTCACAGACCCTTCCCTTCCTACATTAGAGATTTGGAGCCCACTTCCAAGTGAAACAGATTCACACCCTTTCCAGTATTATACTAAGTATCAGTTCATTGATTCACTTACTTGTGACATCTACTCTTTACCAGCTATAACAACAAAAAAAATGCAACCGAAAAGAACTACATGATCGAAATAGAATGAGTGCAAAGGTCTTATAATCTCCAGAGGCAGGATAGTTGCAGGCAAGTGACACTGTTTACCCAAATTAATAGTATTTCACCCCACATGCTTTATGATAAGGAACATCATCAAAGAACCTACAGAAATACCAAGTTTCCTTCATCACAACACCAATCTGAAATTGAGATGATAAAATGGGTGAGAAACCAATTCAGGAATAGCATGGTAACCCACGTAACTCCTGCCTCCTGGTCAGTTAAGAGTTTGAATAAATCACACTCCGAATAACCTAATAGTTGCCCGGTTCAATAAATTGAGCCGCTTCAAGTCAATGGAAAGTTCAACTGATAGGAAAGAAATTATGCAGACAGAGGACCTTGATGTTCTCGCAGGAAGATATACAATTGGTGATGTACATATGTATGAATTCGGTTGGCAATTCAACTGCTTGAGTGAGCCTGTTAACAACTTCCATTGAATGAAGACTCATCTCCATATTAACAAGAACGGTAAAATATCTGCAACAACATATAAACTGCAGAATCTCAGCATGTGTTATGAAATTCAGTGCAACTTCCATACAAAATACGGAATGGTAGTTCTACAACCTTCAATAAAGAAAGACAGTTCAACTAAACAACCCAACTGACACTTGCAATCTAGGAATTAGCACATAAGGCTTTGAAACCATGAACACAAGGGCATCACGAACGCAAATCAACAAACAAGGGATCGAGGAACAAGGACATACTCTGCAATCTCTGGTGAATTGACCAGCTTAACCAGAACTTCAACTGCAATAATAGGATTGTTCTCCACAAGTTCCTGAAAAGAGAACATACTATCTTCAGAATCAGGCAAGCCGCCAGTTAGTAGGAACTCATAATACACTTAAGGGTTGCAGAACTCATACTGGCAGCTTCCTTGGTGTCAACCCACAATGGTAGACAAGCTTTGGGTCATTTGCCAACTCCAACAGTACTTGCTGGTCAAGAGTAAGAGAAACACTTTCAAGAAGTTGCTAATGAATACACCAAAAGTCTCAAGATGAAAAGAATAAGTGAATGAGCTTTCTCAATCATTACTCTCTCGGTAGTCATAAGAAATAATGAATTTGCTATGCTAAACTAAAGCTTCCCATTAAAGAATAATTTTGAAGAAGCAGGAATGAACAACTTGTAATGAAGATCTGAAGGAATACTATCCAACCAATGATGAGCCTAGGGTGTAGAGCTTCTCCATTCTCTCTCGAAAAATGATTCAAACAGCGAGCAACTATCAAGCAACAACTACAACAAAACCATCCATTTTTTAACGGAACATGGAAGGCTAGAATAAAGTGACGTGAAAAGTGATAAGTTGATTTATATTTCACTCGGAGAATGGAAAGGAAAACCTATCATTTCTGGTAAAAATCGTACGATATCACTACGAATACATCACAGGCTATAATTGTCCCAACCTGGTTAAATGAGAACTTCCAATATCTTAGTTACTCTACCATTTACGTTAAGATTTTTGTTGGATGCTCAAATTCTTCCCCATGGTATCAAAGAAGACATTTTTAAGCTCATTCTCACTAGTAAGATCGTCATCACAAGTACAGCAACTATGCCTCAATCCCAAACAAGTTAGAAGTTGGCTATATGAATTCACATACGCAATGTCGTTCTATTTAAGCTCATCTCATGACAATATTACACAAAATAAAAATAAATGACGATGTCACTCCATTCATAATCAGATGTGAATCCCAAAAAACAGGATGCTGAGTTATATGGTTGTCCAACATGGAATATATAAGATTTTACAAGAGATCAGGGTTTTGGGTTTATTCAATCCATTGTCGGGTTTATTCCACAGAAACTCAAGGGGAGATTTTATAGAGCTGTGGTTAGACCTGTTGTATGGGGCGGAGTGTTGGCCGGTGAAGGACTCTCATGTTCAGAGAATGAAGGTTGCGGATATGAGGATGCTCAGGTGGATGTGCGGGCTCACCAGGTTAGATAAGATTAAGAATGAAGTTATTCGAAGGAAGGTGGGGGAGGGAAGGTGGGGGTGGCCCCGGTGGATGAGAAGATGCGAGAAGCGAGGCTCGGGTGCTTCGGGCATGTGCGGAGAAGTCCTGATATCCCGGTGAGGAGTTGTGAGCGGCTGGCGGTGGTCGGCGTGAGGCAAGGCAGAGGGAGGCCTAAGAGGTATTGCGGAGAGGTGATTAGGCATGACATGGCTAGAATACGAGTTTCCGAGAACATGACCCTAATAGGAAAGTCTGGAGGTCTAGTATCAGGGTTGTAGGATAGGGGCTCCTAGAATTATTCGTACTCCTCTCCCGGGTTGGGTGAGGCTTGGCAGGGCTATCCATAGATGATTTGTGTATTGAATTGTGTCTCCCTTATGGTAGTTATTTATCGTAGTTACTATTTGATATTAATGCATGCCATTTATTTATGGTTCTTATGTTTAGATAATTATTTATGCTATTTCTGCTGGAGTTACTAATGCTCTTTTGTTTTTGTTTTTCCTTTCCTTCCCTGAGCCGAGGGTCGATTGGAAACAGCCTCTCTGCCCTTTCGGGTAGGGGTAAGGCCTGCCTACATATTACCCTCCCCAGACCCCACTTTGTGGGACTATACTGGGTAGTTGTTGTTGTTGTTGTCGGGTTTTGAGTTGCAAGTTTAATTCTTTCAAAAGTACTAATAGGTGGCAAGGAACAGAAACTTCATTAGCCGCAACACAATTGATAGCAGATTGATCTTATTGTAACATACTTCACCTAGAGAATCAAAAGGAACTGAAAACTTGTCAGAAAATAGACTGAGGGAATACTATGTATTGCAAAACTTCGACATCTATGGGAAGTATGTAGGCATAGTTGCAACTGAGGGCTATAAATGATGTGTGTAGGCATAGTTGCAACTGAGGGCTATAAATGATGTTATTATTAAGCCAGAAATTACAGACAACACCTTAGGAAAGACAGCTACAATAGTCCAAAAAAATTGTAGAAAAATCCAACTCATATTTAAAACTTTTTCTGAGATTCTCAGTAACATACAGTTACTGAGATGGTAAAACAGAGAAGATGGCTAGAGTCAGCACAAAAAATGAGTAATGGATCAGGAGATGGATTAATAGGCAAAGAATTATCGAGAAAAGGCTTCCGACAGCAGACGACTAGGCTAGTCAGAAGAATTGAAGCTCGATCCATTAAGCTCTAATATTCAATGGTGGATTCTGCACAAATAGATGGTGGCAGCAAGGCCCAAGTTTATGAAATGAATGGACTACAAATCAGGGAATGGTCCGGAAAAATCAAATTAAAAATCAGGGAATTGAGAAAAGAGACAAAAAATTAAATTAGGGAATGGTCCGGAGAGAATATGATGTTTAAATGGTGGACAGTGGTAGCTGGCTGTTCCCTAAGATAGCTACAAACTAAAACGAGTATGGATAAAACTATTTGGGCACAAATCTATGGGCGACAGTCAGTGAGAGCAGTGGCTGGTTGGAGATAGACAAAGCAACTAGTTTGAAAACCAGCTCTGATGGACTCGTCCGAGTGATCAAGACACTCTTTAGAGAATTCACAAGACGTCTTAGACAAGCTGGAGTAAAGTTTCTATTTAGGCAGAGACCAACACAAGAACCGAAATAGAAACATATACTAAACAAAGGACTGCTAATCCTCACAAGGACAATGTTAAGAATCGAAATAGAAACATATACTAAACAAAGGACTGCTAATCCTCACCAGGACAATGTATATATCTCTGGATTGGTCAAAAAGGAGTCATTGGGGATGAATTACAGGTTGATGTAATTAGTTGCGGAACAAGGAGATAGCACACCCGTTCTGGAAAGTTCCGTAATTCAGATTTGGTCATTCAAATGAGAGGTACTTACATGGAAAAGGAGAAAATGGTCAAGGACTTGCCAAATGTAAGGTGGACCTGAAGACATGATCTACAAGAATAATAGGCCTACGGCAAGCACACAAGGATGGTCTAAGAAGGTGCAAAACACAAAGTGAAGCCAGAGAATTTCCTTTATAGATCCTCATAGGTGGGCCTGTACGGAGGAGGGGTGGATGTGTGGGCACACCAGGCTGGATAAGATTAAGAATGAAGTTATTCGTCAGAAGGTAGGGGTGGCCCCGTGGACGAGAAGATGCGGGAAGCGAGGCTGAGGTGGTTACGGAGGAGGGGTCCCGATGCCCCGGTGAGGAGCTGCGAGCGGCTGGAGATTGTTGGTGGTCGGCGAGGGAGAGGGAGGCCTAAGAAGCATTGGGGAGAGGTGATTAGGCAGGACATGACTAGTATGCAGGTAACCGAGGACATGACCCTTGATAGGGGAGTCTGGAGGTCTAGAATCAGGGTTGGAGGCTAAGGGCTCATAGAGTTCTTCGTACGCCTCTCTCGGGGCTGGGTGTGGGATAGTAGGGTTACCCATAGATGATTAGTGTTTTAGCTTATGTCCCCTTATGGTTGTTAGTATGGTAGTTACTGCTTGTTATTATTGCATGCGACTGTATTTATGTTTCCTATGTTTTCATAATTATTTACGTTATTTCTGCGGGATTACTTATGCTTTATTATTTTGTTTTGTCTTGCTTTTGTTTCTAATTTTGTCTTTGTTTTAGATGCAGCTTTTCATTTTAGCCTATGCGCCGAGGGTCGATTGGAAACAGCCTCTCTGCCCTTTCGGGTAGGGGTAAGGCTCGTCTACATATTACCCTCCCCAGACCCCACCAGGTGGGTGGGAATATACTGGATAGTTGTTGTTGTTGTATCCTCATAGGTGGGCCTCAAAACTGCCAATAGAAACATTGATGTTCAATTTAGTAATAATCAAAGTTTTGGTCATATCTTACAAATCGACTAAAATCTCAAAATATTTTGATCTAGGAGAGGAGGAAAGCAAAATGGCAAAACCGCAAGGTACCATGGACAGCATGAAACAGAGGAATCAAACTCAGGGGATCAATGATCATTAAAGGGAGAAAGAAGCCTTAGAATGGAGAAATTGCTCCCAGAGGAAGTCTTCCACAATTGAGACATGTGACAAAGTCACATTACTAGCATTATTAAGGGACATAGGTCAACCACGTTTTCTAGAAACACCCAATGGAGATGGAAACATCATCTTGGATTTGAGAATACCATAGACTACGCAAGCAGCTAGGAGCTAACATTGAAGGCTTTGAAGATGTTAAACTTCCCATATTTGTTGAGGGAAGGTGGTGTTGTTTTCCTTAGGTGGTCTTGGGAACCCTCGCCTGATGAGCTAAACTTTTGGAGTTGTGTTAGGCCCAAAGTCCATTTTCAACTCATTCCAATTCTTCGTTTACTGATATTGGGCCCTTATACTGTCCCTGCATTAAATGTTCAGCCATGGGCATGTAGTGTGTGTTTAAGTGTATCACAATGGTTAAGATATTACTTCTTGCTCTTGGACAATCCTCGCCTCGAGTTAGCTTTCGGGGTTGAATTAGACCCAATATCCATTTTTTAAGCCGAGGACAAAACACTGAACTTTTTTCTTGTTATCGATATATACCACCCAGAAAAGAGTGTTGTCACCACAAGCAATTAAAGCAACTCTAAGGTAAAAATGATAAAGAAAACTCAAAAACCAAGAATTCCATGCCAATCAGGAGACTGCGAGCAGGCCAAGACTGTTGCTGGATGGACGAGAATAAAGTTGAGGATCATAACTTGGAATATAAGGGGCTTGAACAGTAAGGGAAAACATAGACAGAGAAAAGTGTTTGGCCATAAGTGGAGAGCAAGACATATGCTGATTGTGAAAAAGGAAACTTGAAGATCTACTGAGATAGCAGCTAGACAAATTCGCAAGCAAATGGGTGGGGCATGTAATCTTGGTGCATCAAGTAGGCCGAGATGTTAAATTTTTTTATGGCATAAAATAGCAAAGGCAGGTGAAATAATGGCGAGTGGCCACTATAGCATTAGTGTTATGTTGTCAAGCTTGTTCCAGAATGTTGACTAGCACCTACTAGAGTATATAGTTCTAACTTCTAACATTATTAGAAAAAAGAGGGTGGATTTTTTATTTGAGATGTCAAATGCCAGGGGTTGTGTGTTGGACCTCAGTATAATACCACCAAGTAGGCAACTGAAAGAAACAACAACAATAGGACATACAGCACAATGGCTGAATTCTCTAAATGGTAGAAGATTGGAATTGGTTGACCCTTCTTTATCTGGTAAAAATTTAGCTAACAAAGAGGAGACGATGCAAGAGCAGCGTCAACTGTCAAGGATTGACAGATTTCTTTTTCCACTAATTGGGATGATGAATTGAAATTAAAAAATCAGCTCCATTGGACTATCATCAGATCACACTGCCCTTATGCTCGCTGGTATCACCAGGAAAACATTAGCTCCTAACTGAAGTTGGTAAACCTGTGAATGAAGGTTTAGAGTTTCATACACATGGTCCAAAGTTGGCAGAGCTTTTTTGAGGTACAAGGGAACCAAGGATACCAGATTATGTTCAGGCCAAAAAAAAACTGAAGATGCTTCTCAAGCTAAAGTAATGGAGCACACGTCCCTTTGCAACTAAGAAAAGAGAAAATCAGACCAAATATGACAAATCCTAAATCTAGATAAAGTAAAGAAGAAAAGGAAACTTGTAGACAAATAACTCCTGCATCTGCAGATAGAATTGAAGGAGATTGCCATGTGTGAGAAAGCCGCTTCGCAGAGACAAACTTCTACATATCTTTCGTTAAAAAGGAAAAAAAAACTAAGTTATATCAGAGGATGACTAATAAACACGGAAGCTAAAACCCTATTGAAAAGTTACAAGTGAATCAAGTAATTTAGGAGGATCAAGATGACATTAAGAGTTTAAGACAGACGATAGCAGAATTTCTATGTTGCGCGGACTCTCCAAAATATTGCCGCACCCGTGTCGGATCCTCCAAAAATACAGTACTTTTGGAGGATCCGACACGCATCCGACGATATTTTCGGAGAGTCGAAGCAACATAGTAGAATTCTAAAGAACTATATACAAACTATATACGAACAAAATCAAAGTGGAGACTCTATATTTATATAGAAGACACTCCAAAGATAACTGAAGAAGAAAGCGAACAACTTCACAAACCCTTCGAGGCAAAATTTGTTGATTGTAGGAGGATTTTTAGGAATATTGTTTCCTGAATAAGTCATAGATTAACAGAGTCTTATAGTGTTTCCTTGTTGCCTGTTATTTGTAACAGCTTCGACTTATTCATTTGAATAAATATTAGATTAGATTATTACTTGATTTGAATAGGTCAGTCATTGGAACCTTGTTTAAGTAGCCTGTTCTTGAGATGTAAATAGACACCACAAATACAAGTTCTTTTTCTTTTCTTAAAATCTTCACAGCCATTGTTGTCTTTTGACGTGAGTTTTTTTCCTTTGCAGCACTAGGGTTCAATATTTTTAAAAAAGAGGTCGAGTTTCTCTCCATCGCCTACGGTCACAATAATTTTTGAGCTTTCAGTTGTGTTGTGGCCTGTGGGGAAACTAATACCACCACAGGCTCCCCCCCACCCCCCACCCCTCTCGCTCTACGGCAACAAAGCCCCATCAAGCAGCTTCGGCAAAGACTGCCCCATGCGCCTCCGGAAGTCCAATTCTGGCAACCGTCAGACTCAGGTTCCAGCGAGTAGACCACATTTCAGCAATTTTTCCGGGAAGATTTTCTTCCTGGCGCTGTGAATAAGCCTGATTTGAAAACTTACTCAAAGAGAAATAGAAAGAAACCATCATGCGATCTACTGAAGCTGAACTTTCTTATATTGTTTAGTTATTTACATTTCTTAACGAGTCAGATTTGCCCATTGCCAATAGAAAAGGAGTCAGATCGTGCACCACTAAACACCCTTTATCTAATGTCTCCTATAATTTTGTCCTCCTCCTAATAGGGCCTTTACGTTGTATATTTCTTCTGTGTCTACCTTAGAATTGGTGGGAAGATTTTGCAAATCCTAAATGAAAGCAAGCTATCATTCAAGAAATGAAGGCCTTGTCAAAAAAAATACAATTTGGGAACTTATCACTTCACCACCAAACAAGAAATCAGTTGGCTGCAAATGGATTTTCAATGTGAAGCACAAAGATGATGGCTCAATCGAAAGATTCAAAGCATGATTGCTTGTGGAGTGAATTATCAAGAGATATTTTCCCAAGTTGCTAAAATGAACGCTATCAAAATTCTTTTCTCTTGTGCAGCTAATCTTGATGGGACTTACAAGAGTTTGATGCAAAGAATGCATTTCTTAGAAGAAGAGGTGTATATGGAGATTCCTCTTGGATTTGTTAATGAACAAAGTCAAGTAAAGGTGTGCAAACTGAAGAAAGCGTTGTATGAACTGAAGCAATCCCCTAGAGCTTGGTCTGACAGATTCTGCAAAGCAATGATCTCCTTCGGCAACAAACAAAGCAATGTTGATCACACCCTCTTCATAAGACATTAAAAGGGTAATCTCACTCTTCTCATAGTTTATGTTGATGACAAAGTAATGACAAGAGATGACAAAGAGGAGATGACCCGATTAAAGAAGTCGTTGGAAAAAGAATTTAAAATAAGTATCTAGAATAATTGCAGTACTTCTTGAGAATTGAGGTTGCTAGATAAAAAAGAGGAACATTTATTTCTCAAAGGAAATATATCATGGATCTCTTGAAAGAAACTGGTACGACATGTTACAAACCAGCAGAACAGCCCATTGGAAGCAATCAAAAGTTACAAATAATAACCGGAGAGTCAGTTAATAGAGAAATATCAGAGATGGTTGGAAGACTAATTATCTCTCCCACACCAGACCAGATATAGCTTATTCAACAACTTGGTGAATCAGTTAATGCATGATGTCGGGATTCTCATATGCAAGTTGTTTTCACATTTTGTGGTTTGAAGTCTGTTCTAGGCAAAGGTCTCCTTTTCTCCAAACATGGCCACCTCCAAGTAGAAACTTGTACATATGCGGACAAGGATGGATATCTAATTGACAAAAAATCTACATGTGGTTACCATACACTCGTAGGAGAGAACTTAGTTACTTGGAGAAGCAAGAAGAAAAGTATAGTTGCTAGTTAAGTGCAGAGGCAGAATATAAAGCTTTGGCCCAGGGTGTTTATGAACTTCTGCAGCTACAAAAGATACTAGAGGAATTGAGATTGTCTAAGCAAAGGTAAACTTTGCTTTGTATTGTGATAACAATGCTGCAATCAGTATAGCTCATAATCCTTTTCAACATAGACCGAATGAGACATGTTGAAATTGATAGATACTTCATCAAAACAAAAGATCAAAAGTGGTGTCTTGACTTGTTTCATGTGTCGTCAGAGAAACAACTAGCTGATGTGTTTACAAAAAGGGTCAACAAAAAATCCTTTCACACACTAGTTTGCAAGTTGGGCATGTGTGACATTATCGCACCAACTTGAGCGGGAATGTTGTTTGTAAGAGAATTTTTAGGAATAACGTTTCCTGAATAAGTCATATATTAACAGTTTTGACTCATATATTGTTTCCTTGTTTCCCGTTATCTGTAACGGCTTTGACTTATTTCATTTGAATAAGCCATAGATCAGATCTTTACTTGATTTGAATAGGTCACAGGAACCTTGTAGAAGTAGCTTGTTCTTCAGATATAACTAGACACGTAGAAATACAAGAAGTTCTTCTTTTCTTAAAATCTTCAACATTACACGTATGCGTAAAGGATCAAATTGCCATCCTTCCTTTCGGAGGAGTTAAAAAATACTATTGATGGTTTCATTGTGTTACATGTTTAATTTTTCTTTCTTCTATTTTTCTCTCTGATTCAACAATCCCAAAGTTACTTTTTAATCCGATCATATAAGGAAAAAAAATCGTATTGTTTCATAATATAAATATTACTAAGAAACTGATGAAGGAACACCCAGTCCAGATGGGTACTAAATGAGTTTCGTTTAGAGCTGCTAGAAAGTGTTGAAGGATGACATAGCGAGGGCCATAAATGATTTCCATCTACATGAGGTTTTTGAGAAAAGCTTAAATGCATCTCATATTTCCATGGAATTAAAAGAATTTCAGATCAAAAAGCCAGGTTGAAAGCTTTACAATATCAATGCAAAGCAACTCACATAGAGGTTAAAAAGGGTTGTCAATAAATTAGAAACTAAAACGGAAATTGCATACATCAGGGAGAGAAATCATGAATGCAATTTTAGTAGCAAATGGATGTCTTGACAGAAGGATAAAAAACTTGGCCTATTTCCTAGCTACACATATGGTCATGTAAATTTGGAGTTTTTTATGAATATGCCAAGAGATATGGGAATTGACGAAACGAAGATTAATTGGATAAGTTACTATATCATCACAATGACACTCTCTTTCTTTACTAATGAGTGACCTAAAGGGTTTTTTTTCTTTCTTCATAAATGGACAGAGACAGGGGAAACCTGTATTCCCTTTATTGTTCACATTTGTTATGCAAGGTTTTAGAAGAATGATCAAACTGGTACCGCATGAAGATAAGATTTTTAAAACTACTTGTGATGGCCAGGACACCTTAGCCATTTCAACACACTGACTCTATGTGTTATAGTAGAGCAGCTGAGATATCTAAGGTTGATATTAGTTTTTCTCAGGTATGATGCATACTAAAAACAGCTGGATGAAGAGCATAACATAATCAGCTAATGATACTCCCAAACATTAGGGACCTGGTTAGAGTACTTGGTTGTAACTTGTAAGGTAGGAAGCTCACCTGCAACATCTTTAGGCCTCCCTTCGGAATAAAAGCACAAATCTGGTGGCATTTGGCAAGAGATGGGGCAGAAATGTGAAAGAAAGCTGGCATGTTGGAAGAGGCAATACTTTTCTTTGGTGGGTCGACTGATCCTTATCAACAGTGTACTAGACTATCTGCCAACATATGTCATGTTCTTGTTCCTTATGCCAGCAAAGAATAGAGGAGACTGGTTAACCTTAGGAGATCTGGTTCGACTAAGGAATAAGAGAACGTATCAGCTGGAGAGGTGGAGCTCTGTAACAGCCAATGAGAAGGAATAGCCCAAGGCTCCCAGAAAGTGGTTGTCGGGAGATAAGTCTTTAAATAGGCCCTATTGAAGAAAATAATGAAAGAAAAGTATGGGATGCAGAATGCTTGGAGTGATAACTCCTCATCAGTTAGGGGTATGGAAACATATCAAGGAAATTGAATGGCTTAGTCGACAGAATCTGCTGCAAGGCAGGTGGTGCTGCAGGATACCTTCCGGCATGATAACTGGAGCTCAAACAACGATTCATTGATCCTTTGACCGTTTTCCAGAATACAGAAATAGAGTTGGATATTGCAGAAGTAAATATGGCAGGAACATTGTCTTCAGGAGTGATTGAGAATTGAAAAGGATAGTATAGTTTCTCAATTTACTGGCTTTCAAGGACTCACCTCAAAGCAGACAGGCTAAATTGGACAATACAGAGCAATAGGGTCATCACTGTGAATCTTGCTACAACTCTCTGCTTGCTTGCAGGATAAGGTCAGAAATCTCTCATCCTAGCGCTGAAAGCGAATCTCTAAAAAAGCACCATATAAGATGGTTTAACTCTTCGTAGTGGCTTATGAAACCTGTTTAACAAGACAAGCTTCTGAACAAGGATTGCAAATCAACAGCAGAAGCTACCCATATAGGGAATAGGCTGAAGGGAACAGCCCTTTTTTTATTTTGTGTTGGCTCAGCATCCCAGTTATGGCGTATTGTCTAAACCTTTTGGGTCTCAGATTGGTCATGCTAAGAACCACCAAGGAGCTAGAACAGGAAAGGTCTGGGTGGAACCAAAGATGAATATGAAATAATATCCCAGCATGCATCTGGTAGACATAATAGAAGAAAAGAATCACATACGTTTTTGAACATAAAGCTAACTCATTTAAAGATCATATGCACTAGTATACTTTTGCTTACTTTCTGCTGTAGGATGAGCATGTAGATTAGGCTGAACATCTATGAGACTTCATCAGTTCCTTAGAGAATTATATACTGCAGCTCCAACTTAGTACCAGTCTTTATAACCAAAATTTACATTTAAAAGAAAATATTATCTATCCTACTTAGGATCTACTAGAGCAGCTATTTGCCCAGCGTTACCAACATTCAAAGTCGGCATGGTCAATTGCAAAACTAACAAAGTCTAGACAACATTCCACCAGGTATGTAGTTGAACCACCAAATCTTTTTTTCTTTGTTTGTTTTTTGGGGTTGCGTGGGGAAGTAGAGCCAAAAACCGAGGTTCAATAAATACGAAAAAGCAAACTTGACCTTCTTTGGATATGTTCCACCTTGTCACTTTTCTCATTGGTATGCAACACTACATATTTCTCATAAAGGTCAATCATGAAATTATATCCACAAGGAATGGCCATAGAAATCAAAGAGAAAAGGCCAAGATTGACCTACTTATCAGGAAAGAAAACCTTTATTTTGTGAATCAGTCATTTAGATGATGATGATGATAATAATAATAATAATAATAATAATAATAATAATAGAACTTGAACAAGTATGTAGTGGAATATCCAACAGGAAGCATATGAACCTCTTGTTGAGCAGGTGCAAGTGGACCATTTAGAGCTTTTGCAATCAAATCCCTGACTGCAGCTCCTCTGCTAGTATCGGCACACATCCCATGATCCCATAGAAGCTCATAATTGTAATCAGGGTTTAGCCACACTAGCTGCAGCAGATATGAGGGTTAGCTAACATACTCCAGAAATTAATCAATTTATTCCCTTGACATAACAGCACGTAGACCTTACCTCTCCATCCAATACAGGAAGCCTGGGAGGATGAGGCCTTATCCATTGAGGTCCTAATCCTTCCAATGACAAATTTGATAACAATCCAGCTATCGTCTCATCAACATCCCCAGATCCAATCTTAGGTTTAGATCCAGGGAGAAGATCAAACCTGAAATTTCCCAATGCTAAATATTAAATAATGTCCAAGAATAAGAAATCATTGACCGACTTGAGTTATCAATGCAAGACTAAGATACCAGGATGGAAAATTCACAGGAAAAAAAACTTCTCCAATTGTGGGTCTGTGAAGGGGAAACAAAAGAGGGGGGAACTGGGGTCTTTGGTGATAAAGTAGTGACCTAAACAGAATACCAAGAAATAAAAGCATGGAGTCATACTCTGATGAATTGCTGTCACAGCCACGAGGTACATCAGGGTCAGGAATGCTATTTTTCACGTAGTTGTTCCTGAACAAGCAATGAACCTGTTCTGGTAGAGCTTTGCTACCATATTGCTGTTGCAATTGCTCTCGTTGGGGGAAAGACTAGAGAAGTTCAAAATTGAGATGAAAGAGGATAAGTTAACGTACATGTAACCACCAGTAATGAAAAAGATGATATGAGAGTATCGGTCACTTACATGTTGTGAAGGATCAAACATTTTCATGTAATCTGTTGCTGATTGCTTAAGAACCTGCAATGAGGCATTACTTCTGAAACAGTTCTAATATGGCATAACTTCAAAAATAAGCACACGGGATAAAGGAAACCAAATAATTTTGACTAGAGTTACAAACTAAGATGCTTTAAAACATACTGAGCAGAATTATAGACCAAATAACACTGACCAGACTTAATATATTTTTTTCCCCTTTCCTGGTCTGGGGGTTGTGTGTGACAGGGCATAAAATGTATTCCTGACTTCTGACAAGCTTAAAATTGGAAAGGTGCAAAGACAGAAAAATTATGTTGATATAGCATATTCAAAGTGTCTTTTGCATCTTAGAACGGAATTGCACTTTAATACTGTAGGTATAGTAAGGTTTGGCTATTCTGCCTTTCCCCCATCTCAATGATGAAACATTCCCATCAGAGCAGTGCAGCTGTTGTACTACTCATAACACCATGACAAAAAGCTCTATTTCGCCTACACAATAAACTCTATTTAGCAATCCATCAGGTGACTACAATAGCCAGTAAGCCATCTGGGTGGATGAACAGTTAATCTGCAGCAATGGACCTATTCTCTTTTTTTTAAAAATAAATGACCAATTTTATCATCATAACAAGTTGAAATAGTTAGTATTATATTCTCTGGTGATTGAGGAAATACATCACAGAGAACTATAGCCCTTAATTTACAACAGATCTTACACAAGATACCGTTTGCTTTAAGCTTTAAACATCAGAAGCAAGAGCACAAAACCAGGACCTTTTCACCCTCTAAACATGACCGTTACACACACAACAGGAAACCAATAGTTAAACCTCTCTGCTACTTGTTGAGCTGGCTGAGCCCAACAACTGAAGAATAAAAGCTCTTACACATCGTTCAGCTTCTTCGTCACAGGCTGCCTGTAAATAAGCAAAACAAATAATCATAATTAAGACATAAAGGTCATCTAATCACAACTATCAAGGAATTTAAGCAAGAATGTGTCATATAAATCACTTTTAAGAGCTATCACTGACAGGTAAAGAAAGTGATATACTAAATTCATAGTGAATGAAAGCTCATTGAACATTGTGTGGTTTGAGGTGCATGTGAAGGGAGAGAGTAATATGAGATAGATAGCTCGTGAATACTACAAAAGATCAGCTACCAAAGCAGTATAAGTCTCTCAGCATTCGTGCACAGCTCACAGAAAGTCATGTTATTTTTTATTTTTATATGTCAGGAGACTTACAATTTCCAGTCTTGCAATTAAAATTTACCCCCATTATAACTGTTTATACTACCCCTTCCCTTGAACAATGTTAACAAGTTGCATTCACCTAAATATCCAAATCATAAAATAAACTTTAGTGAGTCCAAAGGCTGGTTAGAATGACAATCCTGAATCTGCTCAGCTTCCAAGCATACATCTCTCTTTGTACTATCACATCCGCGACTAAGCTTGATTAACCAGTTTCTTCGTCCAATAATCTAAGGTACTGATCCCGCTAATTTTCTCGAAATTCAATAACTGATCCTGCTTTTACCACAAAGCCTCCATAACTGTCTCCTCACGAGTTTTTACGTCTGCTTTTATGTGTTCGAAGAACATTAAAAACTTCCCAATTGTGTACCGGAGATAGTCTACATATGGATACACACATAAAAAGGTTTTCTTTATACTCAGCTAAGCATTAATAAGGCACTTACCTTTACCTTATCCAAAAACAGAAAACATTAATGATGCACCCTACCTCTATGCATGATAGATCTTATATGTTTTACAGCGCTGCAATAATTCTTGGGTTTTCTTCCATTACTTTCTTGCGCTAAAGGTTGAAAGCATCAGCTTAGTATATATTGCAGATTTTCTTCTTTTGCTGGAAAGCATAATGCTAGAGTTGGTTTTCTAGGATTTAGACAGTTATAGAAGTTACGAAAAACAAGAGGCAAAAGGAGTATTATTCTATTTAAATAAAGATCAGAAAAGCTAGAGTCAGAAGTTACAACAGCTTCCCCTTTCACTTGCACTCTCTTTGCCATCCTCACCATTTCTACTTGCTGCACTTTACTTTTCAACTTATTTTACGTTCAATACACTTCCCTTTAGTTCCTTTTCTTCATGAATGCCTTTCTGCCATCTCTTAGTAATGTCAATAAATAACTTTGTAGCCCCATCCTGCACCTCCCTCAAGATATACCTAGAAGTAAGGAAACCTCTAAATTTCTTCCGACCTGCAACTACCCATTTTTCCAACTCGATGCCTCCATCACCGTGATGTACAAACCTTAGTATGTGGAAACTAGAAAGTAGTTTCTACTATAGTTCTGCTTAATTAAGAAAAAGAACCACGTAGAGCAACCAAAAATGCTGAAGAAGTAAATGCATGAGACACTAAACATTGTTGGACATCCTAACATTAAAAATCGAGCATGAGTACAGTTCTATAATTTATTAAATTCCACAAGAAAAAAGGAGAAATCTTAGCACAAATCTTTCAGAGAATATATTTTAATATTGCATTGAATACATTTTGCATGTTATAGGGCTTCACAGCCATTCAATTTGCAGGACACAAAATAATAACAAATACATGATGAACATTAATAACCTGCACTTACATTTACTAGCAACGAAATGAACGGGTTTGAAGAAGGCTCTTGTGAGGAATAAACCTGCTGAAGAATTGCAAAAGCAACTAATCTCTGTGCTGGTTTAAGAAGCTTTCCCTGCAGAGAAGATGGTATACCAGGCTGTTAATAGCTGCAAGTTGCCAAACTTTTCTAGTCTACGAGATATAGATGTCCAATATAAGAAAACTTCTAGGTGTGATGCGAAAGACTAAATGTACAAAGGAATTACATGGATTTTTTTTTTTTTTTTTTGATAAGTTACAAAGGAAATACAAAGATTCTCAAGCAACTTTTGACTATCACTTCAAGAACCCAAAAAAAAGTATGAAATAACTTTTTCTGAATGTGGAAAACAAGGACCATAGGAAATCCTATATCCAAACCAAACCCCTTGCTTTTTCCAAGTTCCAAAGAATGGAAGACAATTCTCTCCAAGAAGAAAAACCTTGATTGCAATGTCTTTCCGGAAATCCTATATCCGAGTCAAACCCCTTGCCTTGCACAGTGATGTACAAGGCAGTTTGTGGGCATCTCAACTAATCCACTAGTTACCTACTACTTTCGCTACCACAGGTACCAGAAAACTCTCTCCGCCAGCGCTTAGGCATATGGGATGGATTCATGTACTTTAGATTCTGCTACTATTCAGTGGTTGTTATTTTAACTCTCTACCACTACGTCACCCATCGGGGGATCCTGATGGCAATTTCTTCAAATAGTTGAATAATTCAATTCCTCAAACAAATCTAAGAAAAATTAATTATTTTCGCTTTTAAAACCTTGCAAATCAAAATTTTGTGCTTGGACTACAATCAGAACTCAGTTTTTAATCAGTATAGCAGCCCCCCCCCCTTTGATAAACCACAAATCTAATAGTAATATTAGTTTTGCTCTTTTTCCTTTCTGTTTCAAGAAAAGAGCAGCTAGATTCAAGCAAATTCAAAACTTGTAATTGGTAATTGAAAACCTGAATTGCTCTGAAGGTCAAAAAATTATTGCCTCCTCTTCTCCAAATCGAAAACCCATTCTTAGCTCGAAATCCATGAAGTTATATTCAACTTTACAGAAATGGGGATGTCAAAATATACTCACCACATACACTATGAAAACCCTAAAATGGGGCAGCAAAAATCCTTGTATAGCATCATATACCTATTCAAAACCCTATTTTTTCAATTGAACTGGTTTTCTAGTCATTTAGAAAGATATATAGATAGAGAAACACACATGCACATAGACAGAGAGGGAGATTTACGTCAAGGATTAAGGCGAGAGAGATGCAAGCAGAAAATTGGCGAGGAGGAGGGAAGCTGGAGGCAAAGTCGGCGACGATCTGATCGAAGGGCCGATGATCTCCGGCTTTAAGCAACGTCAACACCGTGTTGGATTCTTCTTTTCCTAACATCCTCTTGTTTCTCTCTCACTGGGAGTCGCACACACTGAAGTCTCTACTCGGCGTTCTCTTCTTTGCAAGTACTCTTTTTCCCCCTTTAGTCACAAACAAAGCAGGCAAAATAAAACTGATAATCAAGATAAGTTTCCCAAAAATAAAAATAAATCACTTGCCTAGATATTTATTTTTTTTAATTAAGGGTGTGTTTGGTACGAAGGAAAAAAATATTTTCTAATTTTTTCATGTTTAGTTAGTCTAAATAATTTTTTATGAACTTATTTTCTTTTAATTGGAGTAAAATATTTTCCAAATTACTTTTCCGGAAAATATTTTCTACTCACCAACTAAACTACAGAAAATAAGTGATAAAATCGTTCATTTTTCAAATATATTCGTTTCAAACGCACCCTAAATATTTTTTTTTTTTTTGTCATTTAGTCTTTTTCTTTTTTTTCATTTTTTTTTTCTGAACAAGTAGTTGTTAATCAATATTACAATCAATGTGGCTTGGCTTGCCAATTGAAAAGTCTAGAGAGGGGATAAAAATTTACCACCTTGATTTTTAAAATTAAATGAATAAATACAAGATATAATGATAGACCTATATTATGAATGATTAACTACTTTTATTGTTAAGTTATCACCAAGATTACATGCTCAATTATTATCTTTGATTATAAATAATAATATTTGGCTTCCAAAATAATGTGTGCTTGAGCACTCAGAACCTATAACATAGGTTTGCCATTGGCAATGCATGTATATTGAATACTTAAGCATATAAGTGATATGTATTCTCACTCAAATTATTTATTGTTAAAGTTAAATTACTTGATTTTGTATTTTGTATTCTTGACTTGTCCAAATCAAGGAGCATGTTGTCCATAGTTTCTTTTGGACGATGTACTTAACCTAGTCCCTTCCATTGTAGTTTTTCTAATAAGCTCTGTCACGATTTAGGTCATATAAGACCGTGATGGCACTCAACTACTTATTAAGCAAACCGACTATAATATGTTAATCCTCAAAAGCTAAAAGTTATCAAGTCTAGTAAGGTAATATCATAAACTGTAATAAAATATCTAATATATCATGAAAGTCTAATGGCAACACTATCGTATAATTTGGTGATACAAGTTACGAGTGAACTAAGAAAGAATGAATACAATTGTCTTAAAATAATACATCATTATTTTTAATGAAGTACAATAATAAAGGATAAAAGAGTCTCCAAACTACTATGAGCTAAGCAAGCAACTCACCGGTAGACGAATTCCTACACTCCTTTGCAAGGGACATTGGTATCCGGGTCCGAATATGTACACACAATATAGAAATACGGTATGAGTACTTGAAGTATCCAATAAGTACCATTGATCTTTTTTACAAAGTAGCGAAAAATATTGTATTGAAAATACTTACTTGCATAAAGTTGTACAATATTTATATGACAATAACAATAACAAAAGTGTAGAAACAACATATTTAAATATGCATAAGTACATTATATATAAAATGTATCAACAAGAATGCATAAATCAAATGCATGATAATGATTTAAACTTTAATCATAAATCAACAATCACAACATCACAAGCCTACACGTACTATGATTATGATAATCGGGTAATAGTGAATCATGAGAGGCATGTTCAATCCACACACCATATCGGATCCTTAAGCTCAATCATCAAATCTTATACAAATCAAAACGTAAATCTGAATTCATACAGATAACTCACATGCCGAATGACACATATCAATATGAATTATATTTGTTGGAGAGTATACATTATATTTGTATGAGAGTACACATATGAATGGTGTATGACTAATCCATAAAATCATATGATCTAACATATGTATGTAATCCATAATGTTGTAACTCCTTGTTCAAATATTTAAATGATGAACAATTTAAACCGGTGAAAATTCGACTCATAGACTACAACTTTCATCGTAATATCACATCCAAATTCCTTATTGGTTGGGCGCAATACTTTTCTAAAAGCATGTCTTATTTTATTTAGATATTCCTTTTCTTTACCTCTTTCCTAACCACTCCAAGTTGTTATTTTACACACTATAATATCCTTATGACATCCCAAAACCATGTTATAACCACATTCATTTATTCAAATGATATCATTCTCATCCATGGCCATTGTTTTTGTATAAATAATGTATCTAGAACCGATTAGCATACTTAATGACTTAAAAGTTTATGAAATTCCTCTGGATCATTGAATTCTCCCCTAATTAGAAACATTTAGTCCTCAAATATCTTGCGAGTCACTTTTGGACATAAAGTTAGCATCTTCTTACTCAAAATCATTATGCATAGCATTTATATCTTCACATGGGTATATACATATGGGAAAGGGCAAAATTCACATTGGAACAGCCATGTGCGTGTGGATGATACATCATATGGGCCAGGCGCGACCCGAGGTGCGTCGCACCTCCAAGCACGCTCGGTCTAGTGCCTTCCTAACCGAGATGCGCCCAGCTTCTATCTGGTGCATCTTTTTCCCAAAATTAATCCTATAAAACCTAAAGCTCACTCAAAGCCTCAAGACTCCTCCAAGCTATCTCAACTAGTCTAAATTCTCCTATGAATTTATCCAAATACACAAAATACAAAGGAAAATACCACAACTAAAAATCAAGTCTCAGACCAAGCTTTTGAATCTTGAAGATTCCAGCTTCCATGTTGTTTGCGATCAATTTTAGTCCTCCCTTTTCTCAATTAATTTATTATGCTTGCTAGTCGATAATAATTTAACAAGTTATATGTAACTTATTTTTAATAAATATGTAAAATAAGATCATTATATTTTTCTCAAAAAGTACCGATATTAATATTAAAAATTTATTCATTATCATAGATAAAATTTGGTAAATATGGTTATCACCATTATTTTTAAATAATTACTCATTTGGCTATTTTAGTATATTTATATCATTAATTCTATTAAGATTTTAAAGTCGTCCATAAATATTTGCACAAATAGTAAATTGCTAATTTTATGTTTACAAAATAATAGTATACTTTATTTAAAATTATTATGATTGAGAAATTAAATTTAGTTAATTATGTTAGACGGGGCTAACAAAGAAATGGTCTATCCTAGCAAATGTTTCAATTTTTCAAGTAAAGGGCCAAATCTTAAATTCAAATTTCAGCCAAAAAAGGCGCAACGAAAATCGATCCAAACCCCTGAAATCCCATTTAGCAATCATGGTCTCTCCCTCTCTACCAATTAAGGTCTGCCACGTCATCAATATCTGTCAAAGAAATAATACATCAATGTTTCACAAAGAAAATATACTTCATTGGGATCGTTGATTTACTCCATCGGACGGTCCGAATCAATCTGCTTACCCCATTTCCTTCAAACTTAATCCCAATTGTTGGATCAAAACGATACAACTTCCCTCAATTAATCTCGCATATCAAAA
Source organism: Nicotiana benthamiana (assembly GCA_034376525.1). NCBI lineage: Eukaryota > Viridiplantae > Streptophyta > Magnoliopsida > Solanales > Solanaceae > Nicotiana > Nicotiana benthamiana. The sequence goes on along the minus strand of CM067333.1, from coordinate 45,120,913 downwards.
TCTATATATTATTTTTTCGCATAAAACCTCAATCGTTGATAAAAAAATGACTGACGAATCTCCTTTCACCCAGTCATTAGTCTCCTTTTATTTGATACCCGAATCCTAATCCCTTATTTCCCCAAAAAATCACTACCTCTCGTTTCCCTCTCTATCTCTCTGCCTCTCTCTAACCAACAAACCCTGATATCGACCAGTTACCCCCATATTTTCCTGCGTAAAAGTATGTCGTAAGTCAACTTATATAAGCTCAAAAATGAGATCATCTTTGAAAGTATATGAAGTAAGTTAATCACGTTATCTTGGAGGTAAAAATATTTAAGATTGTGAACACAAGTACCAGTTGGAAGGATTGTTGATTAACTCCACGGTCCGGATCTATCCTCTTACCCTATTTCCTTCAGACTTAATCCCAACGGCTGGATCAAATTAATCCAACATCCCTAAAATAATCTCACATATCAAAATCTATATATATTCTTTTCCAGAAAACCTGAATCATTAATCAAAAATAATAAACGACTCTCTTTCACCCGTCCATTAAATTGTTTTTATATAAGACCCAAACTCTAATCCCTTATTTACCCACCGAACCACTGCCTCTCATCCCCCCAATCCTCTTTATCCACATCTCTCTAATCAATAAACCCCTAATAACGACTTGTTATGTGTCACGACCCAAATCCTAAACCCGGTCGTGATGGCGCCTCTCGTGAAGACAAGGCCGGCCAACAAAACAAACGTTTTCTTTTAACAGTTATTTAACATTTATAAAGCTAAAATATGATTAGCATAATCAAAAGTGCGGAAAACAATAATAGTAATTGGGAACCATCCCGTCACAGCCCTACATCAGGGTGTCACTAGTCATGAGATCCAACAAAATTTGCTAAAGAACTGCAAGTCCAGAAATAGGAAACAAAGTCTGAAATTAATATGAACAAAATAAAATATGGGAGAAAATTCGGTGCCGCAGACGCTAGCGGTCACCTGGCTCAGCTACGATAACAAATCTTCAATCCGCTAATAACCCGCTATCGGGCGAACAATACCTGCAACTGCACGCGTGGTGCAGGGAGTAAAGTGAGTATTTCTAACTCAGTGGTAATAAGAGTAAATAATAACTGAGTGGCAAGAAATCACGTAAGAGCACACCATCATGCAATATGGGATAGCACAACTCTTTTAGAAAAACAGTAAGTCCCGAAAAAATTCTTTAGAAAATATCCAGCTCAGTTTAAAACCTCTTTTAGAAATGATCTTTTCAACGGTTGCGGATATACTTTCAAAAACAATTTGTGAAACTATGCATAGAAATCCGCCGACAATATCCTTGTTCCTGGTCAGCCACTCGGGCCCCAATGGTCAATGATCAGATAATACTAGCACAACAGATAAATACCTCGAGAAATATCACAACAACAACAAACAATGAACAAATGCATGAATGCAATGCAATATATATGATGGTACATTCCAGTACCCACTGCAGCATGCAGCCCGAGCCATCCATATTTATTTATCATCGACGACGCTCACTTGGGGTATGTACAGACTCCTGAGGGGCTCCTACAGCCCAAGCAAAATATACTGGTCGGTCAATGTTACCTAACTGGTCAAACAATGTTACCTGACCAATTTACATCATACAACGCCATTGTTACCATTGCTCCAAGTATATATTTCAGTGTCATTGTTACCACTGTTTGAAGTATAACATACAGTCTCATTGTTACCACTGTTTCAAGTATATATTACAGTGTCATTGTTACCACTATTTCAAGTCACTTTATTATCAGTCCAGAAAATAATATAGTAAGCCCCTTGGGCATTTATAAAATCAAAGTTTCCAGTCCGAAATGCATTTAAAATGTCATTTATGTTTTCAAAACTTAGAAATATGGATGAGTTCGCAAAACAACATTTAAACCCTTGGACAAAAGTTCGATGGTATGCAAATAATGCTAAGTAGTAATATCAATCCTCGAAGGATTTTACAAGTAGTCACAAGGCCCCAAACATGGCAATCAACCCAAATTATGATGATAACAAGTAATTTCAGCCAAATACATAGTAAAATCAACAATCGTGACGGACCAAGTCACAATCCCTAACGATGCTCTATCCCACGCTCATATCCGGCGTGCAAGTCACCTCAATACAGCACTATCATGTGCATATCTGAGGTTTCAAACCCTCGGGATATCATTCACATGTATTACTCACCTCAAGACGGCCAAAAGTCTAGCTCGCAATGCCCTTGCCTCTCGAACTGACCTTCTCGTGCGACGAATCTGCCCAAAATCACACAAACATCGATGAAGTTCGATTTCCAAAAGGCGGGGTATTAGCAATACATATCTGGGACTCGCCTCTTAATGGTACTACAATAATCCACTACTCTTAGGTAAACTTAAATCCACACTACAACATTCAATAGGGCCAATATTAGTAATAAATTCCATAACGTATTCCATTTAGGCATATTATCAAACACCTTGTAGGCATAGATATTTACACCTCATTACTATGGTATTGGTTCCTCCGACTATCACCATTAATCAAAAATTCATCCCACTACTATTCTTTAACAATTTATACTCGTAACATTGCATGTGTGATCAACCATTCACACCCAAACTAATAAAAATTCCATCAAATACATACCTTTAAATCCCTACCATGTTCATGTATTTAAATTGGAAATTTATGGCTTCCAACCACCATACTATAAGTTGTAATACATGATTCATAATCATATTCCCATAATACATCCATATATGTAAATCTAACGTGTAGGATTTACTTTTAGAAGAAAATATTACAAAACCCTTCTTTGGTTCTTTGGAGGAATTTCTTGAAAAACCTATGTGTTTATACAAAGATTTCATCAATATTAGTGTAACAATAATGGAATTTTACACCAAGTTACTGAAGATTACTTACCTTGAAGATGGGAGGGGTTGGAGGTCTTGAGAGGGTGAAGAAAACCCTAAACGATCGACCCTGGATCACAAAATATGAAGAAAATGTGATACCCCTTCGGATTTTACACAGACCAGGGGTATTTTAGATATTTTACATGTTTCCCGTGGTCTGAGGCGTTCCTCCGCGGTCCAACCTCCGGCTACGGGCAGTATGCCTCGCGGTCTACCCCGTGGCCGCCCTCCTGGGCGCGCTGGTGACACATGTCCAGTAAAATGGGCATAACTTTTTGTATACACCTCCAAATAACGAACGGTTTGTTGAGTTGGAAATTAGACTCAAAGGTCTTTAATATGATAGGTTATAGAACTGGAGATATTATCGTTCAAAGTGAGGTCTGGTGCTACTCATTTACAACTTTCGTCTATTATGAAAATTTTCAACTTCAAAGGTTCCCGTTAGCCATCCGAATCACCCCGAGGTCTTCGGCACCTCAACAAAATGCACCAACCAATATGAAAACATCATTCGAACTTGTTCAAATCTTTAGAATGCTCAAAACAACATTAAAACACAATTATTTTCGTCGGATTCATCCTTAAAATTTTTGAAAACTCTAAAATATATTTTTGATAAAAAAACCCGACCAAATCACCTCCGAAACAACTGAAATTTTGCGCACAAGTTCAAAATCACCTAACGAATCTACAAGAACTCTCAAAATCCCATTCCGAACCTCGAATCAAAATCTTTCCAAACAACTGGATTTCACCAAAATTCTAACTTCGCCAAAATAGGCTAACTTCTACACCGAACCTCCAAAATTACTTCTGGTTGCTCTCCTAAGCCTTAAATTATCCCCCGAAACTAATCAAATCATCGGCAATAAATTTCGATCCCTCTAACTCATAAGTCAACTTCCGGTTGACTTTTTCCAAATTGATCATTCCTTAAAGAGACTAAGCGTCTCATTTCTTATCAAAATCACTCCAAATCAATTTTGACGCACCCAATATCGATAATAAAATATAAGAAAGCAGAAAAATGGGAAGAACGGGGGAGTGACTCACGAAACGACGGGTCGGGTTGTCACATTCTCCCCAATTTAAACAAATGCTCGTCCTCGAGCGTGCCCAGAGTTGTTCCAAAAACCAAACAATCGCTAAATAACCTTACCATGCATAAACCTAGGTATGATCGCACGTCACCCTATCTCACATGAGTCCGATAACACGTTGTAACTAAGATCACACAATCTAGTCTATCCCATAAATCATAGAGCCACATTTCACCTTTTCGAAAATCATACACAAGACCAGAACCTCATACCTACATTCAGAATAAGTCTTAACCAGCTGTAGTAGACCATTCCTGCAACCTTAGGTGCAATTATATGATATACCAATAAGTCAAAAAAATGCAGCGATAACTTCCATCCACAGCAGCTGCCCAAAATAACCAAATACCGATAAAAATCTCTTATTAGCCAATGTCTCATTCTAACACTCTCATAAACTGCCAACGACAGTTGAAGCATGCAATAAATCATAACCATTGCTCAGATCAACCATTCATGAGGCTATTCTCCTTTAGCAATTATCGTAACAATTCTTTTTAACCGAACCTCGATATTTACCCATCAAACATGCTGAAATAAAATCCGTTCGTATTTGTCAATGACCCTAATGATCATCTCAAATCCAATACACCACTCTAGTAATATGACACATCAATACAGGCCTAAGCCACAACTTTCATAATACGCGCACCAATAAAAAACGGTTCGAACATACTCAAATCATGAAAAATAAATAGCTCAATCGGAATAGCCGTACCTCAAGCTCACCAGTTGCACTAATGCTTAAGAGCGATCAAGAATCATTAACCAGGACGCAAAACCCTTTTTTCAAAGCACCGACCTTTAGCTGAAAACAATGCCAACTTATTATAGACATCGAAACTTATATCTTGCTCATCCGAGCTCATGACATCTTGTCAAAAAATTTCCTTCACTCGTGCCATTCTTGACCTAATTTCCACAACCAGAACCGATTCACCAGCATGCATCAATCGGAACTAACATAGTACATAATCGTACAATCTGCTAACCAAAAGAAAGCTCCCTAAATTGACTCGAAGCCATAGATCAGAACACATATACTCTATTGTTGTCGTAATATCATGGTGAGATCAAACTCACTCCTTCATAAGCTTGTGGAAACACGAATCATCAGAATTTTAACTCTTCTGCAATTTTTGCATTCACTCACAAAACAGTTAATCCCACTCTTTAGGTGACAAAATTTTTACTAAGTCTCAAATTTTTCAAAAGATTCGCCAGAGTTGCCTTTGTAATTGGGCCTATCCACCTGCCAGAGAATCAACGAAACCATCCTAACAACACTTCCACAACTTGACAAAGCATCACAATTATATCACAGCATTAATCTAAATACTACATGTATTATATTATCAAAATTGATACATGGACATGCGTTACACCTATTCGAATCATAACACATAGAAATTACCTTTCAATCCTCCATTATTGAGCTATCTAACCGAGTAAGAACATATTCTTTTTTTAATGTTTTCGACCTTCAAGCTGGTCTCCTTGACTCATAAATTTCATCATAATACATTTACAAAATCGATCTCAACTCCCAGGCTTATCTAACTAGTATGACAATTAGATTTTCCTCATAAGCCAATTACCCACTAACTTTACCTTTAGTTACTATCTTTGTATACCCTCCACTGCCATATATGTTACACAATTATATAATCTTCATGGGCCTGAACTCAATCCACAACGTGCTACTTACTTCGCTCCCAACTAGAAGAACTGAAAAGATTCTCCACGCACCTACAACTCGAGGCAACACATCCAATAACAACGGAAATCAAACACTTAAATGCTCCATCTATAACCTAGCAGTTATTCTTCGATACTTCCAAGTCATATAGGGACACCACACAACACCAATATACTCATTATGTAGCTATCTAGCTGCCATTCCCACAATTAGGGACAATAATGAACGTATAAGTTCATAATACCAGCTCGCAAAATCTGCACCTTGGTGCTCAAGCCATGGGCAATTATTCGGCCACAAGTCCTCCAGACTGGCCCAACATCGACTCATAGAAATTACATTTTGCCCCTCGATCGGGGGAATCACAGTCCATCAAGGCCCATATAATATTGAGTGTTAATGTGCGTATACAAACGTGAGGAAGGAATTTCAAGAGTTATATTCCAAGCTGAATCAAGTATGCACGATAAGAATTCCAAGAATGGGAAGTTTTCCTAAAGGTTCTACAGCCCCCCCCCTCCGAGGATAAATACAGACGTCTCGGTACCGATCCACGAGACTCTACTAAACCTGATCATGACTTGCGAGACCTAGTAACCTAAGCTCTGATACCAACTTGTCACAACCCATCCCAAACCCGGTCGTGATGGCGCCTCTCGTGAAGACAAGGCCAGCCAACAAAACAAACGCTTCCTTTTAATAGTTATTAAACATTTATAAAGCTAAAACATGATTAGCATAATCAAAAGTGCAGAAAATAATAATAACATATGGGAACCATCTCGTCACAGCCCTATATCGGGGTGTCACTAGTCATGAGCTACTACAGAATTTGCTAAAAACTACAAGTCCGGAAATGGGAAACAAAGTCTGAAATTAATATGAACAAAATAAAATAAGGGAGAAGATCTGGTGTCGCAGACACTAGCAGTCACCTGGCTCAGCTACGAGGAAAAATATTCAATTCGCTAATAACCCGCTACCGGGCGAACAATACCTGCAACTGCATGCGTGGTGCAGGGAGTAAAGTAAGTACTTCCAACTCAGTGGTAATAAGAGTAAATAATAACTGAGCGGCAAGAAATCACGTAAGAGCACACCGGCATGCAATATGGGATAGTACAACTCTTTTAGAAAAATAGTAAGTCTAGGAAAAACCCTTTAGAAATTATCCAGCTTAGTGTAAAGCCTCTTTTAGAAATGATCTTTTCAACGGTTGCGAATATACTTTCAAAAAAATTGTGATACTATGCACACAAATCCGCCCCTCGGGCAATATCCTTGTTCCTAGTCAGCCACTCGGGCCCCAACGGTCAATGATCAGATAATACTAGCACAACATATAAATACCTCGAGAAATACCACAAAAACGACAAAAAAATGAACAAATGTATGAATGAAACGCATATGATGGTACATTCCAGCACCCACTGCGGCGTACAGCCCGAGCCATCCATATTTATTTATCGTTCTCGGTGCTCACTGGGGGTGTGTATAGACTCTGAAGGGGCTCCTATAGCCCAAGCGCAATATACTAGTCAGTCAGTGTTACCTGTCTGGTCAGCCAATGTTACCCGACCAATTATATCATACAGTGCCATTCTACCATTGTTCCAAGTATATATTTCAGTGTCATTGTTACCACTGTTTCAAGTATATATTACAATGTCATTGTTACCACTATTTCAAGTCATTTTATTATCAGTCCAGAAAATAATATAGTAAGCCCCTTGGGCATTTACAAAATCAAAGTTTTCAGCTCGAAATGCATTTAAAATGTCATTTATGTTTTCAAAACTTAGAAATACGACTAATTTTGCAAAACAACATTTAAAACCTTGGACTGAAGTTAGATGATATGGAAATCATGCTAAGCAATAATATCAATCCTCGAAGGATTTTACAAGTTGGCACAAGGCCCTAATCATGGAAATCTGCCCAAGTTATTATGATAACAAGTAATTTCAGTCAAATACGCAGTAAAATCAACAACCGGGACGGACCAAGTCACAATTCTCAACGGTGCTATACCCCACGCTCATATCCGGCGTGCAAGTCACCTCAATACAACACTATGATGTGAAAATCACGGGTTTCAAACCCTCAAGATATCATTTACAAGTATTACTCACCTTAAGACGGCCAAAATTCTAGCTCACAATGCCCTTGCCTCTCGAATTGGCCTCCTCGTGCGACGAATCTGCCCAAAATCACACAAACATCGATGAAGCTCGATTTCCAAAAGGGTGTTAGCCATACATATTGGGACTTGCCTCTTAATGGTATTACAATGATCCACTACTCTTATGTAAACTTAAATCCACAATACAACATTCAATAGGGCCAATATTAGTAATAAATTTCATAACTTATGCCATTTAGGCATATTATCAAACACCTTGTAGGCATAGATATTTACACTTTATTTCTATAGTATTGGTTCCTCCAACTATCATCATTAACCAACAATTCATCCCACTACTATTCTTTAACAATTTATACTTCTAACATCGCATGTGTTATCAACCATTCACACCTAAACCAATAAAAATTCCATCAAATAAATACCTTTAAATCCCTACCATGTTCATGTATTTAAATTGGAAATTTATGGCTTCCAACCACCATACTATAAGTTGCAATACATGATTCATAATCATATTCCCATAATATATCCATATATGTAAATCTAAGGTGTAGCATTTACCTTTTGGAAGAAAATCTTACAAAACCCTTCTTTGGGTTCTTGAAGGAATTTCTTGAAAAATCTATGTGTTTATACAAAGATTTCATCACTATTAGTGTAAGAATAATTGAAATTTACACCAAGTTAGTGAATATTTCTTACCTTGAAGATGGGAGGGGTTGGAGGTCTTGAGAGGGTGAAGAAAACCCCAAAAAATTGACCTTGGATCACAAAATATGAAGGAAATGTGATGCCCCTTCGGATTTTACACAGACTAGGGGTATTTTAGACATAAAAGTATGTCGTAAGTCAGTTGATGTAAGCTCGGAATGAGATCATCTTTGAAAGTATATAATGTAACATAATCATGTTACCTTAGAGGTAAAAAATATTTTAGATCATTAACACATGTACCAAGATGGTTGGAAGGTTTAAAAGTTAAATGAATTGAACAAAATTAGTTTCGTCAAAAGTCGACAAGTTGGAAATGTTATACCTTGTAATTTTAGGGTGAGATTATAGTGCTTAAAATGATAAGTAGGCTTTTATGAGGTATTTTAGTCATATAATATTCGTATGTTACGTTTACAAGTCAAATAAGTTGTAAAATAAAAGCCGGGAAAAATTGTCGCAAGTTACATTCATAATTCTACTAAAATTTGGGTATAATGTTACTAAGCTTTTCTCCCAATGTACTTTGATTTAATGGGTGATCCACCCACTAAATTTCTACGAGTATATTTTATGTTGTATTATATTGTTCATCGATACGACGTCAGAGTAGAGAGGTATTCACATTTTCTTGAGACTATGAAGGCAGCCCCTATGGTGTCCAACCTTTACCTATTTTTATATCATATTTGGGATGAAATTTTCTCCTGTTTCCTCCGACTTCCATCCTCAAACTCTCAAATATCTCCCAAATAGTTCCACCATGGTTCTAAACAAATTCTATAAATATACACTATAATCTAATATCAAAATTAGTCAAAGGTGAAGAATTACCTCTCTACGGTGTTGTGAGGTGGATAAGGATGATGGTCAACTAATTTTATCTTAGGGTTTGAATTGTATCTACTTTCTATGATATGTTTAACGTCCTCTTGTTTGCGTTTAAGGTTAATTGCATGTTGGTTGTGGTGTTGGAGTGAAAGAATATAAGAAAGCACTTGAAAGGGGAAGAAGTGTTGTTATCTTTTGTTGGATTATTTTAAGGCTATATATATATATATATATATATATATATATATATATATATATATATATATATATATTGTTATGGCTGGAAATATGAAAAATTAACTTGATTATTATATTATTTCCATTTTTATGCATGTCTATATATTTATCAAGTGAATTGATGAAATAAGCATATGAAACTTGATATTGAAAGTGAAGATTAGCCTATGTGAAAATTAGCACTTCTATGGTGTTGTATAGCCATTGAGGCATGTTGTAAGCTAAGTATAGTTTGGATTTCGACTTGAAGCTACTTTAAGAGGTATGTTTATTGTATTAATGTATGTGCTTAAGCTTATCCTGATGTTGATAAAGTTAAATGGATGGATTAGACATGAACTAATAAATACAATTGCTAATTGAGAATAGTTAGAGTTGTGGATTTTTTTGTTGTTGTTATAAATATACGTTATAAGCCTGGAATATTGATGAATGACTTCATTATCATGTTAAGGATATTGTTAAGTTAAAGTAAGAAGGTTACAAGGGGAAATATGGGTATATAAATTTTAATCCGAGCTTGTTGCTCATTGTAAAGTAGTTGTGGCTTATTGTTGTTATATGATGTCTTGTTATTGATATTTGTATATTATTAGATTGCACTTATTGTTATTGTTGGTATATGGTATTGGAGGATGCATGATGCCCTTGTTACAGGAGAGATACGACCTGAATTTGCGTTAACGAGCTACTATCTTAAGTTACAGACTTAGCCTTTACTTAACATTGATTGTGAATGTCTTTATGCTATGGTAGATTGAGTTGAGTTGTTTAAAAAGTTGCTTCTATAACCCCACTTTCCAAATGACTTTTATACTAATTCAAGAAAGGGTGTAGGAATAACTATTAAGCCATCTCTTTCCATGTGTTACCTTAATAGCTTGCCCAAAGCCTACTCATCTCCAATCCCTCATTTACTTTCTACCACAAAGGGGGGGGGGGGGGAGGGGGGCATTGTCACCTCTTACAATTATCCCTAAATCCTTAATAAAATGGTTAAGCTCTTATTAAATCAATAATTAAATAATTACTCATGTAATTAGAAATTATCCCAAATTACTTAAAATACTATTCACTTTTAATACACTTTGCATGTCCTTCTACTATGGTCATGTGGTACCTTGTGTGGTAATAGTCCATAATTATGGGGTATTAGCACTCGACCCATATTTTATCCCAACATGCCAAACTTGGACGAAAATTCATTTTCTTTGGCTTGTTGCCCCTCTCACCTTCACGAATTTACTCCTCACTTGTTTGAAATAGCATAATCCTTATAATTTAATACAATACTACAAAGTGCAACTTCGTCGTAATTTAATACTGTAAAATATAACATCATCGTAATGTAATACTCCAAGGCGTAACATCATCGTAATATAATACTTTATGATGCAACATCATGATAATATATTACTACATGATGTAATATTATTGTAATATAATACTGCAAGACGTAATATTGCAGGGAGTAACATCATTCCTCCCTTTGGAACATTCGTCCTCAAATGTTGACTGATGCTCTTATCATTTTCGTAACTTATAGCTCTTGTGAATACCTTAATGCTCTCTTTTCCATTTAGGCAATTGTTATGTGAATAAATCAAAAGGTCGTGACATTCCCACCTTTAGGCCTCTTTCTCATGCCACGACTTGTGGCCTGAATCCTTCCAATGTCGTAACTGTTGCTACCTCCTTTTATGCAGCATGTACTACTCTAACCTTGTAAGTAAGCCCATTCTCTCCTTTTTCCTCCAACCTTTAGCCAATCTTTAGGCCTCACTTTATGAACATATATAGAGCTTGGTGAGATGTCCCTCTGGCATCTATAAGTATATTGCAGTTCTTTGCTCGATACTTTGTCAAATTTACAAATATTGTTATATCTTTTTTCATAGACTCGATTATCCATTTGTATGACTTTAATGAATCTAAGTAGGTTAGTATACCATCTCTCTTACTTTGATTTGTCATTACTGAGGTCACGACCAAACTCCATGTTACTTTCATTGCCTATCCTATATGCATAAGTGATCACGCCCAAGTATGCCCTCTAGAAAGGACTCTGCGGACGTTGCAAATAAAACCCCAGTATTATGCACAGGGTCGAATCCAGAGAGAGTTAACCTATCTACTACCACCTTTAGACCCACTCAAATCCTTCAGAACCAGCTTCGCAAGATTTTTGAATCACAATTGGAGGTTTTGTTAGGAACTAAAATTGTAGTAAACTAACAAGCTGTAAATAACTAACTATAGTTGTAAACAATAATGAGAGAAACGCTAAGGTAATGACTTCCCCTATTGATTGAATCCCTTCTATTTATGCTTCGTACAAATTTACCAACACATATAAATCAATAATGAACACTCAACTTACCATAAATCTCCGAGCAATTACAGTAACATACTATTGCACTCTCCCGAGATACACTAGGTAGCTTTAATTAACACAGTTCATTTACCCTTCTATTTATGCTTCATAAAAATTTTCCAACACATATAAATCAATAATGAACACTCAACTTACCATAAATCTCTCCCGAGCAATTACAGTAACATACTATTGCACTCTCCCGAGATACACTAGGTAGCTTTAATTAACACAGTTCATTTAAAATTGCACTCAAGGCTTCGTTATTCCTAATCCCGCCTTTAAACTCACATTTATAGATTCCTCTTATTACTTTAGGAGTGGTGTTATTCAACAACTACCTAAATATGCACTCTTTTCCAAGTTATACACACTAAATAGGCAAAGCTAATTGAGGATCGTGTCAATTAACTACAACAAGAACATAGTTGAATAAATAAAGATTAAAACTGGCAAATTTCCATTAACATAAATGAGAAGTTCAACCCCCAATAGGTTCCATCAAGACCTTACACAGGAAAATTAGCTACTCATAGCTATGGGTAAACAAACTAAATTAATATTCAACATAATCTAGCAATAAAAATCAAAAGTGAAGAAGAAATATGTTTAAGATAATCTCTCACAATTGTTTTTCCTTCCAAGAGCTCTAAGAAATCAATACATGCCTCCTTTGGGTGAAATGTAGTGACTAATATAGGTTTTAGAGCTAAAATTCACACTTTGACACAACTGCCCCTGGCCTTCAGCATGCCTACCGCGGTTCTGCCGCGGTCACGGTAGAACCTCGACCAAACACCCCCTTAGATACCAACTTTGTCTGCAGCTATCTCCCAACGCGGTTCTACCGCGGTCGCGGTGGAACCGCGACAGTACCCCATTTCTAATTCTTCAGCCTTCTTCCGCGTGTTTCGCTTGAGATTTTTCACAGTTGGCCTCTTTTCCTTCATTTTTGACTCCAAAAGTACTCTCTAGCCTTCCCAAGCCATATATAGCCTGCACATCAAGAAAAACACTAATAAGAGCATTTTTTTTATCACTTTCATTACCAAAAGTATGCAAGAAGGTGGTTATTTAGGGCCTGAATATAGTTAGATTCACCTATTAACACCCCACACTTAAACCTTTGCTTGTCTTCGAGCAAACTAAACCATACTTCTAGTCCTAACTGTTTGCTGTATTGCCCAAGGTTATGTTACACCCGCCATTTTGACGAACCAACCTAAGAAGTGCAACAATTCTACCCAAGATGCACACTCTACTGTCATGACACACTCAAGCTCTATCTCGTTATTCTAACAACGGTGAAGACTTACTTTTCTTTCCTGAGTCACTTGCCCTTACATCAAAAGTCTGAGAGAAGTTCCACACACATAGAAAAAATTCAATACAAGGAACTAACATTAGAATAATTCACTCACTCTCAGCAAAGAGCATTCATATGCCACACAGACACACCATAAGCTTGCCCCTAGTGTAGTACTCTACTAATCGAGCTGTTTTAGTCAAAGATCAAGAGGTCTTTATTTGGTTGTAATGTAGGCTAAGGGACGGGTATGATACATTTGGATGTAGTGACTAACCTCACTAAGTACTGTTAATACATACTTCTTTTTTAGTTTCCATGCTCATCTCGATCATTCCTCCACATTTTTGTTCCATATGTAACCCCCACTTTCTTCAGGTGCAACTAGCTTCTTGTTTTCTCTTTTTCTCTTTTCTTTATTTTGCTTTGTTTTCTTTGTTTCACTTTTTTTTACAAAATCTGTGCACCAATCACTATTCATTCATGATTACCCTTCTTTCCCTAACTCCCTACCATCCCACACTTTGACTTTTGTATACTCTTTCGTGATTCAAGTGCTTCTAGGAGGTATAGGTTCAAATAATCATTTATTCAAATACAGGGATATAGTTCATTATTGAGTTATCAAAGAACAGGCTTCAGGCCTAAAGGGGCTGACTAATGGCAATGTATACAGGTGGATTCACAATTAAATAGGCTTACACAAGAAATGCCTCAATCATCTCTAAGACCTAACAGCTTCTATTTTTCTTTGCAAACACACAAGGCAGCAAAGAATGCAAGTAAAGATCTCACACACAATTAGCATGTAACTCACTCAGAATCAGTTAATCAACACACACATACGAGCGTTTAAGCAAGACAAGATGTGAAAAACTAAGGCATAGATTTACAAGTCCACAACTGAGTCAAGACCTTACACTCTCAAGTTCATTTAGTTGTTTACAGGTGTGAACATCCGGGGTTGCATTCTAGCCTTTTTACCCATGTTAGTCCTAACACTACAAAATAAAAATCTACCTAACCCGGTTCAAGAAAAACCCTTGAAAAAGAACCGTGGTCAAAAGAAAAATCAAGGGGGACTTAATACACTACCTAAAAAAGAAAAATAAAAAAAAAATCTACATGGACTACTTCCCTTAAGAATACTGTTCAAGTGGTCCGTCATTAGGAAGAGTCCTCTACCTTTGTTTTTGTGTTTTTGTGTTGTTTTTTTTATGTATCCAACTTGGACCCTCAAGAGTCCCGTTGACAAGTGTCCGTCGTTGGGCCAAGTCAGGTACTCCTAATATATCTACCATCAGTTATATACAACAATAACATTTCCATGCTACAATAATCACAATATGTATATACAGTATAACACATACACAGAGTAAGTCTCCCACCCCACACTTAAAATCATGGCATGTCCCCATGTCATATCAATAATTAAAGCGCAGAATGGTAAGAAGACTTCCCTGAGACTCAATTAGAGTCGGAGACAGTGCTGGGGTCCACATTGCAAGCTCTTCCCAACGTATAGAACCATGACATGAACCGTCCTTCGGACTGGGCCTACCTCTGAGACATGGCGTCAAGCCGTGTGTGTAGGCCATCAACTGAGGCGCGTAGATCCGCAACCTCTTCTTCCATGGAACGCAGCGTTGGCCTGGTAAATTGAGATCTGGAGAAACCAGCCCCAGGATGGGAGCGGCGTGAAGGTCAGGCACTGTCAGTAGACCGTCTGGATGGAACAAATGGAATCGTGGCATCATCATCATCTATTTCAATTGGCATATGTGCGCCCCTGCCCACTCTGATGCGGGAAGCTTGGAAAGGTGCTTCAGGTGCCACTGTCCCGTCAGTGGGATAAGTGGTAATGTTCTTCCGTAAGCACAGATGAGTCACCAAGGAAGGGAAGTAAAACCCCTTTGACAGCAGCGGTCCTCTTAAGATCAGTTCATCACCAATGACTTTAGCTGCATCAAAATCTTTCTTGATGACGAAGCCCCTTGTCAGTAGGGCCCTATTGAAGTTCACGTCTGTTGTGTTGCTAGACGGCATGAACACGCTGCAGATCACCGTCAACCAGCACTTAGCCAAGTGTTTGAAAGAGTTGGAATTCAAGGTGATCTGGTCCTTTATCCAAGTCGGTCGCCCCCAGCACAAATGACCTCAATCATAACCTCCCATGTGACATCCAGTCGATCGTGGTAATAGTCAACATCGCCTGTGAACGCAGGCTGCTGCAAGGCCTGGCGAATATAGGGAAGGTGTGTTGGGACTATCTTACCCCGCACATACGCACTTCTCAAGCGAAGTGAGTAGGGCAGTTCGCATAGAACTACCTTACAATCATAGTGTTGACCGGGCAGGGCTCATCAAACAGGAATTCTATCTGCCTCATCCGAATCTCCTCATACATATCCTCCTTTTGCGCCCAGAGGGCTGCTCGGTCAATCTGAATTTCAAGAATGAAGTTCTTTCGTGCCTTTGCATTAAAATCATCCTCTGCTAGTTTCGATACGAACCCGTACTCATCGTAAGTCGGCTGTTGAGTTGGGTCAGCTCGTCTCCTCTGCCTCTTGGGAGCCATAGTACCTGCAGAGAGTTTAAACAAACCATTAAATTCGTCCTAAATAGTGCCAAACGGGTGGTTACGCAGACTTCGCCACGTGATGGAAACAAAACAACACCCCCTTTTAGTCCATCGTTCCACACTAGCCCCCCCCTAGCAGTGTCGTGAAGTTCACATAATCCACTAAAGCCGCCCTACATGAATTATACTACCCCACACTTGCTCCTTCACCATGTTTGAAACAATTAAAGCCCCCATACATCGCCAAATATCACACCCCACAATTAGGAATGGGCATAGCCCGCTCCAAATTACCACAACAACTCCACAAATTTGGCCAAAATAAGGCCTTGCAATAACCACATCCCACAAACAAATTCTAGGCTTCCAAAGTATCAAAACAAGCCCTACAACTAAAGTGTAATGGAGGCCCAACCAAATAAGCACCAAACATCCCTACTAGAAACAACTACAACCATATACAACAAAATACAAAAAATTAAACTATTGCTACCTAGGGTTAAGTTAAAAAAACTATTCTAAATTACACTAATTTAGTAGTTAAACTAAAGAAAAAGAGAGAGAAACTTACTTGGAGGGAGGATGGGAAAGGGTTTGGTGAAGTTGGTGAGTAGTTGGGTGAGAGGAAGAGTGATTTTGAAGCGAAGAAGATAAGAAAAAGAAAGAAAATAGAGAGAAAAGATGAGAGGAATAGAAGGGGGGTTTGGGCGTCTGATTTGGGGATAAATGGGTGGGTGGGGGGTATTTTAGGAAAAAGATGGGGATTTAAAGCGGGTGGAAAACATAAAAAAATATACCTGGGCGTTGAACGCGGTCATCGCGGTAGGACCGTGATAGAGCAAGTTCAGAGAGGGGTCCTCACTGCATTTGGATCGCGGTCGCGGTGGTACCGCGATGGGGTTTGGTCAAAGAGGGGCTTCGACCGCGGTTTGGCCGCGGTCGCGATACCGCGGTCTGGGACCTTCACTGATACTGAAGGCATTTTTTTCATATTCAAAAGGATTACAATTACAACAATTTCATGGGTTGCCTCCCATGCAACGCCTGATTTAACGTTGCGACACAACTCAGATGAGCGCATTTACGGCTCACTCGACCTCTGCGGCTCAGTTTAGAGTCATCCTCAGTAGCAACTTCAACAACTCCAGACGGGAAAACTTCAACTACCCGAAATGGTCCAGACCATCGTGACTTTAGCTTACGCAGGAACAACCTCAATCTCGAGTTGTATAGCAATACCATGTCCCAGATTTGAAAATTCACTCCACAATGTTCCGATCACGTAGCCTCTTCATTCTTTACTTATACAACCTTGTGTTCTCAAAAGCAAGATGTCAGAACTCCTCAAGCTCATGCAATTCTGTGACTCTTGACGTGCCCGCAGCTTCCATATCTAGATTTAGCTTTTTCAGTGCCCACCACGCTTTATGCTCAATTTCGACAGGTAAGTGACATGCCTTCCCAAATACCAACTTGTATGGATACAACCCAATTTGTGTCTTGAAGGCTGTTCTGTAGGCCCAGAGTGCATCATCTAACTTCCTAGACCAATCAGTTCTTGTGGCATTTACCGTTTTGTTAACACACACTTTATTTTTCTATTGGAGACCTCAACATGTCCACTAGTTTGCGGGTGGTAAGGAGTGGCCACCTTGTGGCGCACGTCCTATTTTGTCAATAACTTCTTAAATGCTCTGTTGCAAAAGTGAGTGCCTCTGTCACAGATTATCGCTCGTAGTGTCCCAAAGCGGGTGAATATGTTTTTCTTCAAAAACCCCACAACCACCTTTGCATCATTGGTGGGTAACGCTACAGCTTCACCTACTTGGACACATAGTCTACAGCAACAAGAATGTACTTATTACCGTAAGAGCTGGCAAAGGGACCCATGAAATCTATCCCCCAGACATCGAACACTTCAACCTCCTAAATCGGGTTCATGGGCATCTCGTGCCGCCGAGAGATGTTCCCGATACGTTGGCATTCATTACAACCCTTTACCCATGTGTGAGCATCTTTGAACACTGTCGGCCAGAAAAATCCGGCCTTAAGCACCATTGCTGCAGTCCTTATTCCTCCAAAGTGTCCTTCATAAGTCGATGCATGACAAGCCTGCAAAATAGAAGATTGTTCCATCTCAGAGACGCATCTCCGGATCATGTTATCCAGGCATATTCTAAAGAGATAGGGCTCATCACAATAGTACATACGACTTTCATAAAAGAACCGCTTCCTCTGGACCTAAGAAAGGTCGTGAGGGACTATTCCACTGGGCCAGGTAATTGGTAAAATCCGCATACCATGGCATTTCCAAATGGTTGGTTATGAGCAGTTGCTCGTCAGGAAAAGTTTCTAGAATTTCCTTAACCTCGATTGTGTTTTTAGCTCCCTCAAGTCGTGATAGATGATCAGCGACTTGATTCTCACTGCCCTTTCAGTCACATATTTCAAGATCAAACTCTTGCAGCAACAACACCTAACGAATCAGGCGTGACTATAGTCTTTATTTTCTATCAAGTATCTAAGAGCTCCATGGTCAGTGTATACAATTACCTTCGATCCTATCAGGTTGGACTGGAACTTGTCGAATGCAAACACCATAGCTAGCATCTCCTTCTCAGTCACCGTATAGTTCAGCTGGGCTCCACTCAGCGTTTTATTAGCTTAGTAGATTGGATGTATCAATGTGTCCTTCTGCTGGCCCAACACCGCCCCTACTGCGAAGTCACTAGCATCACACATTAGCTCGAAAGGTTGCTCTTAGTTGGGGGCAACAATGATTGGTGTTGTGACCAGCCTTTGTTTCAGCACCTCAAACGCTACCCTGCATGCATCAGAAAATACAAACGGGTAATCTTTTTCTAATATCTTACAGAGAGGGTTGGCGATTGTGGAGAAGCCTTTAATGAACCTTCGGTAGAAACCGGCATGTCCAAGAAAACTTCTGATTGCTTTGACCGAAGTTGGCGGAGGCAGCTTTGCTATGACATCAACTTTTGCCCCATCTACCTCTATTCCTTTGCTTGACATGTGGTGCCCCAAGACTATGCCTTCTTGCACCATGAAATGGCACGTCTCCCAGTTCAGCGCCAGATTAGTCTTGATGCACCGCTTCGGCACACGTGTCATATTCACTAGGCACTAATCAAATGAATTCCTCACCACTGAGAAATCATCCATGAACACCTCCATTATATCTTCAACCATATCAATGAAAATGGCCATCATGCACCGTTGGAATGTGGCAGGTGCATTGCACATGCCAAAAGGCATCCTCTTGAAGGCATAAATGCTATAAAGGCATGTGAAGGAGGTCTTCTCTCGGTCCTCAGGTGCAATGGAGATCTGGTTGTACCCTGAGTACCCGTCAAGAAAGCAGAAATGTGACCTCCCTGCCAATCTATTCAGCATCTGATCAATGAAGGGAAGTGGAAAGTGGTGTTTCCGAGTGGCAAGATTCAGCTTTCTATAATCCATGCATATTCTCCAATCGGAGATGGTTCTCGTAGAGATTAGTTCATTGTTCTCATTTATTCACCACCGTCATTCCACCCCTCTTAGGCACACATTGAACTGGGCTGACCCAGCTGCTGTCAGAAATTGGGAAAATGATTCCCGCATCCAACCACTTTATTACTTCCTTCTTCACCACTTCCTTCATATTCGGGTTCAACCTCCTCTGATGTTCCATGGAAGGTCTATGTCCCTCTTCCAGAAGAATCTTATGCATATAATAAGCGGGGCTAATCCCTTTGATGTCTGCCATGGTCTACCCAATGACAGTTTTGCATTCCTTCAGTACCTGTAAAAAATGTTGCACCTGCACATCTAGAAAACCATATGAGATAATAACAGGTAGAGTGGAGTTTGGTCCGAGAAATTCATTCCCGGGGTGCGCTGGCAAGGGCTTTAGCTCCAGCTTTGGTGGTTCTTCAATGGATGGCTTAGCTGGAGGAGTCTCTCTCTTCTCTAAGTGTAGGGGTTCAAACTCTAGATTTCTATTCCAAAACCCTCTACCTTCTAAAGCCAACACCCATTCCGCCAACTCCTCACCATTCGCTTCCTCCAAATTCGCCAGACATGCAGCCAAGGGATCCTCCACCATCAACACTTCATCATCAGACTGTACGATCACATCCATGACATCAATTAGAGAACAATTGGCGAACTCACTTGGTCGCGTCATAGATTTCTACACATTGAATATAATTTCATCGTCATTTAGTCTCATTTTAAGCTCCCCAGTCTCACAATCAATTAAGTCTCCCTTTGGCCAAGAACGATCTTCCTAAAATGATAGGAATTTCCTCATCCACTTTGCAATCCAAGATTACAAAATCTGCAAGGAATACAAATTTTCCCACCTGAATAAGCACATCATCAAGGATCCCAAATAGACGTTTCACTGTCCTGTCAGCCAGCTGCAATAGCATAGAGGTGGGTCTGGCTCTCCCAATGCCCAACCTCTTGTAAATCACTAGGGGCATTAGATTAATGCTGGCCCATAAATCATAGAGTGCCTTCGCAAAGGCAAAGTTTCTAATAGTGCATGGAATAGTAAAACTCCCTGGATAGAGAGCTTTCCAGAAATAGGTCTGGTTACCACTGCACTACAGGTCTGCGTGAGTGTCACAGTGGCCAAGTCTTGGCAGTCAAACTTCCCGGACATCACATCTTTCATCATCTTTGCGTACCCAGGCATTTCCTTAAAAGCTTCTATCAATGGAATATTTACCTGAATCTGCTTGAGCATCTCAAAGAACTTCTTGTATTGCTCTTCCTTTTGGTGCTTGGCCAATCTCTGTGGAAATGGTGCAGGTGGTCTTTTCTTCCCAATCACTTGGGATTTGTCTTTCTCGACTATGATCTCCTCCACCAGCTCTTCTACTGTTTCCGCAACTTTCTTGGTCTCTTGATGAATATTCTATTTTTCAGAAACATGCTGGAATGTCACATCTATTAGCCTTGTTGATTCATCCAGCTCAATAGGTACCTGAACGAGTGTCTCAGCCTATATATTTCCTCTAACTCTCTCCTGTTCAACATCAAGATCAATACCATTCCGGAGACTCACCACCATCAGATGCTTCGGGCCTTGATCCTTGGGGTTGGTTTGGGTATCTGCAGGCAATGTCCCTTGAGGGCAGTTATTCAAAGACATAGCAATCTGGCCCACCTGCACTTCAATATTTTTAATAGCTGTGTCATGTGCATCTACCCTTTCATTTATCTTTGCATTGGACCAAATCACTTGCTCAGTCATTGGTTCTATTCTAGAGAACCCATTTATTGTCTCCCACCATGCTGTTGCTGAGGTGGGTGGTACCCTTGCTCCTGATTATTGTATCCCTACGGTCTAGGATAGGGTGCCATATTATTGGGAGGTCTCATGCCTCCCATATTCCTGGCATTGTGTTGTGGCTGAGGCGGCCTGTACTGCTGCAGAGTTTGCTGGCCCTAGTTTTGATTTCCTTGCCTCTGACCCCCATAGTTAGTCACATAATTCATATCTTTGGGATGCTGGTGGTGATGGTCGAGCTCTACAGTCCATGGATTACCAATTGGCTGACTGATGTAAGATATGCACAAGCCCCCATTGGTAGTATTAACTATGTGTACCTTTTTTTTGCCCTGACTCCTCCACCTTTTTGGTGAGGATGCTCATATGCGTCAAAAGAGTTGCCACATTCTCAGCCATAGTGTTGGAAGGATCAAGAGGCACTGACTGCACCACCGGAGTGATAGGTGCGTTCCTGGTCATCCACCCTGAATTCTGAGCCATTTTATCTAGCAGATTCTGCTCTTGTCTCCAGGTCTTGCTCAAGAATTCCCCACCAGCTGAGGCATCCAGAATATTCTTCATACTGTCAGAAAGTCCCATGTAAAAATGTTGTCCAAACATCTACTATGGAATACCATGATGGGGACACATCACCAACATTCCTTTGAACCTTCCCCATGTCTCGTGCAAAGTTTCCATAGGTTTCTGTTTGAAGCTCACGATCTCATCAATTTGTTGTGCTATTTTGTTGGGCGGGTGGAAATAGTTGTGAAACTGCTTGATTAACTCGTCCCAAGTTTCAATGGAGTTTATGGGGAGTGAGTTTAGCCAAACCTGAGCAGCTCCTGTCACTGAGAAAGGAAATAAATGGCCTGATTATTTCCAGAGTCACGTTGGGCTGCCTTTGAGTTTTGCGTTTGGACAGGAAATTCTTTAAGTGTTGCTGAGGCTTTTCTACTTGCGTTCCAGAAAAAAGTCCCTTTTTTTACAACAAATGCAACATATTGTTTGTAATCTGGAACGATTCATCTTGTATTGCAGGCACAACGATGGCAGTTGTCAAATCCAGATGTCGTTTGTGCCCAATCATAAAGTGCACCCTCCGACATAAGAGGTGTCGCCCCACCGACATTTAAGCCATCTTCCTAGTTCCTGCCATCTCCGTTGGAATTGTCTACGTTTTCCATATTAGTGTCGAGTTTGTCTGTCTGTTGAGGTGGTTAAAGTCTTTTGTTGGCACGGTTCAACACCTGGAATATTTTCTCAGGGTTCGAGAGTCCTTCAAGCAGTTCTCCAGTCCTTGCAGAGTTTTTAGGCATACACCTGTGCAACCAAGTCAACCGTCAAAAGTTTAAATAAAAAATTGGGTGTAATGAAACTAGCTACACTAAGAATTTTTTGTAACTCTAGCAATGGCAATTGATAATTCCGCGAACTCCCCAGCAACGGCGCCAAAATTTGATCACGCCCAAGTATACCCTCTAGAAAGGACTCTGCGGACGTTGCAAATAAAACTTGAGTATTACGCCCACTGTCTAATCCACAAAGAGTTAACCTATCGATTACCATCTTTAGACCCACACAAATCCTTCAGAACCAGCTTCCCAAGATTTTTGAATCACAATTGGAGGTTTTGTTAAATTGTAGTAAACTAACAAGCTGTAAGTAACTACTAGAGTTGTAAACAATAATGAGAGAAATGCTAAGGTAATGACTTCTCCTATTGATGGAATCCCCTCTATTTATGCTTCATACAAATTTAACAACACATATAAATCAATAATGAACACTCAAATTACAATAAATCTCTTCCGAGCAATTACAGTAATATACTATTGCACTCTACCGAGATACATTAGCTAGCGTTCATTAACACAATTTATTCAAAATTGCACCCAAGGCTTCGTTATTCCTAATCCCGCCTTTAAACCTGCAGTTATAGATTCCTCTTATTACTTTAGGGGTGGTGTTATTCAACAACTACCTAAATATGCACTCTTTTCCAAGTTATGCACTCTAAGTAGGCACAACTAATTGAGGATCCTGTCAATTAACTACAACAAGAACATAGTTGAATAAATAAAGATTAAAATTGGCAAATTTGCATTAAATTAAACGAGAAGTTCAAACCCCAATAGGTTCCATAAATATCTTAGACAGCAAAATTAGCTACTCATAGCTATGGGTAAACAAACTAAATTAATATTTAACATAATCTAGCAATAAAAATCAAAAGGGAAGAAGAAATATGTTTAAGCTTAATCTCTCACAATTATTTTTCCTTCCAATAACTCTAAGAAATCAATACATGCCTCATTTGGGCAAAATCTAGTGACTAATATAGGTTTTAGGGCTAAAATACACGCTTTGACACAATTGCCCCTGGCCTTCAGTACGCCTATGGATGTTTGCCGCAGTCGTGGTAGAACCGCGGCCAAACACCCCCTTAGATACCAACTTTTTCTGCAGCTATCTCCCATCGTGGTTCTGCCGCAGTTGCGGTGGAACCGCGGCAGTACCCCATTTCTGATTCTTCAGCCATCTTCCGTGTGGTTCGCTTGGAATTTTTCACAGTTGGCCTCTTTTCCATCATTTTTGACTCCAAATGTGCTCCCTGGCCTTCCTTAGTCATATATAGCCTACACATCAAGAAAAACACTAATAAGAGCATTTTGTTATCACTTTTATTACCAAAACTATGCAAGAAGGTCGTTATTAGGGCCTGAATATAGTTAAATTCACCTTTTATCAATAAGGCTAAGTCCTTTAATGCTTCCTCAGTACCGTTCATTTTAAGAATGACGACCTAATCTCACCTGATGCTTTTTGACTTTTCTCCATCCATTATAATTCACCTCAATATTTATCTACAATCATTGATAACTTGAAACTTCTTACGTAATATGTTGCAACTAAGGCTTACATTGCATCGAGAAATAATTGAAATAATTTCCATAAACGTATTCCATAGCATACCAATGTGATTCACCTTACGTGGGAATTTTAATCATGTGGAACTCATAAAAAACCCACTCTTCATTTTTTTCAACTTATTATTCAATTGAAGGCCCAAATGTCGTCCATTACTTATCATGTGACGACCCAAAGGGTCATCACCGTAATTCTCCCTTTCTTTGCACTCTTGAGGCCTTGAAAACCTCTTAATTGGTTGCCTTGCGTGCATAGTCCGAGCACAAAGTCGGAAATTTTTTATGTGGAAATATTTGAATTATGTGTTAAAAACTATGAATTTTGATAATAACATTGCTATAGTTGACTTTGGTCAACATTTTGGGTAAACGGACCCGGAACCGTGATGCGCCTGTCCCAGAGGATCCAGAAGGAAATTCAAGACACTGGCATATTCCCGGAATCGAAATCCTTTGTCCCAGGCCCGAGTACGAACCTTTTCTGTGAAATTATTTTCTGAAAATGCTTACGGAAAAATGAAAATGAAAATTGATAAAAAGTAATGGTATCGGGATAGTATTTTGGTTCTGACGCCCAGTACAAGTTTTAAATGGGCGTTAAGCGCTATATGTAAAGTTTGGTTGAAAACAGACGTCATTTGATGTGTTTCGGACAGAAAACTGAAAATTTGAAAGTTTTGAACTTTGAAATGAAAATCATGAGTTTTGGAAGTTGATTCTATGATTTTGATGTTATTTTGGCGATTTGAATGCTCGAGAAAGTTCGTAGGAGGATATTGGGTTAATGTGTGTGGTTGGTTGGAAGCCCCGAGGGCTCGGGAGTATTTTCGGCGGTGGTTCGGGGTGTTTTTGGTTCTTTAGACTTAGCAGTTTTGCCGCAATTTTTGCACAAATATCTTGTTCTATGCGATCGCATAGGCTTCCCTGCTATTGCATAGAGTCCCTTGCCAGCCCTCCAATTTTGTTCTATGCGATCGCATAGTCTGACCTGCGATCTCATAGCTTGACCAGTTACTTCAGTGAATTTGCATAACCTCCATCGCGATCGCATAACGTATAGACCCCACCCAGGCCAGACCCTGTCTTTCTTCTATGCGAACGCATCTTTCCCTATGCTATTGTATTGGCCGGTTTCCCTATCTCTATGCGATTGCAACACTGTTCCTGCGATCGCATAGGCCGAATTCCGTCAGCAATTTAAATTAGTCCAGAATAGTGTTTTCTCCGCATTTCTTCAAAAATTCCCACACGAGCTCTCCTCCTACACTCTCCATTGACGAACTTCAAACCCCTACTACATCATAACTCTTTGGGTAAGTGATCCACCTTCATTCTTCCATTATTTATTCATCTAATCATCAATTTTCTAGCCCTAAATCATAGAATCATGGTAGAAAGTAGGCTTTTGGGTAGAGTTAGGTTTTGAGAATTACGGGCGATTCAACCTCAATTTGGGGTCGAATCTTGAAACAAATCATATATTTGGACTCGTGGGGTTATGGGTAATTGGAATTTGGTCCGAGCCTCGAGTTTGGACCATGTGGGCCCGGTGTCAGATTTTGGTATTTTTGGAAGAAAAATTAGAAACGAATTTCTAAGCTAGAAACTTGAATCCTTGTGCTGTTATTGATAATATTGAATCGATTTATGTTAGATATCGTCTGTTCGGGGTTGAATTCTAGAGGAAAGGCGATTGTTGAGCTTTGAGTTGCTATTTTCGGATTCGAGGTAAGTGTTTGATCTAACTTTTGCTTGAGGAAATAGGATTAGGTTAATATTTTCTATGTGCTATGTGGAGTCATTGTATAGGTATGATGATGGTTACCTATGCGTCCGATTCTAGCATGACCGTGAGTCATAATTGCTATTAAATTTCGAAAGAAGTGAATGATTTTGCTAATTACTTGTTAAATGAACTGTGAAGTGATAGTTGATAAGCAAATGAACTAAAAGAGGAATTTTTGGTACTTTTTCCCTTGTCGGGACTTATTGCTGAGCTGTATTCCCTTGTCGGGATTTATTGTTGAGTTATTCTCCCTTGCTGGGATTTATTGGTGAGTTATTCTCCCTTGCCGGGATATTTTGTCTTGTCATATATTCTTTTCCTGTTTGGTTGTGACCATTTATTGGGTGAGGAACAGAGAGTAAAAGTACGAAGGGTGATGCCGTTCACTATGTATTTGAGAGTAAAAGCATGAAGGGTGATGCCTTGCATTGTATATTGAGAGTAAAAGCACGAAGGGTGATGCCGTGCATTATAATTGACATTCTTGGTGAGAATTGAGAGTAAAATCATGAAGGGTGATGCCGTGTATTATATTTGACAGATTTGGTGAGGAATGAGAGTAAAAGTAAGAAGGGTGATACCGTGCAGTTGTTGATTCACTGGCTTTCTTTATTTAATTATTATATATTTAGTTCCATTTCTTGTTTTGATGAAGTTATAATTGAACTATTACTCCCCCAGCATGTCCCCTCCCCATTATCTGTTTAAATTCTTGTTCTCATTCTGTTATTACACATATATCTGTACACGTCGATTGTGGTAGGCCCGGTTTAGCCTCTTCACTACCTCTCTGAGGTTAGGCCGAGCACTTACCAGCACATGGGGTCGGTTGTGCTGATACTACACTTTTGTACCTTTTTGTTCACAAGTCAGGACACAGCCTACGGACCGCAACAGTAGTTAGGGGGCGATCCTTCAGACCAGAGACTTTGAGGTAGTTCGCAGGAGTTCGCGGGCCCTGAGTCTCCTCTATCTCTTTAGTTTGTTTTTATTGTATCAAAACAGACATGTTATGTATTTCCTTCATACTATTGTTTTTAGTACTCTTATAGTCGTCCGTGAGTAGTGACACCATATACTGGGTAGAGGCATGTTATTAATTTTCGCACTTTATCTTTGCTATTGTTGCTCAATGTCTTCCGCGTGGTTTTATTTAATTAATTCAGTGTTTATATTATTTTAGACTAATGTTATTGTGAAAATGATTAAAAGGGGGTTGGCTTGCCTAGCTTCGACAGTTGGCACCATCACGACTCCCGATGGTGGGAAAATTCGGGTTGTGACAAGTTGGTATCAGACCACTAGGTTACTTGGGTCTCACAACTCACGGACAAGCTCGATAGAGTCTGAGGGATCGGTACGGAGACGTCTCTATTTATCCCCTAGAGGCTACATAGTTAGCAAAAAAATTTCAATTTATTCATTCCTGTCGTGCGATTCATTTTCTCTAATATTGATTGTCGTTCTACTATATTATTTTGCAGATGGCAAGAACACATGCGTCTTCTTCTTCCACGCAGTAGCCCGAGTCCCAAGCAGCAGCTCCCGCAAGGGGCAGGGGCCGAAGCCGTGCCAGAGGTCGTGGAAGGGGCAGAGCTCAGCCCCAGGCAGCCGTTCCAGAGGTGGAGCCTCATATTGACTTTAATGAGGAGGTTCCATCTCCACTAGCTCCAGTGGGTATAGCTCAAGTCCCAGGAGGAGTGATGTTTTCCCCGGATCTCCACGATGCTCTTGTCCGCATAGCAGGATTTATGGACAATGTTAATGAGTGATGTTTTCCCCGGATCTCCACAATGCTCTTGTCCGCATAGCAGGCTTTATGGACAATGTTGCTAGAGCGGGATTGCTGCCAGTAACATCAGCCACTTCTCAGGCTGGAGGAGGGGTTCAGACTCCTGCCACACGTACTCCAGAGCAGGTAGCTCCCCAGACTCAGGTTTTGATGGTTCAACCCGCAGTGGCAGCTCAGACATGCATTACAGCTCAAGCCGGATATAGGGCAACCATGTCTTCAGATGCTTGTGGAGACTTGATTGGTTTTCCTAGCTTTTCACTACTACTTTCAGCGGTGCTTCATCGGAGGATCCTCAGGATTTTCTATACAGTTGTCATGAGATCCTCAAGACTATGGGGATAGTAGAGACCAATGTGGTCGATTTTTGCACTTTTAGGCTTGTGGGATCCGCCAAGACTTGGTGGAGGGATTATTGCCTATCTAGACCAGTAGGGTCACCGGCATTGACATGGGATTAGCTCGCAGAGTTATTTTTGGAGAATTTTCCTCCCCTTACTCAGCGGGAGGCACTTCGCAAATAGTTTGAGGGCCTTCAGCAGGGCTCCATGACAGTGACACAGTATGAGACCAGATTTGTTGACTTGGCACACCATGTAGTAGTGATACTCCCTACAGATCGAGAGAGGGTCCGGAGGTTCATTGATGGATTGATTCAGCCGATTCACCTTCAGATGGCTATGGGAGTTGGTAGTGATATTACCTTTCAGGAGGCGGCCAATGCGGCCCACCGGGTAGAGATGGCACTGGGTTGAGGAGGTAGTCAAAGTTCAGACAAGAGGCCTTGACATTCTGGCAGATTTAGTGGTACCTCATCTGGAGGTAGGGATTTCTATGATAGAGGCCATCCCCCGAGACCTTTCTAGTCGGCACTTCAAGTTTCTCATGGTACACCAGGCAGTGGTGGTCATCAGCAGTCCTCCAACGCACCACCAGCCCCTATCAGTGCACTGCCACTTCAACGTTTCAGGGGAGGACATACCGGTCGATAGGGCCAGCAGTCTCAGCCGCTGAGGGCATGTCATGGTTGTGGCGACATAGGTCATGTTTTAAGATTTTGCCCTTGAGCCTCGAGCAGTTCTCAGCAGCAGGGTCCTCGCCCTACAATTCAGGCAGTAGGTGATCCACAGGCCGCCCATCCAACTAGAGCGGGGGTAGGGATCATCGAGGTGGAGGGAGAGACCGTAGAGGTGGAGCTAGGACAGCCAGAGGCAGGGGTCAGCCCGCAGCAGATCCTCCCAGAGATACAGTACATGGAGGTGGGGGCCAGCCCCATTGTTATGCATGGCCAGCCAGGTCGGAGGCCGGCTCATCTGATGATGTGATTATAGGAACTATATTGGCCTGTGATAGTGGTGATTTAGTATTATTTGATCCATGATCTACTTATTCATATGTGTCATCCTATTTTGCACCCTGTTTGATCATTCCTAGTAAGGCTTTAGGAATTCATGTATATGTGTCCACACCGGTTGGTGACTATATAGTGGTCGACCGAGTGCATCGTTCTTGTGTGGTGGTATTTGAGGGTCTTGAGACCTATGTCGACTTACTACTTTTAGACATAGTGGACTTTGATGCTATATTGGGGATGGATTGGTTGTCCCTTTATCATGCTATCTTGGATTGTCACGCCAAGACTGTGACTTTGGCCTTGCCAGATTTTCCCCGACTTGAGTGGAGGGGGACCTTAGGTCAGCCCACCCGTAGTGTTATTTCATATGTCAAAGCTCGATGTATGGTTGAGAAGGGGTGTCTAGCATATTTGGCGTATGTTTGAGACTCCGGCGCAGAGGTTCCATCTATCAACTCTGTTCCTTTGTTCGGGAGTTCCTTGAGGTTTTTCCTTTAGACCTGCCGGGTATGCTGCCTGATAAGGATATTGATTTCTGCATCGATCTGGCTCCTGGTACTCAGCCTATTTCTATTCTGCCATATCGCATGGCCCCACTAGAGTTGAAAGAGTTGAAGGAGAAGCTTCAGGACTTGCTTGATAAGGGTTTCATTAGACCCACTGTATCACATTGGGGTGCACCAGTGTTGTTTGTGAAGAAAAAGGACGGGTCGATGAGGATGTGCATTGATTACCGGCAGTTGAACAAGGTGACGATAAAGAACAAGTATCCACTGCCAAGGATTGACGATTTATTTGACCAGCTCCAGGGTGCCAAGGTGTTCTCAAAGATATATTTGAGGTCTGGTTATCATCAGCTGAGGATTAGGGCATCTGATGTCCCTAAGACACCATTTCGTATCTCGGTATGGGCATTATGAGTTTTTGGTCATGTTGTTTGGGTTGACCAATGCCCCGGAAGCATTCATGGAGTTGATGAACCGAGTGTTCAGGCCTTATTTGGATTTATTTGTGATTGTATTCATTGATGATATCTTGGTATACTCCTGCAGCTAGGAGGAGCATGAGCAGCACCTCAGGATAGCCAGTTGTATGGCAAGTTCTCAAAGTGCAAATTTTAGTTAAGTTCAGTCACATTTCCGGGTCATGACGTATCAGTAGAGGGTATTCAGGTGGATGCGAAGAAGATAGAGGCACTCAAGAACTGGCCTCGACCAGCTTCAGCTACAGAGATTAGGAGCTTCTTGTGGTTAGCTGGTTACTACAGACGTTTCATGGAGGGGTTTTCATCCATCGTAGCCCTGAAGACTAGATAGACCCAGAAGGGTGCCCAGTTCAGGTGGTCAGATGAGTGCGAGGCGAGCCTCCAGAACCTCAAGACAGCTCTGACTACGGCACTGGTATTAATTTTGCCCACGGGATCTGGGCCTTATACTGTGTATTGCGGTGCTTCCTGTATCGGGCTTGGCGCAGTGTTGATGCAGAATGGTAAGGTCATAGCATATGCTTCGAGGCAGTTGAAGATCCACGAGAAGAATTATCCAGTTCATGACCTTGAGTTGGCAGCCATTGTTCATGCCTTGAAGATTTGGAGGCATTATTTGTATGGTGCGACGTGTGAGGTGTACACGGATCACAAGAGCCTTCGGTACTTGTTCAAGCAGAAAGAGTTGAATTTGAGACAACA
The DNA here is from genome assembly GCA_034376525.1 of Nicotiana benthamiana. Taxonomy (NCBI): domain Eukaryota; kingdom Viridiplantae; phylum Streptophyta; class Magnoliopsida; order Solanales; family Solanaceae; genus Nicotiana; species Nicotiana benthamiana. Next base: position 45,090,156 of record CM067333.1, on the reverse strand, counting down.
GAGGTGGTTGGAGTTGTTAAAAGACTATGATGTTTCTATTTTATACCACCCGGGAAAGGCCAATGTGGTGGCCGATGCATTGAGTAGAAAGTCCACCAGCATGGGTAGCCTTGCATATATTCTGGTCAGCCAGAGACCGCTTGCCTTGGATGTTCAGGCGTTGGCCAATAGATTTGTGAGATTGGATATTTCTGCGCCCAGCAGGGTGTTGGCTTGCACAGTTGCTCGTTCGTCATTGATGGAGCGTATCCGGGAGCGGCAATTTGATGATCCCCATTCTTGTGTCCTGAGAAACACGGTGCAGTGGGGAGGTGCCAAGGATATGACTTTGGGAGATGATGGTGTTTTGAGGTTGCAGGGGCAAGTCTGTGTGCCCAATGTTGATGGTATTTGAGAGTCGATCTTAGCGGAGGCCCACAGTTCTCGGTATTCTATTCACTCGGGCGCCGCAAAGATGTATCAGGATTTGAGACATCATTATTAGTGGCGCAGGATGAAGAAAACATAGTTGCATAAGTGGCTCGTTGTCTAAATTGTCAGCAGGTTAAGTACGAGCATCAGAGGCCTGGTGGGTTATTTCAGAGGATTGAGCTTCCCGAGTAGAGGTGGGAGATAATCACCATGGATTTTGTTACTGTCCTTCCGATGACTCGGAAGAAGTTTGATGCTATATAGGTTATTGTTGATAGGCTGACTAAGTCAGCGCATTTTATCCTAGTTGCCACCGTCTATTCATCTGAGAGGCATGCTGAGATTTATATCAGGGAGATCGTTCGCCTTCATAGAGTGCCCATATTTATTATTTTGGATCGGGTCCGCAGTTTACCCTACATTTCTGGAGAGCGGTGCAGCATGAGTTGGGAACCCAGGTCCAGCTGAGTACAACATTTCACCTCAGACGGACGGTCAGTCCGAGAGGATTATTTAGATTCTTGAGGATATGCTCCGAGCTTGCGTTATTGATTTTGGAGGCTCGTGGGACCAATTCTTACCTTTAGCAGAGTTTGCCTACAACAACAGCTACCAGTCTAGTATTCAGATGGCTCCGTATGAGGCGTTGTATGGTAGGCAGTGTCGGTCCCCAGTCGAATGGTTTGAGCCGGGAGAGGCTCGGTTATTGGGTACAGATTTGGTACAGGAAGCCTTGGATAAGGTCAGGATCATTCAGGATAGACTTTGGTCAGCTCGGTCTAGGTAGAAGAGTCTTGCAGATCGTAAGGTCAGGGATGTTGCTTTCATGGTTGGTGAGCGGGTATTGCTTCATGTATCGCCTATGAAGGGCGTGATAAGGTCCGGGAAGAAGGGCAAGATTAGCCCTAGGTATATTGGCCCATTTGAGATTTTGGACCGTGTGGGGAATGTGGCTTATTGACTTGCATTGCCGCCTAGCTTGTCAGTTGTGCATCCGGTTTTTCATGTATCCATGCTTCGCAAGTATCATGGTGATCCCACCCACGTATTAGATTTCAGCACTGTCCAATTGGACAAGGATCTGTCATATGAGGAGGAGCCCGTGGCTATTTTAGACCCGCAGGTTCGACAGTTGGTCGCGGAGTTTTCCTCAAGTGCATGTTCAGTGGAGAGGTCAGCCTCCTGAGGCATCGACCTGGGAGTCCGAGGCTGATATGTGGAGCCGTTATCCCCATCTATTCCCCGACTCAGGTACTTCTTTCTTTTGTCCGTTCGAGGATGAACAGTTGTTTTAGAGGTGGAGGATATGACGACCCAAAGGGTCATCACCGTAATTCTCCCTTTCTTTGCGCTCCTGAGGCCTTGAAAACCTCTTAATTGGTTGCCTCAATTTGCGTGTTCAGTCTGAGCGCGAAACTGGAAAATGTTTATGTGGAAATATTTGAATTATGTGCTAAAAACTATGAATTTTGATAATAATATTGCTATAGTTGACTTTGGTCAACATTTTGGGTAAACGGACCCGGACCCTTGATGTGATGGTCCCGGAGGGTCCGTAAGTAAATTTGGCACCCGAGCATATTCCCGGAATCGAAATCGGAGGTCCCAGGCCCGAGTACGGAACTTTTCTGTGAAATTATTTTTTGAAAATGCTTAAGGAAAAATGAAAATGAAAATTGACCAAAAGTAATGGTATCGGGCTCGTATTATCGTTCTGACACCTAGAACAAGTCTTAAATGGGCGTTAAGTGCTATCTGTAAAGTTTGTTTGAAAATGGACGTCATTTGACGTGTTTCAGATTAAAAATGGAAAATTTGAAAGTTTTGAACTTTGAAATGAAAATCATGAGTTTTGGAGGTTGATTCTTTGATTTTGATGTTATTTTGGCGATTTGATCGCTTGAGAAAGTTCATAGGATGATATTGAGTTAGTATGTGTGATTGGTTGGAAGCCCCGAGGGCTCGAGAGTGTTTTCGGGGGTGGTTCGGGGTGTTTCTGGTTCTTTAGACTTAGCAATTTTGCTGCAATTTTTGCACAGATATCTTCTTCTATGCCATCGCATAGGCTCCCCTGCGATCGCATAGAGTCCCTCGCCAGCCCTCCAATTTTCTTGTATGCGATCGCATAGTCTGACATGCAATCGCATAACTTGACCAATTACTTCAGTGCGATCGCATAGCGTATAGACCCCACCAGGCCAGACCATGCTTTCTTCTATGCGAACGCATATTTTCCCCCTTCTATCGTATTGGTCAGTTTCCCTATCTCGATGCGATCACAACACTATTCCTGCAATCGTATAGGCAAAATTGCTTCAGCGATTTAATTTAGTGCAGAACAGTGTTTTCTCCGCATTTATTCAAAAATTCCCACACGAGCTCACCTCATACACTCTCCATTGACGAACTTCAAGGCCCTACTTCACCATAACTCTTTGGGTAAGGGAATCCACCTTCATTCTTCCATTATTTCTTCATCTAATCATCAATTTTCTAGCCCTAAATCATAGAATCATGGTAGAAAGTAGGGCTTTTACGTAGAGTTAGGTTTTGAGAATTTTGGGCGATTTAGCCTCAATTTGGGGTCGAATCTTGAAACAAATCATATATTTGGACTCGTGGGGTTATGGGTAATTGGAATTTGGTCCGAGCCTCAAGTTTGGACCATGTGGGCCCGGTGTCGGATTTTGGTATTTTTGGAAGAAAAATTAGAAATGAATTTCTAAGCTAGGAAATTGAATCCTTGTGCTATTATTGATAATATTGAATCGATTTATATTAGATATCGTCGGTTCGGGGTCTAATTCTAGAGGAAAGGCGATTGTTGAGCTTTGAGTTGCTATTTTCGGATTCGTGGTATGTGTTTGATCTAACTTTGGCTTGAGGGAATAGGATTAGGTTAGTATTTGCTATGTGCTATGTGGAGTTAGTGCATAGGTATGGTGACGCTTACCTATGCGCCCGAGTCTAGCATGACCGTGAGTCATAATTGCTATTAAATTTCGAAAGAAGTGAACAATTGTGCTAATTACTTGTTAAATGAACTATGAAGTGATACTTAAGAAGCAAATGAACTAAAAGAGGTTTGGTACTTTTTCCCTTGCCAGGACTTATTGTTGAGCTGTATTCCCTTGCCGGGATTTATTGTTGAGTTATTCTCCCTTGCCGGGATTTATTGTTGAGTTATTCTCCGTTGCCGGGATATTTTGTCTTGTTATATATTCCTTTCCTATTTGGTTGTGACCATTGATTGGGCGAGAAAGAGAGAGTAAAAGCACAAAGGGTGATGCTGTGCACTATGTATTTGAGAGTAAACGCACGTAGGGTGATTCCGTGCATTGTATATTGATAGTAAAAGCACGAAGGGTGATGTCGTGCATTATAATTGACATTCTTGGTGAGAAATGAGAGTTAAAGCACGAAGGGTGATGCCGTGCATTATTTTTGTCAGTTTTGGTGAGGAATGAGAGTAAAAGCACGAAGGCAGATGCCGTGCAGTTGTAGATTCATTGGTTTTCTTTATTTAATTATTATATATTCGGTTGCATTTCTTGTTTTCTTGAATTTATAATTGAAGTGTTACTCCCCCAACATGTCCCCTCCCCATTATCTGTTTAAATTCTTGTTCTCTTTCTGTTATTGCACATATATCTGTACAGATTGATTTTGGTAGGTCCGGTTTAGCCTCGTCACTACCTCGCTGAGGTTAGGCCTGGCACTTACTAGCACATGGGGTCGGTTGTGCTGATACTACACATCTGTGCCTTTTTGTTCAGAGGTCAGGACACATCCTACGGACCACAGCAGTAGTTAGGGGCGATCCTTCAGTCCAGAGACTCTGAAGTAGTTTGCTGCGTTCGCGAGCCCTGAGTCTCCTCTACCTCTTTAGTTTGTTTTTATTTTATCAAAACAGACATGTTATGTATTTCCTTCAGACTATTGTTTTTAGTACTCTTATAGTCGTCCGTGAGTAGTGACACGAGATACTAGGTAGAGGCATGTTATTAATTTTCGCACTTTACCTTTGCTATTGTTGCTAAAAGTCTTCCACGTGGTTTTATTTAATTAATTCAGTATTCATATTGTGTTAGACTAAGATTATTGTGAAAATGATTAAAAAGGGGTTGGCTTGCCTAGCTTCGACAGTAGGCGCCATCACGACTCCCGATGGTGGGAAAATCCCAGTCGTGACATATCAATTACACCTTCATTCAATTAACATGTCCACGTTCCATTCTTCTAAATGTTATTAGTCTTAGACTCCTTTGAGTTCGTTCAGAATATACTGAACTTTCTATTACTTAGATAAATCATTAGCTCTCTTATTTTCGTGGAGTTAATCCCGAGGACTTATCCATTCTCGCCACCTTTTCATTTGACTTTCCTTATCCTTACTTATGTCTTCTTAAAACTTTATTGCTCTACCATACTTTAGCATGCAACCTATACATATCCATTTATACTACTCACAACCTTCCTTCAACTTGCTTGCACCATAGATTTCCTTATGTTATTATGGAATGTCAAGCGAGACATTACATTGTCTCTTAGCTCTTCTCTACTCTCTTAGCTAGACTTCTTGGTACTTAGAAACCATAGGCTAGAAGATATATCTTTGGGATGCCGCTATCATTCCCGGTTACTGAATCCTCGCGCTTCTATCCTTAATTAAACGATAAATCTCTCATTAAACCAATAATTAAATAATTACCCACGTAATTAAAAATTATCCCAAATTACTTAAAATATCACTTACTTTTAATACACTTCGCACGCCCTTCTATTATGGCCATGTGGTATCTTGTGTGGTAATAGTCCATAAATATTGGGTATTAGCACTCGTCCCATATTTTATCCCAACATGCTAAACTTGGACGAAAATTTATTTTCTTTGGCTTGCTGCCCTTGTCACCATTACAAATTTACTCCTCACTTGTTTGAAATAGCACAATCCTTATAATCTCCAAATAATCTTTTGCTTGGACTGATGTCAATTACCTTATGACAAGTTCAACGTACAATACTACAAGGCGCAACATCGTCGTAATTTAATACTGCAAAGTGTAACATCATCGTAATGTAATACTCCTAGGCGTAACATCATCTTAATATATTACCTCATGATGTAACATCATCGTAATATATTACTGCAGGATGTAACATTATCGTAATATAATATTGTGGAACATAATATTGCACGGCTTAACATCAATCCCCCTTTGAAAATTCGTCCTCGAATGTTGACTGATGCTCGTATCATTTTCATAACTTATAGCTCTTTTGAATACCTTAATTCTCTCTTTTCCATTTAGGAAATTGTTATTTGAATAAATCTAAATACTAGGACATCCCCCCCCCCCTTTAGGCCTCTTTCTCATGCCACGACTTGTGGCCTGAATCCTTCCAATCTCGTAACTGTTGCTACCTCGTTTCATGCAGCATGTACGACTCTAACCTTGTAAGTACGCCCATTCTCTCCTTTTTCCTGCAGCCTTTAGCCAATATTTAGGCCTCACTTTGTGAACATATACAGAGCTTGGTAAGATGTCCTATGGCATCTATAAATATACTGTAGTTCTTTGCTCGATATTTTGTCAAATTTACGAATATTGCTATATCTTATTTCATAGACTCGATTATCCATTTGTATGAATTTACTGCATCTAAGTAGGTTAGTATACCATCTCTCTTACTTTGAGTTGTCGTTACTGAGGTCCTGACCAAACTTCAGGTTACTTTCGTTGTTTATCCTATACGCATAAGGCTAAGTCCTTTAATGCTTCCTCAATACCGTTCATCTTAAGAATGACAACCTAATCTCAGCTCATACTTTGTTACTTTTTTCCATCCATTATGATTCACCTCAATATTGATTTACAATATATCGTTGATAACTTGAAACTTCTTACGTAATACCTTGCCACTAAGGCTTACGTTGCATAGAGAAATATTTGAAATGATTTCCATAATCGTATTTTATAGCATCCCAATGTGATTCTCCTTACGTGGGTATTTTAATCCTGTGCAACTCATGAAATCCCCCTCTTCCTTTTTTTCTTTTTTTCTGTTTTCAAATCGTTACTCAATCGAATGCCCAAATATCGTCCTTTACTTATCACAATTTCACCTTCATTCCATTAACATGGCCACATTCCATTTCTTCTAACTGCTATTAGTCTTTGACTCATTTGAGTTTGTTCAGGCTATACTGAACTTTCTATAACTTAGATAAATCATTAGCTCTCTTGTTTTTATGGAGTTAATCCCGCAGACTTATCTATTCTCGTCACCCTTTCATTTACCTTTCCTTATCCTTACTTATGTCTTCTTAAAACTTTGTCGATCTACCATACATTAGCATGCAACCTCCATTTATACTACTCGCAACCTTCCTTCAACTTGCTTGTACCATAGATTTCCTTATGTTATTCTGGAACGTCAAGCAAGACATTACATCGTTTCTTAACTCTTCTCTACTATCATAAGTAGACTTCTCGGTACTTAGAAACCATAGGCTAGAAGATATTCCATTGGCGATGCCGCTATCATTCCCAGTTATTGAATCCTCCGCTTCTAGCATTCTATCCAAAGTATTGACTATTCACAACCTTCTGCATTTGAATATCTCGTACATTGTTTACCTTTACTTACTTACTTGAAATCTCGCCTCGTATCCTATTTCTCTTTCATAACCTCCCCTCCAGATAGGTATGATTAACAACACAACTTGAAGCTCTATTATAATACTACAACCCGGTGGGAGCTTCATACTGGCTTTTATTACTGGCTTTATCGTAGAGCCGTTATAGAGTCTGGTTGTTGTACTATCTCTCTCGTACCTCAGATATTAAGAGTGATCCTGTAATGTTCTCAATCACGATGCCCATAATTTCCTAGGTCCAATAATTAAACTCCTCATTTACTTGGGTAATATAATTCTTTAGCTTCCTCGTTCCTCTGATCAACCTTTATGTAGGCTTAAACTATATTCCAATCTTCGGCTCAGGGTGTTAGTTATTACCTTAGCCCTTCAAGGATACAATGGAATATCTATGATTCAATCTTCTAATGATTCGATCCTTTGTCTATGACCTCGGCTCAATACTTTTATTTTACTTATACCAGAGTTTTCTACGACTGTATGATTGTCAACAAATATGAATACTCCGATATTGCAAGTGTGTTCATGACGCAACTGACTCTCGATCATTGATCTAATAATTCCTTTCATTATTTCTCATCCTTTTGAATCCTTGTTGCATGCATACTTAGCTTATCTTAGTGCCCACACACATTGGAATTCCATACAACCTATATGATCTTGAATATCACCTTTCGAATCTCTTCATCTTCCCATTTATTAGCCACGTTAGGTGCCACTTGCTTATGGAGTGCATGCAATATTGTTGTGAGACTGTTGTTATTGTCACGACCCAAGTTCGCCCACCGTGAACTGTCGTGATGGCACCTAGTCTCTACGACTAGGTAAGCCTAGCAATTGCAGAAATAGAACCAAAATGCAAAAAACTAATAAAAACTGAAGATAATAGAAGTGTTTAAGATGTCACTCGACATATACCAATATAACATCTCGAGAACTGAACAATTCCCAAAACCTAGAATCTCATGAATTCACAAGCTATTGAATATGTACAAGTGTCTAACTCCTGAATGTCTGAAAAAAGTAAATACGGAAGGGCGGATATTATGAGAGATCATCGAAAGCGCATGATTACACTACAACGATACTCAGTAAGTGCCAAGCCTAACCTCGGTCGAGTAGTGACGAGGATAGTCAGGGCCCTATTGATTATAGCTGAAAAATGAGGTAAAACAGTATAGAATACGACAATATAGTTAGGTGCTAACAGTGAGAAGTAACACAGGATAATAAAAATAGCAACAACTATGACAGAGACAAAATAATCACAAAAGGAATAACGCTCAACATAGAGATAACAACCTAGGATCTCTTAGTATCCTCAATATGTGTTCTAGGGATCTCTGAGTATCCTAAGGATCTCTTAATATCCTTAATATATATGTTAGGGATCTCTCATTATCCCAAAGATCTCTTAGTATCCTCAATATACGTGCTGGGTATTTCTCGATATCCCGTAGTATAGTCCAAATCAATATATTTGCATGGAATCTCCCGAAATACAAATACGTAGTCCCATAGTAAACAGGCAGGGAGATCTCTCAGGATACCATCCTGTAGTCCCTAAGTAAACACACAACAAAAACAACATCACGTAGAATACTCAATTAAATTCAGATTTCATACCAAGGTAAAGCAGGTATTTCTAACCTATCATGTTACACATAATCCAAATAAGGCAGTTTGAGTAAGTAAAGCAATAAAGTCAATTAGATATGCTTCCTTAAGCTAACAGCGGGCTTAAATTCCAAGTTGTATAAATAGGAAAGGAAACACAATTAAAAGTTACTTAATGACAGAATTCAAAAATTAGCACAAGTACGCACTCGTCACCTCACGTACAAGGCATTTCAAATATCATCAATACCAACTTCTAAGGGGATTTCCCCCACACAAGGTTAGGCAAGCCACTTACCTCGAACCGATTCAAAATCAACCTGAAACTACGCTCTTGCCACAAGTACTCGACTCCAAATAGCCCAAATCTATTCAAATCAATTGCATAATGTGAATATAACTTCAAGTAACTGATTCCACTAATTAATTCTAAGCTAATACGCAAAATTACAAAAATTGCCAAAATGCCCCCAGTCCCACGTCTCAAAATTGGGTAAAAGTTACGAATTATAAACCCTCGTTCACTCACGAGTCTAACAATACCAAAATTATCCAAATCCGGGGTCAAATCCCCAATCAAAACTCGGAATTTGGTCATAGGACTTTTCCAAAATTTTCCCCAAATCCGAACGTACATGATGAATTCATGTTTAGATTAATGGGTTATAAGCAAAAAGGAGATAAGAATCATTCCCTAATCAATATCTCTGAAAATTTCTCAAACTCTAGCTCAAATCCGAGCTCCCAAGCTCTAGTTTTGATATGGCCAACCCTCAACTTTGAAATTTTATATCTTGCCCAGATAAATCCTTATTCGCGAATGCGGAAGGACCCTCGCATTCGCGAAGCACAACTTTGCTTGGTCCAGTCTTCCTTCATCACGAATGGGATGTCCCTGTCGCAAACACGGTAACAATCTTCCCCTCCTATGCGAACGAGGGACCATCTCCGCGAACCCGTAGGTATAAGACCTTACATCCACGTGAACGCGGGAGCACCTTTGCGAATGCGAAGAATTAAACTTCCACCAGCCCCAGCTCCTCTTCGCGAACGCGAAGAAGGAAACTAGAATTGACCTGCTACAATTTTTCTGCAAATTCTCTAAGTCCAAAAATGACCCGTTGAGCATCTGAAACACACCCGAGGCCCCCGAGACCTCAACTAAACATGCCAACCAAACCTAAAATATAATTCAAACTTGTTCCAATCTTTAGAATGCTCAAAACAACAATAAAACACAAATTTAACATCAGATTCAATCCTAAGAACTCCAAAAACTCTCAAATTACGCTTTTGATAAAAAGTCAATCAAAACTCGTCCGAAAGACCTGAAATTTTGCACGCACATCACATTCAATGCTATAGAGCTACTCCAACTTCCGGAATCCCATTCCAACTCTGATATCAAAATCTCACTATCGAGCAGGAAACTTCAAAAATTCACCTTTCGGCATTTCAAGCCTAAATATGCTACGGACCTCCAAAACTCAATCCAAACACACTCCTACGACCGAAATCACCCAACATAGCTAACGGAACCGACGAAAATCCATTCCGAGGCCGTCTTCACACTTATCCGAATACAGACCAAATTTTAAAGCTTAAGCTCTCTTTTAGGGACTCAGTGTCCCAAAACACTCTGAAACTCAAAACCAAATATTGCGACGTATCAAAATAGCAGAAAAAAACATAGGGAAAGCAATTAATAGGGGATCCGAGCGTTAATTCATAAAATGACCGGCTGGGTAATTACATCCACCTAAACTTAAACATTTTTTCATATAACCTCAAGTAGTGAAAAGAAGAGGGTAACAGTTGATCCTGCTCAATCTCCCAGGTTGCCTTCTTGACCGGCTGACCCCGCAATAAACCTTTACTGATGCAATGTTCTTTGACCTCAACTTCTGAACTTTCCTATCCAATATTGCCACTGTCCCTTCAACATAAGATAGATCCTTATCGTGAACTCCTGCCACGTGTGACGGATTACCGTGATACCTCCAGAGCATGAAAACATAAAATTCCGAATGAACTCCTGCCAAGCTGGGAGGTAAGGGCCAATAAACCTCGTACTCAACTTCCTTTTCTTCCCAAATCTCATAACGCCCTTCATAGGTGAAAACCGAAGTAGAACCCGCTCAACAACCATATAGGAAACATCACGAACCTTTCGATTCACCTAACTCTTTTGTCCGGACTGGGCTGTGCGGAGTCTATCCTAAATCACCTTAACTTTCTCCAAGGCATCCTCAACCAAGTCTGTGCCCAATAATCTAGCCTTGCCCGGCTCGAACCAACCCACCGGGGATCTACACCGCGTACCGTATAACGCCTCATACAGTGCTATCTGAATGCTGGACTGATAGCTATTGTTGTAGGCAAACACCACCAATGGCAAGAACTGATCCCATGACCTTCCAAACTCAATGGCACATGCACGGAGCATAGCCTCAACAATATAAATAGTGTGCTCGGACCGTCCGTCCGTCCAAGGGTGAAATGCTATACTCAACTCCACCCGAGTACCCAACTCATGTTGTACGCCCTTTCAGAACTGTGATGTGAAATGAGTACCACAATCTGAAATGATGGAAACTGAAATACCATGCAGACGAACAATCTTCCAAATATAAATCTCCGCCAGACGCTCCGAAGAATAGGTAGTAGACACAGGGATGAAATGAGCGGACTTGGTCAGCCAATCCACAATCACCCAAAGGGCATCAAACTTTCTCAAAGTCTGTAGTTGTCCAACTACAAAGTCCATGGTGATGCTCTCCCACTTCCAGTCCAAAATCTCTATCTGCTTAAGCAACCCACCCGTTTCTGGTGCTCATACTTCACCTGCTGACAATTGAGGCACCAAGAAACAAACCCAACTATATATTTCTTCATTCGCCTCCACTAATAGTGCTGCCACATATCCTAGTACGTCTTTGCGGCACCCGGATCAATGGATACCGCAAACTATGGGACTTTTCTAAAATCAACTCCCTAAGCCTGTGAACATTGGGTACACAAACCCGACCCTACATCCTCAATACCCCATCATCACCAATAGTCACATTTCTGGCATCACCGTGAAGAACCTTGTACTTGAGGACAAGCAAATGGGGTTCATCAAACTAACGCTCTCTGATACAATCAAATAAATAAGACTGAGAAATCACGCAAGCTAGAACCTTACTGGGCTCCGGAAGATCCAATCTCACAAACTGGTTGGCTAAGGCCTGAACATCCATCGCCATGGGCCTCTCCGCTACTGGTAAATAAGCTAAATTTCCCAAACTCTCCGCTGACTCAAAGCATCACCCACCACATTGGCCTTTCTCGGGTAATACAAAATAGTGATATCACAGTCCTTCAATAGCTCTAACCACCTCCTTTGATGCAAATTAAGATCTTTCTACTTGAACATATGCTACAAACTTTGGTGGTTAGTATAAATCTCACAAGGTACTATGTATAGATAATGACTCCAGATCTTCAAGGCGTGGACAATGGCAGCTAACTCGAGATCATGGACATGATAATTCTTCTCAAGTACCTGTAACTGTCTGGACGCGTAGGCAATCACCCTACCGTCCTGCATTAATACGGCTCCAATCCTCGAGGCAACACAATAGATAGTATAAGACCCCGAACCTCTAGGCAATATCAAAACTAGGTTGTAGTCAAAGGTATATTAAGCTTCTGAAAGCTCGCCTCACACTCTTTTTTCCACTGGAATGGAGCACCCTTCTGGGTCAGCCTGGTCATAAGTGCTGCAATGGATGAAAATCTCTCAACAAAAACGACTGTAGTAACCCGCCAAGCCAAGAAAACTGCGGATCTGTGTAGTGAGGATGGTCTGGGCCAACTCTGCACCGCTTCCACCTTCTTCGGATCCACCTAAATACCCTCACTCGATACCACGTAGCCTAAAAATGCCACAAAATCCAACCAAAACTCATATTTCGAGAACTTAGCATATAGCTTTTTCTCTCTCAAAGTCTGAAGCATTGTCCTCATGGGCTACTCATGATCTTCCGACTGCGGGAATACACTAGAATATCATCAATAAAGATAATGAAAAACGAGTCAAGATATGGCTGGAACACACAGTGCATCAAATGAATGAAGGCTGCTGGGGCATTAGTAGCCCAAATGACATAACAAGGAACTCGTAATGACCATACCGAGTCCTGAAAGCAGTCTTCGGGATATCGGGCTCCCAAATCATCCACTAATGGTACCCTAAATGCAGATCAATCATAGAAAACACTCATACACGTTGTAGCTAGTCAAACAAATCATCAATACGGGGATAAAGTTAGCGGTTCTTCAGTGTGACTTTGTTCAACTGGCGATAACCAAAGCACATACGCATAGAACCATCCTTCTTCTTCATAAAAAAGATAGAAACACCCCAAGGTGATACACTGGGCCGAATAAAACCCTTATAAAGAAATTCTTGTAATTGATCCTTCAACTTATGAAGGGACATACAATACGGAGGAATAGGAATGGGCTGATTGCTCAGCAACAGATCAATGCCATAATCAATATCTCTATCGGGCAATATGCCTGGAAGGTCAGGTAGAAACACATAAGAGAAATCCCTTACTACTGGGACTGTATCAATTGTAGGGGTATTAATACTAACATCTCTCACATAAGCTAGGTACGCATCGCACCCCTTCTCAACCATACAATGAGCCTTAAGGAAAAAATAACTCTACTAGAAGTGTGATCTAAAGCACCCCTCCACTCGGTCGCGGTACACCTGGCATAGCCAGCATTACGATTTTGGTGTGGTAATCAAGAATAGCATAATGAGGCTTCAACCAGTCCATGCCCAAGATAATATCAAAATCTACCATTCTGAGTAATAATAAATTGGATCTGGTCTCTAAACCATTAAGAGTAACCAAAGACGACCAATAAATGCAGTCTATAGCAAGAGAATCTCCCACAGGAGAAGAAACATAAACATGCAACTCAAAGAATCCCGAGATACTCCCGAATATGAAGCAAAATTAGAAGACACATAAGAATAAGTGGAGCCTCGATCTAATAGAACCAATGTATCTCTGCGACAAACCAAGATAATACCTGTGATGACATAATCGGAGGCAACAACCTTGGTATGGGCAGGAAGGGCATAGTATCTGGCTTTGCCTCCCCTCTAAGGCGACCTCTACCTCCCACTAGTTGAGCAGATGGGATAACAACCAGGGATCTCTCAGTATCCCGAGGATCTCTTAGTATCCTTAATATGTGTTCTGGGGATCTCTCTGTATCCTGAGGATATCTTAGTATTCTCAATATATATGCTGGGTATCTCGGTATCCTAAGGATCTCTTAGTATCCTCGATATACATGCTGGGAATTTCTCGGTATCCAGCTTTATAGTCTAAATCAATATATGTGCAGAGAATCTCCCGGAATACACATCCGTAGTCCCAAAGTAAATAGACAGGGAGATCTCCCAGGATATTATTCTCCCAAAGTAAACACAAAACAACAACACGAAGAATACTCAATTAAATTCAAATTTCATACCAAGGTAAAATAGGTATTTCTAACCTAGCATACTATACATAATCCAAATAAGGCAGTTTGAGCAAGTAAAGCAATTAAGTCAACTAAACATACTTCCCTAAGCTAACAACATGCTTAAATTGCAAGTAGTATAAAGAGGAAAGGAAACACAATTAAAAGTTACTTAACGAAGGAAGGATTTTCAAAAATTAGCACAAGTACGCACTCGTCGCCTCACGTACAAGGCATTTCAAATATCATCAATACTAAATCCTAAGGGGTGTTCCCCCCCCCCCCCCCCCCACAAGGTTAGGCAAGTCATTTACCTCGAACTGGTTCAAAATTAACCTGAAATCACCCTCTTGCCACAAGTACTCGACTCCAAATGGCCCAAATCTATTCAAATCAATTGCATAATGTGAATATAACTTCAAGTAACCGATTCCACTAATTAATTCTAAGCTAATAAGCAAAATTAAAAAAATGACCAAAATTCCCCTCGGCCCACATCTCGGAATTGGGTAAAAGTGACGGATTATGAACCCTCATTCACTCACGAGTCTAAAAATACCAAAATTATCCAAATCCGATGTCAAATTCCCAATCAAAACTTGAAATTTAGGTCTGAGGACTTTTCCAAAATTTTCCCCAATTTCTCACCCGAAATTCGAAATTAGATGATGAATTCATGTTTATAAGAAAAAAGGAGTTAAAAATCATTCCCCAATCGATAACTCTAAAATTCCTTCAAAAACTAGTTCACATCCGAGCTCCCAAGCTCTAGTTTTGATAAAATGGCTAACCCTAAACTTTTGAAATTTTATATTCTACCCAGATAAATCGTCTTTCGCGAATGCGGAAGGACCCTCGCATTCTCGAAGGACAACTTCGCTTGGTCCAGTCTTTCTTCATCGTGAACAAGATATCCCTGTCTCAAACACGGTGACAATCTCTAAGTCTAAAAATGTCCCATTGAGCATCTGAAACACACTCGAGGCCCCCGGGACCTCAATCAAACATGCCAACCAATCCTAAAACATCATTCAAACTTGTTCCAACATTTGGAACGCTCAAAGAAACATCAAAACACTAATTTAACATCGTATTCAACTCTAAGATTTCCAAGAACTCTCAAATTATGCTTTCGATCAAAACGTCTACCAAACTTCGTCTTAATGACCTGAAATTTTGCAAGCACATCACATTCAATGCTATGGAGCTTCTATTAATTCCGGAATCCCATTCCGACTCCGATATCAAAATCTTACTATTGAGCCGAAAACTTCAATAATTCAACTTTCGGCATTTCAAGCCTAAAAATGTTACGGACCTCCAAAGCATAATACGAACACACCCCTAAGCCCGAAATCACCCAACGTAGCTAATGGAACCGACAGAATTCCATTCCGATGCCATCTTCATACTTCTTCGATTACGGTCCAAATTCTACAGCTTAAGCTCTCTTTTAGGGAGTAAGTGTCCCAAAACACTCCGAAACTCAAAACCAAACATCCCAACATATCAAAATAGCAGAAACAAACATGGGGTAAGCAGTTAATAAGGGATCAGGGTGTTAATTCTTAAAATGACTGGCTGAGTCATTACATCCTCCTATACTTAAACGTTTGTTCGTCCTCGAACGAGCATAGAGACATACCTCAAGTAGTGAAAAGATGAGGGTAACGGCTGCGCATATTCTGTTCGGTCTCCTAGGTCGCCTTCTCGACCGGCTGACCCCGCATTAAACCTTTACTGATACAATGTTCTTTGACATCAGCTTTCTGACATGCCTATCCAATATTGACACCGGCTCTTCAACATGAGATAGATCCTTGTCTAATTGGACTGAACTGAAATCCAACACATGCGACAGATCACCCTGATACCTCCATAGAATCGAAACATAAAATATCGTATGAACTTCTGCCAAGCTAGGAGGTAAGGAAAACTCATAAGTAACCTCCCCAATACGCCTCAATATCTCAAAAGGGCCAATAAATCTCATACTCAACTTCATTTTCTTCCAAAATCTCATAACACCCTTCATTGGCGACACCTAAAGATGAACCCGCTCTCCAACCATATAGGAAACATCACGAACATTCTGGTCCGCGTTACTCTTCTCTCTGGACTGGGCTGTGCGGAATCTATCCCGAATAACCTTAACCTTCTCGAAGGCATTCTGAACCAAGTCTGTACCCAATAATCTAGCCTTGCCCGGCTCAAACCAACCCACCATAGATCTACACTGCTTACCATATAAAGCCTCATATGGTGCCGTCTAAATGATGGACTGATACCTATTGTTTTAGGAAAACTCTGCCAATGGCAAGAACTGAGCCCATGACCCTCCAAATTCAATCACACACGCACGGAGCATATGAACAAGAATCTGAATAGTGCGCTCGGAGTCCGAGGGTGAAATATTGTACTCAACGCCACCCGAGTAGCCAACTCATGTTGTACGACCCTCCAAAATTGTGATGTGAAATGAGTACCTCTATCTGAAATGATTGAAACTGGAATACCATGCAGACGAACAATCTCCCAGATATAAATCTTCGTCTGACGCTGCGAAGAATAGGTAGTACACACAGGGATGAAATGCGCAGACTTGGTCAGCTGATCCACAATCACCCAAAGGGCATGGAACTTCCTCAAAGTCCGTGGGAGTCAAACTACAAAGTCCATGGTGATCCTCTCCCACTTCCACTCCAGAACACTACAACAAAAAGGGGCTTTAACGGCAATAGAAAAGGTTATTTGCGGCAATAGCAATTGCCGCTTTATCCTTTAAAAACATAGGTCCTCGGCAGGCGGGAACAAAAAGCACAACCATTGGTCTTTAGCCACTGAAGCCGAGGTTGGCAAAGCCTTTAGCGGCCATTCTCACAATAGCTGATAAAAGGTAGGATTTATTGCCGCTAAAAATTATTAACTTTAATGGTAATTATTTGCGGCAATTAGATGACTGCTAAATCCATTTCTAGAAATGCTTAGTTTGCTCTTTTAGCGCCTATTTTATTGCAGTAAAATAAAATTAAATCGCCTCTAAAATTACATATTTTATTGATTATTATAATGGTTTCTACATTCATGCAAAAGGAACTAAGTGTGCACTACGTTTATTTTTAGTATATATAATTTCAATAAATTTTTTGAGAAATAATAACTCATTTAGCGGCAGATGAAAGGTACAATTTAATAACCTTTTAATTGTCATTACAAATATTTTGAATTGGCAAATACTATAAAATAATTCACAAAACACATAATATTAATCTAGACAAAAAAGTACTAATCTATATTATTAATGTATCAATGACATAAAAGATAAAATTATATTATTTGAATTAAATAACTAATATCATTACAACTAATCATATTGAATGTCTACAATAACAAAATAATAGTTACATAAGTCCACGATAAATATTCGCAATTCTTTATTATATTGAAATCTTCCAAGTGCTAAAACTTTGGACATCATTAATGTATGACATGAAATAATAATAAATGTATGTTAAAAGATAAAATTAAGTGAAAAAATTAGTAATTCTATATGAAAATATATTCTGAAAGGAGATGCCAACTTCAACCAATTAAAATGGATCCCAATAAAAACCAAACCAAGCCTTCTAAAATAACTCTTTATAATGGAACAATAAAATGTCATAATTTTATAGGAAAACTTATATAGGGGCTTTCAAATTTGTAGCAGATGTTTATCCTGTGGATAGCTCTGTGAAATTCACTAGTCATCTTTTTCTACATTGCAAAAGCAAATATAGCATATATGAATACTTTTGGTATGCATTTGGTGATACCTAAAGATGTAAAAGCTTCTCTGGAAAAGCTCGGTCCCATTGGAAAATGAGCTAAGTCATGGTCAATACCAGAAACTTTTCTGACAACTACAACAGCAACATCATGGATGGAAAACAAACATTTATGTTTACAATTTCCACAAAAACCTAGTACAAGAAGATTAGTATTTAGCTTTTTGCATGACACTACAAAGAACTTCCCTAGTTTCCGCATCTATCCGTGCAAGATGGGAAAGAAGAGCATATCTCTGAACACAATAGTAAAATATCCACCATCTTTAATCATTAACTCTCCTAAGAGATACATACTCTAAAAATCCAATTACAAAAAAGTACACTTGTATCGATGTAACTTCTGAAATATTGATATATTTTAGAGGGTAATAAAAGAAATTTGAGCATATCTGCTAATCTATCTACCACATGAAGAATGTGAATGTAACCTGAAAACACAATAGAAAATGGCTTACTCGATAGGTTATTTTCATATTAAAAGCTACCCAAACCATTTCAAATATAAAATAAGTTTGTTATATAAGATTGTGTGCAGAGTACATCACAACTTACCTTCCCTTTGATCCACAAATAATTAAATGACCAGTCATGCAG
This sequence comes from Nicotiana benthamiana, assembly GCA_034376525.1. NCBI lineage: Eukaryota > Viridiplantae > Streptophyta > Magnoliopsida > Solanales > Solanaceae > Nicotiana > Nicotiana benthamiana. The sequence continues at coordinate 45,071,508 of CM067333.1, read as the reverse complement.
GAAGCTTCTCCCAGATAATTGACTAAAGATATATACTCTTAAGCTTCCACTAATTTCATATTTCTTCCCTTCCGCAGAATAATGCTCTGGTGAGAGTATGATATTTGATCTGTTTCTGAAGGAAAAGTAAGAAGCAGAAGTACTCATTAATTTACATCATTATTCGTGTATATTAATCTATTACAAGCTGCCCAATTTCAATGTGACCGAAAAACCTCAGGCATATTTTTACAAAGTTGACGAGACACTGAAACCACAGTCAAGTGTCTTACAAAAATTTGATAACACCATATAGCCAGGGATTAAAATATGCTGAAGCATTCTAATCATCGTCCTCAAAAACTCTGACGCCTCTGGATCTAAGAAGTGATCAAATTTCAGAACAATGGTTCAACATAATTGACTGAACAAAAAGGAAAGAAAAAGATAAGTAGAGAGTCAATGACTTACAATTACTTTTGTATACTTAGTAGTTTGGGTGTTAATTTGTTCTAGTAATTGTACCAGTTTCTCCTCCAAAACCTGCACGAATTACATTACTGAAAGCAATTGAAAGGATAATCTATCAGATCCGGAAGTACAAATATATAGAGAAAAAGAAAGCACATTTTCCATGATCTGACCTATTTGGTAGCTCTGAGTACAACACCTTCAACTCATCTGGGCTTGTCAGGCATCACAAGAGCAATCCGAGCAACTGCATATAGCAAATGAAATTAAGGCCACTGATCATCTCATGAGATACTTGGTCCGAGAAAGTTAAGAGAACCGATGAAATAATAACAAATTCAATGAAATCAGGGAAAAGAACAACAATACTAGATACAACCTTTAACAATAAAGGGCCAAGCAACTTCAAGCAAATACTCCCAAGTCCCTAGCCCCCGAACCCCTTTTCATACTCACGCAATGGAAAAGCACATAACAGATATGACTTCAGTAATTTTTGAGAATCAGGAAAAGTACGCAAGTTTCACTGTTTATTATAGTTGGGCAAAAATGAATAAACTAAAAGAGAAATGAGCAGACGCCAACATTTCAAGGTCTAGCGTCATGATAAACAGTCTAAAGGCCATAAGCCAATTTCTCGACAAGAGCTATTAAACGAGATGTTTATCCAGTTAAGAGGGGAAACAAATATTGTTCTAACAGTTGGTGCAAAGATTCCAAAACATAGTCAATCAATCTTGGGTTAAGTTGTTTAGTATCCCTCTGCATGCTTAGAACCAGAACTCATTTCACTACATAGGAGACTTATGGACATACAATCTTAAATCTTGATGCTACAGAAGCACAAATGAAGTCCATGTTTCTACAATATCGGAGGGTTATTGAGCTCGTGAAGGTGTCAATGGATTTCGATGCAGACCTTACTCCCAAACCTAGGGTAGAGAGGTCATTTCCAATAGACCGCCGACATCCTTCCCTCCAGAAACTACCCACCTTGCTCTTGGAGTGACTCGAACCCACAACCTCTTGGTTGGAAGTGGATGATGCTTACTATTAGAGCAAACCACCTGGAGATCTATATAATGTAAAGGTTAAATTTCTTGCGAGGAAAAGAATTCAATAGCCTAAATAAAATAACTATAAAATCAAATAAAAATAAATTCTCTAGAAAATCTATAATAATTCACAGAGCACCTAATGTAGAAAGCAGTGTGAAAAACGAAATTCTCTAACAAACATTTACAATTTACCAGAGTAGATAAAGCAAAGAGATTAAACAACCAAAATACCAAAACAAAGATAATAACGGAGTAGGCGACCTCGACTTCTTTGAGACTGAGGCGTAGATGCTGTTGCTGATTAAATAGGCAACCTCACTGATACAAACAGTCTAAATCTACCACCAAATAAAACAAAATGGGTTTAAAAACAAGTAGAACCCACCTCTCACACTGACAAATTCTCAAAACAGAACCGCAACCACCTTATTCATGGTGAATAACTAATTAAAATTGTAATGCAACATGAAAAATTGACCTGTCATTCAAGATGTTTGACCAAAGAATGCAAATTGATCCCAAAATCCATTTTTAATTTCAGAAATAGCGCATGAATCTTCTGGAAGAATCTTTTTTCTTTCCATTTTGAAAAGAATTTCAACCACTTGTTAGTTACTTATTCCAAATCCTACTCCAGGAAATCTCCCCTGGGAACCAACTAACTAGTGTTACTGATAGCAAATGTCACGACCCAAACCCGCGTCATGATGGCGCCAGACACCTTGTTAGGCAAACCAGATCATTTAAAAAATTCCCAGCCAAATCATTAACTTAAATACTATTTTTAGCTTAAATTCTCAGCTTGATAACAATAGAAATACTACGAAAAGCGTAATTAACAGTAATAACAGCCCAAAGGATCCGGCGTCACAAATTTGAGCCTCTAAGTACACTGAACAGTATCCTAAACATAGAAAATCTAGATATGGAAGCAAAGGTAGATAAGAGGAGAGATCAGGTCCTGCGGACGTCAGCAACTACCTCGATATCTCTGGAACCGAACTGGGCAACAACGAATAAGCACAGCTAAGACTCCGGGATCCCTCTATCTGCACACAAGGTGCAGGGAGTATAGTGAGTACTTCCAACTCAGTGAGTAATAGCAATAAATAACATCAGAATAATGCTAAAGTGGGGGGGGGGGGGGAATCTGATAAATACTTCTCTTTCCGTCCAACTAGTTACTAACACTGCTGCGGCGCGCAGCCCGATCCAATACTATATATAAAATGTTGCGGCACGTAGCCCGATCCAATGTAACATATATATATATATATATATATATATATATATATATATATATATATATATATAAAATATATTATATATATAATGCTGCGGCGCGCAGCCCGATCCAATAATATAATATTGCGCTCACTGGGGGTGTGTGCAGACTCCGGAGGGGCTCCTTCAGCCCAAGCGCTATAATACTGCGACATGCAACTCGATCCATATAATGTATATAATGCTGCGGCGTGCAGCCCGATCCAATATAATATATATAATGCTGCGGCGTGCAGCCCGATCCAATGTAATATATATAATGCTGCGGAGTGCAGCCCGATCCAATATAATATATATCAAATACCCTCACTACGGGGTTCTTGACCCCTCTCAGTCAATATAGACTTGGCCTCTCGGGCCACTCAACTAAGACAGGGTATTCAACCCTAGGTATTGCTCATTTAGGGTACAAGTTACTGCGTCCAGTTTATTTAATGATTTACAGTCAATGTCGGGACAGATGGTATGTGTTCAATAGGTAAAGTGAGGTAAATCGGTTCAACATGCTCCCTAGGAGTTCTAAAAATCGGCAAAAGGCCCAAACATGGCAACTAGCCCCAGATATACGGGTACAAGCTTAGCCCCAGTCAAAAAGTGCAGTAAGTCATCAATCGGGATGGACCAAGTCCGAGTCCCCACCATAAATGTCACCACTCTCATCATATGACGCGTGTTTTATCTCAACATAACACCGCATAGTGCAAATACGGAGTTTCGAACCCTCAGTATATCATTCATAATCATTACTCACCTCAAACCGGCCAAAATCCTAGCTCGCCTTGCGCTTCCCTCACAAATCGACCTCCTCGGGTGCATAATCTGACCAAAACAACAAGGAATATGTTAGAATAGGCTAATGGGACATAACCCAATATAAAGAACTCGAAAAATACCCAAAAATACGAAATTGGCAAAACCCGAGCCCCGGGCCTACTTCTTAAAAAATTATGAAATTCATATCATCGGAATCCTCGTCTCGCCACGAGCCCGAACATGTAAAGTTCATCAAAATCGGAGTTCAAATGGGCCATCAAATCCTAAATTTTCACTTCAAAAACCATGCCCTAGTTTCTTCAAATTTTACCCAATTTTCAGAGAATTAATGGATGATTCTTCGATTAAATAACGTATTTAGGCCACGAGACTTACCTCCAATTACTTCCCGTCGAAATCCCCTTCAAAATCTACCAACAAGCTCTCAAGGTGGTGCAAAAATGGTGCAAAAATGAACGCAAGTCGCGATGAAATGTCCTTAAAACAAGTCTGTCTGCCCAGTTATTACCCTATGCAATCGCATCACATCCATTGCGATCGCATAGCACAAACTTCCTCCTTCCCAAAATAGCACTATGCGATCGCATAAAACACACCACTTCCAGGGAGCCCAGGCCCAACAGCCCTATGCGAACACATACCCCCTTGTGCGAACGCACAACTCAATCTCCCAGACCAATGCGATCGCATACCACCTAGTGCGAACGCATAGCACAAAAACAGACCCCTTTCCCAGCCTCCTATGTGATCGCATAGAGGAAACCTTCTGCAATATTTCTGCTGAACTTCTGCAACTTTCAAACATTCAAACACTCTCCGATAACCACTCGAAACCATACCGAGGCCCTCCGAACCTCAACCAACAGCACCAACATACCCCAAAACATCATACAAACTAGTTCCAATCATAAAAACACACTCAACAACACAAAAATCATCAATTCACGACGGATTCAAGCCTAAGTTAAACTAAAACTTCTGAAACTCATATTCCATCAAAAACCGATCAAACGACATCCGATTGACCTGAAAATTTGCAGACATATCCAAAATCACCTAAAGAAGCTACAACAACTCTCGGAATTCCATTCCGACCCCCGGATCAAAATCTCACCTATCAACCGGAATTCGCCGAAATTCAAACTTAGCCAATTCAAATCTAATTCTACATCGAACCTCCAAATTCAATTCCGATTTTACTCCCAAGTCTTAAATAACCACCCAAAACTAACCGAGTCATCGAAAATCCATTCTAAGCCATATGACCCATAAGTCAACATCCGCTTGACTTTTTCAAACTAGCCTTCACTTAAATAGACTAACTGTCTCAATTCCAACCAAACTCTATCCGAATCACTTCAAACTCTACAAACACATGTGATGAAACATATATAAGTATAAAATGGGGAAAACAAGGCGATAACTCACGTGACGACGGGCCGGATCGTCACATCCTCCCCAACTAAAATAAACACTCTTCCTCGAGCGGGTCAAGAAACATACTTGGAGCCTCAAACAAATAAGGATATCTGCTCTGCATCTCCTGCTCGGTCTCCCAAGTGGCCTCCTCCACGGGCCGACCTATCCACTGCACCTTTACTGAAGCTATGTCCTTTGATCTCAACTTTCAAACCTGACGACCGAAACTAGCCACTGGCTCCACATCATAGGACAAGTACTCATCCAACTGGATCGTACTGAAGTCTAATACATGAGACAGGTCCTTAACATACTTCCCGAGCATAGAAACATGGAACACCGGGTGAACCCCCGACAAGTTGGGTGGCAAATCAAGCATATAAGCCACCTCCCCAATCCTCCTGAGTATCTCAAAAGGTCTAATGAGCGTACACAACTTCCCTTTCTTTCCAAACCTCATCCCACCTTTCATAGGCGAAACCTTCAACAAAACCTTCTCGCCCACAATATAAGATACATCCTGAACCTTCCGGTCTGCATAACTCTTCTGGCGACTGAGCCGTACGAAGTCTCTCCTGGATAACTTTCACTTTCTCGAAGGCATCCTGAACTAACTTTGTCCCCAATAGTCTAGCCTCATCGGGCTTAAACCAGCTAACTAGAGATCTACATTGTCTCCCATATAAAGCCTCATACGGTGCCATCTGAATGCTGGACTAATAACTGTTGTTATAAGTAAACTCTGCAAGCGGCAAGAACTCAGCCCAAGAACCTGCAAAATCAATAACGCAGGCTCGCAACATGTCCTCCAATATCTGAATAGTACGCTCGGACTGCCCGTCTGTCTATGGATGAAAAGTCGTGCTCATTTGAATCTAATTGCCCAACTCCCGATGGAAAGTCCTCCAGAACTGGAAAGAAAACTGAGTACCCCTATTTGAGACAATAGAAACTGGAACCCCATGCAACCGTACAATCTCACGGATGAAAATCTTTGCCAACTGCTCCGAAGAATAGGTGGTACACACCGGAATGAAGTGCGCAGACTTGGTCAGCCTATCTACAATCACCCAAATAGAATAAAAGTTCCTCGAGGTATGAGGGAGCCAACTCACAAAGTCCATAGTAATCTTCTCCCATTTCCACTCTGGAATATCCATCTGCTGAAGTACACCACTGGGTCTCTGATGTTCATATTTGACCTGCTGACAATTGAGACACTGAGCCACATAACTCACAATATCCTTTTTCATTCTCCCCACCAATAATGCTGCCTTAAGTCCTGGTACATCTTCGCGGCACCCGGATGAATAGAATACCGCGAGCTGTGGGCCTTCTCTAATATCAACTCTCGGAGCCCATACACATTGGGCACGCAAATCCGACCCTGCATCTGTAACACACCATCACTGCTAATAGTCACATCTCTGGCATCATAATGATGGACCCTGTCCTTTAGGACAAGCAAATGTGGGTCATCATACTAGCGTTCCCTGATGCGATAGTACAAAAAAGAATGGGAAACCACACAAGCCAACACCCGGCTGGCCTCTGAAATATCTAACCTCACCATCCGATTAGCCAAGGCCTGAAGACTGCAAGGGGCCTCTCCCCAACTGGAATGTATGCCAAGCTACCCATACTCACCGCCTTCCGGCTCAAAGCATCAGCCTCTACATTAGCCTTCTCCGAATGATACAATATGGTAATATCATAATCCTTGAGTAACTCAAGCCACCTCCGCTGTCTAAAATTGAGGTCCTTCTACTTAAACAAGTGCTCGATATTGTGATGATCCTAATCAGCCCATAGGATACGCCATATAGATAGTGCCTCCAAATCTTCAAATCATGAACTATAGCAGCCAACTCCAAGTCATGAACAGGGTAGTTTTTCTCATGGGGCTTTAGTTGACGCGAAGCATATGCAATAACTCTACCCTCCTACACCAATACATATACGATCCCAACTCTCGAAGCATCACAATATACCAAGAGCCTGAAACTAATGGCAATACTAGTACCGAAGTTGTAATCAAAGATGACTTGAGCTTTTGAAAGCTCTCCTAACACTCATCCGATCACACAAATGGAGCATTCTTCTGCGTCAACTTCGTGAAAGGCGAAGCAATAGATAAAAAACCCTGAATGAACATGCGGTAATAACCCGCCAAACTGAGAAAACTCCGAATCTCAGTAGCTGAGGACGGTCTGGGCCAACTCTAGACCGCCTCGATCTTCTTTGGGTCGACCTGAATACCATCACTGGACACCACGTGCCCCAGAAAAGCCACGGAACTGAGCCAGAACTCACACTTGGAGAACTTTGCATAAAGTTTATCCTCTCTCAACCTCTGCAATACCACCCTCAAGTGCTGCGCGTGCTCCTCCTGGCTACGCGAGTACACCGATATATCATTAATAAACACGATCACAAAAAAATCCAGATACGGCCGAAATACACTATTCATCAAGTGCATGAATGCGGCTGGAGCGTTAGTCAGCCCAAATGACATAACCAGAAACTCATAATGCCCATATCTCATCCTGAAAGCGGTCTTCATGATATCAGAATCCTTAATGTTCAGCTGGTGATAGCCTGAAGGAGATCAATCTTAGAGAACACCTTCGCCCCCCGAAGCTGGTCAAACAAATCCTCAATACGGGGTAGTGGATACTTGTTCTTTACTGTCACTTTGTTCAACTGTTTGTAATCAATGCACATTATCATTGTGCCATCCTTCTTCTTTACAAATAACATCGGTGCGCCCCATGGCGACACACTCGGACGAATGAACCCCTTATCTAGGAGTTCCTACAGCTGCTCTTTCAACTCCTTTAGCTCGGCTGGTGCCATACGATAGGGAGGAATAGAGATGGGCTGAGCGTCCGGCACCAAACCAATACCGAAGTCAATATCCCTGTCCAGGGGCATGCCCGACAGGTCTGCCGGAAACACATCAGGAAATTCCCTCACCACGGGGATCGAACCAAGACTAGGAGCTTCAGCTCCAACATCACTCACAAATTCTAGATATGACAAACACCCTTTCCCAACTATCCGATGGGCCTTTAAGAAAGAGATTACCCTGCTGGGTACATAATCGGTCGTACCACGCCACACGATCCTCGAAATACCCGGCATGGCCAATGTGACTGTCTTGGCGTGACAGTCCATAATAGCATGGAATGGTGATAGACAATCCATGCCTAGAATAATATCAAAATCTACCATGCTAAATAGCTGCAAGTCAACTCGGGTCTCTAGACCCCCAATAGTAACAAAACAGGACCGATACACGTGGTCCACAATAATAGTATCACCCATCGGGGTAGATACATGCACAGGTAACGCTAGATACCCTCGGGTAGTCCCCAAATGATGAACAAAGTAAGAAGATAGATAAGAATATGTGGATCCGGGATCAAATAAAACTGAGGCATCCCTGTGGCAGACAGAAATAATACCTGTAATAACAGCATCCGAAGCAACAACATCTGACCTGCCCTGAAGAGCGTAGCAACAGGCCTGACCACCACCAGATCGGCATCCCCCTCTGGGGCGACCCCTAAATGCCTGACCCTCACCCCTAGCTGACTACGCGGGTGCTGAAGACACTGGGCCAGAAGATGAAGGCTGGCCTTTCTACTGAGATGAACTGGATGTACGGCGGGGACAATCTTTTCGTATATGCCCAAACTCGCCACACACATAACAACTCCCTGGAGTTGGGGGCTGGGACTGAAGAGAACCCGTTGCACTAGAGTAGCTGGCTAAAGAACTAGGCCGAGATGAACCCTCAACAGATGGGGCATAAGACGAACTCTGCGCTGGAAGTGCACTCAGAGATGGCTGACTCTGCTGAGAGCCCTAATAACCCCGCCCTAATAACCCCGACCAGAAGATGAACCACGATACTCTGACCGAGCTGGCTATGGAGGCCTGAAAGAACGACCCCTGCTCTACTGAATCTGGACCCTAGAGGGAGCACCATTGGAGCCCCCTGATCCTTGAGGCCTCCCACTACTCTCTCTCCTGACGGCGAACCGTCTCAATATCACGGGCTATATCCACCGCCTTCTCAAAGGTGCGACTCAAGACCCTCTCACGAGTCATCAGAATACGAATGGGATAAATGAGTCCGTCCACAAATCGCATGATCCTCTCCTGGTCCGTCGGAACCATCCACGAGCATAACGAGCTAACTTTGCAAATCTCACCTCATACTACGTCACAGACATATCCCCCTGACGAAGCCACTCAAACTTCCTGCGCAACTATTCTCTATGCGACCGAGGTACCCACTTCTACAGAATGATAGTGGAGAACTCCTGCCAAGATAACGGTGCAGCACCTGCTGGCCTACGCCGCTCATATGCCTCCCACCATGTAAAGGCTGCTCCTGAGAACTGAAAAGTGGTAAAAGATACCCCACTAATCTCCAAGATCCCTGCTGTCTGAAACATGCATTGACATTTGTCGAGAAACCCCTGGGCAACCTCGTCCGGTACACCACTGAAAGCAAGAGGTGAAAGCCTGCTGAACCTCTCAAGACGACGTTGCTCGTCATCTAGCATCACTGGCACCCCATCACCCTGAACCGAAACAATTGGTTGAACAGGGGCAACTGGCTGAACTGGTGGTGCCTCTGGAGTCTGCAAACCCTGTACACCCTTCTCTCGAGTGCGAGCTGCGGGGGTTTGATGACCACCCCCGATCTGAGATATAGCCGCGGTGGTAGTAGCCGAGACTGCCTGAGCCAGGCCAGTGCGAACCGATAAGATCTGAGCCAGGGCCTCCTAAAGACCCAGAATCAAAATAGGCACTGCTGGTGCCGGAGCAGGTGCTACTAGAACCTCTGCAGTTGGAGGCTGATCCTGAATGGGGGCAACTGGTGGTTCAACTGGTGCTTCCCTTGCTGCTCCGCCTCGACCACGGCCACGTCCTCGGCCTCTAGTTGGTGGCAATGGTGGTTGTCCACCATGCCCGGTAGCACGCGTTCTCGCCATCTGCGAGAGAATAGGGTACAAAAGTTTAGTTTTTAGATCAACAAAATCGCACGACAAGAATTTCAAGAATATGAAGTTTTTCCTAAAGGTTCTCCAGCCTCTCAAGGATAAGTACAGACGTCTCTGCACCGATCCACGAGACTCTACTAAACTGGCTCATGACTCGCGAGGCCTGGTAACCTAGGCTCTGATACCAACTTGTCACGACCCAAACCCCGATCGTGATGGCGCCAAACACCTTGTTAGGCAAGCCCGACCATGTAAAACATTCCCAGCCAAATCATTACCTTAAATACCATTTTTAGCTTAATATTCTCAGTTTGATAACAAAAGAAATACTGCGAAAGATGTAATTAATAGTAATAACAGCCCAAAGGATCCGGCGTCACAAGTCTGAGCCTCTAAGTACACTGAACAGTATCCTAAACACAGAAAATCTAGATATGGAAGCAAAGGTAGATAAGAGGAGAGATCAGGTCCTGCGGACGCAAGCAGCTACCTCGATATCTCTGGAACTGAACTAGCCAACAACGAATAAGCACATCTAAGCCTCCGAGATCCCTGTATCTGCACACAAGGTGCAGAGAGTAGAGTGAGTACTTGCAACTCAGTGAGTAATAGCAATAAATAACAACTGAATGTAAGAAATATGGTAAAAACACTATACATTTCTAATATCAACAGTGACGATAGTGAATAATGCTAAACAGGGGGGGAAGAATCTGATAAATACTTCTCTTTGCGTCCGACTAGTTACTAACACTACTACGGCACGCAGCCCGATCCAATACTATATATATAATGTTGCGGTGTGCATCCCGATCCAATATATATATATAATGCTGCGGTGCGCAGCCCGATCCAATAATATAATTCTGCGCTCACTGGGGGGGGGGGGGGTGCAAACTCCGAAGGGGCTCCTTCAGCCCAAGCTCTATAATACTTCGGTGTGCAACTCGATCCATATAATGTATATAATGCTGCGGCGTGCAGCCCGATCCAATATAATATATATAATGCTGCGGCCTGCAGCCCGATCCAATGTAACATATACAATGCTGCGGCGTGCGTCCCGATCCAATATAATATATGTAATGTTGTGGCGTGCAGCCCGATCCAATATAATATATACAATGCTGCAGCGTACAGCTCGATCCAATATAATATATATAATTTTGCGACGTGCAGCCCGATCCAATAATATATATATATATATATATATAATACCCTCACTACGGGGTCCTTGACCCCTCTCAGTCAATATAGACTTGGCCTCTCGGGCCCACTCAGCTAAGACATGGTATTAAATCCTAGGTATTGCTCATTTAGGGTACAAGTTACTACGTCCAGTCTATTTCATAATTTACAGTCAAAGTCAGGACAGATGGTATGTGTTCAATAGGTAAACTGATATCAATCGGCTCAACATGCTCCCTAGGAGTTCTACAGATCGGCACAAGGCCTCAAACATGGCAACTATCCCTAGATATACGGTACAAGCTTATCCCAGTCAAAAAGTGCAGTAAGTCATCAATCGGCATGGACTACGTCCGAGTCCCCAGCAGAAACATCACCACGCTCATCATATGACGCGTGTTTTATCTCAACATAGCACTGCACAATGCAAATACAGGGTTTCGAACCCCTAGTATATCATTCATAACCATTACTTACCTCAAACTGACCAAAATCCTAGCTCGCCTTGCGCTTCCCTCGCAAATCGACCTCCTATGGTGCAGAATCTGACCAAAACCACAAGGAATATGTTATAATAGGCTAATGGAACATAACCCAATAGAAAGAACTCAAAAAATACCCAAAAATACGAAGTTGGTAAAACCCGAGCCCCGGGCCCACTTCTCGAAAAATTATGAAAATCACATCATCGGAATCCTTATTTCGCCATGAGTCCGAATATATAAAGTTCATCAAAATCAAAGTTCAAATGGGCCATCAAATCCTCAATTTTCATTTCAAAAATCAAGCCTTCGTTTCTTCAATTTTTATCCAATTTTCAGAGAATTAATGGATGATTCTTCGATTAAATGACGTATCTAGGTCACGAGACTTACCTCCAATCACTTCCCATCGAAATCCCCTTCAAAATCTACCAACAAGCTCTCAAGGTGGTGCAAAAATGAACCCAACTCGCGGATGAATTGTCATTAAAACAGGTCTGTCTGCCCAGTTATTACCCTATGCGATCGCATCACATCCATTGCGATCGCATAGCACAAACTTCCTCCTTCCCAAAATAACACTATGCGATCGCATAGAACACACCACTGCCAGGGACCCCAGGCCCAACAACCCTATGCGAATGCATACCCCCTTGTGCGAATGCATAGCTCAATCTCCCAGACCAATGCGATCGCATACCACCAAGTGCGAATGCATAGCACAAAAACAAACCCCTCTCCCAGCCTCTTATGCGATCACAATTCCACCTAAACCTTCTGCAACATTTTTCTGCTGAACTTCTGCAACTTTCAAACATTCAAACACTCTCCGATAACCACTCGAAACCATCCTAAGGCACTCGGGACCTCAACGAAAAGCACCAACATACCCCAAAACATCATACGAACTAGTTCCAATCATAAAAACACGCCCAACAACACAAAAATCATCAATTCACGACGGATTCAAGCCTAAGTTAAAATAAAACTTCTGAAACCCATATTCGATCAAAAACCCGACCAAACAAAATTCGATTGACCTAAAAATTTGCAGACATATCCAAAATCACCTAACGAAGCTACAACAACTTTGGAATTCCATTCCGACCCCCGGATCAAAATCTCACCTATCAACCGGGATTCGCCGAAATTAAAACTTAGCCTATTCAAGCCTAATTCTACACCGGACCTCCAAATTCAATTCCGATTTCACTCCCAAGTCATAAAACAACACCCGAAACTAGTCAAATTGTCGGAAATCCATTCTGATCCCTATGACCCATAAGTCAACATCCGGTTGACTTTTCCAAACTAGCCTTCACTTAAAGAGACTAACTATCTCAATTCCAACCAAACTCTGTCTAAATCACTTCAAACTCTACAAACACATGTGATGAAACATATAGAAGCATAAAACGGGGAAAAATTGGGCGGTAACTCACGTGATGACGGGCCAGATCGTCACACCAAATACACCAAAAAAGAGAACTTTACACAACCACATGCACAACAAACACCTCCAAATGAGAAAGATCAAATACCAAACTTATGTTCATCAAAATAATTCATAATATACAATAAAAAAACAAGATTTAACAAGCAGCTACATATTTTCCACTCTCAAAAACAACTTGAATTAAGCTCGCTCAATTTAGAACCACAAGCATCAGTTTTCTTTATCTTGACTCCTAAAATCTTTAAATTAACCATCATAATTATCATCAGCAAATAACATAAGCATAAAACAAAAAAAACTAAGCTTTTTAACTCCACCCCCAAAACCAACATGGAAAAGAAGTAAAAGACAAGAACACCACAAGCATAATTTTAATTAATAACAGGAAAATTACCAAGCACTTCAAAGTTGAAACATGTTCATTAAAATAAACACTTACAGTAAGGCTAGAGAAAAAAAACCTGAAAACAATAAAGTATGGATATGCAAAAGAAAAGAGGGTTTATAATCTCGATGAAGTTTCGTTTTTTTTATTTTGTTTCTTATTTTGATGTTCAGAGGACACGGTTTTCACTCATCTTTTATCAGACACAATTGACCCACCACACCACCACTCAGCGTCATTAGTTTCAGCATCCTTTTCAGCAGATATTACTGAATGTGAAAGAAATTAGTAAATGCTAATTTTACTGAGTGAAATAAAAGACTATCATTTTATTAGTATTATCCCAATGAGGCCAACTAATCAATTGTTCAAGGAAAGCAAAATCTTATCAGAATTATAAAGTAAAGCATCCTTCTTTGGGAAAATTATCAGTGTTCCAACACCGAATTCACTAAATTAAATAGAGAAACTTTGATAATGCTTAATAATCAATCACAACCACATAACAAACTGCTACTCACATGATATCTAGGTTGGTACATATAGTATGAGAAATTAGTAATGAAAATTAAGCAAATCTAAGTTAACAACTAGGTCACAAACTAAATACTAAAACAAAAAATTAGTCTAAAAACAAAGAACAAAAATAGAAGGAAAAAAGACATAAGTAAACCTAGGGATTGGTATTTGTAAAAATGCTGGAAAATAGTAAAGCTGATGACAGATGAGGTTCCTAATCCAGATACAAAATTACAGCATCTGCATCGAAGCAAATAAAAACTAGATGGAAAAGCATATATATATATATATATAACATGGTGATGGTGGTGACTTGCCACGGTGACGGATCCGGTTGATAGCCGGTTAGGGAATTGGGATAAACAAAAATAGAAGAAAAAGAAATATTTAGACGGTGGCTAAATTAGAGTTGAATTTAGTGGGTCATTTTTGTTGTTTACAAGGAAGGAATGGGTGAGCGGGAATGAAAATTAAGAGGAAAAAAGTTGGATTGAATATAAAATAGTGAAAGCTGGACTTTTATTAAACTTCTAATGCTCTGTCTTTCAATTGCCAATGTAAGTGTATCTATTCCTGCAATTAATCTATTTCCAGTAATATTAGTCAATTAGCGGCAAATCACTTATTGCCACAAAATAATAAGCGCTATTGGTAGTTTTTGAACTAGTGAAATCTTTATTTGCTGAAGCAATCCACTTGGTTTTTGGTGCTCATACTTCACCTGCTAACAATTGAGGTACTGAGATATAAACCAAACTATATATTTCTTCATCCGCATCCACTAATAGTGCTTCTTCAAATCCTGGTACATCAACATTGCACTCGGATAAATGGAATATCGCAAATTATGGGCCTTCCCTAAAATCAACTCCCAAAGACCGTTAACATGAGTACACATACCCGACCCTACATCCTCAATAACTCATCATCACCAATAGTCACATCTCTGGCATCACAGTGCAAAACCTTGTACTTTAGGACAAGCAAATGAGGGTTAGCAAACTGATGCTCTCTGATACAATCAAATAAGGAAGACTGAGAAATTGTGCAAGCTAGAACCCGACTGGATCCAAAAGATCCAATCTCACAAACTGGTTGGCTAAGGCCTGAACATCCATCGCCATGGGCCTCTCCGCTGCTGATAAATAAGCTAAATTCCCCAAACTCTCCGGCGACTCAAAGCATCAGCCACCACATTGGCCTTTCTCGGGTAATACAAAATAGCGATACCGTAGTCCTTCAACAGCTCTAACCACCTCATTTGATGCAAATTAAGATCTTTCTGCTTGAACAGATGCTAAAAACTTCGATGGTCAGTATAAATCTCACAAGGCACACCGTATAAATAAGGACTCCAGATCTTCAAGGCGTGGAGAATGGCAGCTAACTCGAGATCATGGACATGATAATTCTTCTCGAGTACCTTCAACTGTCTGGACGCGTAGGCAATCACCCTACTGCCATGCATCAATATCGCTCCCATCCTCGAGGCATCACAATAGACAGCATAAGACCCTGAACCTCTAGGCAATATCAAAATTGGGATTGTAATAAAAGCTATCTTGAGCTTCTGAAAGCTCGCCTCACACTCTTCTGTTCACTGGAACGGAGCACCCTTCTGGGTCAGCCTGGTCATAAGTGCTGCAATGGATAATAAATCCCTCAACAAAACGACTGTAGTAACCCGCCAAGCCAAGAAAACCGCGGATCTCTATAGTTGAGGATGGTTTAGGGAAACTCTGCGCCGCTTCCACCTTCTTCGTATCCACCTAAATACCCTCACTCGATACCACGTGGCCTAAAAATGCAACAGAATCCAACCAAAACTTACATTTCAAGAACTTAGCATATAACTTCTTCTCTCTCAAAGTCTGAACCACTATCCTCAGGAGCTTCTCGTGATCTTTTCGACTCCGGGAATATACCAGAATATCATCAATAAAGACAATGACGAATGAGTAAAGATATGGCCAGAATACACTATGCATCAAATGCATGAAGGCTGCAGGGGCATTGGCAGCCCAAATGAAATAACAAGGAACTCGTAATGATCATACCGAGTATTGAAAACAATCTTTGAGATATCTGGATCCCGAATTTTCAACTGATGGTACCCTGAACGCATATCAATCTTAGAAAACACTTGTGCACCCTGTAGCTGGTCAAACAAATCATCAATATGGGGCAAAGGATAGCGGTTCTTCAGTGTGACTTTGTTCAACTAGCGATAAGCAAAGCACATACGCATAGAACCATCCTTCTTATTCGCAAACAAGATAGAAGCACCCACTGGGCCGAATAAAACCCTTATCAAGAAATTCATGTAACTGATCCTTCAATTCCTTCAACATAAGAGGGGCCATACAATACAATGGAATAAAAATGGGCCGATTTCTCAGCAACAGATCAATGTCAAAATCAATATCTCTATCGGGCGGTATGTTTAGAAGGTCAGGTAGAAACACATCAGAGAAATCCCATACTACTAGGACTGAATCAACTGTAGGGGTATCAATACTAACACCTCACACATAAGCTAGGATCACACCTCTTCTCAACCATATGAAGAGCCTTCAAGAAAAAAATAACTCTAGTAGAAGTGTGATCTAAAGCACCCCTCTACTCAGCTCGCGGAACACCTGGCATGGCCAACGTCACGATTTTGGTATGATAATCAAGAATAGAATAATGGGGCGGCAACCAATCCATACCCAAGATAATATCAATATATACCATGCTGAGTAACAATAAATCGGATTTGGTCTCAAAACCACCAAGAACAACCAAAGACGACTAATAAATGCGGTCTATAACAAGAGAATCTCCCACATGAGTAGAAACATAAATATGTGAACTCAAAGAATCCCGATATACACCCAAATATGAAGCAAAATAAAGACATATAAGAATAACTGGAGCTTGGATCGAATAGAACCAATGCATCTTTGCGACAAACCAGGACAATACATGTGATGACAGAATCGGAGGCAAAAACCTTGGTATGGCCAGGAAGGGCATATTATTTAGCTTCGTCTCCCCCTCTAAGGTGACCTCTACCTCCCCGACCTCCACCTCTAGCTGGCTGAGCAGGTGGGGTAGCAACTGGAGCTATAACTATAGCCTGAGAACTCTACGGGGCGCGTTATGACTGAGAAGTCACTGGAGGCGCACTCCTCCCAAGT
This sequence comes from Nicotiana benthamiana, assembly GCA_034376525.1. Classification (NCBI taxonomy): domain Eukaryota; kingdom Viridiplantae; phylum Streptophyta; class Magnoliopsida; order Solanales; family Solanaceae; genus Nicotiana; species Nicotiana benthamiana. Next base: position 45,054,293 of record CM067333.1, on the reverse strand, counting down.
ATAGGGCAATCCTTCACCACATTAAGTGTGTCACCACACTCAAAAAAAAGCTTTGGGAGGATGTGGCAATCGTGAATGGCTCGGTCCAGGTCTGTTGGACCGACCTCTGTATGCACCCCCCAAGAAGCGCACTAGATACAAGAGGTGCATAATAAATCTCTGGAGGTCTAGAAGGAGCCGGAATATCACTGGCTGCTAGAAGAGCTGAATGAATAGGGTGACTCATATAACCCCTACCATGACGGCCTAGAGGTGGGGCGCATGCACTATAATAATGGCCCGACTCTCGAGACCTCCTGGCCTCCCTTTTCTCTCTCTCCTTAGCATGCATACCCTTAATCCTCCTAGCAATGCTCACCACCCGCTGGTAAGAAATATCCATCTCCAACTTACGAGCCATGGTATACTTGATGTTGGGAATAGTGCCCTCAATAAAACGACGAACCCTCTCACGAATAGTAGAAACTAAGGCTGGTGCATGTATAGCCAAGCTAGTGTAATGGGCATCATACTCCGAGACAGTCGTAATGCCTTGGAACAAATGCTCAAACTCTGCATGCTATGTGTCCTTGAGGCTCTGAGGAATATACTCTCTCATGAACATATCCGAAAACTGAGTCCAAGTAAGGAAACTGCCTCATCCAGACTGTCTAACTCATAGGTGCGCCACCACTCATATGCAGCTCCTCGAAGCTGGAAAGCAGTGAAGGAAACCCGGCTCGATCTTGATATACACATGGTACTGAGAATACGATAGCATTAGCTAGAAATCCTAGAGCATCATCTAATTCTAGACCATTGAATACAAGAGGCTTGTACTTTTTGAACCTCTCAAGCCTCATATGCTCATCCTCGGAAATAGCTGTCCTGTTCACGGGATGATCTGGGACTACAGGCTGTACAAGTAAAATCTTGGACCTGCTCAACATGAACTCGTTGCTCAAGAGTATGGGCGGCAGGAGACTGTGCTCCTCCTCCGGCCTGGGATGTAAATGCAACAAGGAGAAGTAACCCTAGCATCAACCAACTTTCCAAAAATCCCAAAAACCTTTCCAAACCACCTTGTAAAATATTTCCCTTTATGAATATCCTAGTAGTTATTCCTTTAAGCTTGTAAAAATAAATAAAGTTTGTATGCTTAAGTGTTGATCGTATTTTAATCCAGAAGTCCAGCAAAACCTTTTCGGGTTTCCCGAAAGGGAAATCCCATCTCTTGTAAACATGTAAGTTATCTAAGTTATGTTCTAAGATATTACCCCTATGTCTTGTTATGATTTCCTTTTATGCTTTTATTATGTATAGTTTTGTTATTCTGTAAATAGTTAAAAAATTACTCTTAGTATATGGTTATCTTTCCCATTTCTTAATAATTTTGATGGATTAACCTGTAAATTCCTAGGAAATGACTGGTTAGGATAAACCAAGTGGTATGTGTACTTAACCATGGCCGGGGTGAGGTTAAAGAAAAAAGAGTTAAGAATAGATTTAAATCTATCAAGAATTGGAAAGAAGAGATGAACAGAGTAAAAAGAAAATTATAAAAGGGGTAATCTTAGTACATAATTATTATTACACTGTAACGTTATAAGTTTACAGATAAGAGAGGGAGAGTACCGAGTAGGATTTTTACAACATAAAGTTTTAAAACAATTCTACTACACCGTTAATGTCTGGTAATCGTAATAACTATACATATCCAGAAAGTTTCGCAGAAAGTCTTACTTTAAGCCTAGGAGAATTTATTTGGGACGTAGACACAGGATTTTATTCTATCGTAGACCATGCTATACACTTTATTTATATAACAGAAAATCATAGATTTTGTGTACATTTATTTAATAAACAGTTATATCTTATAATCAGAATACTAGACCTACATTTATCTAGCCTTTCACACTATTATTATTCAAGAAAATAAGTTTATATATAGATATTGGTACAGAAATATCCACCTCCAACTTACGAGCCATGGTAGACTTGATGTTGGGAATAGTGCCCTCAATAAAACGACGAACTCTCTCACGAATAGTAGAAACTAAGGTTGGTGCATGTATAGCCAAGCTAGTGTAATAGGAATCATACTCCGAGACAGTCGTAATGCCTTGGAGCAAATGCTCAAACTCTGCACGATATGTGTCCCTGAGGCTCTGAGGAATATACTCTCTCATGAACATATCCGAAAACTGAGTCCAAGTAAGGAAACTGCCTCATCCGGACTGTCTAACTCATAGGTGCGCCACCACTCATAGGCAGCTCCTCGAATCTGGAAAGCAGTGAAGGAAACCCCGCTCGATCTTGATATACCCATGGTACTGAGAATACGATAGAACTTATCTAGAAATCCTATAGCATCATCTGATGCTAGACCATTGAATACAAGAGGCTTGTACTTTTTGAACCTCTCAAGCCTCATATGCTCATCCTCGGAAATAGATGTCCTGTTCACGGGATGATCTGGGACTACAGGCTGTACAAGAATAATCTTGGACCTGCTCAACATGAACTCGTTGCTCAAGAGTATGGGGCGGCAGGAGATTGTGCTCCTCTTCCGGCCTGGGATGTAGATGCAGCAAGAAGAAGTAACCCTACTTGAGCCAAAGTGGTATACATGCTCATGAATCTCTGCCATAGTCCCCTAGAGAGCTGGAGTAGTAGTAGCAGTATGCGTATCAGGTGCCTAGACTCTGGCTGGAACTATTGGCGGGCACTTGGTGGCAGCTCACGTGGGTGCTCTGGATACATCACATGCACATCCTCGGCCTCTACCCCGGCCCCGACCCGACCTCTTACGGCTCTAGTTGGTGGCGCGGGTGCCTGATCATCTCTAGTAGCACCATATGTGAGAGAATTGAAGACAAAAGTTTAGAATTATGATATCAAAATCTCGCATGACAAAGAAGTCAAATGAAGTGGAATTTTCCTAAGAGTTACATAGCCTCTCGCAGATAAGTACACATGTTTCCATACTGATTCGCGAGACTCTCATAAACCGGCTTATAATTCATGTCTCTTATGAGTCTAGAGCTCTGATACCAACTTGTCACGACCCAAGTTTTCCTTCTGTGAACTATCGTGACAACACCTAGTCTCTACGACTAGGTAAGCCTAACGATTGCGAAAAAAGAATCAAAATGTGGAAAACTAATAAAAACTGAAGATAAATAAATATAAAAGTGTTTAAGACGCCGCTCAGCATACACCAATACAAAATCTCAAAAACTGAATAATTCCCGAAATCTAGAATCTCATAAATTCACAAGTTATTGAATATCTTCAAGTGTCTAACTCCAGAATGTCTAAAAAAAGTAAATGCAGAAAGACTGATATTATGGTAAAAAATGAAGAGGACTCATTGGTCTACGGACGTGGCAGATATACCTCGAAGTCTCTAGAGAATCACTTTGCTTCAAGGGTAGTAGGACCGAGTCGAAGTACCTAGATCTGCACATGAAAAACATGCGTAGAAAGGGCATGAGTATACCACAATGGTACTCAATAAGTGCCAAGACTAACCTCGGTCGAGTAGTGACTAGGAAGGTCAGGGCCCTACTGATTATAATTGAAAAATGAGGTTAAACAAAATAGAATATGATTATATAATTAAATGCTAATAGTAAGAAGTAACACATGATAATAAGAATAACAGTATAAAATACGATAATATAATTTTCACCTTATCTTGAGTTTGTTGCACAATATCCGGACCCACCAATTTTCTTTCACAAACCTCATTTCAACAAAGAGGCATTCTATATTTTATCCCATTTAAAGCTTCAGAAGGAGGCATGCCTATACTTGAATAATAGCTATTATTGTAAGCAAATTCTATCAGGGCTAAGTGTTTGTACCAACTACCCTCAAACTCGATAATGCAGGCTCGTAGCATATCCTCCAACTACCGTCTATTTGTGCATGAAAACGGTACTAAAATTCAACCTGGAACCCAAAGCTTCTTGCAAGCTAGACCAAAATCTAGATGCAAACGTTGGATCTCTGTCAAACACAATAGAAACAGGGATTCCATGCAGCCTCACAATCTCATTAATGTATAATTCTGCCAAACGGTCTAGTGAGTAGTCCATTTTGATTTCCAAGAAATGAGCACTCTTAGTTAGTCTTTCTACAACGACCCAAATTGTATCATGACTTCTTTGAGTGTGTGGAAGTCCAAAAGCAAAGTTCATCGTTATTCTTTCCTATTTCCATTTAAGTATTGACTAGGGTTATTGTAAACCAGCCGGGACTTGATGTTCAACTTTTATTTTTTGACATACCAAGCATTTAGAAATAATCTCTACAATATCTTTCTTCATACCACTCCACCGGTAGTGCTCCTTGATGGTCCGATACATTTTACTACCTCCAGGATGTATTTCCTAAGGTGAACTATGTGCTTCAATTAAGATCTGCTTCCTCAATTCATCATCATTAGGAACACACAACCTATTTTTATTAAATAAGGTACCATCTTTATTTAGTGAAAAATTTGATTCTCTTCCATTTTGGACTTCTTCAACCCGTTTCACAAGCTTCTCATCTAACTTTTGCGCTTCTTGGACCTACTTAAGTAAGACTTGCTTTACTTGCAAATTAGCAAGGATAGAACCATTAGAATTAAATGAAAGTCAAACATTCATGGCTTTTAATTCAAGAAGCAAAGGCAAAGGACTTAGAGTTAAACTTGCAAGGGAATTGCAACTCAATGCATCTGCAACCACATTGGCTTTACCCAGATGATAATCAATGATGCAATCATAATCTTTGATGAGTTCAAGCCATCTACGTTGTGTCAAGTTTAACTCTTTTTGTGTATCCAAGTATTTCAAACTCTTGTGATCAGTAAATATGTGACACTTCTCTCCATACAAGTAATGCCTCCAAGTTTTTAAGGCAAAAATAGTGGCAACAAGTTCAAGATCGTGACTGGGATAATTCAACTCATGAGATTTCAACTTTTTAGAGACATACGCAATTATTTCCCTTCTTGCATCAAAACACAACCCAAGCCACTGTGAGATGCATAACTGTATACCACATAATCTTCCCTTCAGCTGGCAAAGAAAGTATTGGAGCTTGTGTCAATAAGTATTTGAGCTTTTCAAAGCTCTATTGACACTTGTCATCTTACAAACTTGGTATCTTTCCTTAAAAGTTTGGTCAAAGGAGAAGCTGTAATAAAGAAGCCCTTCACAAACACCCTGTAGTATCCTGCTAAACCCAAGAAACTTCCTATCTCAGTTGGAGTTTTAGGGAGTTTAGAATCAAAAATAGCTTAAATCTTACTAGGATCAACCTTCACACCTTCATCTGATACAATATGCCCCAAAAAAGTCACTTCACTCGGCCAAAATTCACATTTAACAAGCTTCGCGTAGAGTTGCCTCTCTTTTAGAATTTGCGTGAAATTTTGGATATGCTTATCATGATCTTCTATATCCTTGAAATAGACTAAAATGTCATTAATAAACACCACCACAAATTTATCAAGATAAGACTTTAATATACGGTTCATTAGATCCATAAATGTAGCAGGAGCATTTGTTAAACCAAATGCCATTACCAAAAATTCATAATGGCGATACCTTGTCCTAAAAGCAGTTTTAGGAACATCTTGCTCCCTCATGCGCAATTGGTAATATCCAGACCTTAAGTCAATTTTTGAGAATAAGTTGGCACCCTTCAATTGGTCTAACAAGTCATCGATTCTAGGAAGTGGGTATTTGTTCTTGATTGTTACTTTGTTCATCTGTTGGTAATCAATGTAAAGCCTAAGAGCGCCATTTTTCTTTTTTAAAAATAAAACAGGAGCTCCCTATGGCGAAATACTGCGATGGATAAAACCTTTCTCAAGAAATTCTTGCAATTGAGACTTCAACTCTTTTAATTCAGTTGGAGCCATTCTATAAAGAACAATAGAAATAGGAGTAGTTCTAGGGACAAGATCTATAGGAAATTGAATCTCCCTTTCTGGAGGCAACTCGGGAAGATCATCAGGACATATATCAGGAAAGTCGCACATGATTCGTATGTCCTTAAGACTTGGATTGGACTCCCTAATTGTGTATTGACTATATGAGCAAGATAGACATCACAACCTTGACAAATCATCTTCCTTGCCAAGTCTGCAAAAATAATATTAGATGTCAATGATCTTTCTCCTTGAACTACTATGCTTGAATATGCAGGAGTTCTAAAAGTCACTTGCTTCAAACTACAATCAACCAATGCATGGTTCCTATGGAGTAGATATATACCAACAATAACATCATAGTCTTGGAAGGCATTTCAAGCAAGTCGGCATGGAAGACCAGATTTTGAATCATGAATGGACAATCTCGGTAAATCCTATTAACAATAGATTGATGACCTAATGGACTAGTAACTAGCACATCAAAGTCAAGTCTAACAAATTTAACATTATCAGGAAATGCAAGTGATGAGCAAACATAAGAGTGCGAAGATCCAGGATCAAATAATGTAACAACAAATATGTTAAATAAGTGAAATTTACCAACAACTACGTCTGGACCATCCTGGTCATTCTTCTGTCTCATAGAATAAACTCGTGCAGCAGCTCTCGACCCACCAGCCTAATTAGCTCCACTCGAACCCGTTGCTTTCATATTTCAAATTCCAGCACCGCTATTAGCTTGAGAATGAGTAGTGACAGACTTTTGAAGTGAGCCATTTGTATGTGTATAAGAAAGAGGATTAGGATTAGGACAATCCTTCACTTTATGATCCATACTTCCACAATTAAAACAAGCACCAGAAGCTTGTCTACATGTACCATAATGATTCTTCCTGCACTGTGCACAAGTAGGTGTATGCGATTTGCCTTGCCCATAACTTGGAGTACTGGCAGTAGAAAAATTTGACTTATTCTGCTGATGTGATGATTTATGTGTACTTTTAGTCTTGGAATAGTCAAACTTTACCTTCTTGGATGGACCACCATAATCTTATTACCCTTCCCCAACCTATTTTCTCTCATACTAGCTTCTTCCTTGTCAATTCTTTTCCAAGTAAGTGCAGCTGAAATTAGCTTGGAAAAATTCTCAAGTTGTAAGATTGCCACAGATTTTTTAATGTAACCATTTAAACCTTCTTCAAATCTTCTGCACTTCTCTCTTTCACCATCAATAATACCTCCAGCATAGCGATAAAGCCTGAGAAAGTTTTGTTGATACCCTGAAATAGACATACTCCCTTATCTTAAATTCAGAAACTCTTTTTTTAGCACACAATAGACAGGGGAGACAAATTTTGCATGAAATGATTTCACAATTTCATCCAAAGTCAGCATTGGAGGTTTTACTTTTGCATTTGGCGCACTTACCCACTAATCATAAGCATCTTTTTGTAAAAGAGAGATAGTATACTTAAATTTGGCAGCATTAGTACACTCTAGCTGTTGAAAGATCATCTATATGTGCTCGAACCATTGTTCAGCTACCATGGGATCAATAATGCCTTCAATTCAACTCCCCCCCATTTTTCTCATCTTCTCAAAATTTATTTTACTAGGTTCTGACTTTATCCTAGCCAAGTGATGATAGAACTTAGCCATTTGCTGAAATGGAGGAGTCGTAGATGGAGTATTATGACACATTGCTATTGGATTACTGCCCACTTTATTTTCACTACCACGAAGATGGTTTAGGTCAGGCAAAGGTTCCTCATTTCCTCCTTGAAGGTGAGGTGGAGCACTATAATGGGCTTGACGTTCGTCAACGGATTCACTAGCTCTATTCGAAGAAGAGGCCTAAAATTTCTTTAAAAGTTAAGGCCACACTGCATTAAGGACATGTACATGATGCATATGTACAAGTAATACAACAAATTACATTACACAAGTATGCAAAAATTTATAATCTCCGATGTATGTTCAAGAAAGGAAATAACAACAATTATTAGGTACGATCATAACAACAAAAAAACCTAGAATCACAAACCTAGGCTCTGACCAAGACATGTAGCAACTACTTTGGGAGTGTGCTACATAGGAAACAAATCTAACTTACTACTTATAAAATATTAAAAAGATATTAGTTAAAAATATTCAGAATAATTTAGTAGCGAAAATAGGCCCATGCGAAAAGGTTCAAAGTGTAATTTTTTTTCCTGAGAATAAACTTCATAATTTTATTTTAAATGAAATACAATGACGAAATATAAGCATAAGGTAATATAACCCTTCTTGAACAAACAACAGATTAAATCAACTTCCTAACAAATTTATACTTTCATTCGATATCACTCAAGTTTGTATTGTATATAAATTTCAAACTACCAGGTATATAAAAAGAAAACTAGTTTTCTCCTTTGTACATATTTACAAGACAAAGTGTAAATTCAGCATATTACAAGACTTGAGTTATTTACACATCCTAAAACACCAAAACAAGTTACCAAATTTAAGTTACAAGATTTTGATCTTAAAATCCAACAAGCCTCCAAATAACATACGTAAATATGGCATATACATATATATAACCAATGTGCATGTGCAAATGTGATCTCCATAAGTTCTCCCAAAAGATTACTTCATAATGGCCGTCTTCAGATTTCATCCCGTACATTACCTACACTAGAAAATAGTTATCGCTAAGCATAAAGATTAGTGGCGTATAAACTCTGGGCTTGGAGTCATTAAATTCTCCAATTCTCCTTTTCAGTTATAGTTATCTCAATTTAACATAACGTAAAACAAGTGAACAAATATATCAAATATCAAACTTTGAAGTGTTTCCAAATATCAATAACAATGTTCAAGAGTCGAGAAAGCATATATTATCAATCCAAGAGAGTTTACCAAATATTTATTTTTCGCCCAATATGTACGTCATGCCATCACACTAAGCATAATCAAATAGCAAGATGGACTGAAGCCCTAAATCAAGTAGGATCAAAACCCAATAGTCAATAGAATCAAGAACCATATTAAAAATGGCTACCTAGTTCGTACCTAACACGGACAAATTTCATAATTAAGACGAACTACAAATCCAAAGTCAAGATGACAAAAGATCCAAATCAAGAGGCATGCCAACATGAGTGACAAAGTCACTGCCACAAGAAGGACAAAGCCCCAATAAGAATGCAAAATAATCAAACAATCTGTACGAATGGGCGATTTAACAAATATCTGACAATAATTGATATAATACGAATAAAATAATATAAATAGAAAACATGAAAGATAAATGTTAGGTTATTTTAAAATATTCCAATAAGCAAAAAGAATACAAAGTTTATACACAAAACTTGGTATTTTACCACAAAACAATTCAATCATAACTTGGGGACGTTCGAATCATCTACGCCGTAAACAAACCAAATTCGTCAACTTCCTCAAAACTTTTCCTTTGATTTTTAAGGGTTTATATACCTTAAATACATAATAAAATATCTAAATAAGTGATTTAACATATCAAACTAAACATGATATTGGTTGAAATTATCCACAAAATGTTTGGAATAAAAATTCAGGACAATATCACGGTTTCATGTTGTGGCTCCGTTTTGAAGATCTAAGCGGACAAACTAGACTGTATAGTCTTCATAAAAGTTGTAGATCTATGTCTTAACATTTCAGAACATCTTGAATCATACCCATATCTATTTATTACAAAAAGTTATACTGAACTTACTAACAGCAGTACATGGAGTATTTCTAAAACAGAAAATTTGGGTAGCACATGCCTTGCACTTTATGATCCCTTTTCGGGTAAGCAAAAATAGATTTCCTTCATAAGAGTTATAGATCTATGAAATTAATTTTCATAAAGTCTTGGATCACTTAAATCGAAGCTCTATACAAAACAATATGTAAAAAATACTAATATCTATCTAGTGCAAAAACAAGTTTAGAAACTCACCACAAAAGAGAGGAGCAACTTGATCTTCACCAAAAAAGCAAATTTTGCTGGTTGATTTAGTAGAAATTTATGATGGTTTCATAAAGTTTTTAGAGACTAAGAAGGACATAGGGTAGGTAATTTTATTTCTTTGTCTTCTAAGAATGAAACAAGAGAGATGGATATGGAAAGGCAAGTCTTCCAAAGTTATATCTAAACTTTGGACAAGTATGAAAAATGTGGCTGCCGAAATTACTAATATCTATAGATAAGTACAAATGGTTGGAAGCCCAAAAACTTAATTATATAATGTATTTAATGATAATTCATTAAAATAATACTAAGTATTACACATAGCAACACCATGGAGCTTCTTTGTCAATATTAACACAACCTAAAGTAAGAAATTTTATATATTGTCAATTTCACTTTTAGGAAGCGTAAAGTAAAATACCTCCTTGTTATAAAAATTCCCAATTAAGAATGTAAATATTATTAAAATTTTGAAGTGTTACATGATATCACTTAGTTTGCTCACATCATCAACTGATCATCTTCTTCCATAATCGATTTTGAATTTTGTTGATCCCTAGAAGAATTGCATTTCACTATAAAAGGAGCCTTCAATGCTCTCACCTAACAATAGAGATACACTATGAAATCACTTCACTAATAAAGAAAATACCATTTTTAATTTTGAGTAGTAAAAAAATCAAGCTAGGGTTTTCTAACTAGCTTCTAATTTTTTTGTGTTCTGAGTTGTACGCTGGTCGGAGTTTGAGTACTCGATTCTATACCGCTAAGAAAGAGTATTTGTTTGGTTTGCTGCTCAAAAGGAGTTAGTACACCTCCACCCTTTCTTTTTTAACTGTTTTACTCAAATATCATGAACATGCCTGCTACCTTTTATTAGTTGTTTCCGTTTATGATGTTTGTCATTGGTGTATTGATGTTATTTCTCATTCATAATGATGTGTTGTTAATGTATGGGCATATGTTATGCTTCTAAGTATTTCTAATTGGTATTGATTGAGTGGCTATGTGACCTTAATGACTTTAATTCTGTATTAAACAGCATATGGGAACATGAACGAGCCAGGTGCCACAACACCGTCGTGTACACCGAGACAAATTCCAGGTTCTATTCATGGGAGTTGGTACCTCTAACTTGCCTATTCTTGTTCCCCTTGTGTTAGTTAAACTGCTTCCTTATTAGTTTGCATTAGTGTTAAGCATTCTATTAGCTTCAACGTGTCCTCTCCTAGTATGGTTTGTTTGCCTAGTGCATGTGAGTGATTCTCCTTAGTCTATCGTAGGTATAGTGGTGTGTGTGAGTGATTCTCCTTAGTCTATTGTAGGTATATTGGCTGTAGTCTAGGATAGTAGAGTAAGTTCATGTCCTCATAAAGGCCAGGGGGCAGGGCGATGGGTGGGTCAGGGGGTGAGACAGGAGGCAAGGGAGGTAAGGGAACAAGGGTGACTATATGTTGAGAATTGGGTCATGGAATATAGGTACATTGACAGATAAGTCTATTGAGCTGGCAAAGATCCTTCAGAATAGGAAGGTCAATATAGCGTGTGTCCAAGAGACTCGATGGGTAGGATCGAGGGCGAGGAATGTAGATGAGTATAATTTGTGGTACTTCGGAGTCCTAAAGGGTAAGAATGGCTTAGGCATCTTGGTGGATATGGAACTTAGAGAGTCTGGGTAGAGGTTAGGTGGGTGAATAATAGGTTAATGTCTATTAAGTTGGTAGCTAGAGAGTGCACCCTAATCGTCATTAGTGCGTATGCACCGCAAGCGGGCTTGGATGAGGAGGTGAAGAGGCATTTTTGGGAGGGGTTGGATGAGATTGTGGGTAGTATTCCGCCTAGTGAGAGGTTATTTATAAGAGGGTATTTCAATTGTCATATTGGGTCAATTGAAGACGACTATGGCGAGGTGAATGGCTGCTTCGATTTTGGGGATAATAACGCAGGAGGTACTTCGTTGTTGGATTTTGCAAAGGCATTTGAGCTGGTGATTGCTAACTCTAGTTTCCAAAGAGAGAGGAGCATTTGGTTACTTTCTGAAGTACGGTGGTGGAGACTAAAGTTAACTATCTTCTCCTTATGAGGTGTGACAGAGGTCTATGTATGGACTATAACCCTTGAGATGCAACATAGGCTCTTGGTGATGGATGTCGGTATTTTGATGAAGAAGAAGAGGCATGCACGAGGTTGGTCGAGGATTAGGTTGGACGCCTTGACTAAGGATAAAACTCAGGAGTTGGAAGGGAGGTTATTGGTTGTGGGGGCCTGAAGGAGTGGTGGGGATGCGATATGTGGTCAACGGCGACATATTATATATGAAAGATAATGAGAGAGGTGTTGGGAGTCTCAAAGAGTTATGCTGGCGGGCCAAAGGCGACTGGTGGTGGAATGAAGTGGTCCAAGGTAAAGTGGAAGCAAAGAAGGCGGCGTACCTGAAGTTAGTAGGGAGTGGATGCGAGGTAGAGAGGAGTGCGAACATGTAGAGGTATAAAGTAACTAAGAAGGAGGAGAAACTAGTGGGAACGGAGGCTAAAACTGTAGTTTTTAGTCATTTGTACGAGGAACGAGGGGCCAAAGGTTGGGAGAAGAAATTATTCTGACTGGCCAAGGCGAGAGAGAGGAAGGCTCGGGATTTGGACCAAGTGAGGTACATCAAAGACGAGGACAATACAACATTAGTGGGAGAGGCCCAGTTAAGCGGGATGGCAGACATACTTTCATAAATTTCTGAATGAAGAAGGGGGTCAGGATATTGTGCTAGGCGAGTTGGGGCATTCTAAGAGCCACAACTATTTTAGGTATTGCAAGTGCATTAAGGTTGGGGAGTTCGTGTGGGCTATGTGTAATATGAGCATGGGCGTTGTCACGTCCTTAGTTCTTAACTAAGTACACGTGCGACACTTGACAACTTGCTCACGATCTTGCACAACTAGCTCACATTCTTTCTATGCCAAGTCAGCATTACTACACTCAAGATCACTAAGAGAATGGAAAAAAGAACACAAGAGAATTGCTAAAGGAAGCTTTGTATTAGAGAGAACTTGAAACATTTGTTTGATGAGTTACAAATGAATGGACCCCTTTATATACTAGTATCCCAGGGGCTAGTGTGTAAATATTAATTTTATACAAGTCCTTGATATTTACAAGATAAGGGCTTTCTCTAGAATTCTCTACAAGCCTAGAAGATTCCAAGGACTTTCCTAGCAAATCCATAAGGATCTAGGTTCCTCCTAAGAAAATATCTGTACTTCTCTAGAATCTTCTTATAAACACTAGACTTTTTCTTATGTAAGCTTCCCAATGGTATTAATAAATGGCAAATGGCGCCTATGTGGCATGATGACATGGCGGGTCATCACACAGAGCTACCGGGCCTAACTAGATTCCGGTAAAATTTTGGAGGTGTGTGGGTAGAGCAGGTTTGGAGTGAGTGACTGGGTTGTTTAATGTTATTTTTTCAGGACAAAGAGGATGACGAACAAGTGGAAGTAGAGTACGGTGGTTCTGTTGTACAAGAACAAAGGTGGCATCCAGAGTTGCAATAACTATAGGGGTATCAAATTATTGAGTCATATCATGAACGTTTGGGAGAGGGTAAAAGCAAGGGTGACGAGGAAATGTCTATATCAGACAACCAGTTCGAGTTCATGTCGGGTCATTCTACTGGGAAGCTATCCACCTTATTAGGAGATTGGTGGAATAGTACATGGATAAGAAGAAGGATTTGCATATGGTGTTTATTGATCTGGAGATAGCGCATGACAAGGCTGCTAGAGAGTTTCTTTGGAGATGCCTAGAGGCTAAAGATGTGTCGATTGCTTACATTAGGGCGATTAAAGACATTTATAATGGAGCCGAGACTCAGGTTAGGACAGTGGGAGATGACTCTGAGCATTTTTTGGTTATTATGGGGTTACACCAAGGATTTGCACTTAGCCCATTCTTGTTTACTCTGGTGATGGATGCACTGACACATCATGTTCAGGAAGAGGAGCCATGGTGTATGTTATTCCCTGATGACATTGTTCTGATTGACGAGATTCAGAGTAGCATTAACGAGAGGTTGGAGGTCTGGAGACAGGCCCTTGAGTTTAAGGGTTTCAAGCTGAGCAGGATGAAGACGGAATATCTTGAGTGAAAGTTCAGTGCCGAGCCGAGTGAAGAGGGCATGGACATGAGGCTTGGACCATATGTAATTTCCAAGAGAGGCAGTTTCATGTATCTTGGGTCAATTAACCAAGAGACAGGGAGATCGATGAAGATGTCACATGACATATAGGGGGGGGGGTGGATGAAATAGAGGTTAGCATATGAAGTCATGTGTGACAAAAAAGTGCCTCTGCTACTCAAACGTAAGTTTTATAGAGCGATGGTTAGGTCGACCATGTTTTATGCGGCTGAGTGTTGGCCAGTTAAGAACTCATATAACCGGAAGATAAGAGTAGCACAAATGAGGCTGTCGAGGTGGATGTTCGGGCACACTAGGATGGATAAGATTACTAAAGAAGATATTCGGGAGAAGGTGAGCATGACTCAAATGGTTTGAAGTTTTTTGAAGTGAGGCTCAAATGGTTCAGGCATTTACAAAGAAGGAGCATGGATGCCCCAGTAAGGAGGTGCAGGCAGTGGGAGTTGGTGGGTATGAGGAGAGGTAGAAGGTGGCCTAAGAAGTATTGATGATAGGTGATTAGGCGCAATATGACTAGGCTTCAGATCTCCGAGGACATGACACTCAATAGGAAGCTATGTATGTTGAGCATTAATACTGTAGGTTAGGAGGTAGCTGAGCATATTTAGTCTACCGGTGTGAGGCTAGGCTGATAGGATTTAGTCTTAGACTGCTAGTGGTCAGTGTTGTGTTTACACTACTCTTCCGTTTTCATAACGTCGGACCTTATTTACTGGTTATTATTTCTGCTTTCCATCTATTTACCGGTTCTTGTGATGTTGTTATTATTTCCATGGTCTTTTATTGATGGAATTGATATATTGCTTCTTTTATTTTTTCATCTTTTTGAATCGAGGGTCAATCGGAAACAGCCTCTCTATCCCATCGAGGTAGAGGTAAGGTTTGCGTATACACTACCTTCTCCAGGCCCCACTTGTGGGATTATACTAGGTCGTTATTGTTGTTATTTACAAACTCGATGCATGAATTTATTTAGTTTACATTGTATAAGGACTTCTATAATAACATCAAGCCATCTGCAACCTAAAGGCCCACTGACTTCAAAGCCGCCCGGAGGTTCGCTAACTTCAAATCCCTTCACAGCTCACATGCCCATTAGCTTCAAAGTCCTTCGTAGCCTGGAGGCCCATTAACTTCAAAGCTCTTCGTAGCCCAAAGTCCCACTAACCTCAAAACCCTTCACAGCCCAATGGATTACTAACTTCACATCTCGTTACAGCCCGGAGGCCCACTAACACAAGCCCTTTGCATCCCGGAGGCCCACTAATTCAAAAAACCTTTGTAACTCGGAGACTGTTAATTCCAGTGAAGGGCATGCCAACCAGCCGGTGGATACTCATAGGCTTTCCTTCCTCTATCTTCGCTTTATTTTCTATATAATTGCCTTAACAACTGCATTCGACATGCATATTTATGTTTCTACCTTTGGAGATCAAACATCCCAATGTGGAATCATCTCCAAGCAGCAAACTAGAGCAAATATTTAATGAGAGACATCAAACTTATAAGCAAGTTAAGGATATACTTTTCAGCTATGCTAGACTAATAAAATTCTAAATCATTTGAGTTTCTCATTAATTCTATTTGAACACACATTTCACAAAATTCGCCATTTTTCCACGAGTCAGTTCCTAGCATAATCTAAGGAATGTTCGAAGGGCACCCATATGTGGTGCACCACACTTATAACATTGGAGCTACGAAAGCGCTACCGAACATCGTCGTCATTCAATCTATTTTATCATTTTAGAAGCTAGGGAGCTCGAATTAAAGTGACTTTTGAGAGAAATGTCATATACTTCATTAGGTTGTGTAATCCAAACTTGGATCTATAGTTTATACATGAATCTATTACCAGATCAACATCAAAATATAGATTTAAACAAGAGCATTTGGAGTTTTTGTCCAAAACATGAGAAAGTATATTTTGGAATTTTGAATATTGATTTGGACTCGAATTTAAAAACTAATTACATATTTGAACATGAAATGTTATGACTCGTCTGGATTTGACTATAAGGGTTCGGTGTTGACTTTTTATTGACGGTTAAGGTTTAATAAAGACCTAAGCTTTATTGTTTGAAATTAATTTTTATAGCTTTATTTGACTTTATTGACATTATTTGTGCTAGATCCGACTCATTTGATGGGTTTGCATCTAGAAAATATATTTTTTAGAGAATAGAGCTAGCCTCGGATAAAGATAAGTATCTTTCTTAATCTCGACTTAAGAAATTTTTTTCAAAGAGCAGACCTATATGATACATGCTACGTGCTTGGGGATAATATATATACGAGATGAGAAACATATATGTGAATACCATGGTAGTATCATATTTGTGATAAATTTTAGGCTTCTTCATGTCTTGATTGGTACATGTTCTAGTTGTGGTATACTTTACTTATTTGTATGACTAGATAAGCATTCTTACACCATGCTAAATACCATATCTAGTCTTTTGATATCGTATTTGGACGTGATGGGCGACTTGTATGTTCGATTACATATTGTGGCCAAAGTCATACATAATATATATGCATATATTTTTCCATCTTATCTCTCTATCCATATGCATCCCATATATCTCATACATATACACATACTTCACTTCGTACGGTTCTTTAATGTGGATTGAGATTGGCACGATAGGATATTCTACGTGGTTGCTATGATTATGGAACGATGATTTATTTTGTGCGGCTTGATGATTGATTTCTAAAATATTGATGATTGATTTTGAGCTATAATGCGGCGCATGAAATTTCAATTCATCTCTTCAGAGTTATGTGGGTACTACATTATGACGTAAATGCACAATATTATTAGACACCAGAGAGGTGTTGCTTGTTGTAAATCTTGAGTCTTTATCATGCATGGAGATTCTATACTCATGTAGAAATATTCATGTATATCATCTACATATGCATATTTGTACATTATACACATGCATGAGACTTATTAGCAAGATGTTGGACACTTGAAGGTATCGGTTAATGTAAAGGTTAAGTTTTTATCATGCATAGACATCCTAGACTCTTGTAGAAGCATTTAAATCAATGTTACTTGTTGCTTGTCTTCTTTACATGCGCATATGGTGCATTTTTTAATGCTTTGATCTTGTTATATGAGAAAACATGTTTATTATATTTTTCTTTGATTATGTACCTCATTATTGATATCTGCCATTTCTTGGTTATTTCTATGTTATTGTATATGCTTATGAACTGTGCAAATTATATAAAGTGAGTATCTTTTGACCAAAATATAACCACTACTTTCTTGAGGTTAGCCTTGATATTCATGGAATATATGGCGTCAGTTATACTCATACTACACTTCTGCATCTTGTGAGCAAATTTTGGAGCAAGTTGTTATGGAATTCAAAAGTGAGCATTGAAGATATATCAACATTTCAGTTATTAGTTGTCATTCATTCATAGTAGGCTAAAATATTGTATTTCTATTTATGTATATTCAAATAGATGATGTATTTTCTTCATATCAGAATTGTGTTCCTATTCTTAGTTGCTTATAACTTATGACACCAGTTCTTGGGATAGTTTGTATTAAAATTTCGTATTTTAGTTGATGATCTCCCGTTTGGATTGTATTTTATGTTGGTTGGTTTGCCTAAAGGATTGGATTAGATGCCATCACGACCTGGTGGCATGACATAATTTAGAACTCAAAAGGCATAAAAATTAGCTAAAAGTTCTTGAAATATTTTTGTCACTCGACTTTTTTGTGTTTTGACATTCGTGTTTTTACAACAAACATATATTCTTATATATAAGTATAGACATAAATATAAATTATGATTCTGTTAAAACTTTAAACAATTTCAAGGATCAAAAATCACACACTTGAATCAATTGAAGGACGAATGTATTCAGTTGGATTATCTACGGACTAAAATCTGAATAAAGCAATATCCCGAGGAGCAAAATTGCTATTTCCCAACAAAAAAACATAAAAAAAAAAAAAATCACGTAAAAATATTAAATATTAACCTACAATTTACAGTATAGTTGACTGTGACCCCACCAATTAAACAAAGGGAAATAAATTGGAATTATCTTTTCATTTTTCACCAAATTAGAATCAACGAAAACGATTCATCCTCTAACCTCTCTAAATTAGAATCAACGAAACTCTGTTGCTAATGGCGGCTGTTTCAACTCCCTTCAACAGCTCTCTAAATAAACCCTTCCTTTCTCTCTATTCCTCTATTCCCCATTTGGGTTTCTCCCAAGTTGTTCAATTTCCAACTTTGAAACCAAAATTTCTCCTTTCAAACCCCAAAACAGTGGTAATTTCTGCCGCCAAAGCTGATGGAACTTATACAAATGAAGACGACGCTCTCACAACTTTCGACTCTTCCATCAGACAAAAGTAATGTTTTTTTTAGCTTGCATTTGTCAATGTCTGAGCAGGAAAAAACAGTTTTAACGATTGGAAACTACAAACAGAAAATCGTGGTTAAATTTTTCTATTTTCAGCTGATATGATAATCTTTTTGAAGGATGCCGGGGTCTATTTGGAAACAACCTTTCTACCAAGGATAGGTATAAGGTCTGCTTACACACTAGCCTCCTCAGACCCCACTAAGTGGTATTATACTGGGTTGTTGTTGTTGTTAGGATAATCTTTTTGAAAATCGTTTTAAGATGTTAGATATTTAAACTACTGTCACTAGTAATAATAATTTAATCAAATTTAACCTCCATACAATGATTTCAATGTTAATATTTTTTCTTTTTTGTTATTTGTCTAATATTTTCTTCTACTATTACTTATACAAACATAAGTCTAAATCATGTCTTAGACTCCAGTTAAATGGTTATACACAAAATGGACTGGAGGGAAAATAAGTCTTTCAAAGGCTGAAAGTGAGTGTAAGTATTAAGAAGTTATGCTGGTGTTAAATGCATGTGAGATGTGATTACAGGACCAGGCGTCATACGATTCAAGTGTTTGTTGGTGATGAAAGTGGAATGATCAATCGTATTGCGGGAGTCTTTGCTCGAAGAGGGTACAACATTGAGTCTCTTGCTGTTGGTCTAAACAAGGACAAAGCTCTTTTTACTATAGTTGTTTCTGGAACTGAAAGGGTGTTACAGCAAGTTATAGAACAGTTACAAAAGCTTGTAAATGTGATCAAGGTGATTACTTTGGTTTGCATATGGTATTTTAATCTATAAGCTGTTAGACTAAGCACTCAGGTCTTGGTTCCTCTTTACGCACTAGAAATTAGTGTCAACCATTTAGGGGTTGTTTGATGAATGACAAAATATTATGTGCTTCGGTTGTAACATGAGAATTAAAAAATATGTGGGTAATGAATTGAATATGCATTTATAGCTGCTTGTTTGGTGAATCGTGTTAATCTCTTGGATGTGTAGTTTCCATACAGTTAGCTTGCAACCAAATTAATATCTTCCTTGTATGTTTTGATTGAGGTCATAGTACGGCGTGTTACCAATTTTTGATTTAGCAAAACCTACCTTTTTGGTAATGAGTATTAGATAAATTACTAGTTTGCTGGATTGTTCTAATGTGTCGTCTAAATTAAAGTGATGCCATTAATGTTCGAATAACCTTTTTTCTGGTCTATAGATTTGTGACAATTGAATGGACATGCCATTGCTCCTTTTTCTGAAAATGATGTTCAAAAGCTGAAATATGTTTAATACTCAAAACCGTGCAAATGGTCTCAGCTATGGTTATAAATACGGTCTCTAGTACTTCTAACTAATTCATAATTCAATCAGTTGGGTTTAAGTGAATTTGATAAAAGAGCTTAAATTATTACTCAAAAAGCCTTTATAAGGTCAAGCTTTAGCTGGTCACGCAGTAATGGTTTTCTTCCTTCCGCTCCTTTTTTACTTTTCTTTTTGTGTTTGATACTTTTGATTTAATGTGTAAAAGTTAATGGTCAGGTTGAAGATCTATCCAAGGAGCCACAAGTTGAACGTGAATTAATGCTTATTAAAATCAGCGCCGATCCAAAATACCGCGCCGAGGTTCTTATTGGAGTTACATTGTCCGTATTACCATTTTACTATTATGTTATGATGGGTCCAAATCTTTTGATCATTACTAGGTTATGTGGTTGGTGGACGTTTTCAGGGCAAAAATTGTGGATATATCTGATCATTCTCTGACTATTGAGGTGAGGTTTGATGACATAGATCAGTATCCATCTTCTTCTTTTTTTCTTGAACTCGATATTTGTGAACTGGATACCAAATGTCTGACATGTTTTTTGTTGCATAGATACAAACACTGGTATTTGGTAATTATACAACTATAATGTTACGGAGTTTGTAATGCGGGCAAGATGGGAGAAGGGAGAAAATAGGAACAACGAGAGAATACAATTAGAGAAAAGAGAAAAAATAAATAGAGAGAAAAGCGTGAGATTGTGAGAGAGACAAAAAGTAGAGACGGAATAAGAATATGAGAGTAGCGAGGGAGATTTACCAATATCAGTTCATCAGTATTATTCAAGTCTATTCCCAACAAAGTATGTAAGGGTCTTATATATAGAGTAGGAATGGCAAATAGTCAGAACTCCTAGAATAGATAAAGCTGTATTTGTAACTAAAGAAAAAGACTACCTCAATTTAGTAGATAAAATTTGATCTCTAACTAAAAGATAAAACTAGATAAAATCACTGCTCGGGAAAACAAACTGGGGTAAGATCAGATAAAATCTTGTCCTCCATCTCAGCTAAGATTATTTTCTGTTCTATTCTCAATAAATAGATCATATCTCGGAACTGTGACTTTTTCCTTCTTTTTTTTCCAAATGGTTTCTGATGATCAAGGTAATTTTTGTGAAACTGATTTTCATTTGATAGCGGTAAGTTTCATTCTTATGAAGCAAAAAGCATCTCACATTGACTATTAGATCGTATGTCAGTCTCCTGTCATATCTACCAATGGATTCTTTTTCCAGTAACAGTAATATATGGGCCAGCTTTTTTTGAGCCGAAGGTCTATAGGAAACAGTCTCTCTACCTTGTGTAGGGGTAAGATCGTGGTACACCCCACCTTCCCCAGACTCTACCTGTGGGATCATACTTGGTATGTTGTTGTTGTAGTGTTATCTGCGACACGCTAGTTTGCACTTCGACCATTCCACCTGGTACCTGGATCTGCAGTACATGTACTGGTTAATTCTGCCATCAAGGCTTTGGCATATAGGAGAAATCACAGTGGAGTCCTTTGATTCCCTTATGCTTTTCCAACATCTTGTGCCATAATTCCAGCAGTGGTCATTTGGTCAATCATGTATTTCCATTTATGAAGTTGGTAGTAGTGCTTCTCTAAGCACCGCGTATTTCTTCGAGTGTGGAGACTTTCAACTCTGCTGCAAAAAGACGTGAAAATCAGGACATGCACAGAGGGCTAATATCAACGCAAATCGCGGAAAACAATGTTTTTGCACATCTTATATCCCAAGATAGTAATGAAAAACAATGTGTCGTATATTTTATATCTCAAGATAGTATTATTGTACCAAACAAGAGAAAGACGAAACTAGAGTTTTCTATTTACCTGAAGACAGAATTAGGGAAAAAGAAAAATCATGACCTAATCTACCAAATATGCAATCCTCCTTTGCCTTTGCCCAAATGAATTTCTTTAGTTTATCAATGTATGTCAATGGTGTTTACTCATGGCTGAGTAAACTGCAGCAGTACCTGCAGTTTTACCAAGATATCGTATTTGTCGTCTCAATAAGTGTTGAGGTTGTATTTTGCTAAACACGCTTCAGAACTGACAAATTGTGGTTTTCTCATGCTTTTAGTTGTTGCGAGTAGCATTTAACTTTCCTGCATGACATGGTTGAACAGTTAAAGTATATTTCACCCAAAGTCGATCCAGTCTTTCTGATGCTTATCATTTAAGCAGGTAACTGGAGATCCAGGGAAGATGGTGGCTGTTCAGAGGAACTTAAGTAAATTTGGAATTAGAGAAATTGCTCGTACTGGGAAGGTATCTTGAGAGGAAATCATTATAATTTTTTAGTTGCATATTCTTTTCTAGATTTGCTTCTTAAATTTGTGTCTCAAGTAAGCACCGTCACATGATTGATTTGAACATAGATTGCCTTGAGAAGGGAAAAAATGGGGGAATCTGCTCCTTTTTGGCGGTTTTCAGCAGCATCATACCCAGATCTTGAAGGTGCAATGTCTGCTGGTACTATTTTGAGGACAATCAATAGGAACCCTAATGGAGAATCTATGTCTATGGCTGAGGTATGCAAATTACATGGATTGTGCCTGTTTGTTGTAGCAATATATAATTTGTTTCTTTCCTGAACTTACAAGTTACCTCATACACAGGCAATTGCTAGTTGGTAATTGTCATTTGTCAGCAACTCGGGAATTATTTCTCAGAGATGAAAAATTATATGATTCATTTTCTTTCAATCATTAGAATTCAGTTTATTTTTTGATAAGCTTACAAAAGAAATAGTCAAGATTGCAAGATGTGAATCTTAATATGCTCAACAACTTTTAAAGGAATTTAATGTATCCGTTTGATTTATGTGTACTTCTGTGAATTGTTGGAGCTTAATAACTTCCTTTTCTATAAGTAACTTTTTAGTGCATCATGGTCCCTTATACAGGAAGCATACACTATAAATTGTTTGGAGAAAAGATGATTCACAAAATGCATCTTTGTAACTGGTTGTATGGTTTAAAACAGCTAGATCATGATATTATTAAGTCATTCACTAATGGATTGGGGGGTCATTTAATTGGGCCTCTACGAGCAAGGTCCAAAATATGATATTAAAACCTAACATGGTGCATACCGTCGATGCATGGCTTTCAATGTCTTTTGAGATTTACCTTTTTTCCTATGGGAAAACTCTTTTCTCTTTCTCCCTCCCCCTACCCGACCAAAACCAAAAAAATAGCCTTAATATCTGACTTTGGATGCATTTTCTTTTTGCCAAACGAAGGGAGATGTCTATCCTGTTGAGACAGATGACAACTCTGGAGTCAGTCAAGTTCTTGATGCTCACTGGGGTGTTCTCAATGATGAAGATGTAAGAAATTGTTAACTGTTACTCAAAGGTGCCTTTGTTCCATTCTAGATGAATATTTTTTTCATATTTATGTAGGTTTTGCCGTTACATCCTTTTTTATTCAGTATTTCCATTGAATCTGTCATCTGAGTCGATCGAACTAGACCATCTTGCCTGACATTAGATGCAAACAAATCACATGATTGTTTCTCTGTAGCCTGTAAAAGATATGAACTTAATTGTGCAATTTATTAGGGCTGGTCTGAAATCTAAATTTTGCCTGCTTTGTTGAATTTCTTGGAAAACCAAAGAACATCTTTTGTTATATTGCACTTTCCTTGTATTGTATATGGCTGGCTTATTGCTTTTGCTCTCTATAATAAAAGAACCAAAGGAAGGTATAATTTGATCTCTTCATCTTTGCCACCACTGAGACTAGGATGGCCTGAAATGCATCTGGGGAAGTTTTAATATTACCCCAACGGGGCTAAAATAAAATAATTTGATCAGATTTTAAGCACTGTATATGAAATGTCATCTGTACAACTTGTATTTGACTGTTTAAAAAAAAAAATACAGCTTTGCCTCCTTAATTTCTCACTGATTGCAATTTCTATTGATGTAGATTTTGTCGCAGTTGTCTTTTTTCTTGATATTTGCTTGAATAATTTCCATGGGGAAATGGCCCATAATATGCTGCAAATTCTAAGAATGTTCCAGATTGAGAACAGCTTTTGCTAGTCTTTTCATTCTTGAATTTCATGTCTTGACGATTAATCCATTAAATTGAAAACTGCTTACAAGTGATGCTTACGTTAGCCCTTGGCTTAATTCTTCCAGACAAGTGGGCTTCGCTCGCATACTTTGTCAATGCTTGTGAATGACACTCCTGGAGTTCTCAACATAGTCACCGGAGTTTTTGCTCGACGAGGGTATAACATCCAAGTATGTTCAAATATTTGCTCTTCTTTTAACGGATCCCAAGTTTCCTCGTCTTTTTGTCTTTCATTTGTAGGGGTTTTTT
This sequence comes from Nicotiana benthamiana, assembly GCA_034376525.1. Taxonomy (NCBI): domain Eukaryota; kingdom Viridiplantae; phylum Streptophyta; class Magnoliopsida; order Solanales; family Solanaceae; genus Nicotiana; species Nicotiana benthamiana. The sequence continues at coordinate 45,030,137 of CM067333.1, read as the reverse complement.
TGTACTTAAATGTATTGAATTATACTCTCCAGAGTTTAGCTGTTGGACATGCTGAAGTTGAGGGGCTTTCTCGTATTACTACGGTTGTTCCTGGGACAGATGAGTCAGTTAGCAAGTTGGTGCAGCAACTATATAAGTTGGTTGATATTCATGAGGTAAGTAATCTATCATGTGCGCTTGCTCAACAACATCCAATCCGATGGAAGATTTTGTACAGTTTCAATTTAAAAATGGCTGTCCACTATAGAATTTCCTGAGAGGCAGGGAAGTGCTGTGGTGTAAGAATGGTGATTTTTTATTGGTCATTTTTTTCCCACAAAATTGTGACAGAACATGTTTAATATTGGAAAACAGTTTTCCAAATTGAGTATTAATGTTCACCTTGTCAAGCACTGCAGTGTTTTCTTTTTCTTTTTCCTCTTTTTGGTGTGGCTTCCAGAAATTGTTCCTCAAGTATTGAACTGCTCATGGATTTTTTAACATTTGATGTATATGTAATCATTCATATTATAAGCTTAATGTGTATGCTTTAGATTTGATATGCATGTTATTCCTTTTAGTATTCTGAGTGAATTTATGCGTTGTGATGTTTAATGACTATTATCTTCAGAATATATCAATTGAATGACCTTTACCCCTTCTGCTTCTTTTTGTGTGATTGCGGCTAAACAAAAAGGTGGATGTGGAAATACAGTGGCATGCACCTTATCATGCCATATCCCTTAATTTTGAAATTATTCATGTCTAACAAGGGACCAATTTGTCTAATTTTTAAAACAAATATGGTTTGAAGTAGTTTCTCAGACAACAGAAATCTATTTTTTTGGTTCTTATCTGGACCTACTTCCTCTAGTCAAAAATGCAATAGCTGATTCTTATAATTTTTTAAGAAGAGCAAGCACATTTTTTTCTAGACTTTCTAAAAATTCTTAATCCTATGTATCTTTTTTTTTTTTAAAAGAGAAATTAATTCCAGAACCAGATCCAAACATTTGTTGTCCAAACCAAAACCAAACACATAAAGATAATTGTTTTCCAAGCCTAGAGCCAAGTAGTCCGTATTACTGTCTTAACCCAATACTGGTGTCCAGGTCCATGCAATAACTTGTTAGGATATCCTATTGATCTAAGATTGCGATGTTAATTTGCATGCAAACGAGCAGAAAGTGATAAACAGTTTTGATTTATTGCATCCTTTCAGGTTCGGGATATTACTCACCTTCCATTTGCGGAAAGAGAACTAATGTTGATAAAGATTGCTGTGAATGCTGCAGCGCGCCGCAATGTTCTTGACATTGCCAGCATTTTCAGAGCAAAAGCTGTTGATGTGTCTGACCACACTATAACTCTTGAGGTAAAGATTCGTTTACACTAGTATTTTTAGTTTGTCCTCTCTGGACTTGATTTAGCGGGTTGTCTTTGGTAATGGGTGTATGGTATGCCTAGTGGTTAATGCAAGAAACATTGTATTTTTTAAATTTCTGATCTTTCGTTTTGGTCTCCCAACTGTGCCTGCTTCATCCTCCAATTCCCACCTTGTTAGTTTAACAGGACATGTATACTTCTTTCAGGGATGATGCTTGATCACTTATATAAGGTTTTGCACTTCAATAAAGTTGACATGAACCAACTATTGCTTTTATGAACATACAATCTTTCATCATTTCCAATTTGATCCCTCTAGCTACCGTGGGTGATTGACAAGAGGGGTTGCTCTGATGGTAAGCAACCCCCACTTCCAACCGAGAGATTGTGAGTTCGAATCTCCCCAAGAGTAAGGTGGGAAGTTCTTGGAGGGAAGGATGCCGGGGGTCTATTTGGAAACAGCCTATCTACCCTAGGGTAGGGGTAAGGTCTGCGTACACACTACCCTCCCCAGACCCCACTAAGTGGGATTATACTGGGTTGTTGTTGTTGTTGTTTAGCTACCGTGGGTGATTGTGGATCAAATATAAGATGATGGATCAGTTTCTTGGTTCTTTATGTTGTACACAGTAGCAAGCCTGGAGCGCTTTATGCACTTCAATTGCAGTTTATGAACCAACCAGGCGGACCTTTAATTTTATCTAATGTTGGATGGAGCTTCTCTTGGCCATTATAATGAACTATTACTTTCTTTGCTTTTTCCAGCTTACAGGTGATTTGCATAAGATGGTTGCTTTGCAACGGCTACTAGAGCCTTATGGTATTTGTGAGGTCAGTTACTGCAATAATATTGTTTCTATATCAAAATTATTATCCAATAATATGCAGTGCAGCTTGCACAATATGAGTTGGTAAGTACAGGGATTGTGATGTAAAGGACAAAAGGAGGAGATGTGGAGTGGGAAACATGAGAAGGGGAGAAAGGGATGTGAGATAATTTGGCCACCATATGGCTATATAGAGGCTAGCATATAGCCTAAAACTATTCGCTCGTATAAGGGAAATAAAATAAATGGAGTTTAATGTTATACTGATAAGTTACTTTCAGATCCACAACCCATAGGGAAATAGATGTTGCGTTTCCTTATTTAGCCCACCAAATGACTAATAATGACCAAGTTCATACAGTGGCTAGAAAGGTGCATATCGTACGACCAAAGGTTCTGTATATTTCCCATAAGCTTTATGTTCATCGGCCACACCTCTAATTTTCATTTACAATTTCCTAGTGGTTGTGTTTTTCAAGCTAAGCTTTCTGTCCTGATATACATCCAACAGGTGGCGCGAACAGGACGTCTGGCACTGGTGCGTGAATCAGGTGTGGATTCGAAGTACTTGCGAGGATATTCATACCCTTTGTAGTCTAAAGTCCTCGAACCTAAGGAAAATGCCTGCTCTTTGCGGAATGTGTGTGAACGTGGATGACTGAATGATACGGAGATGGTATCGTGCCCCAGCTGTGACGCTGCGGCTTTTAAGTCAAGTTTGCATGCTTTTAGCTTTAAGTAGTTGCAAGTTTATGAAAATGAATAGGGTACGTTTACCATTTATGAACAAGGACGGACCTAGTCTTGAAGATACAATGAGTTTTCAGCTCTTTTCTTTTCACCTTTAGTCTTTAGCAGAGATGGTTCCTCCATAAGCTTCACTGAAAATGATTGACATCGTCATCCGAATTACAAGTAAAATATGACTAGCATTTTTGGTTTTTAAATCAGAAAGTGATATGAAACATTAAGATACGTGCACTTGTTCTTTTTCCTTTTATTTATGGAAAAAGGCATAGATCCTCTCAGGCTGTAGTCATATTTTGAAGTTTGAACTACACTTAATTTTTCCTATTATCCCCCTGGACTTTTTAAAAGTAGAATATATGCCCCCTTGAAAAGTCGTACCAAAATCTATGTTAGGTGGTGATTTGCACTCGAAATGTAACATTTTTGCTCTTTTTCTTTTGGGAAATTACCAGTTATGTATATTTAGAAGTAGTTCATTATAAAAATTGGCCAATTGATAAAATATTATTAATATTAGCCAAAAATAGCAAATTAGCTATTTGTAGCAAAAAAATATCAAAATTTTAATTTCTTTTTAGTGGGTGCTAATAGAATAGATTGAATATATCTTAAAGAGCTTGAATTTTAGTTTTGATGATTTGGTGAAGTTTTGAGGTGGTTTGAATTGAAAATTCGAAGTAAAAACTGAATATGAAAAAAGTGATACGTGTATCACACTGTATATCACATATGTATCATATTTGTATCGATTGTATATCACACATATATATCCATGTATATCTGTGTGTGCGATAAATGCGTGATACATGTTTGATATATTTGTCACAGAAGAATTTTTTGACATCGATTTAATTATGAATTTTGATACAAATCTTCCTCAAATTTTGTATATTAACTTATCTATATGTTTTTAATGAATTTCGACTATACCCATTAACAAAAATTTCTTATTTATTTTGATTTTTAAAATATTGGCTAGAGGTTGTTAAGTTGAAAGTTATATGTGACGTTTATGTAAGTTTCTCTTTTCTTTTTCATTCCCTTTGAAGCATATGCTACTTGACAAGAGGGGTTGCTCTGTTGGTAAGCAATCCCCACTTCCAACCGAGAGGTTGTGAGTTCGAGTCTCCCCAAGAGCAAGGTGGGTGGGAAGTTCTTGGAGGGAAGTATGCTGATGATCTATTTAGAAACTACCTCTCTATCCCTGAGTAGGGGTAAGGTCTGCGTACACACTACCCTCCCCAGACCCCACTAAGTAGGATTATACTGAGTTGTTGTTGTTGAAGCATATGCTACTTCCGCCGTTGTCAGCCAAATAACAGAAAGCCATATTAGCAGCTTCTTTCCTTATCACTCCTTTCTCTTTCTAGTTGCAAGTAATGGAGTTTTTTAACACATATTTGGGTTTGGGGTTCAGACTTCTGTTTGTTTAAGTCTGACTAAGTGGTGAAAGATTGGTGGAGTGCTAGCAATGGTGTTGAAAGAGGAGAGAGAAAATGAAAATGAAAAGGAAAAGAAAGAAAAGTTAAAATAAAAAGGCAAAAATATTGTAGTACTAATATTTATTAAAAAGAAACGGCTAAAAATAAATTATTCACAATTTTTGTTGCTGCTCAAGTGAGCATTTGTAGCTATCCCCATTTTTTGTGCCACATTTTAACTTATGCTTGCTTTGTAAAAAAAAATGCAAGCGGATCCGCCTTTTCATATAACTTCAATCCACGAGACTGATGTTTTTCTTTTGTACTGGAAAACTTTAGTCTAGCTCTAGAGCTCAAGTTTTCCAGTTATAAAATAAAAACCGAAGCTCTAGAGCTTAAGTTTTTCAGTTATAAAATGAAAACTTAAGCTCCAGTTATAAAATAAAAACTTGAGCTCTAGAACTTATATTTTCCAGTTATAAAATAAAAACTTAAGTTCCAGTTATAAAATAAAAACTTAAGCTCTAGAGCTTAAATTTTTCAGTTATAAAATGAAAACTTAATTAAGCTCCAGTTATAAAATAAAATCTTAAGCTCTAGAACTTAAGTTTTCCAGTTATAAAATAAAAACTTAAGCTATAGCTTAAGTTTTTAGTTATAAAATAAAAATTTAAGTTCTAGAGCTGAAGTTTTCCAGTTATAAAATAAAAACTTAAGCTCTAGAGCTTAAGTTTTTCAGTTATAAAATAAAAACTTGAGCCCTAGGGCTTAAGTTTTCCAGTTATAACTGAAAAACTTCAGCTCTAGAGCTAAAGTTTTTGGAGGAGGAGGGGAGGAGAAATGGAAGCTGAAGTTTTTTAAAAAGTGGGTATGAGTGCAAACAAAAAGACAAAGCGGCTACAGATTAAAAAGAGGCGCCCTATCGTGCAATTTTTACAATACATCCTCTTTGCCACCTCAGTACTTGGGGGAAAATAGTTTCGGGAGAAATTAAAAAATAGCCAGATTTACAAGTGATCATTCAAAAATAGTCACAATTTCAAAACTAATCAAAATTTAGTTACTTTTCATGCAAAGATAAATCTGAATGAAAACCTTGTTCAAAATCCGGAAAAATACTCCAGTATAATTATTTGAATTCTAGTATAATATACTGGAGTTCCAACATCAGTATACTAGAATTTCAGTATATTATACTGGAGTTCTAGTATACTATACCGGTCCAATATAATATATTAGAACTTTTTGCGTGTTGGAGTTCCAGCATAATATGTTGGAAGTTCGTACACAGGTATACCGATTTCCAGTATATTTCACTGGAACTTTTCGTGTTGTAGCAAAATAATAGTTATTTTTCAATAATTTTACATACGCTGGTTATTTTTTAATGACCAAAATTCGAAAACTGACTAGCCATGCTATTTTTACAATAATTTTGCTTTTAAATAGTCCAAAGGTATGAGTGTGTAATTTGAAATACCACTATAATTAATCTAGGAGCCGATTTTATGTCTTTCCTTTTTATTTATGATATTTTTATTCGGCTGCTCTTTCTACTGATACTTGTATTATCAGCCAATGTATTGGGTGGAATTTCACCACTCCCATATGGCTGCACGAACCAACAGTCATGGTTGTTATTCATGCCCTATTTTGATTGGCCAATACTATATGGTATGAGCTGATGGAACAGATCCTATATGGTTTAATGATGTTCCACGTGATACTTTCGGTCCACAATAAATGACAATTTTTTTAATTTTGGTTCAATTAAGTGTTTATTTACATGATCATGAAAAAATTCAATTTGTTTTTATAAAATTATCCTTATGTACATATCCCTAAAGAAATATTTAACTAAGGGTAGTTTAGTCATACTAGATATTTTTTTAATATAAAATTTAGTATTTTCTTAATGGCGTGCTAAAAGCAAATTGATCATTTATTATGGATCGGATGAAGTCATATCAAGAGTAAAAGAGTAGTTATATGCGAGAAGCTCAAAATCTCGGGAAGAGCCAAATCCTATTGGGTTTATTTACGCAATCTTATTTTACATTTATAGTTAAAAGCCTTGTCAAACCCCAATTTTTACAAATGAGCCTAAATTCCATAGTTTCTTCAATATTAGGACATATAAGAAATTGAATTTGTAGGCAGCAGACTCTAAGAAACTGGACAACTAATTAATTTTCATATGGGAATAAATTTATACATAACTTACAGTTTTATCGTCAGACTTCCAAATTCTATAAAACAACTGGAACTTATGTTTAACCAAAAAATATAATTATTTGGTCAAAGTTAGATTTTTGAGAAAAGAAATCGGATTACTGATAATTAAGAGTGCAAAAAGAATAATAGGCTTTCTGATAATTAGAATAAAGCAGATAACAGGTTTGTATTTCAATATGATGTAGATGATATTTCGTGTCCTTACAAATGATGAAACCTCCTCCTTTTATAGGTAATAAGGAGTAACGGCTTAATCTAAATAATAACAGACATTTAATTAGGCGTTACACAATCATTGCTATTAAATACTGATTCACTAATGTATCGGGCATTTAATAATGATTCTAGACTACTTTTTGTCATCAGATTCTTGTCTTCAGTGCCCTTTTTACCCGCTGACATTAAATGACTTGAATTGGTACGAGACTCGTGTCTAAACTCCTTCCCGTGCCTGTTTAAATTTCTCTTTCCGTATCTGTCATCTCCCGTGCCTTTTACTTGATTATTACACTTTGACTATTTGACTAGCTCACGTGTCATGCCACATCATCTTTAATTTAAATTTATTTTTTTCCCAATACATATAGTCCCCCACTTTCTATTTATTTATCAATTAAATAATTGGGAAGTGGATCTTTATAAAAAAGGGAATTTTTGTCACAATTAATGCGTGTGACAGTGTTGACATCTCAGCTATCTTTCTCATCTAATGTTCCACACACGTGTCATCCTCTGATTGGATATGCAATTATGCATCCTTTTTCAAAGCTTCTTTACTCCACTACTCATGAAGTGATAGTTACCTTTATATAGGCTTTCCATCATTACACTTCTAAGTTTGACGGTTGTCATCGTATACATATTTAACCTTTTTCTTCCTTTGTCTTCTTCTTCATAAACCATTAGCAAATACTCTCTTCCTTACTTTTGCTTTCTTTCAATCCAATCTTTGTTCAACAATGACATCTCCAAACTCTAACCCCAAAAGAGTTCCAATTTTAGATAAATTTCCCAATGCCCCCAGAGGCGGCAGACTTCGACCAGGGTTAAAATCTACTCGAGGCGGCTCTTCTGGTTCCTCTTCTAGGAGTTCTATTTCATAGACGCCTTCCTCTAAAGGTAAAGAAATTTATGATTCTTCTCGAGAACCTTTAGTGGATGAAATCGTACCCAACGATTTATCTTTTATCAGTGATAGACAATCTCTTGAAAAGCAAGTTGCTGGTTTGGAAAAAGCCGATACTTATCCTACTTTAGTGACCGAACTCACAATCCCTTCCATTAGAAAAGACTGTAACTGGAAAAACAGTCTCCGAATGTCTATTCCTACCCCAAATCAAAGAATTTCTTCTTTCAGGATTGGGTATTTTTTTTTATACTTACCCTTTTACTTTGGGCTTTAATCCTCCGATTGACCCGGCCATTCTCGAATTTTGCCATTTTTTAAATATTTATTTGGCCCTAGTTGGTCCCCTGGTGTGGAGGACAGTGTCTTGTTTAAGATTTCTATCTACCAAAGCCTATGTTAACTTCACTTTTTCTCACCTCATCCATTTATACCATCCTAACTTAATAAACCATGGGGTTTTAACCTTGATTGCGAGGAGCAAGAAGGTTTTGGTAAGCCCAAAAGACGACAAAGATCGTGGATGGTGTGCCCGTTACGTTGCTGTACGTACGATGGATTTTCTTGGCGAAACAAACATTCCCTTCTCTGAGAAGTAGAATTTTGCACGTAAGTTTTTTTTATTGGACCGTACCTATTTTTTGAGAATTTCGATTCTTTTTCTGATTTCATCTCTTTTTGGTTTTTTGTAGCAACCATGGAAGATGTGGAACCTGTTCCCAACTTTCGTGGTTTAGTTAGTAGATTCAATTTTGAAGATTTCTCCTAAGGAGCAAATGACAGGAAAGTTAAAACACATGGTATCATATTTTTTACACACATTTTTTACACCTTAAACACCTTTTACGTAATATTGATTGCATATCCTTCTTTTGATCAGGATTTGGTTACAAAGGAATGGCAGCCGAGGTAGCTATGGAATTCATATGTCTGGCAATGCTGCACTTGACTTGGATAAGGCTCGAGCCTTGCTTCAAAAAAGAAAAGCTATAGGAGAAGGCATAGAGAATGAAGAAGAGGAATGTACCTCGTTAGTAGCCAGGCCAAGGGTTAGGAGACGAGTCATCAATGATGATGAAATTGAAGATATTCCTGCTCAACCTTCAATCACCGAGCATGTTTTGATTCTTTCAGACGAGGATACCGTGCCAAAAGGTATGAGTGGACCAACTTAGCATCCCTTTTATAGTGGTTTTTGGAGTGGCGAGCTCAGACCTGTTTTTGATGAAGCCCCTCTTTCTTTATTAGTTCCTACTTCCTCCACTCCTTTGCCAATTGTAAGTGTTTCATCATCACCATTGGTTGCTTCTGTTCCTTCACCAGTTTTGACTACTTCCACTCCCGTTGCTGGGTCAACATCTACATCTTCTCCTTCCATTCATGCTTCAATTCCTACGACTCCTGTAGTGTTTACTTTTTCTACTACTCCCCCCTCTGTTGTTCCATCTTCACCTGCTCTTCCAATAGAGGTTAGCTCCAGCAATAGAGGAGTGGCTATGAGGAGTGTCACCCTTGAATTCCCTACCAATCAAACCCTTTTAAGAAAATCTGGGGTGGGGTAGGGGAAGATACTTGGCTCGAGCCTCTTATCGAAGAGATTGAGAGGAACAAAATGTTAGGATTTATGCCCGTCACTAGAGGGGGGGGGTGGATAGTGCGGCACGAGAATATTGATAAATATTGCGGAATTAAAATTGCAGGAATAAAATAAATTCGGTAATTAAAATATTAAGGAAAGAACACACCGAATTTATCCTGGTTCACCACAACGTGTGGTTAGTCCAGTCCCCGACAGACTCTCTCGAGATTCCACTAACTCCGTTAAGCTTACGGGTGCCTAACAAACCATTACACTTGCTCGTAGATCTACACTCTACAAGACTTCAACTTGCTCGAGGATACCGCACCTCAAGACTTCACCTTGCTCGTGGATACCGCACCACAAGACTTCACACACTAAGATTGAGGGTACTTAGCAAACCCGACAATTAATGAGAAGATATGGTCTTCTCAAACACCTTTCTCTTTTACAACAATAACTCTCTCAAAAGAGTAGATAAAGAGATACAATATTAGCTCTATGAACAACTCAAAGTTGTCTCTCAAATGGCTCAACAAAAGCTCTATAATGATGCACAAATGATATCAATATGTATATGAATAATGACAGGTGTTGTGTGTTTCAATTCAGCTCAAAAGACCTCTATTTATAGGTGTTATAAGTTGTATGTCCGTTGCTTAATTGGCAATCAATTATGCTGATTTTATGCCAAGATAATCGATTATCAGATTTGGATAATCGATTATCAGCTTACCATTACAAAATCGGAAGCTGATTTTATGCAGGATAATCGATTATTGTGATATGCATAATCGATTATTTTGTTACAGCGTTCAAAAACTTGGCAACGGATACAAGATAATCGATTATGCACTTCTGATAATCGATTATTTTGCTGTTTTGTAAATTCAGGTTTACACTGTCTTAACATAATCGATTATCAAAATAAACATAATCGATTATTTCTGTCCAGCTTTGAAAGATATGTTTAAAATTCATTTTGGCTAAAATGAAAATGTTTGAAATCATTTTGTTTGAAGTATTTGAAATATGATTTGATAAAATGATTTTATGCATATTTATGATGACCTATGTTGAGCCAAAAGACGAGATAACTTTAAACGTTGCTCTTACATTTGTTCTACCTAACGACCTACGCCTTGGGTCTTCGGTCTTGAACTTTTGAGCTCGTCTTTGGCTTGTCTATGCAATTCCATCATCAATATGCTTCTCGGCATTCAATCTTGATTGTTTGTCATATAATAACATTGTTTGACACTTGACTTCATTGATTGTCATTCATCAAAACCTATACCTGAAAATCATGCTAATACAACCAAAGCACACATATCATGGATAGAATGATTTTCTACACAAAATGCAGAGCCACAGTTGCTACACCTTGATGAATGACATAGTTCATTCAACTTTAAAGGTAATTTTCTTGACCTTGAATGTTTTTCTTCTTTTCCTTTATAAGTCCTGACTTTTATATTTTATAATCGTAGGCTAATCTTATTGGGACCGAGCTGGTGGGGCGAGTCTCTTTGTTAGAGAAAAAGGAGCGTGAGTCTACAAAGGCTATCTCTGAAGCTAGGAAAATAGCTGAGGATGGCTTACTTGAACCAAAAAACTAGAAGGATAAATTCGAGAGTGCTCAAGGGACCATAGAGGAATTACAAGAGAGCAGGGTTCATTTGGAGCAGCAAAATCGTAGTTTATCTTCGGAGTTGGGAATTGCTAACGCTTCGTGGGGTTAGCTTAAAAAGGATAAAGAGCTTTTAGAATGCTCTTTATCTAAAGCAAATGATGAGGTTAAAGAGCTCAAGGCACTTTTGGAGAAGAAGGAGGAATATGCAAGGGAGTTGGCAGAGACCCTAACTCACGCTCAAAATGATTTGAGGACTTCTTCATTGAAAATTCGTGCCTTGGAGAATTTCCATGCCTCTCTTGAAGCTTCATTAGATTCCCACCTAGCTGAGCACCAAATAGCAAAAAATGATATTGCTATGTGGGAAAAAGAATACAAGGCTTTGGAGAAGGAGTCCAATGCCCTTGAAGAGAATTTTAACATAGAAGTGAGTTGGACTTTTCTAAATTCTTGCCGTGATGTCTTGATGGAGGCTACACCAGAAAATTTTGACCTGCAATCTGAGCTGGCCAAAGTCATGGATACTATAGAGAAAAGCCAACAACTTGCTGATACTCCTTCTGCTGCCCTTGGAAGTATTTGTACCCCTTCTCCAGCTCTTGAAGCTCATGGAACATATGAGTTATTAAATTCAGAAGCAATTACTGAGGTGGATGAAGCTGTGATTCCGGTTTGTGAAGGTGAAGCTTCTATGACATAGCCTATGGGAATTGAGGTTCCCATGACTACTACTTCCCTTGCTGAAACTTCAGGCTTAGCTGAATCCATACCTATTTCTGCTTCTTCAGATGTTGTTACCATGCCTATTGTTGCCTCTGAAAGTGAGGTTACAACTTCTGAAGCTCTAACTCCTTCCGTGAACAATTAAGTTTTTGCTGTTTTTTTAGTACCGTCGATGTTATCCCTTGATAATAGTTTAAAGGATCTTTTGATGAAGTCCCCAGTTACTATAATGGGGCATTTTTAAACAAATATTTTTGATGACTAAGTTTTTTTCTTAGTCTTTTATGTTAAGAAGGTTTATGAGTACTTCTTTATATTCTTATCCTTGCCTATTTACTTACTTAGGACTTATAATTCTTGCCTATTATTCTTTTAGGACTTAGAGAATAGGTTAGTATTTTTATCTTTTTAGAAAATGCTTTTATGATTCTTCTCTTGAATTATCATCATGAGGAAAATAAAATAGGGCCCTTTTATTTATCGACACTTAATGAAGAAGACGTCTCAACTTCATAATGTTGTTATAATACAATGAAAGAAATAGGAATAAGGAATATACATGTTTTGTATGAAATAACCTTTGACAAGTTTTTATTCATGAACTTTGACAACTTTGAGTATTACATGTATTGAAGTACATCTACAACTTTCACGTAATTATTTTCTTTCAACAGATTTATAAAATAAACATGGTTTTTCGTAACCTATTTTTAATACATAGTCATGACCCTATCTTTACATATTAGGAAAGGTTTGAGAAGTGACTTCTTTGCTTGATACTTGACCTCTTGTAGCTTGATTTTAAATCTTGCTCACTCATATCTATTCTTCTGCACATACTCGTGTGCTATAGTATAGTCCCCAAGTGCTTGAGCGGTGAAGTATGAAGCCTTGAGCACTTGTGTGTTTTCTCCCAATTTGGTCCTTTTCATGAAACAGAAAAATATATGGGACTCGGAGATGTAATTATAAATGAAGATTAACTAACTCGTGTGTATTTTCATCAGATTAATATAACCCTGGGCTGGGAATTTAAGAATATTCCATTTTGCAGTGTAGGCCGTGACTCATCATTTGGCACTAGTTAGGGTTATTGCCTAGCATCTAAAATCGTCAGTAAAATTTTAACAATTCAAAGAAAAATCTTCTAACATGGAGATACCTTACCATGGTTACTTCCTTATAATTAATATCTCTTTAAGTGAACGGCATTCCAATGTGAAGGTAAAACCTTACCATCGTATGATCCTTTCCCTGCAATTTCACGAACTCTATAAGGTCCATCCCATGTTGGAATTAACTTTCCCGAATTAGCTGTCTTTGTAGATTGGAACACTTTTTTTAGCATGAAGTCCCCAATTTTAAAGAGCCTGAGGCTTGCCTTCCACTTGTAATGTCGCTCAATTACTTGCTTTTGAGCTGCCATCCTTATTAACGCAACTTCTCTTCTCTCTTCGAGTAGATCAATATTTACTCGTAACGCTTCATTGTTTGAGTCCTCCTCTGCTTGAACACGATGTGTAATAGGTTCGCCTATTTCAACCTGTATTAAAGCTTCCGCACCATAAACCATTGAGAATGGTGTTTCTCCCATACTTGTTTTTGGCGTTGTTCGATATGCCCATAATACCGCTGGTAATACTTCAGGCCAATTACCTTTTGAGTCTTGTAACCTTTTCTTTAGGTTGTTGATGATTACTTTGTTTGTAGATTCTTCTTGTCCATTACCCACTGGATGATATTATGTTGACGTAATTCTTAACTTTGAAAGAATTCTGTGACTTGTGCTCCTATAAATTATGGTCCATTATCGCACACGATCTCCTTTGGTACACCAAAGCGGCAAATTATATTTCTCCAAATAAAGTCCTTAACTTCTTTCTCTCGCACCTGTTTAAACGCCCCTGCTTCTATCCATTTAGTGAAATAATCAGTAAGCACGAGTAGAAACTTTACCTGACCTTTTGCCTGGGGTAATGGACCTACGTATCCATTCCCCATTTCATGAAGGGCCACGGAGCTATGACATGATGTAATAGCTTAGCTGGTCTATGCATGTTGTTGCCGTACCTCTGACATTTGTCACATTTAGATACAAAGTCATTTGCTTCTTCTTCCATTGTAGGCCAATAATATCCTGCTCGAATCAATGTCTTTACAAGTGATCTGCCTCCTGCATGATTTCCACAATGTCCCTCGTGTATTTCCCTCATCACATATTCCGTTTGAGAAGGTCCGAGACACCTGGCTAATGGTCAGCCGAACATTTTCCGTTAAAGGTTCCTTGATATAGGCAATAACGAGTAGCTTTATTTCTAAGCACACGAGCCTTTATTTTATCCTCAGGTACGGTTCCATGCTGCAAAAAAGATACGATTTCATTTCTCTAATCCCAAATTAAGTGATTAAAGTTTACCTCATTTTTATCAGAGTCAAGAACGGAGTGGAATAAATGTATGATTGATGCATTTGCATCTTTCGCTATATCTGCTGCAGACGCAAGATTGGCTAAAGCATATGCGTCCACGTTCTCTTCTCTTGGTATTTGTATTACCTTCCAAGTTTGGCACTGTCTTATCAGTTCTCGTACCTTTCCAAGATACTATTGCATTCGAGTTTACTGGCCACGTAAGTCCCCAACATTTGATTTACTACAAGCCGTGAGTCATTTTTGATTATGATTTGCATGATACCGAGTTCCAGTGCTAGCTCTAAACCCGCAATCACTGCTTCATTCTCTGCTTCATTATTAGTTACAGGGTGACATTTTATAGCTTGTCTAATTGTTTCACCCGTAGGTGGTACAAGTAAAATTCCTAAGCCTGCCCCCTTTACATTAGATGAACTATCAGTAAATGACGTCCAAGTCCCCGGATTAGCTTCATTAAAAACTTGTAACTCTTTTTCTGCTTCTAAATGCATTCCTTGACTAAAATCAGATACGAAATCGGTGAGTACTTGGGATTTAATAGCAGTTCGAGGTTGGTAAATTATTTCATATTCACTTAAATCTGCGGCCCATTTTGCTAATCTTCCTGATAGTTCAATATATGCAAAATATTTCGCATTGGAAAAGTAGTAACAACACCAATAAGGTGACATTGAAAATAATGCCTTAATTTTCTAGATGCCATGATGAGAGCTAATGCTAATTTTTCTCGTTGCGGATACCTAGTCTCAACATCTAGTAGAGTCTTACTTACATAATAAATAGAAGATTGCTTACCTTGGTCCTCACGGACTAAAACAACACTTACCGCTACTTGTGAAACTGTCAAATAAATGAGTAGCTTTCACCTTCCTTAGGTTTTTCCAATAGAGGAGGATTTGACAAGTAAGCTTTCAAATTTTTTAAGGGCTTGTTGACAATCTTTATTTCACTCGAAATGATCTTGCTTTTTGAGTGCAGAGAAAAATTGAAGCAATTTTCTGAAGATTTGGAAATAAATCTCCCTAAGGACGCGATTCTTCCTATTAATCTTTGAACCTCCTTTTTACTGGTAAGGGCATAATGTATTTCTTCAATTGCTTTAATCTGAGAAGGATTTACCTCAACGCCACGGTTAGAAACAAGAAAACCTAAAAATTTATCTGAAGCAACTCCAAATGCACATTTTTAGGGTTGAGTTTCATATTGAGTTTTCGCAGAATTTCAAAGGTAACAGTTAAATGAGAGATATGATCATGAGAATGCTGGGTTTTGACGAGCGTATCGTCTATATATACCTCCATATTTTTTCCTAAATATTCTTGAAACATTTTAGTGACTAACCTTTGATAGGTTGCTCCAGCATTTTTAAGACCAAAGGGCATTACTTTATAACAGTAAGTCCCTCGGTCTGTGATGAAAGAAGTCTTTTCCTTATCATCGGGGTCCATTTTAATTTGGTTATCCCTCGAATATGCATCTAAAAAACTCAAAAGTTCATGACCTGCAGTCGAATCAATCAATTGGTTTATGGGGTAAAGGAAATGAATCTTTTGGACAAGCTTTGTTTAGATCAGTGTAATCTACACAAACTTGCCACTTACCATTCTTCTTAGGTACGACCACCGTGTTAGCTAACCAATCAGGGTATTTTACCTCGCGAATTGACCCAATTTTCAACAACTTTTGGACCTCATCTTGGATTACTTGATTTTTGAAAGCCCCTTGCTTTCTTTTCTTTTGCTTGATTGGAATGAAAGATGGGTCTTCATTGAGTTTATGAGTCATCACATTCGGTGAAATACCTGTCATATCAGCGTGGGACCAGGAAAAATAGTCCACATTAATTTGTAAAAAATCAATTAACATACCTCGCATATCGGGATTTAGATTGACTCATGCGTATGCTTTTCTTTCTGTCCATTGTTCGAATAATAGCACAGTCGAGTTCCTCGATTATTATTTTAATGTTCTCATTTTCTTCGGGTTCTTGAATTATATCAGGTCTTGAATCTAAATCCGTTTTCTCAGTTGAAGTTTGATTGCTGACACCTCCAACTGTTTCTTTTGTAATTGCTATTTCTCTTTATTCGTGGTATTCGTATCTGTTACTGTGTTGATACTCCTGGCTGTTTATTGTCCCCTCGAATTTGACATATTTCCCAGGGTGACGGAAACTTGATAACTTGGTGTAAAGTTGATGGAACAACATCCATATCATGGATCCATGGGTCTCCCCATAATTATGTTGTAGGCCATTTCCATATCAACTTCCCGAAATTTAGTTTCTTTAATAACACCTGCAACATAAGTTGTTAGAGTTACCTCGTCTTTGGTTGCCACGCTTGAATTGTTGAAGCTTGAAAAAGCATGCGCTTTGGGTATCATTTTATCTTCAGCTTGCATTTCCCGCAACACTCGTAGTAGAATAATATTCACAGAACTTTCTGGATCAATTAAAACTCATTTTACATCAGTATCATGTATAAGTAAGTATATTTCCAGTGCATCATTGTGAGGATTAATCACTCTTTCCGTATCTACATCATCAAAGTTTATGCTCTCATGGTCTAAGGTTTTTCGTACTCGCTCTCCATGTGTGATCGTCATTTTAGAAACTTTATTTGAAGTCGTGTACGTTACTTCGTAAATATCCTCCCCTCCACTGACGACATTCACTATTCTCTTAGGTGAGGGTGGTTTTGGTAGCTCCTGCCTATTTTTCATGTAAGCTTGCTTTCCCTTCTCACGAAACAACTCTGTGAGATATCCTTGCTTTAGTAGATGATCTACTTCACTTTGTAGGAATTTGCATTCTGATGTTTTATGTCAGTGGTCATTGGGAAATTCGTACAAATAGTCCGGATTACGTCTGTTCGGAATTGACCGCATCTATCTTGGCCACCGCACCTTATCTCCCATATTCCTTAGAACATCCACGAGCTGAGAATTAGTTACATTGAAACTATGACCAGCGAATCATGCCATTAAATTCCTATCATTATCTCGTGACTCTTGGTTGTTTCGGTCGCTTCTGAACCTAGATGAAGACCCGGTTCCCCTGTCTCTTGATCTCTAGTCATAGTGTTGGTTGTTCTGTCTAGATTGTGAATCCTTTCCTGCAGGTCCAATATATGGGTCATACCTGTTTTTACCTGATCCTTTTTTGGCTTCTAAACTCCTGGGTCCGCTCCTTTCTTTGCGATGATGTTGAGGTACGGTATCCTCCTCAATTCTAAGCTTTGTACTGTACCTGTTATAAACATTGTTCCAAGTGGTTGCATGAAACTCACGAAGGCTTTCTTTAAGCCTTTTCATGGCTTCTGAACTTTTGTCATTCAAATTACTTGCGAAAGCTATTGCTGCCCAATATCCGGTACACGAGGTAGAGTCATCTTTCTCGTTATAATTTATCAATGAAATCTCTGAGCAATTCAGAGTTCCCATGTTTGATTTTGAAGATATCCTCCATCATTTTCTCAACATTCTGAGCTCCCGAGTGTGCTTTAATAAAAGAATCTGCAAGCTCATCAAAAGAATTTATAGAATTTTCAGGTAAAAGAGAATACTGGTTAATGCCCCCTTGGTGAGCGTCTCTCCAAACGTTTTGACCAACACTGACGCAATTTCTTGTTTGGTCAAATCGTTGCCTTTCACTCCTGTTGTAAATGCAGTTACGTGGGTCTGTTGTACCATCATATTTTAGGATATCAGGCATTTTGAGTTTCTTTGGAATTGGTAGGGGCACAACACTTGGTTTCCAAGGTTGTTATGATTATTTATCCACGTCCACTCCTTTTATCACAGGTGGAACTCCAGGGATTTGCTCGATACGCTCATTTTTCTCCTTGAGTTGTTTTTGCAAGGTTAGTACTAAATTTTGAAGATGAGAATTACCTGGTTCTCCTTCTTGTGAGTCACCTGGGGTTGCTCCATTACCAGAATTAACTAGACCAGAGCAGGGGTTTTCCAATGTGTTGTTATTAGGCGTTGTTGGCGCAACAAGCAATCGATTAACTAAAGCTTCCAAAGCTTTGTCAATTCGTGCATCAATTATTTTCTGTATAAGTTCATCTCTCGTTTAAACTCCTCCATCAGCATGTTCATACATATCATTAGGAGTTCCTTCTTGAGATCCACGCGGATAATCTTGAAGGATTACATTATTGAGTTCATCCCATCCACTTGATGGATCTGGTTTTCCTAATTGTTGTTGTCATTGATATTTGACATGATGTTAATAGTGGGTAGAATGTGACTTTAGAAAAGATGGATTATCAAATTCCCGATAACTAAACCAATTTGTTTAACCAAAAAATATTATTTGGTCAAAGATAGAATTTTGAGAAAAGAAATCGGGTTAGTGATAATCAAGAGACCAAAAAGAATAATAGGCTTTCTGATAATTAGAATAAAGTAGATAAAAAGTTTGTATTTCAATATGATGTAGATGATATTTCGTGTCCTTACAAATGATGAAACCTCCTCCTTTTATAGGTAATAAGGAGTAACGACTTAATCTAAATAATAAAGGACATTTAATGAGGTGTTACACAATCATTGCTATTAAATACTGATTCACTAACGTTCGAGCATTTAATAATGAGTCTAGACTACTTTTTATCATCAAATTCTTGTCTTCAGTGCCCTTTTTACCCGTTGGCATTAAATGACTTGAATTGGTATGAGACTCGTGTCTAAACTCCTTTCCGTGTCTGTTTAAATTTCTCTTTCGGTATGTGTCATCTCCCGTGCCTTTTACTTAATTATTACACTTTGACTATTTAACCAGCACACATGTCATGCCACATCATCTTTAATTTAAATTCACTTTTTTCCCAATACAACTCCAATTATGACAGGCACAAAACTGAGACTGTTATAACGTGATTTGTTACTTGAAAACCATGTATGCAATAAAATATTGACAGATCGTTTTGCTGAGGGTTACTCTTTTACTTCCCTACTCTCTACTTATAAATAATACTCCACAAAATAAAAACAACAGGCAACTATAGTTTACCAACATTTTGTTTGGTTCCAGCACTTGCAACAACATAGATGAAACAAAAACTCTCTCCTTTCTTTGGAGAAGAAACCAACATATATAAGTGTCACACCACCTTTTTGCGCGCCTACCCCGAGGGATAAATGCATAAGGGAGTTTTCCCCATTTAAGTGACAATGTTCGAAATGAGATTATTTATTTATTTTAGAGTCGCCACTTGGGAAAGGTTTGAATTTTGGTGTCCCAAGTCATCGATTTATTTTGAATCCCAATTCGAGGAAAATATTCGACTTTCGAAATGAAGTATGCGAACTAGAAATTCTAAGTAAGAAATTATGTTGACTCGAGGGAAGATGTTAGGTACCATCGAATTCCATAGTTCTAGCATGGTCGCTTAAATTGTTGTTATGGATAAATATCTAATTTTAAAACATATTATAACTTATGTGCATTTATTAACTTTAAACCGCTTTTATTTTTAATAGAATTGCAACTTCATGAAAATGCATCTCGAACCACGTCACAACCAGTGTACCCGTAGTTTGTTGACGCATTTCGACTTCGTTGGGATTTGGATTTGGGTCGCATAAATACACACCCAGAGTTTAGGAAGGTAAGATTAATTAAGGCGCGTCCTAAAGAGACTAACATATTGCTATTTTTGGAAGAGGCAGTGAGAATTCGATAAACGGCCAATTCCGAAGACTATCCAATTATTATTGTATTTATTGAAGGCCCCACTATTTGTAATTTATTCTGGCGAGGTACACCTTCTTTTATTTTTAAGGGATATCCTAAAGCGACTATGTTTTCTATTTTTTCTGTCTCTAAAATAAAAGAAGAAAATAACTAATTTATTCACATGCCTGAAACTCACTATAAGCTGGCGTTGAACACTTGTTAAATCTTAAAATGAAACAATAAGGCTATTCGTTTAGCAATTTTGGCCCAGGCCCACTATATATGATGTGAAACTGAACCTGGGCCGTCCCTGCGCTAATTGTGGCCCAAATAATTTATTCTAACGTGTTTGGCATTTGCAAAGGCTGAAATCAAATCAATTATATCTAATTAAGCATGTTCTTTATGGATCTAAGCAAACAAGTTATTAACCAAAAATATTTCAAACCGCTGAATAATTATCCTAAAACAAGCTATGTATTTGGTACATACTTGTAAACAAACTAAATTGAAATACTAGAATCATTGCTACTATATCATTAATTCTTTAATCTAGCATATGAGAGAAGGAATATATCATCTAAATTGTTACAGAATTATATTCATTTAATCAACAATAATCCTTTGCATGCTTCTTATGAAGACTACATATACCAGTTAATATACTAAACTACACCTAAACAAATTCGAAAACTTTAAGATTTTGTTTCATTTATGCTTCAAGTTTCAGCTACAAATGTACCAGTATAGCAATGTGTACCTGGTATTTGGAAACAATGACGAAGAGGAGAGTCAGTGATGGCAGTAACAGTATCACAACAACATATTCAGCAACAACAATTTCAGCAATGCAGTAGAACCAACAGTAATAGAAGGAACAACAGCTTAGAATCTCAAAACCAGTTTAAAAAAACCACACAGCCAAACAGACTGTACTCCACATAGATCAACAACCACTCAAATGTTCTGAATACCCAAATATAGAACAGAAAACAAGAGATTCTGACTATTTCTGTTCTCAAAATTGAAGTAACAGTATCTCTGAGTAAGACCTCTAGTTCAGAGCACTATTCTGGTTTTTAAGAGCTTATAGAAACTGAAATTTAGTTGTAGGAAATACGAACTCAAGATGAAACAATGGAACTATTCTGTTTTCTCTAAGGCTTTTTCTGATTTCAAAAACTGCTCCTTCAACTGTTCTGAAATGAACTCTTAAATACAAAACTGAACCCCCTTTACAACCGGTTTTTGCACTTTGCTGATTAATATCTGATCAATCCCATGTTATTCTATCTGTTTTTCCACTCACAAATTCAAAAGAAGTATATTCCCCTAACAACCCACATTCTTCTTTCTTTTTTTAAGATTTTAAGACAAACACTCATTCTTATACGCCTTTCAGATGTAATTCTTTTCAATTTTTTAAAGTCGAATGTGCCTGTTTTATTTTTGTAGACCACTAGTGAATGTCTAAGCATTATTTAACTCAATTAAGCATGGACAAAAATGAGTTAATTAATTCCAAACAGGTCTGACTAACATGGCTTCCATTCAGTGGATTGATTTGAATTCAGTAATTTAATAAATCCTCAACTTCGAACGTCAGAATGATATAGATAAACCAGTTCACAATTAAATCCAAACAACTGACTCAATCAGAAAATGAATTAAATTGCATCAGGTTATTCTAACATTCAAGACTGTGAAACTAATTGACGACACTTATTTAATTGACTATATATTACAACATATATAATTGATAACAAATAATCGATATACCAACAGGGGATTCACAGCTTTCGGAAAAAAAGGGGAATTACGAAACCAAAAATTTGACGATATTAATCGAATCGAATATGTATTTTATAACAACCACAATTACCAACAATCAAAAACAACAATCGGCCAAATAAAAGGTCTTATGGAGAAGAAACAGAACGTTGGCAAAAAAAACCGAAAAAAATAACCAAACTAAACTAATAACGGATATTAATAAATAAAAATAGGAGAAAGAAAGAAGGAGTACCTCAAAGTAAAATCAGAAATCAAATGAACTTGGGACCAAATTTGGACTTGGAACTCTTGAGGCCAAACAGACCTTAATCGAGTGTTCTCAACTGAGAACACTTCGACTAAGGACAGAAATCCAGGCTCGAGTTTCCTAGGGTTCTTGGGCTCGGATTAGATTTCGAGTGGTTTGGGATTGATTTGAACCAGACCAGCTATGGTTTGGTGACGAGGGAGGCTAGGGAAGGCTATGGTGTGAGTTTGGGACCGATTAGGATTGTTTTGTATTTTGCTCGAATCTTCGGTTGAAGATTCGAGAAACTACGGAATGATTTGAAGTGAACGGTTGACAGATTTAGGTTGAGGGTGGGCTGGTGGATTTAGGATGTTAATTTGGGGGCTATTGGAGTGGTTGCCACCGGCTTAAGGGCGGTGGAGTACACCGGCAGCGCTAGGGTTTTGTGGAAGTCTTTTTGGCTTACTTTCTAAGCAAGAGACGAAGAGGAGAGGATTTGGGAATGATGCGGGTTTGGAGGGTTTAGGGGTTATGGGTATATTGAAAGCTATCAATTAATACGAGCCATTGGATTATAAAAATCCTCGGCTGTGATCAATGGCTCAAGGGAAACGAGGCCGTTTTAGGTAATGACTGGGGCGATCCGGATTGGGTAATGGATCGGGTGGTTTATACGGGTAAGGAGATGGAATCTCAGCCGTAAGATCATGCAAGATCAACGACTGATTACCTAGCCTGGGAACGATGTCGTTTGGCATTTGCATGGCCAGACAGATTTGGACCGGGTCTGGGGGCATTTTTGGGCATGGTTTCTTTTAATTGAAGTGGCCCAAATCCGATTTTATTTCTCATTCTACACCTTTTTTTATTTTCTTCTTCTTTTATTATTTTTTCCTTTAAATTCCTAATTAATAAAAATCTTAAAATAAAATATAAAGCTACAATTATATTAAAAGGACATTAATTGACCAAAAAATAATTAAACACACAATATCAAACATTAATTAATAAAATCACGCCATTAAATAATAAAATGACAAAATTACCCAAAAAATATTTTTTATGATTTTTATTCCTTTTAAAAACCAAATGCGATTTAATTAATTCCTACTAGTAGAATAAAATCCTGTATTAACAGGCAACATATTTTTTATATTTTTAAGTAATAAATGAACATTCAACAGACAAAACTACATATAATTATCCAAGATGCCAGGCAAATTTTCAATATAAAGACGATTTGTTTTGTTTTTCGATTTATTTTGGAGTAATTGTCGTGGAACAAAAATCACGTGCTCACAGCTGCCCCCTTTTGTTTGAAAACACGAAGGGTTTTCGCGTAAAGATAAAGTGAGCGGATACGAGCGATTTTTTCCCTCTCGAGTACTCCGTGTGAATTATTTTTTGAAAAATTTGACCGAACCTTTTCTTTGAAGGTTTCCTACATATCCTTGGCTAAACAGGAATCAGGCCAATATAGTTCGGGGAATTATTTGTAGCTGGGACTACCATGAAGATGTGGTTTCACTATTAGTGTTGTTGTTGCCGCTGCTACTGCTCACTGACCTCCTTATTACACCAAAAGGAAATTCAAATCTAAAGCTAACTATGCCTATCAACTATGGGTTTCAAGTTTCCTATCTATAATTCTCTTGAAACTTTGACGTTGAGTCTTTGCTGATTTTGCTGTAGACTTCAATCTGAATCTTGATGCTCACAAGTTGTAGGTGATTGCTTCTTCTGCAGCATTGAGTAAAACAGGATTGGCAAAGCTTGTGACTTAAATCAGATTTCGAGCAATCCGCACCTTTGTTTGCTCCAGTATTTGAGCCCATCTTTCTTTTGTTCTTTTCTTCTTTTCTTTGTTCTGGATTGAGACTCATTCCGTCAGTCATTTTGTACCTTGTGTTTTGAGGGCAACCTGCTCAAACATCAAAACAAACAAATGAACGAAATTTTCTGCCCAGTTTTCACTAGGAAAATTTCGTGAGTTAGTTGTGACACATATCTCAGCAGTCAAATGAGGATTGTGTAT
The DNA here is from genome assembly GCA_034376525.1 of Nicotiana benthamiana. Classification (NCBI taxonomy): domain Eukaryota; kingdom Viridiplantae; phylum Streptophyta; class Magnoliopsida; order Solanales; family Solanaceae; genus Nicotiana; species Nicotiana benthamiana. Next base: position 45,006,303 of record CM067333.1, on the reverse strand, counting down.
CCTTGTGAATGGATCCAGGTTATGCTGGGAAATGGCCAGGTTATGCCTGAAAAGAGAGAGGGGTGTTCGGGTTATGCCAGGAAAGTCATCGGATTATGCCAGAAAAGTTATCGGGTTATGCCTGAAAGGGTCCACAGGTTATGCCGGGAAGAGTCATCGGGTTATGCAGGAAAAGATTCAAGGGTTATACCGGGAGAATTATCGGTTATGCTGGAAAAATCATCGGGTTACGCCGGAAAAGGTCCACATGTTATGCAGGGAGAATCTCGGGTTATGCCGGAAAGGGTCCACTGGTTATGCCGAGAAAATCATCGGGTTATGCCGGAAAGGGTCGACGGGTTATGCCGGAAAAGTCATCGGGTTATGCCGAAAAGGGTCCACGGGTTATGCCGAGAAAGTCATCGCGTTATGCCGGAAAAGGTCCACGGGTTATGCCGAGAGAATCATCGGGTTATGACGGAAATAATCCACGGGTTATGCCAGGAAAATCATCGAGTTATGCCGGAAAAGGTCCACGGGTTATGACAGGAGAATCATCGGGTTATGCCGAAAAAGGTCCACGGGCTATGCCAGAAAAATTATCGAGCTATGTTGGAAAGGGTCCATGGGTTATGCAGGAAAATCATCGAGTTAAACCGGAAAAGGTCCACGGGTTATGCCAGGAGAATCATCGGGTTATGCCGGAAAAGAGAGAGGGGTCATCGGGTTATGCCGGGATAGTCATCGGGTTATGCCGGAAAGGTTCCACGGGTTATGCCAGGAAGAGTCATCGGGTTATGCCGGAAAGGTCCACAGGTTATGCCGGGAGAATCATCGGGTTATGTCGGAATATCATCGGGTTATACCGGAAAAGGTCCACGGGTTATGCTAGGAAAGTCATCAGGTTATGTTGGAAAGGGTCCATGGGTTATGACGGGATTTGGAAAGAAAAGGCTCCTTAGGTTATTCTAGGGAGATCCACGGGTTATACCAGGATTTTGGAAAGAAAATTCTCCTTGGGTTATGCAAGGGAGATCCTTAGTTTTTGACCTGGATTTAGATAGAAAAAGTCCGCGGTTTTTTGGCTGGGAGATCCTCGGTTTTTTGGCCGGGATATTTTGAGGAGATATCCTAAGCTACCATTATTTGTTTTTCTTTTGGGTCTTCATTTTTATTTATTTTCTTCTTTTCCTATTCTTCTTTTTTATTAAGTAAAATGCATGAAATAATTTGGGGAATACTTCCCTTTTGGTCAGTCCCCTGATGCAAAGCTGTTTCAGCTATTGCGCATTTCTTTCCCTTTTTGGTTGCACCTGCTATTTGCATGGTTGCTTGGATTGCACCTGTTTTCAAATAAGAACAATTTGTTTTTCGATACGGTGGTTGGTTTTGTGGCCTTGATCATTCTAATTGCTTGAACCCGGCCTCATTTAAGGCTGTATCCGGTTCCGGTTCTGGGTCTATTTGGGTCTGCGGTTCCGGTTCTGGCAGTTCCGGTTCTGGCGGTTCCGGTTCTGCGGTTCTAGCGGTTCCGGAGCCGGAACCGCTACCATACGGTTGTGGAACCGTCCAGTTCCGGTTCTGGCGGTTCCGGAACCGCGGTTCTGGCGATTCCGGAACCGCGGTTCTGGCGGTTCCCGGCGGTTCTGATTTTTTTTTTTAAATCAATATCTTGTACAGTAGTCATTAGTATATTGTAGAATATATTTTATATGGTGTACTATGTTATTAGTATAATATATATTGTGTTTGGTAATTAATATATTGTGTATAAGTAGTGTATATTTTGTATATAAGTAGTATATATTGTATTTAAGTAGTATATATTGTATATAAATAGTGTATATTGTGTTGTAGACTTGTAGTTAGTAATTAGTATAAATTATATATAAGTAGTATATATTGATAAAAGAATATTGTCATTAGTATATTGTGTTGTATGTTATATATTGTATGTTATATAAATATTCAAGGATTGATATAGAATTAAAGACAAAGAAATATTGAGACAAAAGATATTCAAGGATATGATAAAGAGCATATTTATTGACCAAAATGGCATATCTTTTTTAGTCTTCCTTCCCCCAATGGAATGAGCATAACAAGGTACTAATACCACCATTAAAAGGTAAAAAAACTAAAAGAGGACGTGCCAATATACAAGTTACATCATAATTTACGATGTATTTCTAACAAATCTCATAAATTCGTCAAGGTTGGGAGGAGGTTGTGTTGGCGATGGTGGAAATGAAGCTTGTTCATCAACACTTCCGGGTGAAGATGTTTCCTGAGAAAGTTCCGCTTGCATTTCTTCATAGCACTCATCTATTTCTGGTTGTGATTCAGCTAGCCCAAAGTTCCTTCTTTCTGCGCGGATCCAATCTCGAAAAAGCACTGATTTTTCCAAGCTGTCCCGCATCGACGCCCTGTGATCACCTATTTGTAGTCTTGATTGACTAAAGGCGCTCTCCGATGCAACAGTTGACGTTTGAATCGACAGAACATCCCGAGCCATCCTTGCAAGAATGGGAAAATGCTTTTCCCTTGCCTTCCACCAATCCAAATGGTCGAAAGAGCCGTCTGGATTCTCATTCTCTAGTCCCTGCGACAAATAAACTTGAAGCTCATTTAGATGGGAAAAATCATCTACATTTTCACCTTGAGTACCCCTGAACTCCGTCCACGATTTAAGAGCTGTTAAGCCAGCAACTCTTTTAGACGCCTGTGATGTGGACGAAGTAGGGGTTGGAATATTAGGCCTAGCATGCTCTAATGCCTGTTTATAAGCATTATAAACAGTTTGAGTATTCACTGTAATTGATGCTTTCGCATCAGATAGTGTAGCCATTTCTTCTTCTTCAAGATCTAAAGCTTGATAAATAGTAGAATACCAAAAGTTAGGACCTCCTACTTTCATAGTAGGATTTAACATAGCAGCCACACCAAATATAGGAGGGATTGGAAAAAAATATTTTTTAAACTTCTTTTTCATTTCAGTAATTGCAATTTCATAAATTTCCCCTCCCTCGTTAAAATCAACAAACAAATTAGCAAGTGCGGCAATATAAACTAAACAGTTAGAAATAGTTGGATAATATTGGCCAGATAAAGCAGTTATAGCCACATGAAAATGTTCTAAAAAATCTAAAAGAATTTTAACGTTAGTCCAATCTTGATTAGTTAGCATGTCATTATCTTCCTCCCCACAATCCCTAGAATTATAAGTAGCGTTAATTGGGTTTCTATATTCGTACGCCACTACTAAACTTTCGTACATGTAGTTCCACCTAGTCGGGCAAGGTTTAGGAACCTTTCTTTCTCTAAGGCCATATTCGTCACATTTTTTAAAATATTCTCTAAGTCTACTTCTACGGTTAGAATAAAAAAGCCAATTAAGAGCGAATTTAACCTTTTCAATTTCTATGTTTAAAATTCTCATACGATCACCAACAATTAAATGATAAATATGACATATACATCTAACATGGAAAATATTAGGAAAAGCATGATTAAGTGTTCTAGTTAAAATACCTATTGCACTAGTGTTGCTACTAGCGTTATCCATGGAAATTGACATTATTTTATCACTAAAACAAAAATATCTACATACATCTGAAACAGTGTTAGCAATAAACTTACCCGTGTGCCGTGAATTAATTATTCTATATGCAATAATGCGTTTTTGCATTGTCCAGTCTTCGTCTATCCAATGACTGGTTACGGTTAGATAATCACAATCATTATTACTTCTACCAATATCAGTTGTAATAGACATACGATTACTTATATGGGTAAATAAATAACGCAAGTATTGTTCATATTCATGCTTGTATTTATAAATGTCGGCCTTAACTTTGGCGCGAGGTCAACCTTTATACGTAGGATTAAATACTCTTCTAATATAATGAATCCAAGCAGGATTAGAAGCAAAAGAATAAGGCAAACACATAACAGTAATCATTTTAGCTAATTCTTCACGATCCTTATTTGGATCGTAATACAATATACCTCCAGTGACCGTGTTTATTCCTGGTTGAACTAGATTTGAACCAGTACTTGGGTTAACTGTAGAATCAGGACTTGTCCTCCCCTCTTGTTGCGCTTTCAATTGGAAATATCTAGCCTTATCGCTAGGGTGTAATTTTATATGTTTAACTAAACTACTTGTGCCGCTACGATCTCCAGTATACCTATGCACAAGTAATTTCCCACAAGATTTACACTTAGCCTTATTTTGTTCTCTTAGTTGAATAAAAAATTGCCAAACTAATGAAGTTTCTGAACGTTTAGGAGGTTGTCTACTAAAAGTGGGAGTTTGTACGGGTGGGTGTTCCGGTTCATTAGTAGCAGGACTAGTAGGTGTATCATCTAAATCTACCAGAGCTTGGGTTTCGTCATCATCATTAACCTCATTTCCCTCTAAGATAGGTGCATTAGGATAAAGAATATTCATAATATCATCGTCTATTCTATCACCAACTGCTACATCATGTAGAAAATCTATATCGCTAAATTGAAAACATGGGTGATCACTATCAAGAATTCCGAAGGTTTCATTAGTATTTCTAGGTTTGCTACTACTTTGAACTTGTTTATCTTTTCTAGGTCGGGGAGCCGGGGAGGGGTAGTATTTTGGCGACTACTTTCACCGATTTTAGATTTTCCTTTTTCGAACATATTTTTCAATGAAAATGCCATAATAATTACAATTAAGCAAAGTAACAACACACAAATTCTTAGCACGTATGAGTTGAAACGAGTTTACCGGATTGACGAACAACTTCTTGAAAATTGAAAATCGTTGCAATTGAACACTTAAAAACTTCAATTCAACAACTTCACAATGTTTCACGAATTTGCAACAATAAATTAAGTACTTGCACTAGAAAGATTGAAAGAGAGCTTGAGAGATATTGATGAATTGGTGAATCAAAATGAAAGAATGAGGGGGTATCTATAGTTGAGAAATGGGAAATTGTGTAATTATATAAAGTTTGGGGGACAAATGGCTATTTTTGAAAATTTCAAACGGCTAATTTTGAAAAAGAGCCGTTTGGAAATTTAAATTTTTTTTTTAAAAATCGGACCGTTGCGGAACCGGTTGGAACCGGATGGAACCGTTTGGAACTGCTTAAACCGGTCCGGTTTCGGTTCTGGTTCCGGTTCTGGCGGTTCCGGTTCCGCGGTTCCAACGGGTGGAACCGCCCCATCACGGTTCCGGGGAACCGCCGGAACCGGAACCGCGGAACCAGAACCGCCGGAACCGGCAGAACCGCGGTTCCGGTTCGGAACCGCGAAAAATACAGCCTTAGCCTCATTTCCTCAGAGAACTTTGCTGCTTGTTAGCCTTGATGGCGAATCTCTTTTCATACTGACCAGGTTCAGCCTTGGGGTTTCATGATTACTCGCCCGTGTGGGCTATGGCCTTTTACTTTATTCTGACCTTAGGACCTTTGCCTTTGACTTTCTTTCTTTTCAAACGTCTTTAATTTGGAAGCAATCAACCACCATGGTCAGTCGAGAATTTGACTGACGTACAGCTGAGGCTGGGTATTTTCTTCGACTCTTCCTAGGAGAAGCCCTATGAAACCGGTCCTGCCACCTTTTCCTTTGTAACAGTTTCAGAATTTTAAGGCTAAGCCAAAAGGGATTAAAGGAAAGGTAAAAGATGAGTGGAAAAATTAATTTAAAAGAGAAGCATCCCTTTCAGGGGAAAAGAAGGACTTATTTGAGGTGCATGCTGGCTTCAAACTGACATGACATGCTTTTTGGACTGGATGCCCGACCCTCACGAACTTGCATTTTCTCATGAACCAAACGGATCTATGTTTCCAAACCAGGGAACCGTGCTAGGACTTTGAAAGATGAGATATCTTCTTCTCGGCCGACGGCGCCCTTTGTGGGTTTTCGCTAATCGACCTCTCTCATTTCTCTTCTCACCATCGCCTGATAGTGATCTTTGCGAGTTTTCCCTAAATGGACTCTCTCATTTTTATTAACTCTATTCACCCTCGCCATATGGTGCCCCAGGGTTTTCACCGATAAGACTCTCTCATTTTATTGCTCTCAATTTGAATTGTATCCAATTCCCGCAATGGCGTTTTCCACTTCTCTGCCTTTGCTAATTGATCGGAAGGACTTAGATAGGGTCTTTAGGGTAAAAAGGATTTTGGGTGGAACTACAACTTTGGAACCATTTTGGCGGTCTCATGGCCGAACCATTATATCATTTGCCCCAGTTTCAATTTTTTGGAGGAATTTGGATTTTTTTTTTGGTGTGACTGAACCCCAGATAGAAGTTGCCTATGTATCCTTTCGGAATCAAGTCAGAACGTAGTTCAAACACTTTTGTTTTTTGATTTTCTTTTATTTTTTCTTCTGTTTTGTTTTCTCTTTCTTTTTCTTTTTTTTTCATTTTTCATTTCCCTTTTTTTGGTCTTTTATTTATCTCCTTTTTGTGGATCTTTCTTTTCTTTTCTTTTTTCTTTTTTTTATATTTCTTTTCCTTTCCAATAATACTTTCAAGTTCCAAAGAGGGTAATCAAAGAATAGTAACCAACTCAAATGATTTGCAAATGGTTGATATTATTTGGGTAGTGAGAATAAAAGCTTTCGTCATCTCAACTGTGCAAAGACATTGCCGGAGCGAGCTTAGACATAACACCTTTTACTTCATCTGTATTCACAACTACTTCTGGGTCATTTCTTCCGATATCACCTAGATACAATGCTTCTCTTGGAAATATTTTCAAATGATATATATGCCTTTTCGATTAGGAGCAAACTTTCCTTTTGCTTCCTGGTGATGAGGAAGAATACGCTTTAACTCAAGTTGCCATGCTTCAAATTTTACAGGCGCGAGCCATTATATGTCGGTACAACTACCCGTTACAAAACTACAGTCATCTATTTCAATTAAGGCCAACATTCCATACAATCCTAGACCCACTCGCTATCCTCAAACTCTGCTTCAGTGACAGATCTTTCCCAAACCATGAACCGATTTTCTTCAATTGTTTCGATTCTATTTTTCAAATTTTCTCAAACTTAAATTCTTTGTATTTCAAAATTTTGATTCTTTATTTTAAAGTCTGACAGAGTTCTTGGGATCTGGGCATGAAGTCCGCAATGTCACGCCCCGAATCATTGGGCATGACCGACACTCAATCGGGTATCCCCGATCGAGTGGACCTGGGTGCCTTTCCTATTTCCCACGCGTTAACCCACATTATTCATTGTTAATTAGCCAAAAGATGCCAAAAGCAATTGAAAGAACACATGATTTCTCTTTTATAAACACACATTATGATTAACAGGTAACGTCTTTTACAAAACATACATTATGATTAACAGGGAACGTGGTATACAAGTTTACAGCACCCAAAGCATACACCTCTATACATAAGTTCTAACCCACATACTACTGTCTACGGAGCCTCTAAGAGAAGAATAATATGGCACTTGATGGCGAAAAGGCCCCGGTTATTCCTTTACAAAAGGACACAAGACTCAAAAATACAACAACCTGGGTGGCATGAGCCACACAAGACCCCGGAAGGAAAGGCGCTCACCAAACAAGAATACTGTCGATAGAGAGGACGAGGAGGTATGAACAATGGACTGGAGTGCCTGCCACAGATCCACCTACAATCATAACATGAATGTAGCAGCCGCGAGAAAAGGGACGTCAATACATTTGAATTGTACTGGCATGTATGAACAAACTCTGTCCCAAGTAAACTCAAGCCAAATTGCATATACAAGTATAGAACAGAACAACAATAGTACAAGTACAACCATGGAGCAACAACCAAACATTTCATAACAAATGATTCAAGCAGTAAAACAAAGGGGAAAAGTGCCCCACAGGTTACAAACTCTCTTGCTGTCTCCTTTCACATTTCCATATTTATCATTTCATGATTCATATTCATATCAATAGTGACATTGGATCACATATTCCACCCTTATTGCCTCGTCCACCCTTATTACCTCGGCCACCCTTATAACTCCAACCCACACCTTATTTTACCGTGTTGCGGCGCACAACCCGACACCGCCTAGCATTTTTCAATTCACAACAACAAACAACACCACAACAAGGGTTATGCAATTCCACAACTAGCAACAACAATTCAATTCCACAACCAGCAACGCAATTTCTTCATGTTCATCAATTTGTACACAATTTGGATTACCGCAACCGTTGTTCACAACTAATCACACACATTGTTCCACATTATTTCCATTTCCACTGTTCCACATTATTTCCATTTCCACCGTTCCACATTATTTCCATTTCCAAACTCTTTCAATTACAAGTTCCACAACTTTCATCACAAGGTATCACCACACAAATATACAACACAAAAGCTTCGCAATGATTCCCACATGAATATCAACTATCAACAATTTCACAACTAACACAGGGCGATTTCACAAGGATCACAGTTAGCCATACATACCTGGAGTTGCTTATTCCCTTTAAAACCTGTTGTCCAACTCACCAAGCAATCAAGAAGTCAATCTAGTTCATGAGCAACACTTAGATTTTAGAAATTTAAACTCATAGTTACTACCCAACTCCCTTTTTACAAGATTTTAGAGTTTTGAATACATGCATGAAGATTTTATGATGAAATTTCAAAGCAAGTGTATGGGGTTCCCTTCCCAAGCTAAATTTTGAAATTTGGGGGAAATGGGTTAGGGATTTTACCTGAGAAATCAATAGAAAAGACAATGCACCAAGGATTTTCCAAGCTCCAATGATTTTGAAAGACTAGATGATGAAGGATTTGCTTTCTCTCTCAAGAACCCTCTCTCCCTCTCTCTTATTTTGATCAGAAGTGTGTTAAACATGAGGGAAAAGGTATTTTAATAAAAGGTGGGCCGGGTCTAAAATTTTAGAAAAATACTAGGCGAGCTCGATCTGCGACGTAATCTGCGGTCGCAGAACTGACATGCGGTCCGCAGAATGGTCAACAGAAATGACTAAAATTTCAATCCTCTCGGGTTGAGAATGCGGTGAATATGTGGTCCGCATTTGAGTTCTGCGTTCGCAGAATGCACCGCAGAAGTGACCTTCAAATTTTCTCAGGGACAATATGCAATCACTCTGCGATCCGCATATTGATAATGCGATCACAGATATGACCCCATTTTAAACATCAATAATTGGTTGCTCTCTAATTCACTATACGGCAGGAATGTGGTCCGCATAGCTAATCTGCGACCGCATTGTGGGCCGCATTTTGACCATTTTCTGGAAAAATTTTGATTTCAAATTTTTGAGTTCAAAACAGTAAAAAGGATCCGATCCATGTAGGTAGACTCGACTCTTTGAGCTGCTAACATCTGAGCACTCATTTTCATGGGGCCTTACATCCTCCCTCGCTTAAGATCATTCGTCCTCGAATGAGAACTTGGGAACCAAATGAGTTTGAAAACATGATATGCAAGTTTCTTAACTTTTATTAACTTTCAAGTTTGTTTTAGAAATTTTTTCCAGAGTTTCCTTTGTAATATGGAAATTACCACCTGTCAAAGAACCTCCAAAACATATTCCCATGCATTACTACACAAACCTGCTACCTTCCAACAGTTGTAAAATGCATAATCCTCACTCTTGCACATATTCAACCTCTTGATTCCCTTTTAACCATTTGGCACACAACATATAATCAAATTAAGCATTAATCACCTGTACTATTAAAGCCATTTACCTATCATAAGGGTACGTCACAGTTATTCATTTCAATACAATTCCTCCATGCAAATAGTAATCAATACACAATTAGAACACTTTGATACACAGTCTCCATGCAAAATTAATTATTACTTCCATACATCACCTTACCATGGGAGAAAAAAACTTTCATTACCAAAAAGGACTGCACATTGCTCAAATATTTACAACACATAAACTTGGTTGGCACAACTTGGAAAAACTACAACAATAAGGCACTTGGAAAGAGAAATGATGATTCTTACACCTAATGGAACACAACGCTAGCTCTCCTAAGGGCAAGATTCGCATGATCATTCTTATACTTGCTCAAATAGATGGGGGTATTTTATCTTCATCTCATCTTCCGCTTCCCACGTGGCTTCCTCGACTTGTTGGTTTCGCTACAACACTTTAACTGAAGCAATCTACTTGTTTTGCAACTGTTGGACTTGCCTATCGAGAATAGCAACCGGAATCTCCTCATATGATAACTCTTTTGTAACCTTGACGTCCTCAACTGGCACAATTTTAGACGGATCACCCACAACTTTCCTCAACATAGATACATGAAACACCGGGTGCACCAAGGACATTTCAGGGGGCAATTCTAACCTATACGCAACTTGAGCCATCCTTTGAGTGACTTGATAAGGCCCGACATACCCAGGACTTAGTGTTCCCTTCTTCGCAAAGCGCATGACTCCTTTCATAGGGACACCCTCAAGAATACCCAATCTCCTTCTTGAAACTTCAATTCTCTTCGACGCACGTCCGCATAGGATTTCTTACGACTTTGAGAAGTCTTCATTCTCTCTTGAATGACTCTTACCTTCTCCATGGCCTGGTGCACGAGATATGGACCTATTAATTCCGCTTCACCAACATCGAACCACCCAATCGGAGACCTACACCTTCTTCCGTACAATGCTTCGAATGAGGCCATTTGGATGCTAGCATAGAAGCTGTTATTATAAGAAAACTCTATAAGGGACAGGTGATCATCCCAATTACCTTTGAAATCCAAGACACATGCCCGCAACATATGCTCGAGCATCTGAATAGTCCTGTATGCTTGGCCATCGGTCTGCAGATGAAAAGTTGTGCCGAGATTCACTTGAGTACCCAAACCTTGCTGTTTCCTCCAGAATTTAGCTATAAACTGAGCTCCTCGATCCGAAATGATAGAAAGTAGCGTACCATGAAGCCTCACTATCTCCTTGATATACGACCGAGCATATTGTTCCGCAGTATCGGTGGACTTGACCGGCAAAAAGTGAGATGATTTGGTGAGCCTATCTAGAATTACCCAAATTGAATCGAACTTGTGCTGAGTACGAGGCAGTCCTATCACGAAGTCCATGTTGATCGTTCCCCATTTCTACATCGGGAACACATAACCTGTCGGGGCACTGTAGCACGCCATCATTGGTGCCGAGTGAAAATGCTGAAAGCGGTGTGAGGAATGTCCTGCTCCCCGATCTTCAATTGGTGGTACCCGGACCGCGAATCAATTTTGGAGAAGAACCTTGCACCTTGCAATTGATCGAACAAGTCATTTATCAGAGGCAACAAGTACTTATTTTTTGTGGTGACTTTATTAAGCTGCCGATATTCGATACACATCCGAAGTGACCCATCCTTCTTTCTGACGAAAAGAACCAGAGCACCCCATGGCGACACACTTGGCCAGATAAACCCCTTCTCCAATAGATCCTTCAACTGCTTTTTTAACTCTCGCAAATCTACTGGCGCCATTCTGTACGGTGGAATAAGATATTGGCTGGGTATCTGGCAATACATCAATCTCAAAATCAATCTCCCTATCTGGCGGATCTCCTGGAAGCTCATCTGGAAATACCTCAAAAAACTCATTCACAACTGGCACGGACTCGAGGGCAGGAACCTTTGGAGTAGTGTCTGCCACTCGGACTAAATGACAGATGCACCCCTTCCTGATCATCTTCGAAGCCTTGAGGTAGGAAATAAACCTACCTCTTGGCAAAACGCCATTTCCCTTCCATGCAACAACCGGCTCATTAGGGAACTCGAGCCTCATGACTCTCGTCCGACAGTCAAGTTTAGCAAAGCACGAATAGAGCCAATCCATTCCATGATTACATCAAAATCCACCATCCCAAGCTCGATAAGGTTAGCCGTGGTAACACGACCACCTACCATAACAACACTATTCTGATAGACCCGCGTAGCTGTAATAGAATCACCAACCAGAGTCGATACAGAGAACGGCTCAAGAAGCTGCTCGGGTTCAATCGAAAAACTCGAAGCAACAAATGGTGTGACATAGGACAAAGAAGACCCCGGGTCAATAAGAGCATAGCAATCAATGGTATGGATATATAGGATACTTGTGACAACATTTGGGGAAGCCTCAGCACTCTGACGACCCCTCAATGCATAAAACCTGCTGGGTCCGCCCCTACCACGAGCTCCACCTATAGATGTACCACGATCTGCTGGGGCTGGAGGGCGCACTGATGACGTATCAACTGATGATCTGGATGGCTGAGCAAGTCCCCTACCTGTGCCCTGTCTGGGCGCAGGGCAGTTCCGTTGTATGTGACCTCTCACTCCACAATTGTAACACACTGGAGCATCCAAGTAACATGCCTCTGTATGAAATCTCCTACACTTAGGGCATATACCTCCCTGCTGTCGAGGTCTCATTCCCGAATGAACGAACTGGCGTGACCTCCTACTGTTTGAACATGGCCCCGAAAGGCTATTCTACTGGAAACGGTGCACAGATGGTGGTGCACTAGCTGAGGACTTAGCATAAGATTGAGATGGTTCTTATGACCCTCTCCTTAGAGCTGACCTCCCTGAGTGACCCAAAGACCAGGCCTTACTGCTACTCTTCCTGTCTGCCCGAATCTTCAACTTCCTGGTCTCTGTCGCCTGAGCAAAACCCACGATCTTCCCATAGTTCATGTCTGAATGCAAAGCCGCCGTAGCAGCCTCATTTACAGCCAAAGGGAAGAGACCCTGAACGAATCGCCGAACTCTAGCATCTATAGACGACACCAACCGAGGAGCATACTTGGACAATCTCACGAACTCCATATGATATTCCCACACACTCATGCTACCCTGATTAAGAACCTGAAACTCGGTGGCACGGGCTGCCATGGTCTCGGCAAGCAAGAAGTGGTCCATGAAGGCATCTACGACTCATCCCATCTAGCTGGAGGGATCCCCTCCTCATGCGAATCCTCCCATATCTCAAACCACGAATGCACAACCCCCTTTAACCTGTATGAATCCATTTCTACCCCTTCTATCTCTGTAGTCTTCATCACTAGAAGGGTCTTGTACATATCATCAAGGAATTCTTGGGGATCGGCCTCTGGGTCTATGCCTGAGAACTCTGGAGGATTCAATATAAAAAACTGATGAACTCTGGAGCTGGCTGAGTCTCCCTGTCCACTGGAGGACACATGGACATCATGAGATATCTGGGCCTGGGCAGCCACTAAATGGGTCAACATACGGATAGCTCCCCTAAGGTCTCCATCAGAAATCCCAGGATCGAAAGCTGGAGCAACATCAGGATTAGGAGCATTGGCAGGAGGGATTGTAGCACCCTCGGCCGCTGCTAGAACATGATTTCTTGGATCAGTAAAAGATGGATCAGACAAATTCAGGACGAGGGAATCATTCTTACCCACGATAGTCGGCACATGATCCACAGCCGCACTGGAAGTGGCATTGGCCCCTAGGCCAAGTCTAGCTTTCTTCTTAGGTGCCATCACTGAAAATTCGAAATAGAGCACGAATTAGATACAACATCACTTCATCGCACGAACTTGGAATAACAAAGAAGAGGATCATTTTTCCTAAATGCCCGTGTAGCCCCCAACTTATAGATGTTGTCGAAAACACACCGATAAGAAGGGCTCTACTAGGCACGCTCCGAGACACCCTAGGACTCCTTTAAAACCTTAGGCTCTGATACAAAGTTTGTCACGCCCCGAATCCGAGGGGCATGACCAGTACTAAACTGGGTATCAGCGATCGAGTGGACCTGGGTGCCTTTCCTATTTCCCACGCGTTACCCCACATTACTCATTGTTAATTAGCCAAAATATGCCAAAAACAATTGAAAGAACACATTATTTCTCTTTTATAAACACACATTATGATTAACAGGAAACGTCTTTTACAAAACATACATTATGATTAATAGGGAACGTGGTGTACAAGTTTACAGCGCCCAATACATACACCTTTATATATAAGTTATAAACCCACATACCATTGTCTACAGAGCCTCTAAGAGAAGAATAATACGGCACTTGCCAACGACAAGGCCCCGGCTATACCTTTTCAAAATGACATAAGACTCCAAAATACAACAACCTGGGTGGCATGAGCCACACAAGGCCCCGAAAGGAAAGGGGATCACCAAACACGAATACCACCGATAGAGAGGAGGAGGAGCTACGAACGTTAGGCTGAAGTGGCTGCCGTGGATCCACCTATAATCATAACACGAATGTAGCGCCCCCGGCAAAAGGGATGTCAGTACATTTGAATTGTACTGGCATGTATGAACAAACTCTGTCCCAAGTAAACTCAAGCCAAATTGCATATAAAAGTGTAGAACTGAACAACAATAGTACAAGTAAAACCATGGAGCTACAACCAAACATTTCACAACAAATGATTCAAGTAGTCAAACAAAGGGGAACTCAGTGCCCCATAGGTTACAAACTCTCCTGCTGTCTCCTTTTACATTTCCACATTTATCATATCATGATTCATATTCATATCAATAGTTATATTGGATCATATTTTCCACCCTTATTGACTCGTCCACCCTTATTATCTCGGCCACCCTTATCACCCAAACCCACCCCTTATTTCACCGTGTTGCGGCGCGCAACACGATCCCGCCTGACATTTTTCAATTCACAACAACAAACAGCACAACAACAAATACAAGAAATCAACTATGGCACATTGTTAACATAGATCCACAACAAGGGTAATGCAATTCCACAACTAGCAACAACAATTCAATTCCATAACCAGCAACACAATTTCTTCATTTTCATCAATTTGTACACAATTTGGATTACCACAACCGTTGTTCACAACTAATCACACACGTTATTCCACATTATTTCCATTTTCACTGTTCTACATTATTTCCATTTCCACTGTTCCACATTATTTCCATTTCCAAACTCTTTCAATTACAAGTTCTAGAACTTTCATCACAAGGTATCACCACACAAATATACAACACAAAAGCTTCACAATAATTCCCACATGAATATCAACTATCAACAATTTCACAACTAACACAGGGCGGTTTCATAAGGATCACAGTTAGCCATACATACCTGGAGTTGCTCATTCCTTTTAAACCTCTAGTCCAACTCGCCAAGCAATCAGGAAGTCAATCTAGTTCATGAGAAACACTTAAGTTTTAGAAATTTAAACTCATAGTTACTATCCAATTCCCTTTTTACAAGATTTTAGAGTTTTGAAGACATGCATGAAGATTTTATGAAGAAATTTCAAAACAAGTGTATGGGGTTCCCTTCCCAAGCTACATTTCAAAATTTGGGGGAAATGGGTTACAGATTTTACCTGAGAAATCAATAGAGAAGACAATGCACCAAGGATTTTCCAAGCTCCAATGATTTTGAAAGACTAGGTGATGAAGGATTTGCTTTATCTCTCAAGAACCCTCTCAAACTCTCTCTTATTTTGATAAGAAGTGTGTTAAAAATGAAGGAGAAGGTGTTTTAATAAAAGGTGGGTCGGGTCTAATATTTTGGAAAAATACCAGGTGAGCTCGATCTGCGATGCAATCTGCGGTCGTAGAACTTACATGAGGTCCGCAGATTGAACCGCAAAAATGACTCAAATTTCTAACCTCTCGGGTTGAAAATGTGGTGAATATGCGGTCCGCATCCGCGGTCGCAAAATGTACAGCAGAACTGACCTTCGAATTTCCTCAGGGACAATATGCGATCACTCTGCAGTCCGCATATTGATTATGCGATCCAGATTTGACTGCATTTTCAACATAAAAAATTGGTTGCTCTGTGATTCACTCTACGGTAGGAATGCACTCCGCATAGCTGATCTACGACCGCATTCAGGACCGCATTTTGACCATTTTATGGAAAAATTTGGATTTTACATTTTTGAGTTCATAACAGTAAAAAAGATCCGATTCATGTAGGTAGACTCGACTCTATGAGCTGCTACTATCTGAGCACTCATTTTCATGGGACCTTACACGCAAGCATGTCATGTTATTTAAAGCTGCATTATTAGAATTGAATAAAAGAGAAAACGTAGCAAAACTCTAATAAACAAAGAAATGAATGATGAAATATTGATTTCATTTCTTGGAATTGGGAAGATAACAGGGTTGACATTCAGGAATTTAAAGACAGGAAACTAAAGAAAACATCCGAGTTACACCCTGGAAAAACTCGCGATGGAGAAAAAGGCGGCAAGACAAGTGTAATAGGACTCCCGCCTGATCAGGAATGGCGTAGCCTTCCAGTTTTGAATCTTGGCACTTGGTCCCATGTATGATACCTCAGAGGTGCTGGTGCCCTCTCCTGGCTAGACCATGTGGGTTTCGCATAGCATTTTTCTCATTGCCCCACGTATCCCCTTACTCTCTTCAGTCGTGAAAACCCCATCATCTTCCTCTTTACTGTACTTAGGCTTCTGTGGTATGCGTCCAATGACCACTGACTCATTCAGCCAAGGTGGTTCGATTGTCCCCCATACCACATAGGCTTTCTTGGTTATATCATTTTCTTTTTTTGGTTCTATCTTAGTGATTTTACTCTTCTTTTTCCCTTTTTCTTGTTTCGGGGCTGCCTTCGTCTTCCTTTCCGCATCAGCAATACCAATTATGGCCATAAATGACAGATCAAATTCTTTATCTTTACAGATCATCCCGATTACTGGCCCGTTGTTATGGGCTGGAAATGGATTATTGGTCATATTGGGGACATTCTCATCCCTCAGCACTATTTTGCGTTGCTCTATCAAGTTCTCTACCACTTGTTTCAACGTCCAATAATTGTTTGTATCATGCCCTTCTACCCCTGAATGATAGGCACATCTGACACCCTTCTGATATGAGGGTGATTTCGGGTTTTGCCTGTTTGGGGGTATGGGTTGCAGCAAATTCATCTAGACAAGCTTAGGAAACATGGTGGAGTAGGGTTCACCGATTAGTGTATAGTTGGGTCGCCTCCCGAGGACGAAAGTTATTCTGGGGAGGTCGAGGATTATGATGTTTCAGGTGAGGAAGCTGGTTTATTTGGAAAGGAGGTTGATTTCTGTTAGCCTGTGATTGTGGTCGAGCGAAAGGTTGATCATTCATAACCGCATAAGGTGGTGGAGCATAGACCATATCGGAATGAAAATAGTAGGGTTGAGGGGTTCCTTCGAAAAATACAGTTCTAGGGGCCTGGTATATTCTTCCCTCTAATGCCGCCATGGTTGTTTCTTCTCTTGCCCTATTTTTTGCCGTTCCTCCAGGCTCGCCTTGGATGGCTTGGGAGGTTGCTCTGATGGCTGGCTGACTCAAAATCCTACCCGTTTTCAAATCATCTTCTACCAAATCACCAATTTTTATGGCCTCTGCAAAAGGCTTGCCCATGGCCGACATCATGTTTTGGAAGTAATCTCGTTCCTGAGCCTGGAGGAAGATAGTGACCATTTCTATTTCATCCATTGGGGTTTCACCCTTGATGCTTGCTCGCACCATTTGACTGCGTCTCTCGGAAGTTGTCCGAGGATGTCTTCTTTAGGTTTGTCAATGAATTCCTGTCCGATGCAATGTCTATGTTATACTGGAACTGCCGAATCGGGCAAGATCATCCCAGATATGCCACCGTGATATGTCTTGATCCACAAACCACTCAGAGACAATGCCAATTAAGCTTTCCCCGAAATACGCTATCAACGATTCTTCTCTGCCACCGGCTCCCCGCAACTGAATGCAGTACTTCTTATAATGAGAAATGGGGTCGCCGTGCCCGTCATATTTCTCAAACTTTGATGGTTGAACCCTACGGGCAAGTGCACGTGAGGGAACATGCACATATCAGTATAGGAGACACTCTTCTCCCCGCTTAAGCCTTGCATATGTTTAAGCTATACACGAGGCTCCTCATTTTTCTTGCCATTTCATCTTATTCAAGAGCTTTGGGATTTTGGTCTTGCCCAAACGTAAGCCCGCATTGAGTCTATTGAGGGTGAGTGCTAGTGGTAAACTGAGTTGGTTCCAGCGAGAAGGATGTTGCTGGAAATGTGAATGAGGATGAGTCAAAATTAGGCCTATGTATACCGTGTTGTGCCGCAGTTGGACAGGGCGGTACAGTGAATATGTTTTAGCCATATATGTCGTTGACACACGGGGATAATAATCAGAGGGTGATCTAGCGGAGTGAGCTGAAATGGTAGGATACCCGAATGGGGTAGTTGGATAACTCATGGGGATGTTGGAAGTCCCACTTGCCCTAGAGAACAACTCGGGGAATCCAGGGATTACACTCGGCGGCTATTTTCCATTGTTCCAGTCATCAAACATTTCCAGCATGTGAAGATGCAAGATTATGTTCTCTTCAGCAGTCCTGATTCGGAAGTTGGGATAGCCGAGATTGAACTCTCCTCTGAAATGGGAATCGTTGGTAAGGGAATTTGTGAGGACATCTCTATAATCCCCTTTGATCTCGTGATGTAAGTTTGAACACTTCCTCTTGACTTAGTAACGGGTAGCTGAACACTTCCTTTCGACCTCGTAAAGTATGAATGTGAGGCCAGACTACCACCAATCCAACCACCTTTCTATAAACCTGGATTTAGCAAGCAAACGGTGAGTTTGAAACCAATAATAGATAGGTAATCTCATGTTGGGGTGTGATGAACCTATACAGTTAAGTGGGTTTCTACATGATTGCATTAATTGCATGCGTCATTCCGGCTTCTCTTTTCGCTCACCTTTTCTTTTCTTTCTTTCTTCTTTTTTTTAACTATCTTTCTCTTGCTTTCTTTTATTTTATTTTACAACATTTTTTTTGTTGTTTAAGGTTACGGTCGAATCTGATGAAGATTGCCTACGTATCACGGCCCCGCATGAATCAGACCAAGCGTAGTTCGTGGAGATTGGGATTAAAGCAAATAGTCTAAATTTTGTTTTTGAAAGAAATTCTTTAAAAGAAGAAAGGAAATATTTTTTTAATCTTTTTTTCTTTTATTTTGATTTCTGTTTTGCCTTTTTTTTAAAGTTAAAAAAATACATTTGCTTTTGATTTGAACTTGGGAATTTCAAAAGTAAAAGGAAAATATATTTGTTTTTGTAAATTTTCATTTGTTTTACCTTTTTCTAAGAAAGAAAGAAAATATATCTTTTGATTTTAGATATTGCCTCTTAATTTTCGGAAACGGGACTTTTAAGAAAATGTTTAGATTTCTGAATTTTTAATTTTTTACAAAAGTGCTTCTAAAGCAAAAATATTTTCGGACATCGATTTTTCAACAATTCTTTTAACATCTACGAAAGAAAGACTTTTAAACAAGGAAAAGAATTTATTTTAAATTTTTATTTTTCTGAATTTTCTAAATAAGGATTAAAGGAAATTTTTAAAATTTTTTTTTTTGAAAATTGAGGTTGGAATCGATGAGGTTTGCCTATATATCTCACATCTGGTGAGAATCAGACCCGCGTAGTTTGTTCTGATAAAACTGACTATTTTCAAAAACAAGACTCTTTTATTGACAAACACCATTTTTGGAAAAACAATACTTTTTTTTTCAACAAACTATTTGAAAAATGAAACTTTTCTCTCTTTTTTTTTTTAAATTCGGCGGAGTTTCTACACTATTTTGACATTTCTGAAAAATAGATAATCAACTCTACGCACTCTATTTTCTCCCCTTTTTTTAAATTTTCCAAATACTCCAATGCAGATCAGCATGCCAGCTAGAGACAAATAAATGCACGAAGACAAATATGATGAAACAGGATGGTCTTTTCATTTCAGGTTGCTAGTCCTAGACAGACCCAACCCCTATGTTGAGTCCCCTAACTCAAATGCAACATGATGCAAATAAGCGTACCTACAAGGGATCCAGCATGAAGTCACGTTGTTCTAGGTTCAAAACCTAGGTATGTGTTCTAGACTGTGTACCTGAGCGGACGACTCGAGTCGAGGAAGGAGCTCCTTTCCGGGAACCTAAAGGCCAGCCGGCTTAGAAACTTTCCGCGCCTCTTTCTTATTTTAAGGTATGACACTAACAGAATAGGGAGTCTCAACTAGTAATCACATCATCGAAGGTGAGAAGAGAAGGGTGTCAGCATAATTTATATAAAATTCAGATAATATCAAAGCGGTAACATTTAGCACATTCAGCGCACAACATGAAAGAATATCAGATATAACCAAATACAACAATTTATTTAAGATCGAATTCTGGACCCAGAACAAAACGGTAATATTTAGCACATTCAGCACACAACATGTAAGAAAATCAGATATAACCAAATACAACAATTTATTTAAGCTCGAATTCTGAACCCTGAACAAAACGTGCTGGGTTTTTGCTCCCTAGCAGAGTCGCCAGAGCTGTCACACCTCCTTTCTGCGCGCCTACCCCGAGGGATATATGCACAAGGGAGGTTTTTCAATTTAAGTGACAATGTCCGACATGAGATTATTTATTTATTTCAGAGTCGCCACATGGGAAAGGTTTGGCTTTTGGTATCCCAAGTCACCGGTTTATTTCGAATCCTAATTCGAGGAAAATATTCGACTTTCCAAATGAAGTCTGCGAACCAGAAATTCTAAGTAATGAATTCTGTTGACCCGAGGGAAGGTGTTAGGTACCATCGAATCCCGTAGTTCTAGCACGGTTGCTTAAATTGTTGTAATGGCTAATATATGATTTTAAAAAATATTATGACTTATGTGCTTTTATTAACTTTAAATCGCTATTATTATTATTTTTAATAGAATTGTAACGACGTAAAAATGCATCTCGAACCACGTCACAACCAGTGTAGCCGTAGTTTGTTGACGCATTTCGACTTTGTCAGGATTTAGATTTGGGTCGCATAAATTCACACCTGAGTTTAGGAAGGTAAGATTAATTAATGCGCGCCCTAAAGAGATTAACATATTGTTATTTTGGGAAGAGGCCATGAGAATTCGCTAAGCAGCCAATTCCGAAGACTATCCAATTATTATGTGTATTTATTGAGAGCCTAGCTATTTGTAATTTATCCTGGCGAGGCACGCCTCCTTTTATTTTTTAAGGGATATCCTAAAGCGACTATGCTTTCTATTTCGTCTGTCTCTAAAATAAAAGAAGAAAATATCTAATTTATTCACATGCTTGAAACTCATTATAAGCAGGCATTGAACACTTGTTAAATCTGAAAATGAATCAATAAGGCTATCCGTTTAGCAATTTTGGGCCCAGTCCCACTATATATGACGTGAAACTTGACCTGGGCCGTCCCTGCGCTAATTGTGGCCCATATGATTTATTCAAACGTGTTTGGCATTTGCAAAGGCTGAAATCAAATTAATTATATCTAATTAAGCATGTTCTTTATGGATTTAAGCAAACAACTTATTAACCAAAAATAGTTCAAACCACTGAATAATTATCCTAAAACAGCTGTGTATTTGGCACATACTTGTAAACAAAATAAACTGATATACTAGAATCATTACTACTACATCATTAGTTCTTTAAACTAGCATATGAGAGAAGGAATTTACCATTTAAACTGTTACAGACTTATATCCATTTAGAGAACAATAATCCTTTGGATGCTTCTAATGAAGACTACATATACCAGTTAATATACTAAACTACACCTAAACAAATTCGAAAACTTTAAGACTTAGTTTCATTTCTGCTTCTAGTTTCACCTACAAATGTACCACTATCGAAATGTGTACCTGATACTTGGAAACAAAGAAGAAGATGAGAGTCAGTGATGGCAGTAACAGTATCACAGCAACAGATTCAGCAACAACAATTTTAGCAACGCAAATAGAACAAATAGTAATAGAAGGAACAACAACTTAGAATCCAGCAAAAACTCAAAACCAGTTTCAAAAAAATCACGCGGCCAAACAGACTGTACTCAACACAGAAACAACACTCAAATGTTTTGAATACCCAAATATAGAACAAAAAACAAGAGATTCTGACTATTTCTGCTCTTAAAACTGACGTAACAGTATCTCTGAGTAAAACATCTATTTCAAAGCACTATTCTGGTTTTCAAGAGCTTATTAAAACTGAAATTCAGTTGTAGATTGAAAACAATGGACCAATTCTTTTCTCTCTAAGATTTTTCTGATTTCAAAAACTGCTCCTTCAACTGTTCTGAAATGAACTCTTATATACAACACTGAACCCCCTTTACAACCTGTTTTTGCACTTAGCTAATTAATAGCTTATCAATCCCATGTTATTCTCTTTGTTTTTCCAATCACAAATTCAAAAGAAGTATATTCCATGATAGCCCACATGTTTCTTTCTTTTTTTTAAGATTTTAAGACAAACACTCATTCTTATACCCTTTCAGATGTAATTCTTTTCAGTTTTTTAAAGTCTAAAGTGCCTGTTTTATTCTGTAGACCACTAGTGAATGTCTAAGCATTATTTAACTCAATTAAGCATGGACAAAAATGAGTTAATTAATTCAAAACAGGTTTGACTAACATGGCTTCCATTCAGTGGATTGATTTGAATTCGGTAATTTAATAAATCCTCAACTTCGAACGTCAGAATGATATAGATAAACCAATTCACAATTAAATCCAAACAACTGACTCAATCAGAAAATGAATTAAATTGCATCAGGTTATTCTCACATTCAAGACTGTGAAACTAATCGACGATACTTATTTAGTCGACTATATATTACAACATATATAATTGATAACAAATAATCGACATACGAACAGGGGATTCACAGCTTTCGGACAAAAAAGGGAATTACGAATCTAAATATTCGACGATATTAATCGAATCGAATATGTATTTTATAACAACCACAATTTGTAACAAACAGAAACAACAATCGACCAAATAAAAGGCTTATGGAGAAGAAACAGAACGTTGGAAAAAATAGAAAAAATAACAAAACAAAACTAATAACGGATATTAATAAATAAAAATATAAGAAAGGAAGAAGAAGTACCTCAAAAGAAAAATCAGAAATCAAATGAACTTGGGACCAATTTCGGACTTGGAACTCTTGAGTCCAAACAGACCTTAATCGAGTGTTCTCAACTGAGAACACTTCGACTAAGGTCTATCGAACACCCAAAACTCTTCAATTTGGACAGAAATCCAGGCTCGGGTTTCCTAGAGTTTTTGGGCTCGGATTTGGGTTCGAGTGGTTTGGGTTTGAATTGAACTAGACCAGCTATGGTTTGGTGACGAGGGAGGCTAGGGAAGGCTATAGTGTGAGTTTGGGACCAATTGGTACTGTTTTGTATTTTGCTCGAATCTTCTGAAGATTCGAGAAGCTACGGGATGATTCGAAGTGAACGATTGACGGATTCAGGTTGGGGGTGGGCTAGTGGCTTTAGGGTTTTATTTTGGGGGCTATTGGAGTGGTTGCCGCTAGCTTAAGGGCGGTAGAGTACGCCGGCGGCGCTAGGGTTTCGAGGGAAGTCTGTTTGGCTTGGTCTCTGAGGAAGAGACGAAGGGGAGATGATTTGGGAATGAAGTGGTTTGGAGGATTCGGGGGTTATGGGTATATTGAAAGCTATCAATTAATACGAGCCGTTGGATTATAAAAATCCAAATGCTTGATCAATGGCTCTAGGGAGACGGTGTCGTTTTGGTTAATGACTGGGGCAGTCCGGATTGGGTAGCGGATCGGGTGGTTTAAACGGGTAAGGGGATGGAATCTCAGCCGTAAGATCATGCAAGATCAACGACTGGGATTACCTGGCCTGAGAACGACGTCGTCTGGCGTCTGCATGGGCAGGAAGATTTGGACCGGGTATGGAGGCGTTATTGGGCTTGGTTTCTTTTAATTGAAGTGGCCCAAATCCGATTTTATTTCTCATTCTAAACCTCTTTTATTTCTTCTTCTTGTTTTATTATTTTTTCCTTTAAATTCCTAATTTATAAAAATCCTAAAACAAAATATAAAGCTACAATTATATTAAAAGGACATTAATTGACCAAAACAATAATTAAACACACAATATCAAATATTAACTAAATAAAATCTTGCCATTAAATATTAAAATGACAAAATTACCAAAAAAATAATATTTTTTGTGATTTTCATTCCTTTTAAAAACCAAATGCGATTGAATTAATTCCTAATAGTAGAATAAAATCTTAAATTCACACGCAACATATTTTTTGTAATTTTAAGTAATAAAATAAACATTTAACAGACAAAACTACAAATAATTATTCAAGATGCCACGCAAATTTTCAAAATAAAGACGATTTGTTTTATTTTTCGATTTCTTTTGGAGTAATTATCGTGGAGCAAAAATTGCGTACTCATAATAAGCAGTCAATTATAAAATAGAAGAGAAGAAACAGATTCAATTCCATGGTGGATTCACTTACCTAAGACTCCTGTGTAATAGGAAAGTGGAAATTTTGTACTTTCAATTTTCTAAATTGGGAAATAATTTAGCGTAAATTTCCAATTTTATCTTTAACAGAAGCTATTATAGTCATCCACACAAATACTGTGGACCCCTTTTTGACATGATTATGACCACAAATTTCAAAAATATTTATTTTTTCTTAAACTTCGTGCCCAGTCAAATTCACATAAATTAAAATGGAAGGAGTATTTGTTTATAGGTTTTAACCATTTGTTTGGTAGATTTTGAAGACAAAATCTTCAAATTCCAAAAGAAGTTCTAGAGTAGTTTTTGAATTTTTTGAAGTTTTCTACTCATAGATTTTAAATTCTTTTCAAGTAAAATGCATTTCAAATGCAATTTTAAATTTCAAAAATATATTTTCAAATGATCTTCAAAAACTCATTTTTTTTTTCAAATTTCAACCAAATATATAAACGCTAGCTAGATCATTTGTTTCACTTTCGTTCGAATACATCAAAAGCTAAATTTATTATTGTAATAAAATTATACTCTCTGATTCATATATTTGATGTTTTTGCTTTTTTGTACATCTTTTAAAAAACTACCTCTTAAAAATTAAGATGGATTTTGAGTACATTACCTTAATTAAATTTGTATCTTTCTAAGTTGATAATGATAAAGAGTATAGTGATTTGTATTTTTCATGTTCGAAGCATGAACAGTCCAGGGTAATCTAGAAGCATAAAATTGATACTCTTTTTATGATGTAAAACAAAATTTATTAAAAGGAAAAAAACACTAAAATAATTTGGCCGGACGGAGAAACTGAGTTGAAGAAGAAGCCGAAAGAAATGGCTTCTTACTAGTACCACATTCACATTCTTGTTTAAGTAAAGAACACCAACATACCAAAGTGTAGTTCCAACAAATTGGGCTCGGGAGGGTATTGCGTATGCATACTTTATCCCTACCTTAAAAAACTAGAGAGATTATTTTTGATAGACCCTCGACTCAAGAAATGCATAATCACTGCAAATAGGATAAGAAAACACGACAAAGGAGAATCCGCGTAAAGAGAAACAGTAAACACAGTCAGAAAAAGATAACTGAAGCAAAAGAAATATTCTTTCCGTTTCAATTTATGTGAACCTATTTCCTTTTTAGTCCGTGCCAAAAAAGAATGAACCCTTTCCTTATAAAACAGTTTACCTTTACACAATGATTTATTAGCCACACAAAATATAAGTCCCATTTTACACCACAAGATCAAAAGTCTTCTCTCATTTCTTAAGTTCCGAACCCAGTCAAATGGGTTTAAATAAATTGAAACGGAGGGAGTATCATATAGTATTAGAAAATTAAGAAATGAAAATACGAGAATACACTAGTACTACAAGTATAGAAAAACGATGCAGGTACGAAAAAGAATTATGCTTAATGATTGTCTAACCTACTACCCTAATCTTCAATCTCCACGTCCTCCTATCAAGGGTCATGTCTTCACCAAGCTGAAGATGTATCATGTCCTGCCTAATAACCTCTCTCCAATACACTAGTACTGCATGTATAGAAAAGTAATTCAGGTACGAAAAAGAATTATGCTTGATGATTGTCTAATATACTTTCCTAATTTTCAATCTCCACACCCTCCTATCAAGGGTTATGTCCTCAGCAAGCTGAAGATGTGTCAAGTCGTGCCTAATCAACTCTCCCCAATACTTATTTAATTTACCTCTACTCTCCTTGGCCCTACCATAGCCAGCCTCTCACTCCTCTTTACTGGGGCATCTATGTCGCTCCTCCTCACATGCTCGAACCATCTCAGTCCGCTTCTCGCATATTGTCTACCACAGAGATCACTCTCACCTTATCCCAAATATTTTCATTCTTAATTGTATCTCTCCTAGTATGCCAAATGTATCCATATTATCATTCTAATTTCCAGTACTTTCATCTTATGCACATGAGAGGTCTTAATTGTCCAAGACTCCACACACCCATACAACATAATTGGTCTAACAACCATACTGTAGAACTTACCTTTAAGTCACAGTGGCACTTTATTATCACACAAGACGCCAGATGCACTTTCTTGTGTAAAACTTAAAAGAGAGAAAAGACAAATTATATTTTAAACTTTAGTATTCATCTGTATCCCTTCAAAGTATTAGCATACTCGAAATAGCATATCTAATGGTAGGAACAAGCAGCGGCAGGGACATAAAGTTCGTTAAGAGAGTAGAAATGTCAAATGTGCGGGTTGGATCAAATATCATTCGGATAAAAAATGGATAAAGAAAAAATGAATAAATTATCCTACCCGATCCATATTTAGTACGGATAAGAAATGGATTAACCAATGAATAATATGGGTAACCATATGTATACGGCTAAAATTTGGAAGACCAATTTTACGGTTGATGAGGTATTACGTAATTTTGCCTCAAAGAGCCAAGAGAATAGCTTGGGGTTCGAAGTCTTCGAGGATTTTTCGTGCCCGGTGTCATGGAAAAACGAACCGGGGCTTATCACAAGTAAATGGGAAGTTCCCTACGAGCAGTATTTATCTGACAACGCTTGCACAAACAGTGACAACCTGCACCGGGCTAATTGGGTGGTTGTACCAGCTGCTTTATGTAATAATTTGCATGTGTCATATTGAGATTTTCCCCTCATATAAATAAAGCCTTGTTATTTTTTTAATAGGATATACATGATACACTACATCCAATACAAGAACATTCTCTACTTTCAAATACAAAGATACTATCTGTTTGATTCTATTGCTTACATTTATTGTCTTGCTCATATTTGTTATACTTCATTAATCGTTCTTCATTTATTTCTCATTATTGGTTATAAAGAGCCACCAACAAATTTATCACAACTGTTAATCCTACATCGACTGCCCTTAGCCGGACATCTGGCTCGACCTCGAGGCCCCGTACACGCAAGCTCGAGGCCTCGATTTCCAGTCATTCAGTTTGATTATTACACTGTCTACATGCTATTATCTTATTTTCTAATGTTTCACTTAGCATCTATTGCCTAACAACTAGCATAGAAATAGATCACATATTTTTAGAACCACAAAATCAAATCTACTTGTAATTACCGTTTTCAAGGTAAATAGTTTGGCACTCACCGTGGGGCTAAAAATAATAGTGATTATTTTCTTGCTGGTTTACTACATAACGCGAGTTATCTTTTACACCTATTCTTGTCCAAGAATCTTTGATTTCAGGTCAAAATGTCTAACTCAGTAAATGCACATAACAATAACGGTCTCGAAAACCATAGAGAGTGTTACAACTATTCCAGGTAATGCTGTACCACCAGAAAACTCTAAGGTTGCACCAGAACCGATTCCCGTCGATATGGTATCACACAACACTCAACTCATTGACGTAAATTCCCACACCAACAGGATTATACACCAATTAAATCAAAACGACACTCGAAAAAACCTCACCTAGGAGGAAAGAGAGGAAAAAAGGGGAAGCAAAGTGGGAAAACCTCAGTATATCGTTCATATGATTATCGGGGTGGGGACAGATGTTCCCCAGGGACCTGGGATCAAGCGAATAAAGGTTTATGCGGAAGCGCAAAGGCAAACCTGGGGCTGGGCATATGAGGACATCCTCGCGTTCAGCGAAGAAGACTTCAAGACTCTGTTCCATCCACACAATGATGTGCTAGTAATCTCGTTTCTCTTAAATAACATCCAAATTAAACGTGTACTCGTGGATAAAGTTAGCTCGGCTAACGTAATTAGATCAACGGTGGTAGAACAGCTTGAATTACTCGATTAGGTCATACCTACCTTCCGAATCCTCAATGACTTCAATGTGGCCGGCGAAGCAACAGAAGGACATATCACCCTCCCGATTAACATATCCAATGCAATTAAAGCTACCAGGTTCCACGTCATTAAAAGTGACACGAGGTACAATGTATTGCTGAGTAGGCCATGGATACATAACATGAAGAAGGTACCATCGATCCTCCATCAGATGATGAAGTTTCCAACAAAGGACGGAATAAAGACAGTGTATGGAAAGCAACATGCGGTGAAGGAAATGTTCGCGGTCCATGAAGAGGTACTGAATTCTGTACACTCCACCTCAGAAGAGTTGGAAGCCAACAAACCCCCAAGGATGATGAAGAGGATTTCCTTGCTCGCTAACCTTCATTTCCCTCGAAGAATCAGATGCAACAAGGTCAACTATTGAAGAACTGGAGCAAGTTGTATTGATAGAGCATCTCCCATATCGGAAGGTATACCTGGGGACGGGATAAACCCTCGAACTCAGGAAAAAACTCATTTAATTCCTTATTAACAACATCGATTGCTTTGTACTGTCCCATTTAGACATGACAAGGATCCCACCATAGATAACTACCCATCGACTAAGTGTCAACCCCAGGTAAAAATCGGTGAAGCAAAAAAGGTGACCCCGGTCCGAGATAAAGCATGCATTCTTTAAAGATGAGGTAACGAAGCTCCTCAAGATAAGGTCTATTAGGGAAGTAAGATATCCCGAATGGATGGCCAATGTGGTGGAGTTCCCGAAAAGGGGAATAAACTAAGACTGTGGGTAGATTATAAAGATCAAAATAGGGCGTGCCCAAAGGACTCATTCCCATGGCTCAACATCGACCATTTGATCGATACCATGGCCAGCCATGAAACCCTTACTTTTCTCGATGCCTATTCTGGGTATAATCAAATTTAGATGAACCCCGAGGACAGAGAAAAAACTTCATTCATCACAAAGTACAGTACGTACTGTTACAATGTGATGCCCTTCGTGCTAAATAATGCAGGGGTCACATATTAATGCCTATTTAATAAGATGTTCGAACGTCAAATATGCAAGTTTATGGAAATTTATATTAACGACATGCTAGTTAAGTCCATGTGCGCAGAGGACCATTTGATTCATTTGTAGGAAGCATTCGATATCCTTAGAAGTTACAACATGAAATGCAATCCCAAAAAGTGCGCCTTCGGGGTAGAATCGAGAAAATTCTTAGGCTTCATGGTATCAAATAGAGGAATCAAGATCAACCCCCAAAAAATCAAATCCATCAAATAAATTACGGTGGTAAATAACGTAAAGGTCGTACAACGACTGAACGAGCGGATAACAGTCCTAGGCCGGTTCATATCAAGGTCGCCGGACAGGAGTCACCATTTATTTTCCTTTCTCAAAAAGGAAAATAACTTTGAATGGACTCCGGAATGCCAACGCGCCTTATGTTGAAGCGATACCTGACAAGCTCGCCTTTTCTCTACACCCCAAAAGAGGATGAGACATTGTATTTATACCTGGACATATCCGAGATAGCAGTAAGTGGTGTACTGGTTCGAGAAGAACAAGGTACGCAATTCCCTGATTATTATGTAAGTCGGACCCTGAGTGATGTTGAAACCAGGTATCCGCACCTGGAAAAACTAGCTCTTGCATTTATGTGCGTCCCTAAAATTGAAACCTTACTTACAATGCCATCATATTTGAGTAATAAAAACGTATCCCCTTCGAAGTGTATTGCACAAACCCGAATTATTGGGCCTACTAGTCAAATGGGCCATCAAACTCAAGGGATATGATATCGAGTATCAGCTTCGGATGGCTATAAAGTCTCAAATTTTGGCAAACTTTATAGCCGCATTCACTCCCTCTCTCGTACCCGAGGTCGAGAAAGAAATTTTTCTTAAAACAGGCACATCTTCCGGGATATGGACATTGTTCACTAACGGCGCCTCGAACGTAAGAGGGTTCGGGCTCGTCATAGTTCCAAGGCCACCTACGGGTGGCATGATTAGACAATCTATAAAAACCACAAGGTTAACTAACAATTAAGCTAAGTATGGGGCTATGATTGCAGGACTGTAATTGGCCAAAGGCCTAGGAGCTGAAGTTATTGAAGGAAAATGCAATTTCCTCCTGGTGGTAAATCAGGTAAATGGGAGATTCGAGGTTCGGGAAGACATGATGCAAAGATACTTAGAAAAAATTCAAATCACATTGCACTGCTTCAACAAATGGACCTTGGTACACATACCTCGAGAGGAGAATAGCGAAGCCGATGCACTAGCAAAACCTGGGATCGTCTGTCAAGGAAGATGACAAACTCCCTGGATCTGTTGTTCAACTATCCAAATCAAAGATCGAAGAAGACCATGCCGAGATCAACTCCACTAGCCTAACATGGGATTGGAGAAATAAATATATGGATTATTTGGAGATCGGGAAGCTACCCACAGACCCAAAAGAGTCGAGGGCCCTACGAACCAAAGCATCCTGATTTTCGCTCGACGAAAGCAGAACTCTTTACAGAAGAATTTTGATGGCCCGCTAGCAGTATGCCTGGGGCCGGGAGATACAAACTATGTGCACCGAGAGATCCACGAGCTCACCTGCGGAAATCACTCAGATGCCGATTCCTAATTCGAAAAATAATCAAGGCATGCTACTATTGGGACAGCATGGATAAGGACACCAAAGAATTCATCCGCAAATGCAACAAATGCTATATATTCTCCCTAATGATTCACCAACCCGGTGAACAAGTACATTCAGTTTTGTCGCCATGGTCGTTCATGAAATGGGGGGATGGACATCGTCGGACCTCTATCAACGGCGCCATGTATAGCTAGATTTATTTTATTTATGACTGACTACTTCTCAAAATGGGTTGAACCATAGGCCTTCAAAAAAAAAGAGAAAATAAGTCATTAATTTCATTTGGGACCATATCATGTGTCGATTCGTAATTCCTTCCGAAATAACATGTGATAACGGGAAGAAATTCATCGGAAGCAAAGTGACTCAGTTCCTCCAGGACCACAAGATCAAAAGGATCCTGCCAACACCCTACCACCCATGTGCTAACGGTCAAGCCGAGTCCACAAACAAAACCATCATTCAAAACTTAAAGAAAAAGTTGGAAAGCGCAAACGTAAGATGGAGATAAATACTACTTGAAGTGTTATGGGCATATCAAACAACTCCAAAATGAAGCACGGGGGAAACGCCTTTCTCTCTGGTGTATGGCGCCGAGGCTTTGATACCGGTCGAGGTCGGATAACCTACCGCAAGATTCCGACACACAACTGAGACCTCGAACATTGAGGCCATGACTATTCTCGAACTATTATATGAAATGCGAGAAGCCGCACTGGTCTGAATAGTCACACAAAAACAAAAGATCGAAAGATACTACAACAAGAGAAAAAATCTCCGACATTTTGGAATCAGGGACTTAGTCCTAAGGAAAGTCACCTTGAATACTCGAAATCCTAATGAAGGAAAGCTAGGTTAGAACTGGGAAGGACCGTACCGCGTCCTTGGGGTAGTTAGCAAAGGGTCCTACAAATTCGGCACCATGGAAGGCGAACAACTTCCAAGCAATTAGAATGTATCATTGCTCAAACGCTATTACTGCTAAAAGTTCAAAGGCCCTAGGTTACGAAGGCATGCGTTTCAATCTTTTCCTTCGATCGGATTTTTCATCCCAAAAAAGGGCTTTTTACTGACAAGGTTTTTAACGAGGCATCATCTATATGCTAGATAAGGAAGACTCAACAAGTATTCAAGGCTTCACTTCAATCAACCTCGAATACTGGGGGGCGTCCCACCCGGAAGGTCACCTCCTCAAAAAATCCAAGAAATGCTAAATGGGGTTCCGATAGGAAAACGATCTACCGGGCCAAACGGGCAAACAAATTGTGCATGTATAGAATAATCCATCCCATGACAGCGAACATGTATACTTGTATCAAGTAATAAAAGAATACTTTCCCCTCCGTCAAAGCATTTCACATTTCAAAGAAATTTTCTATTTTTAACAAAAGCGGATCCAGAGCCAAAAATGTCCCAAACACTCGGGGACTGGCGTCAAAAATTCGAAGCCATATGACCTCCAGGTCAAAAGCTTAGAATTCGTAAGCCCTCAACGCGGAATTATCAACTTTACATAAAATGGCTCCAGGGCCCAAAATGTCCCAAACACTCGGGAACTGGCATCAAAAACTCGAAGTCGTATGAACTCCGGGTCGAAAACTCAGAACTCCTAAGCCCTCAATCAGGCAACACTGAGTTTGCAAAAAATGGCTCCATAATCAAAACTAATCCCGAGCCCTCAGGGGTTGGCGTCAATAACTATTCAATGTCTCGGGGACTATCGCCAATCTCCACCTCATCGACTTATCAAAAACCCGAAGCAATAAGATCCCATGTGGGAAACCTCGGTCTCGTTAGACCTATATAAGGCAACAACAATATCTGTAAGATCTCAAGCAAGGCATGAACTATACTTGTACCAAGTAACAATATCTGTAAGACCTCAAGCAAGACATGAACTATACTTGTACCAAGTAACAATATCTGTAAAACCTTAAGCAAGGCACGAACTATACTTGTACCAAGTAATAATATCTGTAAGACCTCAAGCAAGGCATGAACTATACTTGTACCAAGTAACAATATCCGTAAGACCTAAAACAAGGCATGAGCTATACTTGCATCAAGTAACCAAAATGTAAGACCTTACAAAAGGCATTACCCCGACCTTAAAGTAAAGGCTATATACTCGAACTTGTAAGACCCCTAAAAAGGCATACCCTCGGTATAGACGCTAATACTATTCCATTCAGGAATTAAAAATGACCATGGTCATAAGGCTCCGGCCAAACTAGCGCGACTCGGGGATGGCCAACCATCGCTACAAAATCATAGGCCTTCAATTACTCGAAAATACTTCGAAAAGAACCGGTTCAACATCCTACCCACGACATACGCAAAAGAGCTTCGACCATGTCAACTCCAAACTATAGGTTGGCTTCGAAAAACTCAGCCACCGAGCAAAATATCTCGAGATGCTCGTTCATCGCCACATAACGACTCACAATCGAGGTTTTTATCGAACCATCGAAGAGTCAGGCAAATATAATTTCAAAAAGTCCTTAATGAGGGAAAAATAAAGCGTATATAAGAGGTCGTATCGACCCAATGTGTAAGAGTCTCTGTCGTCGTCCCATATAAAGGGTCGTACCGACCAAATGTGTAAGAGCCACTGCCACCAGCTCATTTGAGAGGTCGATCGACCTAACGCGTAAGAATGTATGAGCCAGTTTTAAATTCAAAAACTTAAGGGTTAATGAGCTCGAGGGGAAACCTGATTCGTAGACTGAACCCGAAACAATTAACTAAATACGCCTAAGAGCAAAAGCATAAGAGCCTAAGATGCCAGCTTGCATTAAAAGGTCGTACCGACCTGAGACGTGAGAATCCAAAAAATCCGCGCAAATGGCCTCGGAGCCAATGCGACAGAATTACAGGTCGACTCTCAACCATTGCAAAATGCTCGACGGTAGAAGGAACCCAATGGTCTAAATTTTGAGACCCACAACTTCGGATCAATTGCCAAATGAATGCCACAAGCCGTTCAAATGGGAAGCAGGAAAAGGTAAAATATTGACACACATATTAAAAGATTCATAAATGTACAATTCCACAGTCTACATCTAGATCCCTTACAAAGAAAGTAAAGCATTTGAAACCATTAATCTATCACCGGAGCTACGCCTTCGACGACCTCCTCAGAAAGTATGCTTTCAGCAGCTTCAGCCATAACCTCCGGGTTTCTACCGGCCTCCTCCCTTTCAGTGACCTTGCCTCCATCTTCATCACTTCCTGAGTCACTGCTCGACTCGCTTTCGGAAGGAAGCAGGGCTGCAACTTCCTATTCTAGGGTCTTTACCCTCTCAATCTCGGTGATTAAATTGACGCCCCCCACATATATATTCTCGAGCGCCTGTTTCCGAGATTCTAATCGGGCATGCTCCACTACTCGGGTCAGGCGCAACTCAGCTTCTTCGGACACCTTCCGAGCCAGAGCATTTGCAGTAGCGGGGTCTTCCCTATGCGAGGTCACGAGTGCCTCAGCCTCAGCCCAGACCTCTAATGACGTAGTAAACAACTCAGTATGGAGATCCTCATTCTTACTACACTCAGCCCTCACATCACCGAGGAAACACCCAATCAAAACCACATTTCCTTAAAGGGCATCTTTCTCGGAGATTACCGTACTCAAATACCGCTTAAGTTCGAGAATTTCGGAGTCCTTGGCTCATAGCTCCTTCCCCATAAGGACATCTTTCTCTTTTAACTTCAAAAATCGACCCCGTAGATCTTAAAAAACGAAAGTCAGTTAGACGTACAGACAAAAAACAAATGGAAGCTAGGTTACTCGTTCAGTAAGATAAGCCTTTTCCCGGGATGCCGCCTCCAAGCAATCCCGAAGGCCATAGAGTTCTTCCTCCCTTTTGGTAGAAAGAGCCCTAAGCTCATCGGCTTCTGAGGTAAGCTTCTTATGTTCGCCCTCATGGCGAGTTTGCTCGGTTTCAGAATTAATAAAACGCTTGATTATAAAGCACCTTGCCCTAGAACCATAAAAGAAATAAGGTTAGTAGGGCAAAGGTCGTGGCACCAAGCAAAATTTACGAATAAATTCCCTGCTCACATAGCATGTCTATCTCATTAAAACTAAGCAAAATTGTAGCTCAGATTCAGCCTCAAGCTCTTCCTCGAGCGCAACATAAGGCTTTTCAAACATATTTTTATCACCAACGAGCGTTCCCACGCCGAGAGACTCTGTATTGAGGGTATCTTGCATCTCCCTGGGAGGAAAAGCTGATTCCAAAGGGGAATCGCCCACTTCAACTGCCTCGACTGGGTCAATCGGGGTTGTCTCTTTCCTCCGAAGAGCTTCAGAATTGGGATCCCCTAGATCGCCTACAACCGCACCTCGGCTCGAGGGAAATTTCGGCCATCGATCGGCTCGGCGATAGCGTCCGATACACCCTTCCATGCCTCTTAAGCCCGAGGCGGGGCAACAACGGAACCAAGCCGCGATTCAGGAGCCGCCAACTCAATAGTATGTGAAACAGTAAAATCCTCGCCCCCTTCGGGTGCTGTCAATGGATCATCTTTCTTTTAGCCTCCATCTCGGGGGCTCCATGAAGCTTCTGGAATTAAGGATGTTGAATCATCCTTAGGATCTTCCATTCTACTTTTCTTGGATTTCGGAGGATAAGTCGACGATCCCCCTCATTTTCTCCTATTTTCGTCGGGTGTTGGAGCACCCGCTTCACCAGGCAGAGTTTCTCTTATCAAGAAGACCTCCACTAGACCTGCCCAAATACAGAAACAAGAACGGGGAATTAGAACTCAATTAACAGCAACTTTTGTAAAACTGAAACTATAGCAGAGAATGAAGTCCTACCGTGATCCTTGGCTTCCCATTGAGCCATCGATACATCACGCCGCACGCGCTCTACATATGGGCAAATCGAGTCTAGTTTAGCTACCCATCCTGAAAGATTCCTTACCGCATCAGGGTATGCCACGACAGTTGTATCAGCAGAAGAAGTCAGTTCATGAGGAAATGTATTCGAAAGAAAGAAATGGGCAGTTAATTAAGTATGTTTACTTACGCTTCATGTTCCATATTTCGGGGAACGACATCCTCTCTGCGAGGATCAAGTTTGAAGTCCTAACTCGGACGAAATGACTCATCCACCCCCGTTCCCGATCTCGTCGGTACAAGCAAAGAGGGCCGTCGAGGCCCAGCATCAGAGCTTAATCAAGCCCCCACGAAAGAGTCGGGGACTATACATTCTGATCAAATGGTCAAGGGTGAAAGGCATCCCCTTAATCATATTCGCGCAATACTTGGTCATGTAAACGATACGCCAGAATGACAGACGAATTTGGCTGAGAGTTACTTGATATCGTTCGCAAAGTCGAGGAACAGAGGGTCTATCGAAGGCATGGATGGCACCGCGGGCCGAGGGTAAATAGATAAGAATACACACAGAGGAAGTCGGCCTTATAC
This sequence comes from Nicotiana benthamiana, assembly GCA_034376525.1. Taxonomy (NCBI): domain Eukaryota; kingdom Viridiplantae; phylum Streptophyta; class Magnoliopsida; order Solanales; family Solanaceae; genus Nicotiana; species Nicotiana benthamiana. Next base: position 44,970,078 of record CM067333.1, on the reverse strand, counting down.
GTCGTTACATCTTCCCCCGAGAAAGAACCTCCACTAACACCGCATCTCCCCAGCGACAATCGATTTTCACCTTCTCGATGTCCATTATTAAACTGATGTATCGGGACGTGGGTTCGCATCGCCCTAACTTCGAAAAAGGTCTCTCGACCTTAAAATCAGAGGTCGTCTCAAAGGCCTCTAGAGCACATTCTCCAGCACTAGGCGACATTGTTGCTTTACCCTCAGAGGAGAGCGTGGAAGAGGGAGGCACATCTTCCTGAGGGATAAGGGTGGAAGTGTTCGACACTTTTACTAAAGGATCACAAAGAAGAAACGAAAAATCGCATTTCAGGAAAGACATAAGAGAGAGGTAAGAGGAAAGAAAAACTCTGTTGGGGCGAAGAAATGAGTATTTATAGAATCCTAACATGTGCGATTGGAGCAGACCAAAGGACAGCCAACCACTATAATTAATTCGAAGATTTTGAGGATTGTGTGGATGCAACCTTTAGAAGCCTTGTTTATTACATCAGTCACTTGGCAGGCACAACTATTTGCTTCGATGGAAGCGCCAGAGGGGCAAGATCTCGAAGACATTTCTCCTCGCTCTACTCTGAGAAACACGAGGACTATTTGTATACGGCTAAAATTAGGAATATCAATTTTACGGTCGACAAGGCATTACGTAATTTCGCCTCGAAGGCCCGGAGAATAGCTCGGGGTTCGAAGTCTTCGAGGATTCTTCATGCCCGATGTTGGGGCAGAACGAACCGAGGCTTATCACAAGTAAGCGAGAAGTTCCCTAGGAGCAGTATTTTTCTGACAACACCTGCACAAACAGTGACAGTCTGCACCAGGTTGATTGGGTGGTTGTACCAGCTACTTTATGTAATAATTACGCATGTGTCATATTGAGATTTTCCCATTATATATAAAGGGGACCATTGTCATTTTTGTAATAGGATATACATTACACACTACATTCAATACAAGAATATTTTGTGCTCTCTAATTCAAACATACTCTCTGTTTGATCTTATTGCTTACATTTATTGTCTTGCCCATATTTCTTACACTTCGTTAATCGTTCTTCATTTATTGCTCATTATTGGTCATAACGAGCCGCCATAAAATTTATCACAATTGTTAATCCTCCATCGACTGCCCTTAGCCGGGCATCCAACTCGACCTAGAGGCTCCGTATACACAAGCTCGATGCCCCGATTTCCAACCATTCGGTTTGATTATTGCACTGTCTACAAGCTATTATCTTATTTTCTAATCTTTCACTTAGCATCTATGCCAAACAACTATCATAAAATTAGATCACATATTTTTAGAACCACAAAATCAAATCTAATTGTAATTACCGTTTTCAAGGTAAATACCATATTATCCATGACTTATTGCATATGATCAGTTTTGAAAGAATTCTTAGTTTCTTTAACTTGAGAAATCCCCAATTTGAGGCTTTATAAATGTGAAAATTAGACTCAATTGATTACCCGCTGGCTATCCATTTTCTAAATGGATAACATGGTTCTTATCCATATTAAACCCGTTTTTAAAAGATTTATTATCTAACTCATTTTTAGTGGACAATATGGATGGTTAACGATTTTCTTTGAATCATTTTGCCACGAGTACAAAAAATGGCTCTTTTATAATAATAGGATAGAACAATATATATAAGAATTCATTTATATATACATGTATAATATTTCAGAGAAGAGGATTCAGATTGCTGTATCATTAGCTCGAAGTGCAGTAATCCCAAACGGATGTGCTCAGCCCGGTAACTGTGAAATTACTTGGCTCTTGAATTGAAGTGATGAGGTCTGGATTGACTAAAGGAACCCTTCCAAATAAGAATGAAGAACTACAGCTCAGATTCAACACAAGGAACAAATACAACGGAAAATGATGTTGTCTAGTTAGCAAAACTCACATTTATCTGCCAAAACTTCGGGTGGATGTTTGCCATGTCGTAACCAAATTCAATTCGAATCAAGCAGCATAGTTCAGAGAGTCAGACAGTGTTCCTATGAGTTAAACATGAGTTACTACTCAGAAAAGCTATATAAGAAAACCGTTTTATCGGCCAAACAAGGAAAAAAGCAAACGCCCATCGCTGCTTATACTTGACCATGATGCCATTCAATTGTAACCTCACCCTTTGGTAAAGCCCAGATGAACCAACTCTGACTAGCATCTTACGCTGATCGAGTTGAGGTTTGCAATGGAAATGAAGGAAGTTCACTTCTGAAAACAAGCTGTCAACTTTTGCATAATGACAGTTTCCACATTCAAATTGCCAGGGAAAGCTCAGGGCACTTAAAAGATGGTTTGGCTGAAGCATAACCTGTCTCCATTCATGAAAATAAAACCAGCGTCAACTGTTTTTTCTTTTTGTTCCTCTTTCATTTCTAAAGTAAGAAGAACAATAAATCTAAATAGTCGCATCGATACTCTCAAGCCCAAGGATCAAAGTACACCCCTTCGTCGAACTTCATGGTACACAAGCCAATATGAAACATTTTAACTAAAGCACACATTCTCATTGACTAAACGAGAGCATGTTATCCAAACAGCAATCATAACGGTCACCCTTCGTCATCGTCATCCAGTATCATTCCGACGTTGACATAGACAACATCAATGAGATGAAGGATGAAAACCACATATAACACAACAAAAGGAAGTTCAAAAACGAATAGACAAGTGCAACAGAAAAGACACATAAATGCCATACTTGCTGAAGCTAATGGCAGGGTTGCAGGACTGATTGTTTTATTTCTTTTAGATATAGAATCTTACATTGATATACTAGTGTAAATTTGCAACAACGGCAACAGATTTTGGAGCCTTTAGTTTAAGCTACATAACGTGGGTGTAACAGACATGCTAACCGTAAACAACTAAAATCATGTCATACTTCATATCATAGTTGGCTGTTATAATAAAGCTCATTTCATAAACAAACAGCAATCCAGGTTGTTGATTCAAGTTTCTTTCATTTGCTTTATATCTAACAGCTATATGCAGTTAGTTAGCATAAGAGATCAATCCATCAAGAAGATTTCATTCTTTCCTTTTAATCTTCTTTTCTTTTTCACAATGTTTCTTGTATTTACCAGCATTAGACATTGTAGGCTTATCATGGGAATCAGATGAGGAAAGGGCAAAAGACAGATATTTTGTAAAATAAACCGGGATAGCAGGAGGACAGCGAACCGTGTTACAAGGAAAAGCGTCATGAAAGAAGGAAAGAAATGAACAAAGAGAATGAACTTCAAACATAGGAATGCACTATAACTATGGCGGCGAAGAAGCCATCAAAGGGTGTGGTGGAATGGTAAAGGTACCTTTATCCTTAATTGGAGTTCTCGAGTTCTGGCCCGGGGAATAGAGTCCTCTTTTGGTAGAGCGCTATAAAGCCTCAATAGTGTGTTTTCTATAGCACAAATCTAAATTAGTTGGCCTTGCGGGTTGCAGACACCAATGATTAAACCCACAAAAAAGAACACACACAACAAAGAAATCTATGACGGCAAAGAAGCTAATGGAAAATTAAATTAAGGAAAAGAAATTGGTTTAAAATAGGCCGGTCTATCATATATTTATGTAGAACAGGAGGCATAACAAGAGCTCTTTACAATTTCTCCCACGCATAACAGCTCACAGAACAAATAGGAGTAATGCAAATGATTCTTTTTTGGATAAGTCAAAAGTTTTCATTAGATATTGTAACTACAACCAGGGGCCAATAGTAATCCATGGAATCAAATAAGACACTTGCCACTAGGAAAAAAAAAATAGATTGAGAACACAACCAATTAAAAGAAGAGAAAAACAAGAGGAAGAGGTTGACTCATGGGTCTTAGGCATTCACCACAATGTTGATTTCGTTCTATTTGTTTTAGTGAAGATACAACAAACACCGTATTTAGTAAAATATTGAAGAGAATAGAACAAATCAAAAACTAGTTATATTTCAGGAAAAAAAGAAAGAAGAGACAAAACATTTGTGTGCCGAACTTTCGGCTGAGGCACCAAGAAATCAAACAGAGGCCTCCCCTAAAAAGTTAAATAAATAATTGCCCTTCATTGGATAATCGGTTTTCTGAATTGACTGAAACTATATCTTAGACATTCAAAAGGATGAAAACCGGAACCAATTTTCCATCAGAATATATATGTCATCAGACCTCAAACCACGTTCCCTAATTGTTAAAGGCAAATGAAACTTGTAGAAGACATTTAACAATCGAAAGAAGAAACATGTAATAGACAAATTCATGCATAAAAAATATGATCACTGATTCCAGAATGCAAAAACTTAGAAAGGGGGAAATACCAAATGACTTGTCTCATATTATTCTGCTAAAAACAAAATTCTCATCATCATCTTTCAGATAATTTGTTTCAGAAATTCTCACCTAAAACAAAATTCTCATCAAGTAGCAATGGCTGTCTTTTTCTTCGCTTTCTTGCTGTCAAGAGTTGTATCCTTTCCGATGATCATTCTTCTTAGAATATCTGCTTGCTTTGTGTTTCCCTCTTGATTGAGGCTCTTAATCAACTCCTCACAACTCTTGTGATCTTTAACTCCGCCTTTTTCCATCATCTTGCACAACATAGAATAAGCATTAAGTGTCTTTCCAGCAGCTACAAGAGAATCCAGCACCTTATCATAGCTTGAAAAGTCTATGGTACAATCTCTCTCTAAACCAAAATCTAACAGCTTTAGAGCAGCAGCTGTTTTTCCTTTGTCACATAAGGCGGACAAGAGACCGTCAATATCAGGTGAGAGACTGCTGTGTAACAACAATTCAATTCTTCCAAGGGCCTCCTCAACATGGCCCCTCATTAGGAGGGCTTCCAAGATATTCGATATTAAATCCATGTGCTCTTTCACTCCCTTCTCCAACATAATCTTCATCACTCGACTTGCTGTTTGAACCCTTCCATCTCCCATCAGGCTCTCCATCACTGATCTATACAACAATGAGTCGGGTTCATGTCCCTGTTCAAGCATATTGTCCAAAGCAGCTTTAGCATCAGCAGGCTCCCCTTTCTTCAGATAGCTCTCAACAAGTGACTTGTGAGCAATACCATCAGAAAGAACCTTTCTCCTGCCCATAATCTTCAGAATTTCAAAGGCCGAATCAGGAGCCCCTTCTCTTGAGTGCCCACAGACAAGATTGTTAAAGGCAACAGGATCTTGAATCCCAATTTTCATCAACTGTCTAAATAGAGTTTCAGCCTTACTTGTCTGGCCATTATTGCATAGGTAATCAATAATCAGATTATATGCACTTGGTTCCATAGGCAAACTACTACTCAAGATGATTTCTTTCTCAATAAGCTTATCCAGCAATTTGACAGCTCGATCGTAGACACCAGCCTTGCAGAAATTCTCAATTAAGACACCATAATGCCCAGCCTCTGTGGGAACACTCAACCTGATCATAGCATTCAGAACATCGGCTGCAGCATCTAAATCACCTGCCTCACACTGTCCAGAGATTAATCTTATGAATACAGAGTTATCCTTTGGTGCAATATACTTCTCTTCCATGTCCTTCAAAATCATCCTAGCTTCAGACATTTTCCGTCCCTCACATAGACAAGGCAACAGTGTTGAGTACGTAATGGCATTCGGTTTAATACCAAAATTCTTCATCTCTTCAAACAATCTCAATGCATCATCTACTCGCCCAACCAAACTATATCCTTTTATCAGGGTGGTATAACTGATCACATTCGGTTCTATATTCCTCGCCTTCATTTCCACAAAGTACTTCTCGGATACTTCAATTTTCTTAGCCCGGTTATAGCCATTAATCATAGTATTATAAGTCACTACATTAGGACTAATCTCCCTACTCTTCATAGCCTCAAAGAACCTAATCGCAGTATCCAGCTTAGACGATAAAAAGAAACCCCAAATCAACAGATTATACGTGTGCGTAGTCGGCTCAATACCCTCATTAACCATCTTATTGAAATACCTCTTGGCCATCATATATCGCCCTCGACGCGTTATCACATTAAACAAAGCATTATACGATTTAATGGTCCTTTCAACACCTAACTCTTCCATTTTCTGAAACAACTTAACACTCTCTTGAACAATCCCAGCTTTACCATAACTATCAATCATCAAAACCCATAAATCCTCATCCCAATCAACGCCCTTATTAGGCATATCAAGAAGTATACACCTAGCATGATTAAGCTTCTCAGACCTACCAAGAATCTGAATAATCTTGAAATGGGTTTCTCTGTCATGCCTAAAAAGACCGGATCTTTCTACCCATCTAAAGAACTGTAACGCGTGTTCAGAGTTTTTCGCATTGTGTAACACATTGTAAACAAGTTCATGGTCAAATGAAGGAACAAGATTCCTAATGGAGTTCTGAAGGCGTGTAGTCCACACGCGAGTAGACATCATTCTGCATATGAGATCTTCTACTTTTTCTGGGGTTTTAGGATTGTGAGTTGTCGGAATTCGGGTGCTCGGGTCCGGGTTGTTGAGGGATTCGGAGCTGTAGAAGAAGGATGTTGATCTTGGTGAAATAGTGGAGAGTTTTTTCGGTTTGAAACGAAACAGAGAAGACATTTTTGCTGATCTGCTGTTGTGCGATTGAGAAGCGGCTCTAGGGTTCAGCCAGGTGAAGTCACTGACTAATATATATAAAAAGCCGAAATCCGAACTAATATATATTTAAATTTTAGTATGTATTTAAAATTTGATAAGAGTTAATATTGAGTGAGTTAATAAAAATTTTCTCAGATTAACTTTAAACATAATTCTATTTTTCTTCTTTCATGCATAAGCTCTTTCTCATGTTTCTCGCGATTTTACCTTTAAAAGTTCAACTTGGCCCTTATTTGGCCATAAATTTTTTCAAATTTAATTTGAAATTTATTTTCAAATCCCATATTTGATCATAAATTTGACCAACATTTTGGTCAAAACTCAAATCACATATTTAAAATCTCAAATTCAGCTAATAAGCCGAATATGGGCCAAATAGTAACAGTGTAGTTTTTCCAAATTTTCAATATTACCCCAAACTTTTTTATTTTATAAAAAAATTCACATTTATTAAGGCCCACATGTATATACAAGATAGCAAGTTTATTTGCATGGTACTGTTGGATATTTTTTTATAATTTTTAGAACTTGTGGGTGTAAGTTAGCCCCCATATTTTTTCAAATAAAAAGAGAAATATGTTCTGAAATAATATTTTCAAACACATTTTCATCTTCAAATTATACTTCACTCAAATCAGACTTTTCAAAATAAATTTGAAATTTATGGCCAAAGCTAGCTTAGATTCTCTAATTAGCTATCCATACATAAGAAAGCTAAGTTATTTTATTTCTCATCTTTTTACCTAAGAAATCCCCCAGCAAATATCGAAAGGTTCAAAACTCAATAAATAATGAACTCATCCCTTTATTATTTTCACTTATTATCATATTTTTGTACTATTGAATAGAATTTAATACGATAACGTGCATCTAACTCAAAAAATATGCATTGCGCTTTCACTATTAAATTAAAGTCATGCAAGTTTTTTTATCTCTCATTATTATATGAACTAGTGAACTTGTGTCGCTTCACACTATTATAAAGAATTTTTATATTTATGAAATGAATTGTTTCCAATATTTAAATGATTAAAAAAATAAAACAATAAGTTGTGAAGAGCTATTTTATGTATGTCCTAGTTCTTTCTAGCATATTTGGTTTAACAAAGGAAAGGAAAAACATAAAGAAAAGAGAAATTTAATTATTTATTTGTCGTATATGATATTCATAATTTATTTTGTTGTTTGTTTAGTATAGTGCGAAGAAAAATAAAAGAGAAGGTTTCTTCATATGTATCTAACTTAGAAGTAATATAAAAGTTTGAAATTAGTAAATAAATTCTCTTCTACTTTTCTTGTGTTTAGTTTCTTAATGAAACATTGTTTCAATTTTCATCCTTCCTTTTATTTTTTACCTCAACCAAAGATAGTTCTAATTCATACTATTATATGATATTCGATAGAAATTTGTTTTAAATCCTTTACTTTTGAGATTTTAACCGTTGAGATTAGATTAATACTTTATTAGCACATTAATTATGTGTTTGTTCTAAATTGTTATTACTTGCTCCTTGTTCTACTTAATATATTTTTTCGGTTCTCATATTTTCCCTTTTGTTTCTTCCTCTGTCTTTTTATTTTCATATTCTTTCTTCTTACCTCTTAGTACCCGTCACATATTCAAGAAAAAGCTAAACTCACTTCTCTAAATATTGGCAAAAACTTTTTTCCTTCAAAATTAAAATAACATCCTAAAAGTATTCCTTTGTACTATTTCAAAATAAACTCCACCAATTAAAATATTTTATAATCTTCTGTCATATAAGACCCCCAAAAGCAAAAAGGTAGAAAACTGAGAGACAATTATGTTTGAAGTTCACTTGCGCGAGAAAAGAATAGATTAATGATAAATTTTAAGCGAAATTTTCTTGTTCAACTTATCCATTGATGTCTTGTTTTCAATATGTAATTTTTTGAACTTCTTGTCCCCTTAGTTTATAAATCATTAATGAAGATTCTAGCACAATGAGACCATTCAAGAGCATCTTATAAAAATCAATCATCACTAAAGTGATGTTAAGAATGTAAAATATTTTTTGTCCAAGGAAAAATCATCAAAATCAAGCGGGAATTTGTAATAGTAATTGTATTACTGCACACTTGGCAATTTAACAAAAACCACAAGTTTGACAATTAATAAAAAATTACAAGTATAGTTTGCGATCATTTAACTCATCATCCTATGCCTCACGATCAACCAAATATATCATGTTGCTATATGTTTAGGCCATGGCCAAAGAAAATCACATGGTCCAATTGAGAGCTACCATATAAAGATTACAAAAATTTTGTATTGCTGGAAATATCTCCTACTTTGTTTTGGTTTCCCACCAGGTGTCCGGTATTTGTATTGGAGCCCGACTATATTCGGATTCACACCGTGTATGGCCCATTTCCGGAGAAAATACTCCCTACCAAGGATTTTTTCATACTCAGGGCTCGAACACGAGATCTTTAGTTAAGGGAAGAGCAGTCTCGTTCACTGCACCACATCCTTTGATGGTATATCTCCTACTTTAAATTTTTCAAAGAGCTTCTTTTCCTATACAAAAAGAGAATAAGGAATTATACATTTTTTAAATAAAAATATTAATTTAGCAAGAATATAAAAATTAGCATGAAAGAAAGAGATAAAAAAAATATTAACTTATAAAAATCTCATAGCAAATATAAAAATTAGCATGAAAGAGAGAGAGAAAAGAGCTTCTTATCCTATACAAAAAGAGAATAAGGAATTATACATTTTTTAAATAAAAAATATTAATTTATAAAAATCTCCTAGCAAGAATATAAAAATTAGCATGAAAGAAAGAGATAAAAAAAAAATATTAACTTATAAAAATCTCATAGCAAAAAATATAAAAATTAGCATGAAAAAGAGAGAGAGAAAGAGCTGGCACAAATAAAGGATTCGCACAAATAAACTACTCTAGAGTACCAAAGCGTCAAGTTATGCCCCTAGAGAGAATAGGGTTAAACGTTACCAAGGCCAAGTTGCAACAATCTAAGAGTGAACAGAAATTTAATTCTTTCTCAAAATAATATAGGATCCACCTCCCTTGCGATTAAACTAGTTACCAATTGTGGAAATTTGAGAATACAATAGCCTTCATCGTCTTTGCTATTTAAAGTGAGGGAGGTTTGAGTCTTCCATGATCATGGTAAGTAAACCATTTTCTTTGTTCGCTTCACATTTTTTAATTTGCACACTAAGGAAATCAAACGAAAGTTGAAAATAATCATCATGGGATCACGTCTATAATACATAATTTATTGTTTACCGAGAAAATAGTAACAATAATTAAATTTATAAATGAGATTCTAAAAATACGTAATTTATTTCCGAGCTAGTTTGTGAGGGTGATTAGTGTTGAAATGTGAAGTAAAGCGGTAAAGATCAAGTTAAACGAAGCGATAATCGAACCAGTAAGGGAACGTTTCCCGCGCGCAGAGCCAACCAGTGGATACATCGGAATCGAGCCTCGAGCCTATCTTGGACCTATCGATTGTTGTCAGGAAGGGGATAAAAAGTAAACATATAGATAAACAAGGCTTTATACTATCGATACTAAGCAAAATTACGAAGAACAAGCAAGGAAATAGTAAAGTGCTAAGGAGACCTCGAGGTCGATGAAGACAAATAGCTTAGAAGAAAGAGAGAGAGAGAGAAATATTATTGCATTTGTGGAGAAGTGAAGCAACATCAATTCCTTACAAGGTAAGGTGAGTCCCCCTTATATAGGCGAGGGGACTCGGTATAGTACATGTGTATCAATTGCAAGAGTACAAAGATGGGACGTCTTGACGCAAGACCTCACAGCAGGCTCTAGACAGGCCAGACCTGTCTGGTGTAGCCATGTGCCTAGGAGACTCCTTCTTTAATCCCGATTTCGGACCTTGCTTCCTTCCAGTACTTCATCGATCCATGAGGCTAAGCACTCAGTCACGGCTTCCCACTCTCGGGGTCTCGGAAAAGAGCCTTCGAAGCGTCTTGATAGCAAAAAATGAAGCCTTCTAATTTTTCTACGTACAGATAGTCTCCACGTTTCCTATGACGAAGTGATGGAAAATTATTCTGACACTCGACTCCTCGAGCTCTCTTTGACAATATTATGCTGGCGATTCAGATCGAGGCGCAGTCTTTTGTAACAGACAACGTATCTCATAGGTCCCTGCTCGATGCCTTATCGTTTCCGCTTCTCAAGGCAAAAAACACTGCCGCCGATTCATTTTTTCAATGAAGCAATAAGTGCACCCGTCGGTCAATCTTCTAGAGCATTGATGACTATGTCGTTTTTCCTTATAAATAAGGGCATTTTGTGGCATTGCTTCCTCCATTTCAGTACTTCCGTTGGCATACTTTGCTTCTTCCTTCCCGTCATCTTCTTTTTCTCTTGATCACTATGATGGAAGCTTTCTGTATCAAGGCTATTTGGAGGAGTTCCTTCAGACTGTGTCGAGGCCATCTGTCGAGGCCTCCCTTTGTTGGACATAAACACGCCGTCCCGATATTGTTGTGGTCGTTGGCACATTGGCCGCTACAGCTATCGTTGGCCCGGGATGCTGATGGATGGAGAGTTAGTTCACCTTTGCGAAGGAGGCCGTTTAGAATATACACCACTGCTCACTCTTCTACCTAGGCCTGGTGTGGCACTTTATCCATTGGGCTCTTTCTCCCACAAGGGATAAAGTGGCACCATCGGCTGTCGAGGTAGGGGCTCACCGAGTTTTCACCTTTGGCTTCGGCGGGCCATGTCTCTTTTCTCTGCCTCCTCTGCGCCCCTTCCTTTTTATCTTCTTCATCTTCTCCAGTGAGGACCCCTCAGGAGATCGAGCTGGGAACCTATGGGAGGTGGATATAGAAGGAGTCACCCTCAAGCATATGTGCTTTGAGGGTGAGGAACTCGGGGATGCTGATACCAGAGTTGAGCCCACTAGGGTGGATCGAGCTCCTGGTTTTCATCATATGTACATCCTCCCGTTCCTCTACTTCGGGTGTAGATTCTTGTAGCCCTTTTTACTTTGTATGTAGTGACCCTCTGGGGCTTTGTAATCGAACACCGTGACCCTTCGGGGGCTATTGTACTTGAATATTTCATAAATGAGAAATGAACTTTCTTTTGAGTTTTCTCTATTTCTATGATGTCGTCATGCCTTCTGAGTCTCTTCGAATGTATCTTTCATGTTGTTGATTTCTGATATTTAACTTGGACCTAAGTGTTTATTCTTACCCTTTGTTGATCGATATGGCTCTTTTCTGAATCTTCATTGAGCTTCGGACCAATCTTGAACTGAGGGATCTTTGGTTTGTTCGAAGATCACGCATCGAGTTCCAGGGCCTTCGGCGGCACTACAACGGATGTAGGTTGTCTTCAGGTACCCGGGGGTCGCTGTTAGTCTTGATGTATATTGCCTCCCCGGAGCATATAAGATAGACTTCTGCAGAGGAGATTGCGTGTAATTGGGCGCTTCTTCAGGCCTTTGTGTAGCTTTCGCTATCGGAGGTTCCTGCATTTACCCTTCTCCTTTAGAGAGAGTGATTTGGGGGATCAGTTGCTTGCTTCGCACTAAGCACTGACCGCTGAGAGCTCATTGAGGCTCGACCTCTTTAGGATGGGATTTCCTATCAAAAAGTGCTGCTCCGAGCATGGAGATGGTATGAACGACTCTTCAAATCATGACTCTTCGAATTATAACTCGCCCTAGTCTCCAGCTAATTGACAAGGCTCTTCCCCGATCCTTTTGTCATACTTCAGATTGATGGAGGACCGATCAGATAATGTCGAGCTATTAGGGCCTGCTAATTTTCTTATAGATCACGCGTCAGATACCGGGGCCTTCGGGAATGCTACCCTTGATGAAGTTCATCTTCGGGTGCCTCGGTGGGCTCCGCTGATTTTGATGTGGATAACTCTTTTAGAGAGGGTAAGGTTTATTTTCGCTTGAGGGGTTTGCCTGTATTTGGGTCCCTCGTGGAGCTTTGGCGATCGAGGCTTCCAGGATTTTACTCCTTTGGAGAGGGGATCGCGAGCTCGAGCATTTGAATTGCGTCTAGTACCGGTGCTTCGGAGCTCATCGCGACCCTATTTCTTAGGGTCTGGGCTCCAAGTGTGAAATGATGCGTGGAGATAATTCGTGCAGTCCATTGAGCTTTGTCATATGTTGGAAGATGTTCCCTAGGTCGGGAACCGACCTGTTGATTTGTATCGAGGCTATTGGCTTCCTGGAGCTTTCCCCGAGCAGGAAACTCCCCGCTGCCTCCTGCATATATGAGCGGTGGCTTTGGCCTTTTTGCGATACTTCATTACTTTTGGGTAGTTGTTCTTTTGTTTCGGCATAGGGCTCTCTATCTCTTAAAGCACGAAAAGTGTTGATACTTGCCTTTGCTTTATTTGTAAGTTCTGCCACAGTCATGGCGACCACATTAGAACTGATATGGAAGAGGGCGGAGAATTATGTTCTGGCATTAGGGAGTCGAATGATTTTGATCTGGAGATGGCGTCCTTGATAAAAGAGGGACACCTAGAGATGGTGAGGCGATACTATGGGTGGAGCAAAGGGGTGACACTGTGGGTGCTTTCCCTAGGTAAAGGCATCGCGGATTTTGCCGATGGGTTTCTGAATGTGGACCTATACCCCCTTTGCATTCGTCCCCCATAATACAGTTGTGCTTGACTTTTGTTTTAAGTATTCGGTTACTCTGGTGCAGATTCATCCGTCTTTTTGGCGAACGGTGCTGATGATGAGATTCTTTGGAGAAAGCCGGGCTCGAGTTCACACTTGATCATCTCATCAGGCTATATCAGCCTTTTCATCATTGAGACCTGCTGACCTTGAGGGGGAGAAGATCGAGAGTGGACCAGTTGGTTCGTCTGAGTCCAGACGATCGATATTATCCCTGTAGAGTTTCTGCCATTCCCAGAGGGTGGAATCATGCACGTAAGTGAGGCGCTTGGTCGCTCTTTCAGATTTTTTCTATGGTTAAAATCGGCCAAATATCAATGCCATTTCTTTTGTTGCAGCGACATCGTGGATGTCGGGCCAAATTCATGATCTATCGAGCTGGGTTAGGAGGTTGGTGATCTGTTCATCTTGCGATAAATGCAGGTGATGAGCTATGTCTAGCGCCAGGTGGGGAGGTGAACATCAAGGTACGTGCGTATGTTGTTTTTCTCTTGCTGGCATATATTCGAGGTAACATTTTCCTATCTCATTTGTGCTGGATTCATTGTTTATAGATATTGGGTGGTTCCTTAGGGTGAGGCATCACTTTTCCAGAGAACAGACAGTGTCGTTGTCCTCCAAGCCGAGAGATGTCAATAACAAGAGGGACCGGAGCCCACAATGCGAAGGAGCCTTTAGTGGTGTTGGCCGGGCTCGTATTTTTTAGGACGGGGCATCGCTCGAGTATACTATTCCCGGGGGTCCTGTTCCCCAGCAAACGGATCTCTTGACGAGCGCGTTGTGCGCGGGGCCATCTCTTATGGGGCGCAGGGGTAGGACTAATAGGATCATATTCTGATCTGGAGGAAATGTGTCGTCTTCACTTTTCGGTGAGTTTGTGCATCGTTTTCCTGTATCTCGTATCTTCCTCCTCTCATTGAATCTTTCATGTGCAGGCCTGTGACAAGCTTAATGTAACAATTCCACATGTCATTTTTAGAATTTACGCCCCGATACCCTATTAACTACTTTCCCTAAGTTCATTTCTGCTATTTTAGTTTGCCGGGACGTTCGGTGTTGGGTTTTGGAGAATTTTGGGACACTTAGTCCCTAAATGAGAGCTTAAGTTTTGGAAAGTTGTCCGTAGTTGTAACAATGTGAATATGACCTCGGAATGGAAATCCAATGGTTCTGTTAGCTTGGTTAGGTGATTTTGGGGTTGGGAGCTTGTTCGAAATGCATTTTGGAAGTCCGTAGCTAATTTAGACTAGTAATGCCGAAGTTTGAATTTTTGAAGTTTCCGGTGCTATAGTGAGTTTTTTATCCGAGAGTCGGAATGGAGTTCCTGAAGTTATAATAGCTGTGCCATGTCATTTGGGATGTATGTGCAATATTTTAAGTCATTCGGACGTGTTTTGATTAGGTTTTTGATCGAAAGTGTATTTTCATGAAATTTGAAGTTCTTAGGCTCATATCCTTAATTAATTCGGGTTTCCTGCATTGTTTAGGTGGCTTAAGGATTTGTAAAAGTTTGAATGATGTTATGGGATATGTTCGTAGGTTTGGTTGAGGTCCCGGGGGCCTCGGGTGTGTTTCGGATGCTCAACGGAGCATTTTGGAGTTGTGAAAAGTTGCAGAAAATCCTTCAGCAGTTGTAGGTCCAATTCCTTCTTCGCGTTCGCGTAGCTCTGACCTTCTTCTTCTTCTTCGCGTTTGTGTCCTCCTCCACACGTTCGCGTAGTGTAATCTTAGGGGGAGGACCATTTATCCCTACGTGTTCGCGACATGTCATCCCGTGTTCGTGAAGCTTGGCATTTTTCTCCTTCGCATTCGCAGCCAAGCCATCGCGTTCGCGTAGTTCCATTTGGCTCTAAGGGCTAAGCCCATTTCCTCCATCGTGTTCGTGTACCTCTAGTTGCATTCGTGTAGCTTCATCAGCCCAGACCTTCACATTTGCATGCTGTCCCTCGCGTTCGTGAAGGGCAATTTTTCAGCCTTAACTTTTTCTTCTTCGCGAACGCGAGCCTACTTCCGCGTTCGCGATGCATTAAATGATGGACAGTTACACACAATTCAAAATCGAGGGTTAGCCATTTTTCTCAAAAAGCAAGCTTGGGAGATTGGATTTGGGAGATATTTCGAGGGCAACGACTGGATAATGATTCTCTACTCCCTTATGCTTAAAACCCACTAATCTAATTACAAATTCCTCCTTAATTTCGGATTTTTAAATGAAAAATGAGTAAAACTTCATAGACCAAATTATTTAGTTTTGAGTGGGTGTTTGGCTTTCGATTTAAGAGATCTTTATATGGATAGACTCGTGAGAGTACGGGGGTTCGCAAAATGTAAAATTTATATGATTCTGAGACGTTGGCATGAGGGGCATTTTGGTTATTTTATCTAATTTCGTTCCTTAGCTTTGAATTAAATAGTAGAATTAGTTACTTGAGATGTTATGTATGATATGTAATTGAATTGAATTGACTTGAGCCATTTGGAGTTGGATACTCGTGGCAAAGGCGTGGTTTCTAGTTGATTTTTGAGCCAATTTGAGGTTAGTGACTTGTTTAACCTTGTGTTGGGGACCTTTCCCCTTAAGATGTGATATTTGGTAATTGAATACCTTGTACGTGAGTGATGAGCGTGTACTTGAGCTAATTGTTGAAAATCTGATTTTTACTTAACATATAGAGACTGAGTTTCTTTTGTATTTGCTTTATTCTACTTATAATTATAGCATGTGTTAGTTTAGAAAATCATGCTTAGTTGATTTAAATTGCCAATTTGCTTAAGTTGCCTTGATTGTACTATGCATGTTAGGCTAGTGCTACCTGTTGCTTGTATTATTATACTTCATTTCTGAATATCCTCTGGTTGTGGTTGCACATTTACACTGGGACTACAGATGTGGGATTCCGGTAGTTCGCCCTTGTTTGTTTACTTTGGGACTACGGGTTAGAATCCCGGTAGATCCCCTTGCACTTTTGCTTTGGGATTACGGGTTAGATTACCAGTACATCCCCCTACACATTGATGGTTGGACTATGGGACGGTATCTCAGGAGATCCTTCGGATATACTCATATGATGGACTACGGGACGATATCCCGGGAACTCATCGGTTTGTTGATGAAATGGACTACAGGACGGTATCCTAGGAGATCCTCGTTATTTGTACTAATATTGAGTTGTTTTAATCTGTGTTACCTTATTCTCTATGTGTTATTTGTTGTTTGGTAGGACCGGTCTTCCTTCATAGTTGTATTCATTATTCCTATTTATTTCATACTGTTGCAAGGCTTATTATTATATTTTATCTCAGTGGGGCCCTGACCTTCCTCGTCACTACCCGACCGAGGTTAGGCTTGGCACCTACTGAGTACCGTTGTGGTGTACTCATGCCCCTTCTGCGCATGTTTTTCATGTGCAGATCCAAGTACCTCCACCCAAGTGAACTATCTTTGAGCAAGGAGAGCTACGGAGACTTCGAGGTACATTTTCCGCGTCCATAGACCGAAGAGTCTCCTTCTTTACTCTATCTATAGTATTTATCCTTCTATCGTACTCTTATTGTAGACATTTCTAAAGAGTAGAGCATTTTTCAGTACTTCTTCTAGCTTGTGTTCCCGTGAGTTTCCAGATTTGGGGTGATATTGTATACTTTCGCATTATTGAGTTGTATATGCCAAGAGAGATTTATATAAATTTTTTCTTTTAGTTGCTCAGTTTTAATTAATTATTCCGCAAGTTATGTTGTTTTCTACATTGTTAGGCTTATCTAGTCGCAGGGACTAAGGCTCATCACAACATGTTCACGGAGGGAAAACTGGGGTCTTGACAAGTTGGTATCATAGCTCTAGGTTCATAGAGTCACGAAACACATGCCGGTTTATTAGAGTCTCATTAATCGGTACTGAAACATCTGTACTTATCTACGAGAGACTATGTAACTGTTAGGAAAATTTTACTTCATTGATTTCCTTGTCGTGTGATATTTTGACATCACAACTCTAAACTTCTATCTTCTATTCTCTCATAGATGGTGAGGACACGTGCTACTCGGGATGATCAGGCTCCCACGCCTCCTACTGCAATCGTCAGAGGCCGGGGTCGAGGAAAAGGCCGAGGTCGGCACGTGGTACATCGAGAGCACCTGCGCAAGCTACTGCCGAGGTACCACCAGTATATCCAGATGGAGTCCAGGAACCTGAAACGCCTACTGGCACTACTGCTCCAGCCCTTTAGGAGACATTAGCTTAGTTCATGTCTATGTACACCACTCTGTCTCAGGCAAGGTTGCTTCCCCTTGTTATAGCCACATCCCAGGCTGGGGGAGGGGGCACAAACTCTTGTCGGCTGCACTCCTGAGTAGCGAGTGCATGTTGAGCATGTCCCAGTGATCATTCCTGTCCCGTCTGCAGTGCCAGTTCAGCACGTGGATGGGGCAGCTGCTTCAGAGGACGAGTAGCGGAGACTTGAGAGGTTTAAGAAGTATGATCATGTGGTATTTTGTGGACTAGCATCAGATGATGCCTTGGAGTTTCTAGAAGAGTGCCACTGCATTCTTTGCACTATAGGCATAGCCTCTAGTGGGGTTTCCTTTACTACCTTCCAGCTTCGGGGAGCCTCCTTTGATTGGTGGTGCACATATGAGTTAGACAGTCTAGACGAGGCTCACTGACCTGGACCCAGTTCTCAGATATGTTCCTGAGAGAGTTTGTTCCTTAGAGCCTCAAGGATGCATGGCACGTAGAGTTTGAGCATTTGTGCCAGGGTGCTATGATAGTATCAGAGTATGCTATCTGTTACACCAAATTGGCTAGGCATTCACTGTCCTTGGTTGCTACTGTTTGCGAGAGGGTTCACCGGTTCATTGAGGGTTTTATCCCACCTATCAGATCTAGCATGGCTCGAGAGTTGGAAATGGACATTCTTTAACAGCAGGTAGTGAGCATTGCTTGGATGATCGAGGGTATGCTCGCTAGGGAGCGAGAGGAAAGAGAGACCAAGAGGTCTCGAGAGTCGGACCACTACTCTTATGCTCGTACCCTAGCAGCAGCTCGTCATGATAGGGGTTATATGGGTTGCCTCGTTCATTCAGCTCTTCCAGCAACCAGCAATGCTCCAGCTCCTCCTAGACTTCAGGAGTCGTATTATGCACCTCCGGTTTCTAGCGCGCCTCCTGTGCGGGGTGCTGTTAGAGTCAGTCCAGCAGACATGACCCCAGCTAGTCACAACCACCACGTCCTTCCAGAGCTTGTTTTGAGTGTGGCGATATATGTCATATGGTTATGGACTGACCCAGACTTGGTAAGGGTGCATCTTCACAGACTTATCAGCCACAACGTGCTCAGAAGAATTCTCAGGCCATGATCACAACTCCATCTGCTACCCCATCTGCCCAGCCAGTTAGGGGCAGAGGCCGGGGAGGTAGATGTCGCCCTCGAGGGGGAGTCTAGGCCCGATATTATGCCATTCCTGCTCGTACCAAGGTTATTGCCTCCGATTGTGTCATTATAAATATTATACTGGTTTGTCACAGAGAGGCATCGGTCTAGGATCTACTTACTCTTTTGTGTCTTCTTATTTTGATCCGCATTTAGGTGTACCCTAAGATTCCTTGAGTTCGTCTGTATATGGTTCTACTCCTGTGGGGGATTCTCTTATTGTGGACCGCATTTATCGGTCATGTTTGATTACTGTTTGTGGTTTCGAGCAGATTTATTATTACTCAGTATGGTTGATTTTAATATTATCTTGGGTATGGACTATTTGTCACTCCATTATGCTATTCTTGATTGTCACGTTAAGACTGTGACTGGCTATGCCAGGTATTCCATGTGTTGAGTGGAGTGGTACTTTAGATCACACTCCTAGTAGGGTTATCTCTTTCCTTAAGGATCATTGTATGTGAGGGGTGTGCCACATATTTAGCTTATGTGAGAGATGTTAGTGTTGATACCCCTTCTGTTGATTCGGTCCCAGTGGTACGAGATTTCCTCTCATGTATTTCCAGCTAATCTTCCGGGCATGCCGCCCGATAGTGACATTGATTTTGGCATTGATTTGTTGCTGAGCACTCAGACCATTTCCATCCCTCCGTATCGTATGGCTCCTCTTGAGTTGATTGAGTTGAAGGATCAGTTGCAGGAATTGCTTGATAAGGGTTTTACTCAAGCCAATGTTTCACCTTGGGGTGCTCATGTCTTGTTTGTAAAGAAAAAAGATGGTTTCTATGCGTATGTGCATCGATTATCGTTAGTTCAACAAGGTTACAGTGAAGAACCGTTATCCCTTGCCTCGTATTAATGATCTATTCGACCAGCTTTAGGGTGCACGAGTGTTTTCTAAGATTGGTTTGTGCTCATGTTATCACCAGTTGAAGATTCGGGAGCCAGATACCCCGAAGACTACCTTCAGGACTCGGTATAGTCATTACGCATTCCTTGTTATATCATTTGGGCTGACCAATGCCCTAGTAGGTTTTATGCATTTGATGCACAGTGTATTCATTCCCTATCTCGACTCATTCTTTATTGTTTTCATGGATGATAACCGTGTATACTCCAGGATCCGGAAAGATCATGAGCAACACCTGAGGACAGTGCTTTAGATCTTGAGAGAGAAGAAGTTATATGCAAAGTTCTCAAAATGTGAGTTTTGGTTGAGTTCTGTGTCATTTTTAGGCCATGTTGTATCGAGTGAGGGCATTCGGGTGGATCCAAAGAAGGTAGAGGCAGTGCAGAGTTGTCTTAAACCGTCCTCAGCTATAGAGATTTGTAGTTTCCTTGGCTTAGCGGGCTATTACCATCCTTTTGTGGAGAGATTTTTATCGATTGCAGCCCCTATAACTAGATTGACCCAAGAGGGTGCTCCAATTCAGTGGGCAAAGGAGTGTTAGGCGAGCTTTCAAAAGCTCAAGACGACTTTGACTACAACCCCATTTTTGATATTGCCAACTGGTTCGGGTTCCTATACAGTTTATTGTGATGCCTTGTGAGTCGGCCATGGAGAGGTGTTGATGCAGAATGGGAGGGTGATTGCCTGTGAATCCAGATAGTTGAATATACATGAGAAGAATTACCATGTCCACGACTTAGAGTTAGTTGCTATTGTTCATGCTTTGAAAATCTGGCATCATTATTTGTACGGTGAGCTTTGTGAGATTTCTACTGACCATCGGAGTTTTCAGCACTTGTTCAAGCAAAAGGATCTAATTTTCCCAAGAGGAGGTGGTTGGAGTTGCTGAAGGATTATGATATTACTATTCTATATCACCCGGGCAAGGCCAATGTGGTAGCGGATGCCTTGAGTCGTCGGGTGGAGAGTTTGGGGAGTTTGGCATATTTACCAGCTTCAAAGAGGCCTATGGCGATGGATGTTCAGGTTTTAGCCAGTCAGTTTGTGAGATTGAATCTTTCGGAGCCTAGTCAGGTCCTTGCTTGCGTGATTTCTCGGTCTTCCTTATTCGATCGCATCAGAGAGAGGCAGTAATATGACCATCATTTACTTGTCCTCAAGGACACAATTCAGCACGGCGATGCCAGAGATGTGACCATTGGAGATGATGGGGTATTAAGGATGCAGGGTCGGATTTGTGTGCCCAATGTTGATGGGCTTTGGGATTTGATTTTACCAGAGGCCCATAGTTTGCGGTATTCCATCCATCTGGGTGCTGTAAAGATGTATCAAGATTTGAGGCAGCATTATTGGTGGAGGTGGATGAAGAATGATATAGTTGGATATGTAGCTAGATGCCTCAACTTTTAGCAGGTGAAGTATGAGAACCAGAGACCGGGTGGGTTGCTTCACCAAATAGAGATTCCGGAGTAGAAATGGGAGAGAAACACCATAGATTTTGTAGTTAGTATCCCTCCGACTGCGAAGAAGTTTGATGCCATTTGGGTGACTGTGGATAGGCTGACCAAGTCCGCTCATTTTATCCCTATGTGCACTACTTATTCATCAGAGCTGTTGGCGGAGATTTATATCCGAGAGATCGTCCGTCTGCAAGGTATTCTAGTTTCTATATTTCAGATAGAGGTACTCAGTTTACGTCACGGTTCTGGAGGGATGTTTA
Source organism: Nicotiana benthamiana (assembly GCA_034376525.1). Taxonomy (NCBI): domain Eukaryota; kingdom Viridiplantae; phylum Streptophyta; class Magnoliopsida; order Solanales; family Solanaceae; genus Nicotiana; species Nicotiana benthamiana. The sequence goes on along the minus strand of CM067333.1, from coordinate 44,948,690 downwards.
GCAGGAGTTGGGTACTCGGGTGGAGTTGAGCACAACATTTCAACCTCGTGTGTGTATGATTGAGTTTGAGGATTAGTACAAGTTTGAATGATGTTATGGGATATGTCTGTAGGTTTGGTTGAGGTCCCGGAGGCCTCGGGTGTGTTTCGGATGCTCAACGAAGCATTTTGGAGTTGCAAAAAGTTGTAGAAAATCCTTCAACAGTTGCAAGACCAGTCCTTTCTTCCCGTTTGCATAGCTTTGACCTTCTTCTTCTTCTTCTTCATGTTTGTGTCCTCCTCCACGCGTTCACGTAGTATAATATTGGGGGGAGGACCAGTTATCCCTCTGCATTCGCGACATTTCATCCCGCGTTCGCGAAGCTTGGCATTTTCTCCTTCGCCTTCGCAACCAATCCATCGTGTTCCGTAGTTCCATTTGGCTCTGAGGGCTGAGCCCGTTTCCTCCATCGTGTTCGAATACCTATAGTCGTGTTCGTGTAGCTTCATCAGCCCAGACCTTCACGTTTGCATGTTGTCCCTCGCGTTGCGAAGGGCATTTTTTCAGCCTTCACTTTTTCTTCTTCGCGAACTCGAGCCTACTTCCGCATTAGCGATGCATTAAATAACTGGACAATTGTAAACAATTCAAAATCTAGGGTTAGCCATTTTTATCAAAAAACAAGCTTGGGAGCTCGAATTTGGGAGAAATTTCGAGGTTAACGACCGGGTAACGATTCTCTACTCCCTTATGCTTATAACCCACTAATCAAATCACGAATTCCTCCTTAATTTCAAATTTTTGAAAGAAAAATGGATAAAACTTTTTAGACCAAATTATTGAGTTTTGAGTGGGTGTTTTACCTCCAATTTGAGAGATTTTTATATGGTTAGACTCCTGAGAGTACGAGGGTTCAAAAAAATTATCTGATTCTGAGACATTATCATGAGGGGCGTTGTGACCATTTTACCTATTTTCGCGCCTTAGATATGAATTAAATAGTAGAATCAGTTGTTTGAGATGTTATTTACGATATGTTATTGAATTACATTGATTTGAACCATTTGGAGTCGGATACCGGGGCAAAGGAGTGGTTTCTAGTTGATTTTTGAGTCGGTTTGAGGTAAGTGGCTTGTCTAACCTTGTGGTAGGGACCTTTCCCCTTAGGATATGATATTTGGTAACTGAATTCCTTGTATGTGCGGTGACGAGCGCGTACGTTGAGCTAATTGTTGAAAACCTGATTTTTACTTAAGATATTGAGATTGAGTTTTTTTCGTATTTGCTTTATTCTACTTGCCATTATAGCTTGTGTTAGTTTGCAAAAGCATGCTTAGTTGATTAAATAGCCTATTTGCTTAAGTTGCCTTGATTGTACTACGTGAAGAATATTAGGGTAGTGATACCTGTTGTTTGTATTTTTGTACTTCATTTATGAATATCCTCTGGTTGTGGTTGCGTATTTACATTGGGACTACGGATGTGGGATTCCGGTAGCTCCGCCTTGTTGTTTACTTTTGGACCACATGTTAGATTTTCGGTAGATCCCCTTGCACTTTTACTTTGGGACTACAGATTAGATTCCCGATAGATTCCCCAGAACATTGATAGTTGGACTACAAGACGATATCCTGGGAGATCCTTCGGATATACTCATATGATGACTACAGGACGGTATCTTGGGAGATCCTCATTGTTAGTATTGATGTTGAGTTGTTTTACTCTGTATTGCCTTATTCTCTGTGTGTTTTTTGTTGCTTTGTATAACATGTCTTCCTTCATGGCTGTATTCAGTATTTCTGTTTATTTCATGCTTTTGCAAGGCCAATTGTTATATTTTATCTCAGTAGGGCCCTGACCTTCCTCTTCACTACCCGACCGAGGTTAGGCTTGGCACTTACTCAGTACCGCTGTGGTGAATTCATGCCCCTTCTGCGCATGTTTTTCAAGTGTATATCCAAGTACCTCCTCCTAGGTGCACTATCCTTGAGGCAGGGAGAGCTACGGAGACTTCGAGGTATATTTTCCGCGTACTCCGTAGACTAAAGAGTCTCCTTTTTTACTCTACATGTAGTATTTAGCCTTTTATCATACTCTTGCTGTAGACATTTCTAGAGATTAGAGCATTTTTTTAGTACTTCTTCTAGTTTGTTTTCCCGTGAGTTTCCAGGTTTTGGGGTGATATTATAGACTTCCGCATTATTGAGTTGTATATGCCGAGCAACATTTATATATAGTTTTTCTTTTAGTTGTTTAGTTTTAATTAATTATTCTATAAGTTATGTTATTTTCTGCATTGTTAGGCTTACCTAGTCGTAGGGACTAGTTGCCATCACGATATGTTCACGGAGGGCGAACAGGGGTCGTAACACTTAAATTAGAGCTTTTTCGTCAAAAGGCCTAGTTTCAAAGGGTTCTGGATGAGGGAGAATCCCTTAGGCTTCTTTGTAGGGAGAAGGAAGTTGATCTGCAATATTGGCGATACGAGGCATACCAGAGCTCAAACTATTAGAGCTATCTGGTGGAGCATGTAATTTCTCGTAATGTTTTTTTGCTTCTTTCTAGTTTCAAGGCTAATACTTCTTGCAAATATGAGTTGCAGAAAAAGGCAGAGGCCTTGGAGTACCTTAAGGGCAACGTGAACCGTGTCAGGGACGCTTGGGAGGAGATAAGAGCTCAAGTGCAGGATCAAGCCCTAGAGGAAATGAGTGTTTCGGCTGGGACCATTCCCTTGAGGTTCAACACAGCTTGACTCGTGATAATGCCAAAGTTCAGGCGAATATTATCGAGAATCTTGAGTCTGATCTCTCGAAGGTTAGGGCTGAGATAACTGATGCCTGAACAGAAGCGACATTAAGCCAAACCAGGGCTAATTGTGAGATGGAGATTTGCGTAAAGGAAGTTGCTGACGCTCAATCCGATGAGGCCAAAAGGATCGAGGAATATGTTCGTTGCCGATCCCGGAGAGAGGTATACGAGGAGGTTAGAGCGAGGGGATTCATTCTTTCGAAGGAATTGGCTCAATCAAGGGCGGATGATGGTGACACTCGGTCACTCCTTGTGGACGTTTCAAAGGGTGATCTTGGCAAATTGTAGCCCTTCGGCGCAAAATATAGGTTTCCCCATTTTGTCACTTTGTTTCCGATGCACGCAGGATGTGCCTGTAGGTGGAGAATGTTTTTTCGTATGTAATATAAGAAGAGTTATAAAGCTTTATTCCTTTCACACCATTTTTCTGTTGTTGCTCTTGATCGTGTAGGCCGATTTTGGAACTAGTCCCCGAGTTGTGCTATGGATCGAGCTTCAATTAGCATTCCAGCTCTTTTCCGCCTATATGGGCTGAGGGTGATGACCCTTTGTGCTACCGGGCCAAAGTGATTTTATGGGCGCGCGACCTGGAGATTTGTCTTTACCATTGATAGAATCATTCGGGTCGTGCCTTTAGGCGTATCGTGATTGAATTGCCCTTGGGTTCAGTCCTGAGTCGGGATTTGGTTCGAGCTTTACCTACCCTTGAGCCCATTTAGGCTGGTAATGATGGTCCTCACTTTGTGCCCTTGGTCGTTTGGCGATATTTCAGGTCCAGTCTCTGAGTCGCGTTGAAATGCGAGCCATAATAGACCCTTAATCTTTTTGGAGATTCGTATTGGCAGTAGTAGTATCAGTGCCGCGCCCTTGGGCGTGTAATAATTTTTGGGTCCAGTCTCCGAGTCACATTGTGAATCGAGCTGTAATCGACTTTCGAATCCTTTTCGGCCAGCGACAATGGCTTTTCTGTAGCTTGGTCGTTGATACCTTTTAATATTATTTGAGGTCACTTTAATCCGGTCTCCGAATCGAGTTACGATTCGAGCTCAATCTAATCCTCAAGTTGTCAATTTTCAAGACGGCGACAATGGCTCTTACGATGTATGGACATAGAGTCCTTTTGATATGAGGCTAGAGGCTTGATAAGCCGGCGACAATGGCACTTATGCTATTTTGTCATAGAGACCTTTTTTATGAGGCCCGGAGGCTTTTTATAGGCTTTGTTTCCTCTCGTTAAGGTCTTATTGAATATTTTTTCCTGACCCATCGTCGATTCTAAAAGAACCTCGATTTCAAGTCATAGTCGCCGATGTTTTGAGCACCTCGTAAGGTTCATAGCTCATACGTCGAGTAGATCAACGCTTTTGCAATTTTGGAGTCGATGTGGTCGGGACTCATTTTTTTCCTGTTGAGGGAAGCCTGTTTTTAACCGGTTGTTTCTGAAGTAGTTTCGGAGGATTTTTAGCGATAGTTTGGTGTCCCTGAGTCGCATTTTAGGGATGTATAAGCCGTTTTGACCGGAGTCATGTATGTATGGCCGGGGCCATTTTTGATCCATGGGAAGCAGTTTTAGGCGTCTACACCGAGAATATGCCCTTTAGGATTCTTACAAATGCAGCGTATAGCCTAAACTACAAGATTTTTCTTGCCTGTTGAGGTCTTACAGTTTGCCATGCCTATTGAGGTCTTATAGTTTGCCATGCCTGTTGAGTTCTTACAGTTTGCCATGCTTGCTGTGTTAAGGTCTTATTGTGTTTGGAGAATAGATCTGGTTGAGTCGAGGCTGCCCATTAGGGTGACAATTTCGAATTTTCCAGTACATCGCAATTGGAGATGATTTTTTGAAACACCGAGTTTCACTCAAGCTTGAAGATAGAGTTTTCCGAACCCGGAGTTGCATTTGCGAGGACTTTATGATCCTTGGATTCCGACCCCGAGGTAGGGTGGATGCTAAATCGTTTTAAGTCTGTTAGTATTTCGGGACGTATTCAACAGAGAGGTTCTTGCTGTGGATAAGCCAAAATAGTCTTCTTTGAAGCATGGAGGGCTTAAAAAATATTATTTATTGCTCGGCGAAAATATAAGCTGTAAATACATGTTGTCCTGTTGCTGTGAGCTCGGTCCTCGTGGGTACGACTTCTCCGAATATCTGATGTACTTACATGATTCCATATTGGAAAATTTTAGGAGAAAGGATTGCGATCTCGTTGGGTCCCTTCCCCGGGATTGTGTAGTCCTGCTAATAATCTTGTTGGCAGAAACTTCTTCCTCTTAATAACTTGATCGAGAAAAGAATTCGCGGCAGGCCTCGTGGTGGTCGCGGATCCTCGAGTGGGGTCCAAAACATTCGAATGCCTCATCTAGCTGCCTGTTATAGATTAGAAATAAAAAAAGAAAGGAAATGATAAAGGAGGCGGGGTAGTTCTTCCTTTCTGTGAGGTGCCAAGGCGGTGTACTAGGGAGTAAGCCTCGCTGCAGTCATCTTTCCCGTTCGGCCAAGCCTGACGAAGGATGTGATTGTCATTACCCTTTGACCTCGTTCGAGGGTAATGCCAGCCATGTGCATAAGGTGATGGATATCTTCTTGTCGCTCATAGCTAGGTGCTTTAGCCCCGCATTTGTCGTGGGGCTTTACACCTTTGCCGGAGCAGGGTCGGGGTTGCGCCCTGAGCGATGTATTCGCCATTGTCCGCATAAAGCGTTTGCGCCGTATGTGCTGGAAGAATCATCCTCCAGCACATCAGGAGCCTATCGGAGATCATCCTCCAGCACATCCTCCTGCGCCGTAGGAGGAGTTATTTGGTCGTTGCGGCGATCACCATCAGGAGCCTATCGGAGATCCGTTCTGAGAGCAACATTGGTCCAGATTGTCTTATTGGCTTCGACCTAACATTTTTAGTGTAATTTGGTCGAACCACATATACTCACAAATGCATGTTATATTCAAAATGAGTCGAATGAAAGAGGGGATTACTATTATGTTAATGTGATGCCAAGGTGGAATCTCGACATCCTTTTTCTCGAGCAAGAGGGTGTCCTTTGGGAGAATTTTCCAGGACCATACCTTTCTGGTGATGGGCACTTGCACTCTACATTCTACGAATATTTGTGGAGTGTCGCCGTTCTTTTATGGCTGTGACTTTATGCGCCGCGACTCACCGACTCTGTTTTGTCCGATATCTTTTCGTCCATGGAGCTGGATCCGGGTTTGCCTGTTTGGTGACACTTTGTGGCGGCCTTTGATGAATGGCGTAATTGATGCCCTTTTGGGTTTGTGACTCCGAGTGCCTCGTGATTCTCGAGGCAGGCCATGGTTTTCCCGGAGGGGTTCTAGTTGAATAGGTCCGAGCCACCTGTAGTTCCTAACTTCGCTTATGACGACCAATATGCTTGGAATTGCAACGTTGAAGTCGCGCTCTATCGCGAGAGGTTTCCTTGTCGGCTATGTCTTGTTGAATCTCGTACCATTGGAGGTTCCTTGAGGATGTTGTCTTCGGGCCGTGATTTGGGTTCGGTGTTGGTTGCTGGCATCCAACCAAGCCTTGACCGCTTATCCGACCAAGCTTTGCTTGAAATGCTCTGGAGTTTCCGGGTATGATTTGTTCGGGATTTAGGCGAAGGCCTGTGCCGCCCAACTATTTGGGACAAGGAGCAATCTCGCTTGTCTTGTTGGGGAGGGAGGTGCGACTTCCCGTGACACTTCATTTCAACTTCTTCCAGACTTTGGGGCATTGGGCCCTTTTGGCATTGCCTTGATGGCGTCGGCGTGCGCGTCCATGGACCGCGCCAGTATGGTGAGCGGGTCCTCAAGATCAGGTGCCGATCAGTGGTGCTGCGTCATGATTTTTTCAAGGGAGTTTCTTCAAACTTCCTTATCGGGATGGGCCCGAGTTCTCCATGTTGGAGGTTGTTGGAATTTGCCTGTGAGGACTTGAGGTCCTACCACTCCTGGGGGGTTTCCTTGTTTCTGACTTTCACGAAGCGAGTCCCGGGATCGTACCTTCAGGAGATGGTTGCTATTGGAGTTTTCGTGAGCATGATTCGATCTTTGCGATAAGGTCTTCCAGCATCCTTACTGCTGTAGGATAGGTTGTCGGTTCACCGTTCTCTGATATCTCGGGTACTGGCTCGATATGAGGGGGGATTTTGGGTACTGCTGTGTTGAGAGTCTTTGGGCGGCTCTGTAGTTGAGCGATAGCCAAATTCTGTTCCTGCAATATTTCAAAAAATAATACGAAGGTTAACTTCCTGTTCTGCCCAGGCTAGAATCTTTCGGGCTTCCTGTTAGTCGACGTGCTGCATGCCACCACTGGTGCGCAAGACTTCGTTACCTCGCTGCGCGGCGTGCAAACCGGCGTCCGCTCGAACCGATCGAGATGTGTTACCAAGGTCTTGCGGTGTCGCGCCTGCTGTTAGAATGACCATAATGTTCTTTTAGCGATTTTTTGGGGCTATCGTCCTCAATTTATCTTATTAAGCTGCTCCTTGACCTGAAATCGAAAGATATTGGGCAAGAAAAGGTGTGACAGATATCGTGCATTCAAGTGATGAAACTAGCAAGAAAATAATCATTATTATTTTTAGCCCCACGGTGGGCACCAAACTGTTTACCGTAAAAATAGTAACAAAAAATAAATTTGTGAATAAGATTCTAAAAATACGTGATCTAGTCCCGAGCTAGTTTGTGGGGGAGATTAGTGTTGAAATGTGAAGTAAAGCGGTAAAGCTCAAGTTAACCAAAGCGATAGTCGAACCAGTAAGGGGACGTTTCTCGGGCGCAGAGCCAGCCAGTGGATACCTCGGAATTGAGCCTCGAGGCTATCTTGGGACTATCGATGGTAGTTAGGAAAGGGATAACAAGTAAAAATATTGATAAAAAAGGCTTATACTATCGATACTGAGCAAAATTACGAAGAACAAGCAAGGAAATAGTAAAGTGCTAAGGTAACCTCGAGGTCGATGAAGATAAATAGCTTAGAAGAGAGAGAGAGATTATTGCATTTGTGGTGAAGTGGAGCAATATCAGTCCCTTACAAGGTAAGTGAGTCCCACTTACATAGGCGAGGGGACTCGGTATAGTGCATGTATATCAGTTGCAAGAGTACAAAGATGGGATGTCTTGACGCAAGACCTCACAACAGGCCCTAGACATGCCGGACCTGTCAGGTGTAGCCATGTGCCTAGGAGACTCCTTCTTTTATCCCGGCCTCGGACCTTGCTTCCTTCGAGTCGGACTTTATCGAGCCATGAGGCTAAGCACTCGGTCGCGGCTTCCCACTCTCGGGGTATCGGGAAAAAGTCTTCTAAGCGTCTTGATAGCAAAAAATGAAGTCTTTTGATTTTGCTGCGTAGATTTATATATGTTAAAAGATAGTGTATGTATCAATGCAATTATACTTCTCATTAAAATACACATCAGCCCATTAAGTCTTGAGCATTTATGCTTGGTACTAACAGAAGAACAAACCAAATTAGTAAGAAGTAATCAACCAAGTAAATTAGTAAATTGCAAGATTAATTTACCGCTTGTACTTTTAGAAATATATATCTGTATGAATACAAACTTAAAGTATATCCAATCATATTATATATGAAGCTATCAAGTGAAGAACCATAAGAAAGTATGGGTAAATAGTATCGTTGTTCTCTTATATATTAAAAAGAATGAATTTATGTTGTATTTTTGAGAATTAAGCTCCGGTGTGATTTTTATTTTCTTGTTAACTAGTCATATTAGAAAACTATTTTAATTAGTGAAATCCTCCCATAAATCAGAGATCAATAGTTTCATGTACACTTCTGAAAAAAATTAAAATCAAACAAAGAAATGTGGAAAAGTTAAAAGAAAATAAAAAAAGGCTGTATACATGACCGTAAAAGTCCATCTCTGCATAAAAAAGGTGTACTGGAAATTGTTGAGCCTCACCATATATAACATCTTTGATCTTCAGCAAGAACCAATCGAGAAGCGCATAAGCATACAAAAACTTTTTGCAGAGTAAGTCTTCATTATTCTCCTGAAAAAGCAAATACCAGAATTAACATAAATGTAAGTGAGAGAGAACAACAACAACAACCACCCAGTGTATTCTCACAAGTGGGGTCCGAGGAGAGTAATATGTGCGCAGACCTTATCCTACCCCGATAGGTAGAGAGACTGTTTCCAGGGAACCCTCGGCTCAAGAAGGAAATAAGTGACAAAAATAAGTGGCGATATATTAGTACTAGCAATAGACTCATAACAAATAACATAAAACACACACCAAACATAAATAATATAATAACAATAATATAAAAGAATATAAAAAATACGAAAAAGAGGACAGTATACTAATATCTATATACTAATATCTATAAAAGTGAGAGAGAAAGAGAAAGAAATAGAAATCTATCTATATATTTATATAAAGTAAGGGAAAGAAAGAGTGATGTGGCATATCTCTTTATTCATGAGTTATATTTATTTTTTTCTCAAATTTTTGACATTTGTCCTATTTCTCCCCCATTCATGTGATATATTAAAACACCAAAAGTCACTTCTTAAAAGGTGCTTATCCAAACAATGCACCAGTTACCTTACGTTACTATTTTTTTCCCTGGACGTTACTGAATTAATTAAGGAGACATTCAAACAAAACATATAAAAAGACTGGACCCTTAGTTTGCAAAAAGCCGTTAATCCACCTTACTATTTTTCCATTTCTTCATGCATTTCTTAAAATTCAAACATTTTGTTTTGTCTTGAATCGGACAACTCAAAGAGAAGATGGACGAAGATAACACAACCAATGGTAAAACAAACTTTGCAATACAAGCAAACTAGGTAAGATATCTCTTTGTATATTTTTTCACATTTTTTAATTATCTTGTCACAATTTAAAAATTACAAATCGTGATGACACCTAACTCAACCGGTTAGATAAAACAACTAATAGAAATTACAATCCAACTGAGATTATAAGAGAATAGAGAATAGATAACTGAATATTTATAAACTTACCCAAGACCTGGTAGTACGAATCAGAGCTTCTAAGATGTGAAATTTCAAATTTGATACAAATAAATACATGTTCTGTTTGAAGGTTACATAAACAGATTAGAAAGAAATAAGCCATCAAGGTCAAGTGACAGTTATATCCAAATGCACGAACATTTTCCGAATCAGCACTCGATGTCACCAGCAGCTCCGATCCAAAATCTACACGGAATGTGCATAAGTGCAGTATCAGTACAACTGACCCCATGTACTGGTAAGTATTTTGTCTAATCTCGTCGAAGTAGTGATGAGACTTTTAGTTGAAAGAAGCTTATTGTTATATCCTGTACATTAGATGACCAGTAAAGCAGTTCAACATATAACAGATAGAAGTATCATATACAACTCAGCGAGACAGTCAACAATTAATAAAAAAAACCACAGTAGAAGATTTACAATCTTCCCTAGTATGAAAAGTATATCCAAAATATCAAATCACATGGTACGGTAGCACCATTCGTGCTTTTATCTCATCCTCACTATGTATAAATAAATTTATGTACAATTAAATTAGCACAGCAAGACCATTCGTGCGTTCAACTCATCCTTCCAAATAAACTACTAACAGAACCAACCATATTGACAGAAACACAATAATAGGAAATACAAAGTAGGAAATACTCAAATAACAATAATGGACCTGGATATACATGTGGATAATAGTAAAGGACTAAACGGGAAGCACGTGAGTAATAACAACAATTGAAAAGCAAGGGGGTATCAACGTCAATTAACTAGTATATTGGAGGCCTAAGTGCAAATATGAAAAATAAAAAGGAAACACATGATCTTTACAAGTTAACAAGTAAGGGCATGAATGACTGGCATGATGGAATGATTAAACTAGAGTGCGACATAATAGGTATGACATGAGTATAATTTCAAAGCAGGAAATAGGCATAGCACATGCAAGTTAAGCAAGTAAAAGACATGGACAACACAACAACAATTGAGATATAGGTCAAGTACTGGATAATAACAAAATACCACTCAGAATATTTAATTTCGACAATAACATCTCAAGGTAAGGGTGGAAGTGTATACATGGAAAAACAGATATCACATCATAATGCATGTCCCTCATCCTAACGTGCACAGAAATACCCTTCGTGCCATGACCTCACAATATTAAAAAGCATAAAAATATAAATAAAATGGTACGACATCACCCTTCGTGCTTTACACTCTTCCTCACGTGATAATGAAATGGAACGACATCACTCTTCGTACTTTATACTCTTCCTCACATGATAATATATATATGAAATGGTAGGGCATCACCCTTCGTGCTTTGCACTTTTCCTCACCTGATAATGAATATGAATTGGCATGGCATCACCCTTCGTGCTTTACACTCTTCCTCACATGATAATGTATATGATATGGCACGACATCACCCATCATACTTTACACTCTTCCTTACCAAGCAGATGATATCAATAAAGTGACAAGGTAGGAAGTATAAATAACATCGCAGAGAGTGTTCAGACGAATACTCTAACAAATTCCAAATCACGGAATTGCTAAGCCCCAATGATTCAATAAGCCCTCAAGAGCAATATAACTCAAATACTTCCACGAATATCACAATTTATCAGCAACACAAGTATTGAATCCAGTATCTCAAAATATCGACCGTAGCAATGTAGTAATGATTTCGCATAAAGATGACCAAACTAGACACATCAATGTATTCTCAGAATTCTATCAACTTTGATCAAGTTATATTAGGCTGTCTTGATTACTAACATTTTATACTACGTTCTTAATATTGGTAAATCAAGTGAAGCATGAAGTAAGAAGTTACGTAATTCGGCAAGAACAATTAGAAGCAAGGGAGTTACGTAGTTCTACAAGACACAATCTACCCCCGAGCATGATTAACCCTGCAACATTCATATACGCTCGTTACCTCATATATGTATCACCCCCCGCATGTAGCAAACAATGACAAAATAGGAGAAAAGATTCTCTCGAAAAAGTTAGGCAAAATACTTACCTCGATTCGCTAACTCAACTTAACCTTTTCCTCTACAAATTTGCCTCCACTCGACTCAATCTAGCCAATGATGACTTGAATACATCACACAATGCAGGAGAAAACAACTTCAATTAATAAAGTTGTAATTTTTATTCAATTTCAAAAAAGTCAACAAAAGTCAAACCCCGGGCCTACTCGATCAAAACCTAGGTCCAAGTGTAGGTCTTGACATAGGTCCAAGTGTAGGTCTTGACTACCCATAGACTCACGAATCCAAATATGTATTTTATGTTTAAATCCGAGTCCTATTTGACTCTCAAATCTTAAATTTTTATTTTTCAAAACTTTGACAAAATTCCCAATTTTTTTCATAGATTTATCATGAATTTGATGTTAAATCTTGTATAAAATCATAAAATATAGTTGGAAATTGATTAAAGATACTTACCCAATATTTTGGTATAAAAATCCCCTCTCAAAATCCCTACCTCGAAGCTAAGGTTCAAAAATATAAAAATGAAGCAAAAACTCAAAATTCTCAGATTTAACAGGCTGCAGTGTCGCATTTGCGAACAAAATTTTGCATTTGCGAATGGATAGTGTTTTTGCAATTTCCATAAAAGGTTCGCAATTGCGAATGAACAGTGTCGCACCAGAAACCAGCAAAATCCAAACTTCTCCGAAATGATCCGAAATCACCCCGAAACTCATCTGGAACCTCCCGGACACAAACCATATATGAATTTTAATCATAAAACATGCTATGGACCTGATCGCACACTCAAAATACTGAAAAGAGGTCATCTTAATCCGACATTAACTATGGTCAAAATCCCAAATTTCTTAACTTTATTAGTCTCTCAACCAATGATCCAAAAATATACCGAAGCCCCTCGGGACTCCAAAAGAAAAAGTGCACACTAGTCTAAAAATATCATACGAACTGGCTCGTGTGATCAAATTACCAATATAACACCAGAACTACGAACTGTACACCAAATCAAATGAAAATTTTGAACTTTCAACATCCAAAACTATTGTCGAACCGCATCAAATCAACTCAGAATAACCTCAAATTGCACACAAGTTCCAAATAACATAACGAACCTATTCCAACTATCGAAATAATAATTCGAACCCGATATCATAAAAGTCAATTCTCGGTCAATCTTATGAACTTTCCAAACTTTCAAATTTCAACTTTCCCCAAATAGTGTCGAAATTTCTAGAAACCTCCAAATGCAAATCTGGGGGTATGCCCAAGTCCAAAATCACCAGAAACAATCAAAACTCCGATCCGAGGTCAAATACTCAAAAGTCAAACTTATTTAACAGTTCCAACTTAAAGTTTCTAAAATGAGAATCATGCTTCTAAATCAATTCTGAATCACCCGAAAACCAAAATCGAAGATTCACACAAATCATAAATACATCATATGGAGCTACTCAAGACTGCAAACAACTGAACGGTATGCAAATGCTCAAAAAGACCGATTGGATCGTTACAGAAAACCCTGTTGAAGCCTTGTCCAAATTGCCGTTTAGGAGTATCTTTTACGGTGAATTAAAAAAATAGGGGGTCAATTTTGTTTTAACGTTAAATGCTGGTCTATTTGGTTCAGGTAAGGTTAAATTGAGGTTGGGTCGGGTTTATCGATTATGAACCCAACTTCTCAACACAACCACAGCTTGTATGTTATAATTACTGAACTGAGTTCCACTGGAAGCAAGAATTACTAATGAAATTAAAGGAACAAGGGAAGCGTAACCAGAAAGGGATGAGAAGCCAGAGATATAGAAATAGAAAGGGGGTGCGAGGACAGACTCAGAGGAGGGGAAAGGGGCTTCACAATACAAGTGACTACTTTATTTTAACCTACTGTTGTTTAAACATTCTCTAACTTGGGTCCCACACATAACCTGCTAAATTTCCCAATACATCCTCCAAGATGCTATTTTCATTCATAACAATACCCTCATCCTCAATAAGAACCTTGTCCTCAAGGTTCGAGTAGAACAATATTGATGTCATAGTGGTGAGTATGCGAGGACTTGAGTGTGGATCGGGTGTTACATTAATAAACGGGTCTGAATAACTGCTATCAAATGGATCATAGGAGAGTAATGTTGCAAAGCACAATGTTGTAGTATGTAACACCCTTGAGTCAACTATTAGATATAGAGCAGCAACTGGGATCGCACAGGCTAACTCATGAAAAACCATATTGAACTTAGCCCCATCTAGTCTGACAACACTCTGTTCCATCACCCATTCATTGACAATGGGGCATAATCTCTTCAAATTGGCCTCCTAGGATAATGGAAACTAAAACAAGGCCCGAAACAGTATTTTTAGCAACTGTAGCTCTTTTGTCTAGACACCAATATTTACAAACATAAAGGTAAAGTCTAGAAAGTTCCTGGCAGGCGCATGCACTTAGTAGAAAGAACTTCCACGCTTAAGATACCACTGAGAAAAGAACAATTTCAAGGGCAACTACTTTTCTCAACTCCTTCTTAAGTTTGTCAAGTCTTGAATCCATTTCTCCAATCTTTTGCTCTATACCTGCTTTATCTTCACGCTCGTAGGTTTTCATGGTGTTGATTTCATCATCGTTACCAAAAAAATAGACTTCCACCAAGTGCATCCCCATACCTTCTGTTGTAATTCAAGTAAAATTAATCGTTTGATGCCTTGTACCACCATTCATATTTAGCACATATACCAGCCCAACTGTTGTTTATAAATAAGTCAGAACAAAAAATACCAACCTCGAGTATATGCCCAGTGTCGACCCAATTATTGACGGGTATTCCAAAATCATGGTAAAGCCACAGAATAATGTTATCGGCAAAATAACTTCTCTTAGTTTCTCTAATAACTCTAGTAATTTGTGGCATATTCGTGCCCAATTTAAGTCGCAAGAGAACGATAAAGGCAGTAATAACAATAACATTGTCACGACCCAAACCCGATCGTGATGGCACCCCGCCCTAAAGCTAGGTAAGCCTGACCAACAATCGCTTCCAAGGTAACATTTAAGTCTCAAACCGAGAATTTAAAAAAATAATAATTCAAGAATATTAATAATGTGATATAGGTAAAATACGAAAATAAAAAACACACCCATATAATCTGGGAGTCATGAGTCTAGAGCCTCTAAACAAAACTGAGTAGTAATAATAGTATCTGCAGACCAAAACCAAAATCTGGAAAGGTATATAATAATAATCAAATGAAGAAATAATGAAGAGCAGTCGGGTCCTGCGAACGTCATGCAGCTACCTCACGACTCTGGAACTACGATAATCAGCTAAGCCTCCGGTGTACCTGAATCTGTACACAAGGTGTAGGGAGTAGGGGTGAGTACTACCGACTCAATGAATAATAGGTATAGAAAATAACAGAAAGTAAGAAATCCACGAAAGACCACAATGCAAAGCTATAACTAACAATCCTACAACTTAGCTATAGGCTAATAGCATAACAGTATCACAACAACAACCAAGAATCAGATAAAGACACAATGCAATGCACATGAATACGCTACAGCATGCAGCCCGATCCATTTAACGTCGACGACGCTCACTGGGGGTGTGTACAGACTCCGGAGGGGCTCCTTCAACCCAAGCGCAATATTATCATATCACCGCTGCGGTGTGCAGCCCGACCCATGCTCAGTCCACAATATGCATATGAGTCACACGAACAGATTCAATTTAATTTCCCATTTTTCCGATTATTAAGGAAAGTATTAATTTCAGGAAAAGTGACTTAGCATTTCATTTCGGTGATTAATCACAGGAATGAGATCAATGATTATGCAATCATATTATCACACAGATATTCACACTAGACAGGTACTACAGATCGGCACAAGGCCCCAAACATGGCGTTAAGCCCAATTATCAACAACACAATGTGCTATCAGACGCCAATAATTTATTCAGCTCTCGGGATGGACCAAGTCACAAACCCCAATCATTTACAATCCCGCACCTGCCATGGGGTGCGAGTCACGCCCTAACATAGTGTCACGATGTGATAAACCGGGGTTTCAAACCCTCAGGCCATCATCTATACAAACTACTCACCTCTAACCGGTCGTAGCTTGGTCTGCAATGCCTTTTCCCCTCAAATCTTCTCCTATGAGCGTCGAATCTATTCAAAACCACCACGAATAGGTTAATATAGGCTAAATAAACAATTCCCAATTGAAATTTATTCAAAAAACATTAAAAATTACGAAGTTGGAAAAACTCGAGCCCCGGGCCCACTTCACGAAAAAATTCTGAAAATTACATCTTTGGATTCCTCGTCTCGCCACGAGTCCATACATGTAAAGTTCACCAAAAACTGAGTCCGTTTGACCCTTCAAATTCCCAAAATTCATTTCTAAAAACTAAGCCTAGTTCTTCACAATTTCTACATCATTTCATGGATTTAGGGGTTGATTTCCTAAAATTGATGTTTTTAAGCCAAGAGACTTACCTCCAATCGATACCCGCTGAAATCCCACTTCAAATCGCTCAATAAGCCCTCTTGGTTGCTTAACAATGGTGGAAAATATGTTTAAGTCATGGATGAAATATCATATAAAACCCCTTCTGATGCCCAATGATTTACTCTATGCGATCGCGGCCCAATGCACGCGATCGCGAAGAACAAATTCCAGTCACTAAATTTTCCTCTTATGCAATCGCAAGAAACCCCACGCGATTGCAGAACGTTGACTTCCGCTCCTACGCGATCGCAAACAACATCACGCGACCGCACAGGACTGCACCTCGACCTTACGCAATCGCAAACTACCTCACGTGATCGCACTAGCCAATAACCCAGACCTATACGATCGCAACCCCCTTTTCGAGATCGCATAGAGCAATTTCTGCTCTGCAATTTCTGCTGCACTTTTCACTTTAAAAATCCCCGTTAGCCATCCGAAATCACCCCGAAGCCCTCGGGACCTCAACCAAAAAACATCAAAATCCTCAAACTACCACGGATTCAAGCTTAAGTTAAACTAAAACTTTCGAAACTTGCATTTTCTCCAAAACCCGATCTAAACACGACCGAATGATCTGGAAATTTGCACACATATCAAAAATCATCTGATGGAGCTACTGCAACTGTCGGAATTCCATTCCGACGCCCGGATCAAAATCTCACCTATCAACCGGACTTCGCCAAATTTCTAACTTAGCCAATTCAATCCGAATTCTACACCGGACTCCAAATTCAGTTCTGATTTAGCTCCTAAGTCACAAATCACCATCCGAAACTAGTCGAATCATCGTAAATCCATTACGAGACCTCTAAATCATAAGTCAACGTTCGGTCGACTTTTCCAAACTAACTTTCTCTTAAAGAGACTAATTGTCTCATTTTTTATCCAAACTCCATCCGAATTATTCCAAACTCTAAAAACATATATTGAAAGATATAACAACATAAAAAGGGGAAAACGGGGTGGAAATACACGGGACGACAGGTCAGGTAGTTACATCCTCCCCAACTTAAACAAACGTTCATCCTCGAGCGGGTCAAGAAACATACCTGGAGTATCAAACATGTGAGGATATTTGCTCTGCATCTCCTTGTCGGTCTCCCAGGTGGCTTCCTCCACGGGCTGACCCCTCCACTGCACCTTCACCGAAGCTATGTCCTTTGATCTCAACTTTCAAACCTGACGACCTAAAATAGTCACCGGCTCCACATCATAGGTCAAATCTTCATTTAACTGGATCGTGCTGAAGTCCAACACATGAGACGGGTCCCCAACATACTTCCGGATCATAGAGAAATGAAACACCGGGTGAACACCCGATAAGCTAGGTGGCAAAGCAAGCATATAGGCCACCTCCCCAATTCTCCTAAGTATTTCAAAAGGTCCAATGAACCTTGGACTCAGCTTCCCTTTCTTTCCAAACCTCATAACGCCTTTCATTGGTGAAACCTTCAACAAGACCTTCTCGCCCACGGCATAAGATACCTCTCGAAACTTCCGATCCGCATAACTCTTCTGACGCGACTGAGCCATACGAAGTCTCTACTGGATTACTTTCACCTTCTCTAAGGCATCCTGAACTAACTCTGTCCCCAATAATCTAGCCTCCTCGGGCTCAAACCAACCAACCGGAGATCTACACCGTCTCCCATATAAGGCCTCATATGGCGCCATCTGAATGCTGGATTAATAGCTGTTATTATACGCAAACTCCGCAAGTGGCAAGAATTCAGCCCAAGAACCTCCAAAATCAATAGCACAGGCACGCAACTTGTCTTCCAATATCTGAATAGTTCGCTCGGACTGTCCGTCCGTCTGTGGGTGAAATGTTGTGCTCAACTGTACCTGTGTGCCCAACTCCCGATGAAAAGTCCTTTAGAACTGGGAAGTAAACACGGTACCCCTATCTGATACAATGGAAACCGGGATCCCATGCAACCGTACAATCCCCCGAATGAAAATCTCTGCTAACTTCTCCGCCGAATAGGTAGTACATACTAGAATGAAATGCGCGAACTTAGTCATCCTATCCACCATCACCCAAACCGAATCAAACTTCTTTGAGGTACGAGGAAGACCACTCATATAATCCATAGTAATGTTTTCCCATTTCCACTCCGGAATATCCATCCGCTGGAATACACCAACGGGTCTCTGGTGCTCGTATTTGACTGCTGACAGTTAAGACACCGAGCCACGTAATTCACAATGTCCTTTTTCATTCTTCTCCACCAGTAATGCTGTCTCAAATCCCGGTACATTTTTGCGGCACACGGATGAATCGAATACCGCGAGCTATGAGCCTCCTCTAAAATCAACTATTGGAGACCATCCACATTAGGCACGCAAATCCGACCCTGCATTCGCAATACGCCGTCATCTCCAATGGTCACATCTCTGGCATCATCATGCTGGACTCTGTCCTTCAGGACAAGCAAATGCGGGTCATCATACTGCCTCTCTCTGATGCGGTCATACAAAGAATACCGGGAAATCACACTCGCCAACACCCGACTGGGCTCGGAAATATCTAACCTCGCCATCTGATTGGCCAAGGCCTGAACATCAACCGCAGGGGGTCTCTCCCCAATTGGAATGTACGCCAGACCAACCATGCTGATAGCCTTCCGGCTTAAAGCATCGGCCACCACATTGGCCTTCCCGGGATGATACAAAATGGTGATATCATAGTCTTTGAGTAACTCCAGCCATCTCCGTTGTCTCAAATTAAGATCTTTCTGTTTAAACAAGTGCTGAAGATTGCGATGGTCCGTATATACCTCACAAGATACACCATAAAGATAATGCCTCCAAAATTTTAAGGCATGCACAATTGCAGCTAAATCTAAGTCATGAATTGGATAGTTCTTCTCATGGGGCTTTAGCTGACGAGAAGCATACGAATTAACTCTACCCTCCTGTATCAACACACAACCGATCCCAACTCTCGAAGCATCACAATACACCGTGTAAGAGCCTGAAGCTGATGGTAATACTAATACCGGAGCGGTGATCAAAGCCGACTTGAGATTCTGGAAGCTCTCCTCGCATTCATCTGACCACACAAATGGAGCATTCTTCTTAGTCAACTTTGTCAAAGGCGAAGCAATAGATGAGAAACCCTGAACGAATTTGCGCTAATAACCCGCCAAACCGAGGAAACTCCGAATCTCAGTAGCTGAGGACGGTCTGGGCCAACTCTGCACCGCCTCAATCTTCTTTGGGTCGACCTGAATACCATCACTGGTCACCAAGTCTCCTAGAAAAGTCACAGTATTAAACCAGAATTTACACTTAGAGAATTTTGCATAAAGCTTCACCTCTCTCAATCTTTGCAAGACCACCCTCAGGTGCTGTGCGTGCTCCTCCTGGCTACGCAAATACTCCAGAATATCATCAATAAACACAATCACAAAAGAATATAGATAAGGCCGAAATACACTGTTCATCAAGTGCATGAACGCGGCTGGGGCATTAGTCAGCCCGAAAGACATCACTAGAAACTCGTAGTGCCCATATCTTGTCCTGAAAGCCGTCTTCATAATGTTTGACTCTCTAATATTTACCTGGTGATAGCCCGATCGAAGGTCAATCTTAGAGAATACCCTCGCTCCCTGGAGCTGATAAAATAAATCCTCAATACGGGGTAGTGGGTATTTGTTCTTCACTGTCACCTTATTCAGTTGCCTGTAGTCAATGCACATTCTCATTGTGCCATCTTTCTTCTTTACAAATAACACCGGTGCACCCCAATGTGACATACTCGGGCGAATGAACCCCTTATCCAGGAGTTCCTGAAGCTGCTCTTGCAATTCCTTTAACTCTGCTGGTGCCATACGATAGGGAGGAATAGAGATAGGCTGAGTGCCCGGCACGAGATCAATATCGAAGTCAATGTCCCCGTTCGGCGGCATGCCTGGCAAGTCGCTGGAAATACGTTAGGGAAATCCATAACAACGGAAACCGAATCAAGGCTAGGAGCCTCGACTTCCACATTTCTCACAAAAGCCAAATATGATAAACACCCCTTACCAACCATCCGTTGGGCTTTTAAGAAAGAAACCATCCTGCTAGGTACATAGTCAGTCACGTCTCGCCACTGGATCCTCGGAATACCTGGAATAGCTAGTGTAACTGTCTTAGCATGACAGTCCAGAATAGCGTGGTACGGAGATAGCCAATCCATACCGAAAATTACATCGAAATACACCATGCCCAATAATAATAGATCAACTCGGGTCTCCAGACCCCCAATGCTTACCAGACAGGATCGATAGACATGATTCACAATAATAGTATCACCCACCGGGGTAGATACATGCACGGGCAAGGCAAGACAACCATGGGCCGTACCCAAATGATGAGAAAAATAAGAGGATACATATGAATAGGTAGATCCGGGATCAAATTAAACAGAAGCACTCCTGTGGAAGACTGAGATAATACCTGTGATAACTGCCTCCGAGGCAATAACGTCCCTCCGATCTGGAAGGGCATAGAAACGGGCCTGGCCCCTCCAGTACGGTCTTCACCCCTGAGACGACCTCTAACCTCCACCCCTGGCTGTCTGAGTGGAAGCTGAAGAAACCTGTGCAGAAGACGACGGCTGATCCCTCTGCTGAGGCTGCCTACTGCGGGGTCGAGGACACTGCCTCCTCATGTGACCCAACTCACCATAATCATAGCAACGAACTGAAGTCAGGGAAGGGGACTATTGAGAACCCTTCGCTGCAGACGAAGCCTGAGCTGAAGGAGCAGGAGAAAAGCTCTGAGCTGGAAGAGCACTCAATGCAGGCTGACTCTGTTGATGACCCAGATGGCCCCGGCCTAAAGAGGCTACACTGGACTCTGTGCGTCCGGACCGAGGATGCCTAAAGGAACGACCTCTACCCTGCTGGAAATGGCCCCTAGATGGAGCGCCGCTAAAATTACCTGAACCTCGACTCCCTCTCCACACGCTTCGGCGGCGATCTGTCTCAATTAGACGAACCGCATCAACAACCTCCTCAAAAGTAGCTATTGTAGCCCTCTCTCTAGCCATCAATATACGGATCGGATAGTTGAGGCCATCTATAAACCTCCTGATCCTCTCTATATCTGTCAGGATCATCCACATAGCATGCCTAGCCAGCGGAGTAAACCGTAACTCATACTGAGTCACTGACATATCACCCTGAGTCAACCACTCGAACTGACGGCGTAGCTTCTCCCTATGAGACTGGGCACATACTTCTCCAAAAATACCGTGGAGAACTGCTGCCAAGTGAAAGGCGCTGCCCCAATAGGCCTACGCCTCTCGAACTCTTCCCACCAAGTAAATACAACTCATGTGAATTGAAAAGTGGTAAAAGCCACACCATTAGACTCCAGAATACCCGATGTACGAAGCATACACTACATTTATCCAGAAAACCCTGGGCATCCTCGCCCTCAGCACCACTAAATGTCGGAGGCTGGAGCCTACCGAACCTCTTCAACCGCCGCTGCTCATCATCCAGCATAGCTGGGACGACATGAGCTGGAACAGGTGCGACTGGTGCAACTGGAACAACTAGTGCAACTGGCTGAACTTGCTGAACTAGAGCTACCTTAGGTGTCTGTAAGCCCTGAACAACCTGCTCGGGAGTGCGAGCATCGGGGGTCTGATGACCACCCCTGGTCTGAGAAGTAGCCGCTGCTGTAGTGGCTGAAATAGCCTGAGCTATGCCAGTGCAGATGAACAAAATCTGGGCCAAAGCCTCCTGGAGACCAAGAATCACGATGGCACTGCCGGTGCCTGAATAGGTGCAGTTGGAGCATCAACAGCTGGAGGCTACTCTTGGACCTGGGCAGCTGGTGGGTCCGCAGGTGCTGCCCCTGCTGGTCCGCCTCGTCCAGCACCACAACCGCGTCCACGTCCTCTAGCAGGTGGTACTGGTGGTCGTCCTCCACGTCCATTACCGCGAGTTCTCGCCATCTGCGAGAGAATAGAATACAGAATTTTAGCTTTCACGTTATCAAACAGCACGATATGAATTTCAAGAAATTGAGATGTTTCCTAAAAGTTCTGTAGCCTCCTGCTTATAAGTGTGATACACGACACACCCATAAACAAGACTACTAAACCGACTAATGACTCGTGAGGCTTAGTAACCTAAATTCTAATACCAACTTGTCACGACCCAAAACTTGTTGTGAAGGCACCCGGCCCTAAGGCTAGGTAAGCCTGACCAACAATCGCTTCCAACGTAACATTAAGTCTCAAACCGAGAATTTAACAAAATAATAATCCAAGAATATTAATAATGTGACATAGGTAAATTATGAAAATTTAAAACACACCCATATGATCTGGGGTCACGAGTCTAGAGCCACTAAACAAAACTGAGTAGTAATAATAGTATCTGAAGACCAAAACCGAAATCTGGGAAAGTATATAATAATAATCAAATGAAGAAATAATGAAGAGCAGCCGGGTCCTGCGAACGTCATGCAGCTACCTCAATGACTCTGAAATATCTCTAGAACTACGAGAATCAGCCAAGCCTCCGGTATAGTAGGGTAAGTACTACCGACTTAGTGAATAATAGGTATAGAAAATAACTGAAAGTAAGAAATCCACGAATGACCACAACGCAAAGCTATAACTAACAATCCTACAACTTAGCTACAGGCTAACAGCATAACAGTATCACAACAACAACCAATAATCAGATAAAGATATAATGCAATGCACATGAATACGCTGCGGCGTGCAGACCGATCCATTTAACGTCGACGACGCTCACGGGGGGTGTGTACAGATTCCGGAGGGGCTCCTTCAGCCCAAGCGCAATATTATCATATCACCGCTGCGGCGTGCAGCCTGACCCATGGTCAGTCCACAATATACATATGAGTCACACAAACAGATTCAATCTAACTTCCCATTTTTTTCGATTATTAAGGTAAGTATAATTTAATTATTAAACTTCAGAAAAAGCGACTTAGCATTTCATTTCGGTGATTAATCACAAAACTAAAATCAATGGTTATGCAATTATGTTATCACACAGATATTCACCCTAGACGGGTACGACAGATCGGCACAGGACTCCAAACATGGCATTAAGCACAATTATCAACAACACAATGTGCGTATCAGACGTCAATAATTTATTCAGCTCTTGGGATGGAGCAAGTCACAATCCCCAATCATTTACAACCCCGCACCTGCCATGGGGTGCGAGTCACGCCCTAACATAGCGTCACAATGTGATATACCGGAGTTTCAAACCTCCACGCCATCATCTATACAAACTACTCACCTCTAACCGGTCGTAGACTAGTCTGTAATGCCTTTTCCCTTCAAATCTTCTCATACGAGCGTCGAATCTATTCAAAACCACCACGAATAGGTTACTATAGGCTAAATAAACATAACCCAATTGAAATTTATTCGAAAAACGTAAAAAATCACGAAGTTGGTAAAACCAGAGCCCCGGGCCCATTTCTCGAAATTTTTTGAAAATTACATCTTTGGATTCCTCATCTCGCCACGAGTCTATTCATATAAAGTTTACCAAAAACGGAGTCTGTTTGACCTTTCAAATCCCATAATTTGTTTCTAAAAACTAAGCCCTAGTTATTCACAATTTCTACACAATTTCATGGAATTAAGGGTTGATTCTTCCTAGAAATGATGTTTTTAAGTCAAGAGACTTACCTCCAATCGATACCCGCTAAAAGCCCACTTCAAATCGCTCAAAAAGCCCTCTTGATTGCTTAACAATGGTGGAAAATATATTTAAGTCGCGGATGAAATATCATATAAAAGCCCTTCTGACGCCCAGTGATTTACTCTATGTGATCGTGGCCCAATGCACGCGATCACAAAGGAAAAATTCCAGTCACTAAATTTTCCTCTTACGCGATCGCATGAAACCCGATCGCACAACGTTGACTTCCGCTCCTACGCGATAGCAAACAACATGACGCGACCGCAGAGAACGACCCCTCGACCTTACGCGATCGCAAACTACCTCACGTGATCGCACTGGCCAATAACCCAGACTATGCCATCGCAGCCCCCTTTTGGCGATCGCATAGAGCAATTTCTGCTCTGCAATTTCTGCTGCACTTTTTCACTTCAAAAATCTTTGTTAGCCATCCGAAATCACCCCGAGAGCCTCGGGAACCCAACCAAAAGCACAAATATGCTCTATTACTTCATTCAAACTCGCTTGTAATATAAAAACGCTATCATAAATATCAAAATCCTCAAATTACCACGGATTCAAGCTTAAGTTAAACTAAAACTTCTGAAACTTGCATGTGCTCTAAAACCCGACCTAAACACCTTCGAATGATCTGAAAATTTGCACACATATCAAAAATCATCTGATGGAGCTACTGCAACTGTCGGAATTTCATTCCGACCCCCGGATCAAAATCTCACCTATCAACTGGACTTCGCCAAATTTCTAACTTAGCCAATTCAAGCCTAATTCTACACCTACCTCCAATTCAGTTCTGATTTCGCTCCTAAGTCACAGATTACCATCCGAAACTAGTCGAATCATCGTAAACCCATTTAGAACCCTCTAACTCATAAGTCAACGTTCGGTTGACTTTTCCAAACTAACTTTCTCTTGAAGAGACTAATTGTCTCATTTCTATCCAAACTCCGTCCGAATTATTCCAAACTCTCCAAATACATATATTGAAACATATAACATCATAAAAAGAGGAAAACGGGACAGAAATACACGGGACGACGGGTCAGGTCGTTACAAACATCAAGTAGATCCCCTGCTTTTGTCTTGTGTTCACCCAAGAAAAGGTGAGCAACCTTGTGAGGACAGTCTGGTTTAACTACCTGGAAGTCATTGAGCTCAACTATTATCTGTTTGTTAATTGTCAGTATAAGTCCCTAGCTCATATTACATGTACTGGGTAAACCTTGTGTCGGCCTTTTGAAATTTTTGATCGAACAACTTCAGCACCTTGTCTACTGAAACTTCGACGCCTTTTTCTGTTATAGCATTAAGTACACTTCGCTGAAGTATCTTTGTCATAGTATCGCAACATAATTTCAGCATGCACTGTAAATAACAAAACAAGAAGGTGCTGTCTCCAGGGTAATACCGTCGCTCCTTGTTCCAATTCCTTCATGTCGGATGAAGGATCTTTTTCGACATTATAATAGTGAATGATAGCTGGAGATGTAACTGCCAGTATCAAATTAAATTGCAAAATGAAGGAATATAAATACCATTTCTGTTCGGGATCCCACACTTTGGTCGTAGAGTTAGAAAATGCAAATGAGCACAACTTGAACAAATCCCAACAGTAGTATTGCCTGCACGTACTCGGTATGACTGGTTAGACTCAAGGGCTTAAAATTTACGCCAACAATAGTAGCAGGTCCATCAAGGTTCACAATGAGTAAATCCGGCTCGGGGTCGAATGGGAGTCGAATGGCGTAATCCTTAACTAGTAACAATTGATTGAAAATTGAAAGCGGTTCACCACCAGGATCCAATACATACTTAAATGTTGTCCTGGTGCCAGCAAGCTGAAGACTAATCAGTGAGCATGTTTCACTCCATTGAGAAATTTTGTCGAACACCTGGCCATTGCTGAGTGTTGGACCTAGCATTATTGGATGAGCAACACCATTGGGTACGGGAATTGTGTTGCTGTCCGTCTCTATTAAGTGTTGTAGCTCGGAAAAAATAGAAGCACCTTGTCCTTGAGCCACTGCCGAGGGAATAGCAGAAAAGGCATTTGCACCTTCCTGCTTTGATATAGCTTTACAATCAAGAGCCTTTGTTGCGTCTACAAAGTCTGTATTCTTATTCAAGGATTCAAAATCTGGTTCTTCATCAACCATAGAGAAATATAGATTTCTGAAATATCATCATGTGCTACAGCAGTCGTGGTCGACTGGGGACTTTCATCAAACACATTGGCTTCGTCAATGATGGACTTGTCTCCATGAGATACTCGAGCATTAGATCCATCAGAAGAATTGAGGCTATTGCTTAGAGGAGCAAAGGCAGGCCGCTGGGCTTTAGGAGGGGCCGAATTTCAAAATGAACATAGTCAAAACGAGTCTGTGAGAGATAGGCCAGACGCTCCACCGAATTTGCAAAAGTCTGTTTCTGAAAGCGCATAACCAATTTCTCAGTAAAATGTTTCGAATCAAAGAACTGGTCATTGCGGTAAAGCCAGTCGAACCAAGCGAGTGCATCACCGCCCGAGGTAGAATGAAGCGAGAGATAGCCAATAGTCCTTGGGGATACGACAAAAGTTGAAGTATCACTTCGCCTGACAAATCCAGCCCGCTGGATTCCCACTGGCGAATCGATCTAAAAGGACCATTACCTCGGAAGAATCTACCATGGAGTACGAGCAACGAAAACACCAATATTGTGAACCCAACTTCTCAACACAACCACAGACTTGTATATTATAATTACTGAATTGAATTACACTGGAAATACTAATGAAATTAAAGGAACAAGGGAAGCGTAACGAGAAGGGGATGAAAAGCCAGAGATACAGAAATAGAAAGGTGGTGAGAGGACAGACTCAGAGGAGGGAGGGAAAAGGAACTTCACAATAAGGATATAAGTGATCCAATACTTAGACGACGAGGACATAATTCATATCAAATTTTGTCGAGGGGTATAAGTAACCTATTTCGGATAATTTAAAGATAGAATTGAACCATTTCCACTTTTTAATTAGGAATTTTTACCTATATAGTAAAGTTTGATATCTTATTTATTTTAAATAAATATCCTTTCAAAAAATTATATTACGTAGCTTCCTTTTAATTTTTATAACCAAATATCTATTTGTGGTCGCCCCTATCTTTAAACCAGAAAATACTTTCTCTCATTCTTTTAGATTTTTCTCCACCCCATCTCTCAATGCACATCTTTCTCGATGAATACAACCTCAATTTTCTCTTCGTAATCATCATCAGTTTCATGATCATTCGGACTCATCACTAAGTTGTAAAAACTAAGAAGCTAACTTTGAAATCTCTGAAACAACTTTGTTCGAAGAGAACAAAGAGAGTCCTGATTTAAAGCTATCTCCAATTTCAACTAAGTCCTTTTTACTTCCGGTGAATTTTTCAGAAGATGGAACTTGCTTTGAGGACTGAGTTGGAGATGGCGGAGCGAGAAAAGAATCAACGTCACGGCGATGGTGGGAGAAAGTTTGGGAAATTGCTAAAAATCTTCTTTTATTCTAGAGGTTTGAATTATGCTATAGACGACAGAGTTTGGGACTGAGCAACGTGGAGATTCTGTTACCTTTTTTTTTAATTTTATTTCAATGTATCTCACTGTATTTTATGTATTTCATTATATTCATTATCTTTAGACAAAAATAATTGCTCTTACGGTAAGCAACCGTTGCTATGATGGTAAGCAACCCTACTTCCAACAAAGATATTGTGAGTTCGGATCACCCTAAAAGTAAGGTGGAGAATTCAAGGATGCCGAGTGTTTATTGGAAACAACTTCTCTACCCTTATATAGGGCAAGGCCTGTATAACACTACCCTCCCCAGACCCCACTAGTTGGATTATACTGGATTGTTGTTGTTGTTGTTGTTGTCTTCTTTTTTTTCATGGTATTTCAATGTATCTCGTTGTATTTAATGTATTTGATTGTGTTCGTTGTCTCGCTATGTTCCATGAATGTATTCATATGTTTTTTTTAATTAAAATAATTTATGGATTAAGATTTATAATTGATTTGTTGAGTTATACTAGGAATTTATTTGTGTTAATTAATTCATTTTCCGTTTAGAAACAACTGAATAGACCATGATTTACGCTTTTTACGTTACTGTATTCATAAATACATCGTGAATACAATCAAATACAATAATTCCCTAGTTGTACTTTCATGTTTCACGCTTAGTTTACTCTGAATATACTCTAACAAATTGAAAATATAATTGTAGAAAATAATATAGTAAATAGCTATAACTAACTAATAACCACTAAACAATAGTGGTTTGTGAAAATTTCTCAATCAGGAATTTATGTTAAATCGGGCCGATAACATGAAGTTGCGCTATTTCTTGTCAACAGACGCATCTACATGCCAATTTCTCTATTTTAACATTTTATGTAAAATCTTCATCTGTTGTATCCTTTTTTAGAACATTGAGGTTAAAATTAATTACTCTATTTTTTATTTTTTAACCTGACTTTCCGTCTAAAATGACAACCCACATAACTGGTACATTCCGAGGCTATATTTGGAATTATACTTGAAAAATTCCATGCAGCAACTGTTGGAAGAATTTCATGTGTAGCTAGGTAATATGGAATGATCATGAACAAAATATATACTGGCCAAAAACGATTGATCTATTTCTTTTTCCCTGAAGCACACACTATGCAATAACAAAACCAGTGATGTTAATCAAAGCGTTCACAACCATAAACACAAACAGCTCTACGAAGTTCGACCAAAAGGGAAAGCTTATTAAACACAAATAAACCATTTAAAGATATCCATGGGTGACATTCATTCACGCGAAACAATCACGACTTGCTTTCCAATATTGCGTCCAGAGAAGAGACCAACTAGAGCACTGGGAGCACTTTCGAGGCCATCGACAACATCTTCCACATAAACAACCTTGCCTGCCTTTATTTGAGGAATGACCATTTCCAAATATTTCTCGTAAAGATGATAGTAATCAAAAACAAGAAATCCTTCCATGCGGATTCGTTTTGTGATGAGGCAGAACAAGTTGTGCACTCCTTCAGTCTGCTCAAGGTTGTATTGTGAGATCATTCCACACACAGCAATACGGCCATGGAGTTTCATGTTCAGAAGAACTGCATCGAGCATCTTCCCTCCCACATTCTCAAAATAGATGTCAATTCCATCAGGGAAGTACCTAATAAGAAACCAGTATTTCCAGTCAATTCATTTCCCTCGGTTTACATAGGCATATCCTAAAGTCTTTCTATAATTTTCACACTATCTTCATAGCTAGCAGCGGATCCCAGTTTTCAGTTCAAGGAATAAATATCATTCTATGTAAATGTCGATGATTCCTTTTGCGAGGGGTGTCATGTCATGTTCGTGAAAAGGAAACGCTATAGCTAACTGCTTTTGTACAATAGATAGATTGTTTTCTAGCAGGGAGTAAGATAACTCACCTCTTCAAAGCTGCATTTAAATCCTGCTCCTCTTTATAGTTAAAAGCTTCATCAAAACCAAATTTGGTCTTCAACAGATCAACCTTTGGAAATGAATAAAAAAGAGACATTAAATAACAAGAGAGTTAAACATCATGGTCTATTCAACTAAAACTTCTCTTTCCCCCCAAAGGTATAACCCACCCAACCCCAACCTTTGGGTTTGATGGTGGACGGAGCACAATGATTAACATAACAAAGAATGAAGATAGCTTCAACACTATGGAGATCCAACAAAGGAACTTACCTTTTCTTTGCTTCCAGCACTACCAACAACGTAGCAACCCAGCATCTTTGCAAATTGCCCAACGAGCTGACCAACTGCTCCAGATGCAGCTGAAACAAAGACAGTTTCTCCCTTCTTGGGGGAGCAAACCACATGAAAACCAGCGTAAGCTGTCATCCCAGGCATCCCTGCGAGCACAGATAATTAATGAGCTCTTGTTTTTCCCTCTTTTATATGAACAGCACATCCTGCTTCTCTGTCTGACCTACAGATAAATATATCCATTGTTTGCCACAATCTTACAGCAAAGGGTTCTACATACTTTGTTAAGTATATTATTTATTTTTTCATTTATTTACTAGTTCTTAACAGGGGAAGGACAGAAATGAAAATAGGGAGGAGAATTCAGACACAATCTTAAGTCAGGTATAACATAAGTTTAAGCCCAACTGCAGCCAACAAACAGGGAACGAATATAAACATTTAGAACATACGATTCTAGAAACGCCTGATCATCTGTTTTCACCATTTAAAAACTTCAATATTCATCCAACTCATGAACTAATAAAGAAATAACCTATTCCACATTTAGAAGCAACACTTGTTTTTTGCGAGAGAAGCTGCACATTTAGGTCGGTTATCCAGGGGACTGAGAGATCAACGATTACGTCACACACTGATGAAATGGAGACTTGCATCTGAATCACCTATACTCAAAGGTAAATTTTATAGAGCGGTAGTTAAACCGGCCATATTGTATGGGATAGAGTGTTGGCCGGTTAAGATCTCTCACATCCAGAAGACGAAAGTAGCAAAAATGAGGATGTTGAGGTGGATGTGTAGTTACACTAGGATGGATAAGATTAAAATGAAGATATTCGGGAGAAGGTGGGCGTAGCCCTTGTGAATGACAAGATGGGGAAAGCGAGACTTAGATGGTTTGAGCACATGCGGGGGAGAAGCCCTGATGCTCCGGTGAGGAGGTATGCGCGGGTGGCTTTTGCGGGTATGAAAAGAGGTAAAGAGTGGCCTAAGATGTATTGGGGAGAAGTGATAAAGTCTCATGGCATATCTACAGATTTTCGAAGATATGACCCTTGATAGGAAGGTGTAGAGAACGAGCGTAAGGAATGTAAGCTAGGAGGTAGTCAGAACTTTTTTTCTCTATTTTTTCTTCTCCGCACCAGGGTGAAGCTAGTTTTATAGGGTTGATATTAGACGACTAGTGGTTAATGTTGTGTTCACATTATCCTTTTGTTTCTCATGACACCAGGCCTTGATTACTAATCATTGTTATTGCTTGTCATCTATTTTTTAGTTTATCGATGTTATTATTATTTATATAATTTCTATTGTTGATACTGATATATTGTCTCTTTTCGTCTTTTTCGTCTCCTTGAGCCAAGGGTCTATCAGAAACCGTCTTTCTGCCCCATCAGAGCAGGGATAAGGTCTATGTATACACTACCCTCCCCAAACTCCACTTGTGGAATTTTACTGGGTCGTCGTCGTTATTGTAAGCTGCACGGTTCAATAAACATGTTTTACGACATGATCATACAACCCTCCGGACCAATTCTTAAGGTACAGTAAGCATTCAAGTAAAGAAACATGGATCTAGTATCAACTTTCCAAGGATCAATCTGGTATTGATCTCCACATATGTTAGATAATCAAAATTCAAACAACAAAATTTTCAATTTCAATTACTTAAGGTTGTGCTTATCCACATGGTTTTACCCACAAAAAAAAAAGACACAGATTCATGCTCATAACTTCTCAATGGAATAGAAAGCTGCATCAAGAAGACATAGATAAAATGTTCAAATACTCATTATAAAGGTAAAATTTATTATGAAATGCAGGAGGACCAATTCCAGCAATTTTAAGCAGAGAGGCAGCATGCTCAATAGATTCTGCATATTGAGAGAATAACTCACCGAGGATTCCTGTGTAGTATTATATTGAGAGAGTAACTCACCAAGGATTCCTGTGTAGTATTATATTGAGAGAGTAACTCACCTAGGATTCCTGTGTAGTAGGAAAGAGGCACATCCTTGTCATGAATTTTAAAGAGAGTCTGAGTAGGTGTTATAATACTATACTCTTCCCATCCAGTCATTCCCCAAACTAGGTCACCTTTTTGGAATTTTGGATCACCAGACTCCAAAACTTTAGCCACTCCATATCCCGTGATTGGCTATAACAGAAAACAAAGTTATGAGAGACATTATCATAGGACAAACTGTTAGCCATACAGAACATCGTTTCCGTCTGTTTCATATTTCAAAGCATTGTGGGCTGGATCCCAAAACATCAAAAAACAAGGAATAAAACATCCGCCCACTTACCCTTAACTTGTACAACATCTACAAGTTCTTGAACAGCATAGGGGAAAACAAATAGTGTTATATTTGTATGCCTGAGGTCTGCACGATTTACTTGTGGTTGCATTTTATGGATGACAGTTAGATTGGTATGTAGTTCACAAAAATAAGTAGAAACTGTCTCTTTTGTTTTAAGACCAAAATGTACTAAAACTTTGCAGTTTGTTCAACAATTACAAGAACATTTAATGGTTTGTTAACGGAGGAGGAGGAAGAACCAAATGAACACTTTTTTTTTCGCTTATCCCAAATGAACACTGAGTACTAAATATAAAAAATCTACCATTAAGAACTTATTTTCTCCAACCTATACTTAATATTTACTTGAAAGAAATTTATTCTTTTGATTTAGTTAAAAAAATTGCTGAACTAAATGGCTTCCAACATTGATATCTGATGGCATTTTCCAAACATCAGTCAAAACTATTCAATTAGCCTTTAATAAATTATAAATCTCAAATATAATTAAATAATCCCGATACAAACAAGAGCAACAAGAGTACATTTTTATAATTAGATACGCTAGGTATTAAGGAACATTCGAATATATATCAAACAAGAGCAACAAAAAACACTTTCTTGGTTTGGATTGTTTTACCAATTTTGATTAGTAATAAACTAAAGTGAAAAAGAAAACCTAAACTATAAATTACATTCAGTAGAAACTGGGTCCCACCTCCCACCCAGAATACTACTACAACAACAACCCAGTATAATCCCACTTAGTGGGATCTAGGGAGGGTAGTATGTACGCAGACCTTACCTCTACCCAAGGATAGAAAGGCTGTTTCCAAATACACCGCCGGCATCCTTCAACTTCACTATCATTATTAATTAGAATTACGAGGACCAATATTTGATATGGAACAACAGAAATAAATGGATGAAACAGACTCTTAGAAAATTGTCTAAACCTGACAAGTTTATGGTTGCATCAAGTCACCATTAGGCACTTGAACATGAAAAGGTAATCAGAGTATCAACAAGTATGCAGGAAATCTTCTAGTTACTTTCCCCACGATTTAATTTACCAAAAGCTTCAATCCTCCATTTTACAAATACTTACCAATATGAGCCAGACAAGGATAATTCAATACATCCAACCTGCATTGCTCAGACCATTCAAAATTTCGGCTGCATCCAACCTCCCACCCAGAATATTATAGTAAATTAGTTTTCAAATTAAGACTAATAAATTAACAATCGCAAAGCATTCAAGGCTAATAAACAAAAAGACAACATATTTGTGAATAAAAAATCAAATGGGTCATGGTAAATTCAAGAAAAAGAAATTACTAAAATACTTACAGAGCCGGGAGTGAAGGACTCAACATAGCTACCCTCCATTATCCTCATGCGGCTACGCATATAAGGGTCACAAGACAAGTAAAGATTCTTCACAACCACAGCATTAGAACCTTCTGGAACTTTGAGTTTAATGGTGGAATTCTTGATTTCCATGTCAGATTCCTTAGGGTAACCTGTGACATAGTTTTTAAGAATGACCTGTTTGTTGCTCACTTCTTCTGCCATTTTCTCGCTTCTTTTCTGTTAATAATAATGTGTAAAAAGGGTTTGTGTTGTTAAAGTGAGCGTTAGGACGTGTGTATATATAGGTAGAGAGAGAAATATCGAGAATGGGAAGACGTAATGGATGGCGTAGCCGATCTATACGAAGAGAGTTGTGTGTTTGAACTTTGATTGTGCTTGTTTTTGTTGTGTGTTGATGTTGGTGTTTTCACATTTTGGAGTTGTTTTTGTTGTGTGTTGATGTTGGTGTTTTCACATTTTGGAGTTGTGTACAAGGGTTTGCTCCACTTGGTGCTCAACATACAATTTCGGCTTCATTTTCTTTCTTTCTTTCTTTTTTATTTTGTTTGTCTTAATTTGTAAGTAGTAGTTTTTTCCTTTCTTTTCCCTTCATATAACATAGAAAAAATTATTAGTTACTCCATTTTAATTTATGCAGTATTATTTGATTGGATATTAAGCTTAAAAAGGAAGAAAAGAATCGTGACTCTTATTGTATTAAATATGTCATAAGATTTTTGTGGAGTATAAAAATATTTTATCAAGTGTAAAATAGAAAAAAATGGGATTAAATTATTTTTCAGCATAAAAATATATCTTTTTTTAAAAAAAACGAACTAATGAAGAACCATTGCCGCATAAAATAAAAACGAAACAAAGGAGCAATCCTTAGTAAAAACTTGAGACACCTTTTTGCCTCGTTTAGAGCAAGCACTTGGCAAAGTATGTTACCGGAATCTGCTTGAAAGAATGAAAGTGTTTGGAAATGTTACTTGGCAAAATAGCTCGTGTTTGGAAATAGATTTTTTTCTTTTACCTTTTTTTTTTAGAAAAAATTCAAGTTCCAAAAATTAGTTTGGAAAAGTTTTTGGATGAATTGTTTTTTCTACTCATAAAATTTTATTCTTTTTCAAAGAAAATACATGCACAAATGAAACTTTAACTTTCAAAAATTATTTTTCAATAATATTTTAAAGATTTTGTTTTCAAGTTTTCACCGAATTTATATTCAAATACCTATTTAAGTTGAAATGAAAACAAAATATGCCTACTAATGGAAGGAATGTAATCATTGTAAGCAATCAATGAAGGTAGCTTTATCTTATTTGGAAAAGGAATGAATAAATAGCAAAAGTGCTGAAAAAGGATACTGTTTCTTTTTCTTATTCAATTCCTCATTTATTTTCCTCTTTGCGGTCTGTTCATATACTTCCTTTATTTATTTATTTATTGTGATTTTATAGAAGTTCATTTCATCTGTGGAGGTTGATTAGGCTATTGGTGAAACTTAATTACGATTTTGTTAAAATTTGTGGGTCTCTCTGTAATTTTTAGTTCTTGAATCTGTAGCGATATTAGACATTTTGAGTTCTAGCATTTTGTTCGACGGTTTGAGACTTTGGTAGCTTCATATGATGTACTATAACTTGTGTATGCGATTAATTTTATTTTTCTAGAAGTTCGGGATTGGTTGGGAAGAGTAATTCTTGTTTTAGAACTTTTAAGTTGGAAAAGTTAACTAATGTTTGAGTTTTGAATAAAATGACTTCAGAATCAGGACTTGATGATTTCAATAGGTTGTATGGTTAATTTGATCTCAAGTGTGTGTTCAGATTTTGATTTAGAGGTTTTTAGAAGGTTTCGACTCTAATTGTTGTTAACAGTTGAAGGATTTGAGGGTTCTTAAGCTTGAGGGGGAGTTAACTTTAGTGTTACCCGACTTTGATTTGTATTTTGAAACTTTGGATAGATTCATTTAATTGGTTGAAACTTTTCTGCAAACTTTGATTGTAGTCCGGAATGTCTAAGTATGATTCGGACGCTTTCGGTGAAGTTGGAATGTTTGAAAGTCAAAAGATGGGTTTGATCTTCGATTCTTGATGTTGTTATTCTTATTAATGTTTCGAGTTTTAGGAAAAGTTTGTAGGAAGTAATGGATTTATTGGAATGATTGGACGGGGTTCCGGGTGGCTCGAGTATATTTCGCTGTAGTTGCGGATTGTTCAAGTGGAGTTCAACATTGCTGGTTTTCTGGTGCCGGGCAACGCGATCACGGAGCTGAGACTCGTGATCATGGAGAAGAGAAGTTAGCAGGTGGAGTTTTGCAATTCGCGATCCCGAAGGGGGATCTTGGCCAAGATGCTCGTGTTCCGCGATCGCGGGCAAGTAAAAGCAACTGCATAGGCTTGGGAGTCTAGTCAGTATCGCGCCTTCTTTTTCTAAAGCGAAATCGGGTCCATGACATTTGGGAGGACAACTAGTTCCCTTTTGAGAATTGGGTTTGGATTTCGGAAGAGTCGCCGCCTAATGATTAAAGTGCATTAGGACACTAAGAAAGGTTTGAGTAGGAAAATCAGAGTTTGGGTAAGGGTTAGAAAATATCTCGAGGGGAAGGCGTGAGGCAACCCTCAAGATCCACTAGTATGGTTCCCGATCATTCTACAATTGTGACTTTAAATAACAAGTAAGCAAATAAAGGTCTCAAATAGAAAGGGATCTTTCATATTATTGCAAGTAAACTGAAAGTTTGAAGAAAATAAAGAAAGCAGAAATTTTAAAAAAATAGTTTGAACAATTCTAAAAAATAAACAAGTAAAGGGGAATGCGTCCTAGGTTTACAAATAATATGGATCACATCAATGCAATACCCGATAATCACTCCTCAGAAGAGGGGCTACACGTTATATTACTGCACCGTTCATCATATCCATATCTATTCTTTCCCACCCCGTTAAGGTATTAAAGTACGAAATAGTATCGTTACTTATTGTATGCTAATACCCCCCCCCCCCCCAATCCTATCAGTTATGGAGGCATTTGGGACTACTAGTCCTAAAGGAAAGGGAGATTTGGCATTTCAGAGTTTTAAAAAGGATAAAATTCTAAGGCGACAGTTAAAACATATCAGGCAAGTATGGGAGAACACATAACAGTTTAAAGGGCTCAAACAATCCTCCTCACTTTAAGAAATAGATTGTTTAGCATGACTTGCAAATACTGGTTATGGCCTAAATTAAACATACACATTAAGGCATGCTGATTTATCTCCTATTTTCAGATAAGAAGTCCGAATTAGGCCTTCCCGCTAGTTGTAATTATCAAAGACTCATGCAGTTAATTAATTACCTAATGGCTTGCCTAGATGAGAACTATAAGCAGGATATCTAACAATGCTTACACTGATTTTAAAGAAGTATTACTGACTTTAGAAAATAAAAGTTTTACAGATTTTAAATGACATTATTACTGATTTTAGACTTGTAGATGAAATAGACGAATCAGATTCAAACGGTTGCTTCTATATGCATGATTTCTAAGCGTTGTTGGTTTTAAAACGATTACATAAGTGCAGAAGTCCTATAAGCATGGTATCTAGGATGCAACTGATTATTTTTTAACCTATAGACTGTTGACCTAATGACATATATATATGTAGAAGTGCAGAAAACCTATAATCATGATTTTTATATGAAGAAGTATAGAAACTTATAGACATGATTATTATTGTAGTAATGCAACAACATATAGGCATGATTTATAATGCATTAATGAAATAACTTATAGGCAGGATCGATAATGAAATGCATAACTTATAGGCAGGGTTTCTAATGAAATGTATAACTTATAGGCAGGATCCCTAATGCAGTAATGAAACAACTTGTAGGTAGGATATCTACATGAAATGCATATACGAAAAGCAGGCTGTGATTGTAGAAGTAAATATCTAAAGCATGATGTCTACCCGTATGCATACATGAGTGACCCTCCTCTTTTTATAAAAAATCCATAGGTTATTACAAGTTATTACATGCCCGAATGAATTAAGAAAAAATAAAATAAAAATTACATCAGAAATTAAAAATTCCAACAAAGGAGAGCCTAATCCAGACCCTAGGTCTGACATATGCAATAAACCAATTTCCAAAGATTAGATTTCCAAAATCCTTTCTCTTATTTGTGATGTGTCAAAGTTCCCAAGAGTTTCAAGGGGACACCAGGCAATTCTTACACCCCAAATACACTACAGAATTAGTTATAGTACAGTGGTAACCGCCGTTGCTCATCATTCGGCATAGCTGGGACGACATGAGCTGGAACAGGTGCGACTGGCGCAACTGGAACAACCAGTGCAACTGGCTGAACTGGCGGAATTGGCTGAACTGGAGCTATCTCAGGTGTCTGTAAGCGCTGAACAACCTGCTCGGGAGTGCGAGCATCGGGGGTCTGATGACCACCTCCATTCTGAGAAGTAACCGCTGCTGTAGTGGCTGAAACTGCCTGAGCTAGGCCAATGCAGACGGACAAAATCTGGGCCAAAGCCTCCTGGAGACCAGGAATCACGATGGGCACTGCCGGTGCCTGAATAGGTGTAGTTGTAGCATCACTAGCTGGAGGCTGCTCCTGGACATGTGCAGCTTGTGGGTCCGCAGGTGCTGCCTCTGCTGGTGCGCCTCGCCCAGCACCACGTCTGCGTCCACGGCCTCTAGCAGGTGGTACTGGTGGTCGTCCTCCTTGTTCATTAGCGCGAGTTCTCGCCATCTGCGAGAGAATAAAGTATAGAATTTTAGCTTTCACGTTATCAAACCGCACGATATGAATTTCAAGAAAGTGAGATGTTTCCTAAAAGTTTTGTAGCCTCCTGCTTATAAGTATGATGCACGGCACACCCATAAACAAGACTACTAATCCGGCTCATTACTCGTGAGGCTTAGTAACCTAGGCTCTGATACCAACTTGTCACGACCCAAAACCGGTCGTGATGGCACCCAACCCTAAAGCTAGGTAAGCCTGACCAACAATCACTTCCAACGTAGCATTAAGTCTCAAACCGAGAATTTAACAAAATAATAATCCAAGAATATTAATAATGTGATATAGGTAAAATATGATAATAAAAAACACACCCACATGATCTGGGGGTCACGAGTCTAGAAACGTTTCAAGTTTAGGAAAAGTTTGTAGGAAGTAATGGATTTGTTGGAATGATTGGACGGGGTTCTTGGTAGCTCGAGTATATTTCGGTGTAATTTCGGATTGTTCAAGTGGAGTTCAACATTGCTGGTTTTCTGGTGCCGGGAAACGGGATCAAGGAGATGAGACTCGTGATCATGGAGAAGAGAAGTTAGTAGGTGGACTTTTGCAATTCGCGATCCCGAAAGAGGATGTTGGCCAGGATGCTGGTGTTCCGCGATCGTGGGCAAGTAAAAGCAATCGCATAGGCTTGGGAGTCTAGTCAGTGTCACGCCTGCTTTTTCTAAAGTGAAATCGGGTCCATGAAATTTGGAAGGACAACTCGTTCCCTTTTGGGAATTGGGTTTGGATTTCGGAAGAGTCACCACCTAGTGATTAAAGTTCATTAGGACATAAGAAAGGTTTGAGTAGGAAAATCAGAGTTTGGGTAAGGGTTAGAAATTATCTCGAGGGGAAGGCGTGAGGCAACCCTCAAGATCCACTAGTATGGTTCCCGGTCATTCTACAATTGTGACTTTAAATAACAAGTAAGCAAATAAAGGTCTCAAATAGAAAGGGATTTATCATATTATTGCAAGTAAACTGAAAGTTTGAAGAAAATAAAGAAAGCAGAAATTTTAAATAAATAGTTTGAACAATTCTAAAAATAAACAAGTAAAGGGGAATGGGTCCTAGGTTTACAAATAATATGGATCACATCAATGCAATACCCGATAATCACTCCTCAGAAGAGGGGCTACATGTTATATTAGTGCACCGGTCATCATATCCATATCTATCCTTTCCCACCCCGTTAAGGTATTAAAGTACGAAATAGTATCGTTACTTATTGCATGCTAATACCCGCCCCAATCCTATCAGTTATGGAGGCATTTGGGACTACTAGTCCTAAAGGAAAGGGAGATTTGGGTGTTTAGAGTTTTAAAAAGGATAAAATTTCTAGTGCGACAGTCAAGACATATCAGGAATGTATGGGAGAACACATAATATTTTAAAGGGCTCAAACATGCCTCCTCACTTAAAGAAATAGATTGTTTATCATGACTTGCAAATAGTGGTTATGGCCTGAATTAAACTTAAACATTAAGGCAGGCTGATTTATCTCCTATTTTTAGATAAGAAGTCCTAATTAGCCCTGCCTGCTAGTTGTAATTATCAAAGAATGATGCAGTTAATTAATTACCTAATGGTTTGCCTAGATGAGAACTATAAGCAGGATATCTAACAATGCTTACACTGATTTTAAAGAAGGACTACTGACTTTAGAAAATAAAAGTTTTACATATTTTAAATGACATTATTACTGATTTTAGACTTGTAGATGAAATAGACGAATCAGATTCAAACGGTTGCTTGTATATGCATGATTTCTAAGTGTTGTTCATTTTAAAATGGTTACATAAGAGCAGGAGTCCTATAAGCATGGTATCTAGGATGCCACTGAATATTTTTTAACAAATAGACTGTTGTCCTAATGACATATGTATATGTAGAAGTGCAGAAAACCTATATCATGATTTTTATATGTTGAAGTATAGAAACTTATAGACATGATTACTATTATCGTAATGCAACAACATATGGGCAGGATTTCTAATGCAGTAATGATATAACTTATTGGCAGGATCTGTAATGAAATGCATAACTTATAGGCAGGGTTTCTAATGAAATGCATAACATATAGGCAGGATCCCTAATGTAGTAATGAAACAACTTATAGGTATGATATCTATATGAAATGCATAATCGAAAAGCAGGCTGTGATTATAGAAGCAAATATCTAAAGCATGATGTCTACCCGTATGCATACATGAGTGACCCTCCTCTTTTTATTAAAAACCCATAGGTTATTACAAGTTATTACATGCCCAAATGAATTAAGAAAAAATAACATAAAAATTACATCTGAAATTAAAAATTCCAACGAAGGAGAGCCTAATCCAGACCCTAGGTATGCCATATGCAATAAACCAACTTCTAAAGATCAGATTTCCAAAATCCTTTCTCTTTTTTTGTGATGTGTCAAAGTTCCCAAGAGCTTCAAGGGGACTCCAGGCAGTTCTTACACCCAAATACATTGCAGAATTAGATTATAGTGAAGTGTTGAAGGGCCAGCCCTCAAATGCCCAAGTTCAGAGGGCAGAGGTCCCAAGGCAAGGCTCATAGGAGGGGTGCAGAACTTAGAGTCTAAGAGTAAGTACAAGTGCATAGAGGGGGAGTTAGGGAAGTCCATGGGAGGCTGGTGGTCATGCCCAGCAATTCGGAGTGGTGGCACACCCCTGACCAGCCTGTTGGCCTCATTTTGGGAGTTAGTTTCCAATGAGGATTAAGTTCAGACCTGAGAAACAATTCGGATACTGCCAGGTCATGAACCTTTACTTAAACACATAAGAGAGTAGGGGTATGGGGAATTCACAACAAACAACAGATGTAAAGAAAGAGTAGCATTTTCAATACAGAACACAAACGACAAATTAGACAAGAGTGTAGCAACTGTAAAGTAAACATATAGGAATGATGCTGGAATCAAAATTAGGACATACCAGTTTTAAGGAAACAAATAAGTAATCCAAATTGCAAGCAAGCAGTACAAAAGATCTTAGAAGAGAGTAGGGAACATGAAGAGTATTGTAATTGAACATGTATGTGTAAGAGTGCAATTCGAAGAGTAAGTAGTGTAAGGTGAAGTGTTGAATTGAAGGTTCAAGGTGGTGTAAGTGCAGAAGGGTCGTTCACCTCTTATAGTGCAGAAAAAAGTAAGAAAAGGTAAGGAAATAGTTTGCAATCAATCACGCAGAATCTCTCTTCAGTTAAGGGATTATGATTTCAAACGGGTAGAACACAATTAAGGAAAGAAATTTTATTAAAAACTTTTCAAAGTAGCATAAGAAAGGTAAATACACAGGAGTTATTTAAGGAAAACGTTTAATGGTACACGGTTTATGAAAACTAAGGAAAGGGAATCAATCAAAAAGCCAGGGAAATCAAAATTACAGGTTTTGTTCGAATGAACCAAGTCAGGAATAGCTAAAGAGGGTTAAGTTAAAGAAAATCAGTGGCAATCAGTCAAAACTTATTAAAAGGAATTCGAAATCAATCAATTAGTTGTCAAAACCTTTTTTGAAAGAAGAATTTTTCATATATATAAAGCACACAAGAATCAAACAAGAAGGAGTTGTCGTGCTAATTAGAAAAGACATGCATGAAAAAAGATTAGAGTCACAAGCAAAGAGTTTCAAATTCAGTTCATAGTACTTAGAATGAGTCTAATAG
Organism: Nicotiana benthamiana; assembly: GCA_034376525.1. Taxonomy (NCBI): domain Eukaryota; kingdom Viridiplantae; phylum Streptophyta; class Magnoliopsida; order Solanales; family Solanaceae; genus Nicotiana; species Nicotiana benthamiana. Next base: position 44,906,790 of record CM067333.1, on the reverse strand, counting down.
TTATTACAGGCCTGAATGAATTAACAAAAATAAAATAAAAATTACAACAGAAATAAAAAATTCCAAGCAAGGAGAGCCTAATTCAGACCCCAGGTCTGACATATGAAATAAACCAACTTACAAAGATTGGAATTCCAATAGCCTTTCTCTTATTTGGGATGTGTCAAAGTTCCCAAGAGCCTCAAGGGAACTCCGGGCAGTGCATACACGCCAAATACATTGCAGAATTAAATTATAGTACAGTGTGGAAGGGCCATCCCTCAAATGTCCAAGTTAAAAGGGCACTCGAGGTCCCAAGGTAAGGTTCATAGGAGGGGGGCAGAACTTAGAGTTTAAGAGTAAGTGAAAGTGCATACATGGGGAGTTTGGGAAGGCCATGGTTGGCTGGTGGTCATGCCCAGCAATTACGAGTGCTGGCACTCCCCTGACCAGCCTGTTTTCCTCATTTTTGGAGTTAGTTTCCAATGAGGATCAAGTTCAGACCCGAGCAGCAATTTGGATAATTCCAAGCCATGAACCTTAGCTCAATCACATAAAGGGAGTAAGGATACGGGAAATTCACAACAAACAGCAGATGCAAAGAGAGAGTAGCATATTCTATACAAAACATGAACAACATAGTAAACAAGAGTGTAGCAATTGTAAAGTCAACACATAGGAATGATGCTGGAATCAAAATTAGGACATACCAATTTCAGAAAAATAAATAAGTGAAAACAGAAGTCTTGTAATCCAAATTGCAAGCAAACAATACAAAAGATCTCAGAAGAGAGTAGGGAATTGGAAGAGTATTGTAATTGAAAGTGTGTATGTAAGAGTATGAAATTCGAAGTGTAAGTAATGTAAGTTCAAAGTGTTGAACTGAAGGTTCAAGGTGGTGTAAATGCAGAAGACTCGTGTCTTTTTTATAGTGCAGAAAAAAGTAAGAAAAGTTAAGGGAATAGTTTGCAATAAATCACACATAATCTCCCTTCAGTTAAGGGGTTCTGATTTCAAGAAGGTAGAAGATAATTAAGGAAAGAAATTTGTTTAAAAACTTTTCAAAGTAGCACAAGAAGGGTAAATACACAAGAGTTATATAAGCAAAAAGTTTAGTGGTACTTGGTTTGTGAAAAATAAGGAAAGGGAATCAATCAAATATCCAAGAAAATCAAAATTACAGGCTTTGTTCAAATGAACCAAGTCAGGAATAGGTAAAGAGGGTTCAATTAAAGAAAATTTGTGGCAATCAGTCAAAACTTATTAAAAAGAATTCGAAATCAGTTAATTAGTTGTCAAAACCTTTTCTGAAAGAAGAATTTCTCATATATATAAAGCACACAAGAATAAAAAAGAAGGAGTTGTTAGGCTAATTAGAAAAGACATGCATGGAAAAAGTTGAGAGTTACAAGCAAAGAGTTTCAAATTCAGTTCATAGTACTTAGAATTAGTCTGATAGTCCGAGGTTCCAAAGTAGAACCCTAACCCGAACATCAAATTAAACTCGCCAAAGAAACCCCCCAAATCTTAGGGTTTCAAATCGAATCAGATACAGAGATAAGAAGCCAAACCACTGATAAAGGCTCAGAGGTCTCTTTTAGAAACTCATAAGAAACAACATATATGATAGCAAGTTTGAAACAACAAGGAAAGGAAACTTATATAAAGCATGAAGAACATGCTTTAAGAAAAGCTCGGAACTTAGGCAAGTTCAGAAGAAAAGAGTGACATAAGAAGCAGTAGATGAAACATGATTAGCAAGAACACAAACAGAGTCCAGTAAGCAAATAAAATCAAATGACTCAACAATAAACACATATAGTAGAAGAGTAAGGAAAACATAACAAGGAGTAAAATGTATAGCAAAAAAAGAAAACATACAAGCATAATATAGGCTAACACACGTAAAGAAAAGAGAAGGAAGAATCAAAAAGTTGTTTTGAAAACCTTTCAGAAACCCTAAATCGAAGACAAACGATTTTGAAAAGAAATTTGGGGAAAACACTTTAAAAGTCGAGTAAAGCACATATACAACATACATCTAAGAAAACAACAAAGAAAAACCTTGAATATCTTAGGGTTACGGAGAAACCCTAAAATTTAGAAAGGCTTGGAAGAAAGTCCGATCTTGAGTCGGTTGAGTGAGAATCAGGCTCCTCAGGCTTGAATATGCCAGAGTAGAGGCCGGAGAAGCCATACAACCCAAGATTTGAGAAGATATGAAAGAGAACCGTCAAGGTCAAACTTCGAAATCTCGAAACACCAAAGGTCTAATGGTGGATAGGGGTGAGTATAGAGCATCCATAGCCTGAGAAGCCCTGGATTTCGGTAGAGCGGTGGTTGCAAAGGTAGGAGGCGGGCTAGGGTTTCGAAGATCCTTGAGAGAGTTTGAGAGACGAAGGAATTGCAAAGGAGACTGAGAGACAAAAATGAGGGATTAGGGTAGGTCGTTTGGGGTTAGAAATGGTAAGGGGGGTTTAGATCAACGACATGGATCAATAATAGGAACTGCGCGAATTTTTAAATTGGGTTAGGGCGGGGTAAAAAATAAAATTGTGTTGGTCTAATTGGGGTAGAATTGGGTCAATTTAAGGGATACAATTGAAATGTAAATTAGGCTGTAATTGAAATAAAATTAGGCTAAATATTAAATAGGTAATTTTCCCTTTTATTTTATAACAAATAGTAAAAACAACTTTAAAAGCAAATTAAAAATACTAACCAATTAATAATATACAAATATTAATTCAAAAATATTGAAACCAATTTTACAATTATAAAATGCTATTAATTTTAAAATAGGTTAGAATTACAATTATATGCAATTTATTCTTTTAAATACCAACTAAATTTGTAAAAATGTACAAAAGTTCTTACTATATTTTGGTATAAACATGGGAATAAAATAAATTATTCTCCAAAATTGATAGTTTTGGGAATAATTACTGATTTTTGTACTGCTAAAATGAACAATAAATTAATTTAATTTTTTAACAAATTAGGAATAATGCCAAAACACTTGGGCATGCTTATATATGCATATAAATGTTATATTGAAACCATTTTGTATAAAAATACATTGAAAAAAATTGGATATCAACAGCTGTCCCTCTTTACCCGGGAAGGATGAAAGAGTTGTCGGGTAACGATATGATGACCAATTTGATTGGACGAAACGATTTGAAGAATTTTGATCGAGCTCTAGTTTCTGAGCTGTCTACATATCCTAGTCTTACAGGAATCAGGCCAAATGCAGTTCAGGATCCATCGGCGGAATATGCCGCTGAAAAACGAATGCGATATTCAGGTTGAAGAGATGGTTTAAGTCTAATAGGCTGCGAGAACTGCTGTGGGATCACTCTTTCTTATACGGCCGTTGCTAGCCGGTTTACTTGCAAATGAGCAATGCAAACATATATTGTGCATAAATTTAAATGTGATGCAAGTTTCCGTTGAACAATGAATATTGTCCTTAAACGGTCAGGCTGATGTCCTCAGACCATGACGTCCTGGTCCATGAAGCATAAAATAAAGGATTCGCATGCTATGATATTATGTTTTTGGGCTATGAGAATGATGCCTCCGAACTATGATATGCAAAAGAAAAAATAGGGTCTTCAGGCCATGGAAAGACGTTCTCGGGCTAAGAAAATGGTGCCTCCAAACAATAACTCCTTTATACAATTTGGTGATCTTTTAGCCCATAAAATGAAGAATGTGGCAATCTTTCAGCTGATGCAATATGCAAAATAAAAGGTGGCAGTATTTCAGTCTTGCAAGAAAAAAATATAGTGACGATATTTCAGCCATGCAGGATGGAGACAAGACTTAGTCTCGGAAGGCAGAAAGGTAGCCTTATGCAATACAGAGAAAATGTAGATGGAGACAGTGCTTAGTCTCAGAAGGAAGAATGGTAGCCTTATGCAATGCAAGAAATAAAAAGTGAATAGTAATAAAATTTTCTTAGCTGATAGCACGATTGAGACATTGTGGCTGCTGGAGATAGCGTGCCCAGATACCAATTGTAGATAATTAATGGTTCTTAGATTTGTATTCCCGATAATGTGAGTGTATAATATATCTGATGATTTTGTGACTTGGGTGCCTGCATCCAAAGAAAAATCGTGAGTTTTGTAGGGAGAGGTTAGTTTGTATCCCCCATGGACTTCGCTTGTCCTGCTCGGCTCTATTTTCGGTGATGTAGTGTATCGTTGGGGTAGTGTTGCTGAGCAGAGAAATTTGGTATACTGACATGTATGATTTAGTAAAAATATAACATTGATACATAATTAAGAATTGCTTTCTTTAGATGAACCGACGAGTGGTTCAAGACATTACAACTTCTCCTACTCCAAAATTTTCAGGGTCCTCCTCAAAATTCTGCCCCAGTTTATTGGCCTGCTTCTTATGATGACCGTTAATGATAAATGGCAGAAATCAACTTCAAAATTTTGAGGGTCCTCATAGTTTCCAATAGCGGGGAGGGGGGAGGGTTGAACTATGACCGAACCCATAGGGCTGCCTATGTATCCCCTCTCAAACGGGAATCAGGTCAGGCGTAGTTCAAATTACATCACAAAAGAAATCGTAAATGGTTTACACATAATATTGCTTTACTGCATTTGAATTGATCGGCTACGACCAAACATCCCAGTCCATTTCTGCAAGTATGAGGGATCCTCTTATTAGAATTCGGTGAACCATATACGGAACCTGCCAGTTGGGAGAGAATTTTCCTTTGGCTTCATTTTGCTGCGAAAAGATTTTCTTTAACACCAGATGCCCCGGTGTAAACTTTCCGGACCTGACTCTTTTTTTGAAGACTCTGACCATTCTGTTTTGATAAAGTTGACCATAGTAAACCGCATTCATTTTTTTTCATTTGTAAGAGCTAACTGCTCCTAATGACTCTTTACCCATTCTACATCGCCGAGTTCTGCTTCCTGTATGATCCTAAGGGAAGGAATTTCTACCTCGACGAGAATAACCACCTTTGTTCCATAAACCAGCATATAGGGAGTCGCCCCAGTTGATTTGTAGACTATGGTGCGGTTCCACAACAAAGCAAATCATAACTTCTCATGCCACTGCTTATGCTTCTCTACCATTTTCCTTAGTATCTTCTTGATACTCTTATTGGCGACCTCTACGGCTCCATTCATTTGAGGTCTGTAGGCTGTAGAATTCTTGTGTTTGATCTTGAAGGCTTCACACATGGCTTTCATCAAGTCACTATTGAGGTTGTAACCATTATCAGTAATGATTGATTCTAGAATCCAGAATCCCGAACTGACAAACAATATGATCGCGGACAAAGTCTGCTATGACTTTCTTAATCACGGCCTTATAAGATGCTACTTCAAAACATTTAGTGAAATAATCAATTTCCACTATGGTAAACCAGTGGCCATTTGATGCAACATCTTCAATTGGTCCAATAACATCCATTCCGCAAGAGGCAAACGATCACGGTGAGCTTGATGCACTAAGCTCTTTTGGAGGTACCTTTATCATGTCTGCATGTATCTAATAGCGATGACACTTTAAGACATACTGGATGCATTCTGTTTCCATAGTCATCAGAAATAAACTGCCCAGAGTATCTTCTCGGCTAAGACAAAATCGTTCATAAGTGAACCACAGGTCCCATCATGGATTTTTTCTAGTAGCTTGGACCTTAATAACCCTAAATTAGGAGTCCTCCTTTATAGGATTCCTTCGCTATGAAAGAAATTGTTAGATAACCTTCGAAGTGTGCGCTTCTAAGTGGGATTTGCAAGCTCTACGTATTCTCCTTTTGCTAAGTATTCTTTGATGTCATGAAACCAAGGCTTCCCATATGCTTCTTCTTCGACATGTGCACAGTAAGCTAGATGATCATGAATCTTCACTGGAATAGGGTCTATGAAGTTGTTATTTGGATGTTGAATCATAGATGATAGGGTTGCTAATGCATTGGCAAACTCATTCCGGACTCTGGGAACATGCCGAAACTCTAGATTTTTGAATCTCTTCCTCAATTCTTGTACAGGATGCAAATATGGGAGTATCTTGGAATTCTTAGTTTCCCATTCTTCTCGGACTTGGTGTATAAGCAAGTCTGGATCCCCGATTACAAGCAACTCTTAAATGTTCAGGTCAATAGCCATCTTGAGTCCTAGGATACAGGATTTGTACTTGGCTATATTGTTGGTGCGTGGGAATATGAGTTTTGCAGACACCGTATAATGCTGGCCAATTTCTAATATGAGGACTACTCCTATGCCAACTCCTTTGAAATTTGTTGCTTCGTCGAAAAACATTCTCCAGTGGTCATAAGATTCTGCAATGTCATCCCTTTAAAGGATACCTCCTCGTCAGGAGAATACATTTTTAGGGATTCATATTCTCTGTCCATGGGTTTTTCAGCGAAATGATCCGCCAATGCTTGCCCCTTGATTTATTTCTGAGTCACATAGACAATGTCAAATTCATTTAATAGGATCTGCCACTTGGCCAGCTTGCCAGTGGACATGGGCTTTTGAAAGATATACTTCAGCAGATCCATCCTTGAGATGAGGTATGTAGTGTTGGCACATAAATAGTGTCTCAGCTTCTGAGCTACACAAGTCAGAGCACAACAGGTGCGTTCTAACAGAGAACACCAAGCCTCGTACGGGGTGAACCTCTTGTTGAGATAGTAGGTGACTTGCTCCATCCTTCCCGTTTCATCATATTTCCTAGAACACAACTGAATGCTCCCTCCAATACTTCAAGGTAGAGTAGTAGGGGTCTACCTGGTTCAGGCGTAACCAAAATTGGTGGCATTGACAAGTACTCCTTAATTCTGTCAAAGGCTTTACGACAATCATCAGTCCATTTGGTAGCGACATGGTTCTTCAGCATCTTAAAGATTGGTTCATAGATGACGGTAGATTGAGCTATGAACCGGCTGATATAGTTGAGTCTCCCTAGGAAACTCATCATGTCCTTTTTGTTCTTTGGTTATGAAAATTTTTGAATGGCTTTGACCTTTGACGGATCTAACATTATCCCTCGACTACTTCCAATGAACCCAAGTAGCTTTCTGGTAGGAACCCCGAATGCACATTTTGCGGGATTCAGCTTCAAGTTGTACCTTCTCAGTCTATTGAAGAACATCCTCAAATCTTCCATGTGATCAATGGCTTTCTTGTATTTGATGATGACATTATCTACATACACCTCGATTTCCTTATGTATCATTTCATGAAAAATAGTAGTCATGGCCCTCATGTAGGTGGCCCTAGCATTCGTTAACCCAAACGACATCATTTTTTAACAATACATCCCCCATGGTGTAATGAAAGCCGTTTTCTCAGCGTCTTCCTCGTCCATCCATAATTGATGATACCCAGCAAAACAATCGATGAACGAATGCAACTCATTCTTGGCGCCATTGTCAATTAGAATGTGTATGTTCGTCAAGGTGGAGTCAACTTTTGGACTGGCTCGGTTGAGATCCCGGTAGTCGACACAGACTTTAACCTTTTCATCCTTCTTTGGAGCTGGCACAATATTGGGTAACCATGTTGGATACTCTACTACTCTGAGAAACTTAGCTTTGACTTGCTCAGTGACTTCTTCCTTGATTTTCAAACTCATGTCAGGTTTGAATTTCTAAGCTTATGTTTTACTGGTGGACATGTTGGATCAGTTGGCAGTTTGTGTGCCACAATATATATACTCAGACCAGTCATGTCGTTATATTACCAAGTGAATATGCCCTCATATTCCTTTAGAAATTGTGTGTACTATTCCTTTTATGATGGTGATAAATGAACACTGATGCACGTTTCTTTGACATTTTCAGCTCTGCCAAGTTGACAACTTCTGTCTCGTCCAGGTTGGACTTAGGTCTATTCTCAAAATCCTCAATCTCTTTGACAACCTCTTCTGGTATATCATCTTCCTCTGAATCTATGTACGTTTGCTGCTTTCTCTCGTTGCATGTCACTATCATCATTTCATTAAGACTAGTAATAGTAATGTTGTGTAAGTAAAGTAAACGAGAGAAAGTAATAAGAGTAAGATTTATAAGAAACTGAAGTTCTTTGATAATTTTCATAACTTTTTTGAAAATTGGAGCTCTTATTTTGAAATGAAAAATGCAAAAATAAAGTCAACCAATAAAAAATAAAAGATAATGCATGGTGCTTGTTTAGCTTTGCTACCCCGAAGCTCTCTGGGCTCTAGTGGTTCTGATTGTCCAATTGTTGAGGCGTGTTCCTCGGATCATGGCTTGTATAGAAGGGCCTTCCTCCCCCTCCTCCTCGAAGATGACAAAACAGTCCATATCTTCCAGAAATAAACTCCTCATCGCTGCCAGTGCTTCCTCTTCTTCTGACCAATGTATGACATCGGCTGGTTGAAAAGTCTGTTCCAAGTGAGGTATCAGATGCTCTAGTAGATAATAAGGTCAATGCCATGGTGGCGACCATTCATTTAACTCTTTCCTGGTATACTCGTATCCTATACCGGAAGTGGTACCATGTGTCTTCAGCTTGATAGGCTTAGCGATCCCTTGGGGATTTTTTCCAAGTCCTTTGCTTGGTTTATACCCGCACCAGTTCCGTATGTTTTCGATTTTTTTGTCCCACCATTTATCTTTGTCAACGACATTGACTCGCTGGATGTGGTGATATGTCTCTCCACCTATACTTCTTCTTTCTTTGATCGTTGGGATGGTCTTGCGACTGTATATGAGATTTCTAGTGTCGCCGTGAATGATCACCTCTTGGTGATTCTGCTCAAACTTCACTACCTGATGTAGTGTGGATGCTACATCCCGAGCGACGTGAATCCAAGGTCGTCCCATAAGCAAGTTGCAAGATGCTGGGACGTTTATTACTTGAAAATCAATGTCAAATCAAGTGGGTCCCATTTACAAACAGAAGCTAATTTCCCCAATAGTGGACCTTTGGGAACCATCAAAAGCTTTGACATTGATGGCTCCATCCTTGATCTCATACATGCACTTTCCCATTGTTTTGAGAGTTACCAATGGGCAAATACTGATGCTGGACCCTCCGTCAATCAGAATTCTGGGGATGAAATAATCCTTGCACTGCACAGTGATGTGTAACGCTTTGTTTTGACTCAAACCTTCTGGTGGCAACTCATCTTCATGGAAAGTGGTCTTTTGACTCTCCAACACCTGCCCTGCCATGTTTGCCATCTCTTCTCCAGTGATGTTGCTTGGTACATATGCCTCACTCAGTACTTTCAACAGAGCATTATGTGTACACCGGAACTTTGTAACAAAGCTAGGATAGAGATCTATGCCGGTGTTTTGTTTAGTTAATAAATGACTGAGTATTCCTTTGCTTGTATCTTCCTCCAGAGATCATCAAGCCCGACTTTGGTGATTATTGGCCATCTAGAGGCCTGCTTATCCATCTCAGCTAAACGTTCTGGAGTATATACTCTGCCGGTTCTTATCATTCCCTATGCCGCGACTGCTTCTCCGGATTTGGTTTTCCCTTTCCTTCTTGCCTCGGCTGTATAATCCAATGGTATGGATTTTGGGTGGAACGGTGTTATGGTCTTCATTGCTACCAGAATGGGCACCCTTGCTTTGGGAGGTAATACAACAACCTCAAATGGCACATGTGCCTTTGGGGATCCAAACTCAACCTCAAATTGTGTTGGCATCTTGGCGGAGGATGGTGTTTCAAGATCAAATGATATTGCCATATTAACCTCAGCGTCTTCAGAAGGCTAAATCTGGACCCCAATTAGATTAAGGGCGACTGTAGGTTTCATTGGCTTGTCACTTTCTGCTATCAACCCGATCGATCCCTTGGGGTCCCAATCATCTTCTACCTCAATCCTGTGAACGCCTCCACCCTTGTGGTCTGGTAGAGAGTTGTTACAAACATTCAGAGAAGGCTTCTTCGCCACAATAATCTTGTTGTCAATCAAAGTTTGGATGTTATCCTTCAGAGAGCGGCACTCGTCAATGGTATGCACCTTCATGCCGGAATGGTATGTACAGGTTTTGTTTGGGTTGACCTATTAGAAAGGATTTTTGGGAGTTATAGCAGGAATGAGGGTGACATAACCAACAGCTTTTTGCCTTTCATATAGCTGGTCAATCGGTTCGGCAATAGCGGTGTATTGTTTGGAAGGTCTGTGGTCGAAATTTAGTCGAGGTCTAGGAAAGTTTTGGTGAGTGGGAGGTGATTGATAAGGAGAGGGTTGAGTATTATAGACCTGATAAACATGTGCGGATTGGGAGTATCTAGGCGAAGTAGGTTGATATGTGGGAGGTGGAGATGATTGGTAAACAGGTGGTAGAGCTTGGTTAGAGGACGAGGGTGCTTGGTAATTTGGGGTAGGTTGATATGTGAGTGGAGATACTGGGTAGGTTTGTTATTTGATAGGGGACTTTGTCCTCTGTGCAACCATCACGACGCTCACATCCCTTTTCTTGAACATGCCACCGGACTGTAGAGCCTTGTTGGTAGCCTGCAAAGGTTCAAAGTTAGTGACTATACATCTTTTGATACCTTCCTCGATCCTCTCTCCTATCTTGATGATGTCGGAAAATTTCTGGCCTTCAATCAACATAAATCTCTTATAGTACTGTGGGTCTTGAGCTTGGACGAAAAACATGTTCATTTGTTCTTTTTCTAAAGCTGGTATGACCTTAGCAGCCTCCAATCTCCAACAAGTAGCATACTCACGGAATGTCTTCGTGGGTTTCTATTCAAGTTCTGGATGTAGAACACATCTGGCACAATTTCCGTATTGAACCTGAACCTGTTCATGAAATCGGACGCCATACTTACCCAATTCGACCACTTCTTCGGGTCCTGACTGGTGTACCAAGATAGAGTGTCTCCCTTTAGACTCCTCATGAAGAGTTTCATGCGAATCTTTTCGTCTTTCCCTACTTTGACTAGCTTGTGCAATATGTTCTTAAATGAACTCTTAGATTCCTGGTACCATCATACGCCGCGAACTTTGGAGATTTGTAACCCTCGAGCAGCTCGACATCGTGTTGAATGCAAAAGTCTTCATTGTTGATACCCAATTTTTCTCTAGATATTTTTTTACTCAGAATACTTTCAAAAATGACATATATATGCATATTGAGCATACCCAAGTGTTTTGGTATTATTTCGAATTTCGAAAGATTTTTTAAACCAATTTATTGTCTATTTTAGGACTATAAAATTCAATAATTATTCTCAAAATTATTATTTTGGTGAATAATATATTTTATTCTCATATTTACACTAAAATATTGTTTAAATAAATTTTGCATATTTTACACATTTGTTTAGTACTTTTAAAGCTAAATTGCATATAATTGCAATTATGGCCTATTTTACAATTAATTGTATTTTATAATTATAAAATCATTTTCAGTATTTTTAGAATAATATTTATACATTATTAATTAGTTCAGTATTTTACTTTGTTTTTAAAATTATTTTAACTATTTTTTAAAAATAATAGGGGAAAAAGCAGCGATTTAAATGCTAGCCAGATTTTATTTCAATTATAGCCCAATTTTAACCCCCAATTTCCCAGCCCAATTTCAACTTACCCAACCCACACCCAATTCAATTACCCGGTGTAGCTCCAATCTAATTTGAGCCGCTGATCAAATGAGATTAGTGGCCCAAATATTATTTCCTAAATTAAATCCCAACTACCCCCCGCCCCCGACCCCTCATTTTCACGAGACTCTCTCTCTCTCTCTCTCTCTCTGTTGGTCTCTTTCTCTTCCTTCTCTCTAGAACCTTGTGGTTCTCTCCTTTTCTCCGATGCCTCTTTGGCCACCTTCGCCCTCACCTCTCTCGACCACCAACTGCCATGAAAGCTTGTCTTGTTGATTCCCTCTATCTTTGAGACCCTAGAAGCCTCCACCATACAAGATGGTTACCAAAAGCTTTGCCTGGTTTATGTCTGGCCTTTCTCCGGTGGGTTTTGGTCAGATGGTGTTACGAACACCGTCATTGACAAGTTTCACAACCAGGATTCTCATCTCTCGCTGGTTTATTACGAAACCCTAATTTCTACCAAGAACTTTTAAATCCTTGTCTTTTTACTGATTTTTGACTTAATCTTTTGTGTTTTACACTACTCTCTACTCGATCTTTATGATTTTTCAGGTTTTCAACGTTTTGTTTTTTTTTTAAATTATGGTCTTTGAACATCTTTCGAAATCACTATGTCTTCTGATTTTTCTAGTATTATATGTTTATGTTTGATTTCTTCTTCTCTGTGTGATTTTCTGGTTTATTCCCCAATTTCCATGCTTTAATTTTGTTCTAACGTTCCATTGATTCTGTGATTTCTTACTTATGGTTCTTTGGTTTTGCGCCTATTGTGTTTAATAGGTCTAATTGCTTTTTATTTACTAAATGTTCTGCTGATTCTATCCATCTCTTCGAATCCCTGATTGTTGTATGTGATTTCTTTGGAGGTTTTCTATTAATTTGAGTCACTTCCTTGTTCGTAAGGTTCTTTCCTTACTTAGTGCTGATTCTCTATGATTTTTAATCTCGTCCCTGATTTCCCGAACCAATTTTTCAAAAATCAATATGTAATCCGTCTGTTTATGTATACAATATACTTTTATTTTACTTTCCTTACTTTTAATTATTTTGTTCTTAGTCCCTATTTCATGCTTCATGCTATTCCTGTTAAGGAAATACCAATCTTGCAAATATCTTCCTTATTTGATGCAATTTGTGTTGTTTGAAATATGACTCCATAATTGAAGGAAATTAGAGTCTTTAATTGATTCTAATAGGTATTATTTCTATAATTGTAATCAGCCTATATGTATTACCTTATTTTCAAACTATAAATGCTCTACCCTCTCTTTAGCATAGAGACGAACAAAAATTTATTGTTCTGAACTCTCTCTTACACACATAAGTATACTCAGTGTTCTCTCTTGTTTTCTAAACATATGCTCTCACTTTTCCTGTTAACTACTAATTACTCAGTCGGCCGAAAGCCAAGACTGAGTGGTTTTGGGGCTGCTATTTTACTCTATTGCTTTATACATTGCTTTTTGTTTGGTCTGCATACTACTGATTTACTTCCCTGCACACTACTGCTCTATATTATCTCATCCTCGACTGGTATTCCCTCTATTTGATTTGCAGCTTCCAAAACAATATTTTTTTTTATAGATACTGCACTTTATTTGTTTCTTCTATGTTTTTACTTATGGTTCTGCTATTCTTATTGTAACTAACATGCCCCTGTGTTAGTTCATTAATGTGACTATCTTTTTCTTATTCCAACATGCCTACTAATTTGCTTAATGTATGTTCTCCCCTACCCTTAGCCCTAGTATATTATCAGCATGTAATTCTGATCCCTTTTGGTTGAAACCTGGTGTGACTATCTAAGTTCTAAAATGCTTTTTTTTGATGTCTGAGCAATTGTGTTCTTGCATGTGAACTACTTGTCCACACGTCCTCTTTTCCCCTGTTTGTGTTTACTGCCTGGAACTACATGAGGTATTTTGGTTCTGAGATTGTCAGATTTGTCACATTTTTTTCTTTCAAAACTGGTTCTATATGGATCAATTTTAAACTATGTTTCAACTCAATTTCTTTAAAATTCTATCACACTCTCACTACTCCTAGAGTTTAGGTTCTATCCCCTTCATGTAAGCATTGCCTTGGGTACCTTTGAGTACCCATTGAACTTTGATGCATAGGGATGGTAATTCCACTGCACTTGTTCAAAATTTTAGTAGTGTTTGGGTGCTGGTATTGGCGAAGGACCCCAATGGGCCCTTAGGGAGCTTTGCCGCAACCAAACCATTGCAAAGGCTGTGAAACTCGAAAGGAGTGAGGTTGGAAGAATTGGTCCTAGTTGAAGGCTCCCTATAGAGTAACTTCTTAGTTTATTTTTTTAGTATGTAATTCAGCTATCACTAATTGAAATAATTTGTAAACAACTGATTGGGGCTAAATTAACCTCTTGAACACTGAAGATAAGCCGACAAGGCCATACAATCATTTACGTACATGACATATGTCTACAAGCCTCTAAGAATACATAATTTTCATAAAGGTTGGGAGAGAGTCCTGCCATACCAAGCAATACATATCTAACTCATACTAGCCAAACAAGTAACTCCAAAGCAAATGGAGCTCACCAACATTATTCGCTGAGCTGATAGACAACTTGGATGGCTCTCAACCTGACTATAGGGTCCTGCAGGAATGAAATGCAGCATCCCCAGAAAAAAGGGATGTCAGTACGAATAATGTACTAAGTATGTAAGGCACATAAATAAGTACATCATAGACATGGAGGAAATATAGAGTAAATAACTCCACATGTATGTCTGAATAACTTTGTAAATCATGAAATACTTATAGTATAATTCATATGCGTATGGTTGTCATGTCTTGCATACATGTTTCGTACATCATCAGCCTACGAGGACATCCCATCATATCATCTTGGCTCGGTGGATAAAATAATCAATGTTGGTGCGTATATAACGACGCAACCTTTTACCATATTGCATATATATATATATGTATATATATATAAATGCACATGTAAATGAATGCAATGCATGAGAAGTACTTAAATAAAACTTCTATGAATGTCATATGACCATTATACCTCTGATTAATATGATAAAATAAACTTTTTTCAACTTACGTATTTTTTTGAGACTCATGAACAGAAGAAATAATAATAAGATACATGGGAATTCAAAAATATAGGCACCTCTAATACTTTTATAAATAGAGTCATTTATTGAAATTGTGTATTTTCTCATTTCGTACATGTCCTATAGATCTTGCCAAAAAAAAGAAGGGATAACCTTAATATACATGAACCAATTCTCTTTTACAAAAATACGTAAGTACAGATTAAAATAGAGAAAATTTTATATGATATTCTTGAAAAAGATTATATTTAAATTTCTTTGAATTAGCATTTCAAAGAATCTCACGTTCGGAATGGTATCATTGCAGAGAGATTTACCTTTTGGACAATGTAATACTCCAGGGAGTTTTCACGTTTTTGGGCATTGAAATTCATTTGATATTTGTTAAAATTTGGCAAATTTCCAAAGAATGGACAAAAGAACCCAAAGTGACTCATATGATGTGTGGATTCATAAATTGACACCTTGAACATAAAACTAAGAATCATTTTCAAATGTCTTTTGGGCTTCCACGTTACTTTAGGGGAAATTTATTATTTTTAATCCACTTATTAGTGAATTGGATAATATATTATTTGATATTAATCAATTATCCGCATAATTTAAAAATTATCTCAAATTACTTAAAATTCTATTTATTTTTAATATTTTCTATACACCTTACTAGCATGGTCATGTAGTACCTTGTATGGCACTAATCCATAAATACCACATATTTTTAGTTCTGATCGTATTTTACCCCAAAATGCCCAATTTTGACGAAAATTCATTCTTTGACTTGTAGAATAACATAGAGATTGACATTACCTCATCTCCGACTCTTCTCCACTCTCTTAACTAGATCTCTCAATACATAGAAACCATATGCTAGAAGATATGTCTCTGACGATGCCGCTATCATTCCTGGTTATTGGATCTCCATGCTTATAGGCTTCTATCCGAAGTATGTATTATTAACAACCTTTTGTATTTGAGTATATCGTACGTTGTTCACATTTACTGTACCTACTTAAAGTCTCGTATCATATCTTCTTTCTATTTTATAAACTCCTTCCACATAGGTATGATTCACACTACAACTTGAAGCTCTATTATAATACTACAATCTGGTGGGAGCTTCATATTGACATCTTATTACTAGCTTTATCATAGAGCCGTTATAGACTATGGTTGTTGTAATATCTCTCTCGTACCTATAATTTTTAAGGAAGATCCTGCAATGTCCTTGATCATGATGTTTCTAATTTTCTAAGTCCAATAATCAAACTCCTGATTACTTAGTTAATGTCACTCTTTAGTTTCCTCTTCCCTCTGATCAAACTTTATGTAGGCTTAAGCTATCTTGCGATCTATGGTTCATGGTACAAGTAATCATGTTTAGCCTTTCATGGGATTGAGAAATATGCATGATACAACCCTTTAAAAATTTAATCCTATGATCTCGGCTTAATTTTTTCTTTTAATGTATACCATAATCTTCTACTGCTATATATGGAGCATGTATAAAATCTGAACCCTTACGCGAGTTCATAACGTAACCAAGTTTGGATCATTGATAGAATAAGTTCTTTCATTCCATTTTAACTTTCTTTCAATGTATGCTATTACTTTTCTTGGTCTTTCTCCCTCCCTGTTGCATCCATACACAACTTATCTTAGTGCCCACACATATTAAAATTTCATACAACTCGATTGATTTTGAATATCACTTTAAATTTTTATTCCCTATTCGTTAGCCACGATAGGTTCCACTTTCTTAGGGAGTCCATAAAATGCTGTTTGGAGATTGTTGTCATACATCCATTTTCTCTTTAGGTCAGTTGTGCTTAGGTTGAAGTCTTCTTCCTTGTTTCCTCAGCTAGTCATTCGTCGTAGTACTTAGAGAGAACCATTGACCCTCATAAAGCTATGAGCTTATCATTGACATTTTTTAAGCAAATATTCTACTAGGCAGGCTGCCTAGTGGCTAATATATAAATAAAATCCCAACAAAGCGGTCCAAAATTTACAAAGAGTGTAAAGTACCATAAAATATGTATGAAGCTACTATCTACTAATAATGGAAGGTAATAATCTACTAAGCTAGCTATTACATCATGTATTGCAACATAATTTCATCTCCTTCCTGCCTATGTGAATCCAAATGGCAATGGCAAATACCAAGTAGCACCTATAAATCTCTCAACAGGCGCCAAAGTATGCATTCCAAGGACCAAATTGAATTCCAAACGAATACACCAATAAAAGGAACTCATAAAAGCTATAATGAACCAATAAACATAATGTAGAACTATAAGTTGATGCCTCCTCATCACATTTACCTTATCTACTGCAGTATCTTCATGAGAACGAGTGTGTAACCACACTGATACCACTGAAAAAAGACACCACAACACATAAGATATGAAAGACAAAATCTGAGGCAAAAGATGTAAAAATTTTATATTTGGATACCATTGAATTATTGCAGCTTTCTTCTTATATACTGAGATTCTAGTTGCCACTCTTGAGATCCAGGCTAGCCTCATTGACAAACATAGCACAAAGCAAAACCTGCACGATGCAAATAGCAGAATAATCATAAATTTGGCTGTGCAAAGAACATACATGCTGTACACATACCTATTCTGCAATCAACATACAATAATGTAGGTTCCTGTATATGTAATGGACCATTAGGGACAAATCTAGGCTTCCAAGAATTATGCTGAACAAACTTCCACATCCTTAAAGAATCCAAAGTTCGAGCAGAAGAATAATGAAAGTAGCCATGTAAAGCACATCCCTACTATTCATCAGAAATTCACCTCTACTCCTAATAAAAAGAACTTCTCCCTTCCTTTGTATTTCTCCACCATATATCCATAGAGTATCCTCAGATTGATTATGATAACATACTACTACCACTAGGTAACACCCTATGATTATACAGTAGAGAATAAAATCCAACAAAATGATAATCAAACCTTGGCATCCATTTGCGAGTATACATAATAAAGATCTAATACTTGACATTAGAGAACTACGTACCATAACCTGTAAAGACAACATTATGTAAACTGCTAAATAGTCCCCAGACTGAGCATGAAATCATGCTAATACCACTAAGAGCCTATTCATCATAATCCAGAAATCTTTAAGAATGGGTTTAGGTAGAACTACTGGAATTGTACTCATCAGTCTGGTGCTTTCCTTTCAGCTATCCTAACTCTAAGATTAGGAACTTGAGCTTTTTCCATATTGATTAGTGCCTTTCCTTCAGATGGTAACTCATGGAATGATTGAAATATGATTGCACCTGCAAATAGAAAACAAGGTTAGCTAACAAATCTGCCATTTTGTCACCCTACCTAAGCACATGTTGGAACAACACATTATATGCCTTCTTGATCTCCTTAATCCTCCTCACTTCTACCCCTATACACCATGGTGTCTCCCACTAATCATCAATTATATTCCTCATTACTGATGTTTCCATCACCATGATCAAGGGGTGAAGCTGCCTTTCTACACAGTACACTAAACCTTTTACAATTGCTTTTGCCTCAGCTACAATGTTCGTTGTCTCTCCAATCTCCCTTGCTTTTGCAAACAACAAATCCCCCCTATGATCTCTAACACAGAATCCATAAGATCTAGGACCCTGATTTCCCTTTAATTCTCCATCACTATTGCACTTCAACCATCCTTCACATGGCAATTTCCATGTGACTCTCCTAGTAACCACCACTGGTTTATCACTCTCAAAGAAGCTGATCATATTTGTCCACATCAATGGAATCCCAGGGAGTCAGGGATATATAACCTTTCTAAGAAATACAATGTCTTGTTTACTTCATGAATTACCTGCTACAAGAGACTATCCCTCCATATTTGACTGTGTTCCTCCCCTACTAAGGTTCACAAAGGATAACTGCATGAGCTGCCTGAAATAATGGTCTAATCTTTGGACAGCATTTTGCATTCCACCATTCCCTTATCACTTGATGAACCTAAGCCATATTAATTATCAATCCTGCTGCCTGAGTAAATGTCTTCCAGACATTATTTTGCAGTAGTACTTGTTAAAAACAGATGCTGGAATGATCTTCCTGTGAAGGAAAACAACAACAACACTTAGAGACCACCATGTATCCTCCCATTCTCCATAAATCATCTGTAGGGACCTTTCCTTTCCAAACTCTCCAAAAGAAAAAAGAGATTTTGAAAGGTAAACCTTTAGTCCATAGCTTTGCAAATTCAGGATTCCTTGGCTCCATATGTCTATGTATTCTCCATGAACTACTTATAGTAAACTTACCTGATGGTGTGGGCATCCATCTAGGAGTATCCCAGAATGCATCTCCCTTAGCAAAATGAACTTCCTCTCTAATGTGATCAGCAATGTCGTGTGGAAATGTTTGATTCAGTATTGTGTCATCCCATTGATCCCCATTAATAAACTCAGCTACTTCATGCAAATCTTTATTTATATTAAAGTCCGGAGGCAGTACATGATATCATGATTCCAGTCCTTTCCAGTTCTCATGCCACACATTGGTAAAACCCGTATTCATTTCCCACAAAATCTCATGTTCCACCTCCTCTCTTGCCTCTACCATTTTCCTCCATACATGTGATCATTTCCTAAACTGAACTACTGTAGGTAATTCTTTCTTGCAGTACTTATTCCACATAAAGTTAGACCACAAAGTTTTAGATTTTCTGAATCTCCACCATTACATTGCAAATAAAGCTTTTGATATATCAAACAAAGATCTCAACCCTACCCCTCCCTCTTCCTTAGGAAGACATAAGTCCTGCCACTTTGACCAATTCCTACTCCTCCCCTCTTCCTTATTGCTCCAAAAAAAATCTTGCAAATGTTTTATGGAGATATTCAATCACATTCTTCAGTGGATCAAGCACTGAAAGTATGTGTGTTGGAATACTTTATAGTATACTTGAGATCAATATAGCCTTACCTCCATATGAAAGTAGTTTCTTTTTTTGTTAATGTAACTTTCCTTTCACCTTTTATATCAAGTCATTATAATAATCCTTTCTCCTTCTAGTGTAAAACATTGGACAGCTAAGGTAGGTAAATTGGAAAATACCCTTAGCAA
The DNA here is from genome assembly GCA_034376525.1 of Nicotiana benthamiana. NCBI lineage: Eukaryota > Viridiplantae > Streptophyta > Magnoliopsida > Solanales > Solanaceae > Nicotiana > Nicotiana benthamiana. The sequence goes on along the minus strand of CM067333.1, from coordinate 44,887,020 downwards.
ATTCAGTAATAGTAGCTACTGCATGCTCCCACTCTCCAGAATAGTAAGAACTCTTTGCCTTGCTGATCATCTGCCCAGAGATGTTCTCATAGAATGCCAAAACATCAACTATTTTCTGAAGAGAATAAGGATCAGCAGAAGCCAAGATAATAGTATCATCTACATAAGCCAAGTGGTTCAAAGGATCATAGGCATTCCAAAACCTATAAACTGCCTATCTTCCAACAACTTGTTCAAGGATCTTGATAACACTTCTGCAGAAAAAATGAACAAGGCTGGTGAGAGAGGGTGTCTTTCTTCACACCCCTTATTGAATGAAAGAATCCATAAGCTTGTCCATTTACTATGACTGAATGCCAATTGTTAGAAATAAGGTTCCACACCATGTTTATGAAACATTCTACAAACCCCATCCTTCTCAGAACATGCATCAAATATTTCCAAGACACCCTATCATATGTGTTGGCTATATCTAGCTTGATCATAATATTAGCTGGCTTACCTCTTAGAATTATATCAGTAACAATCTCCTGAGTCAACAAATATTCTCAAAGATACTCCTCCCCATGACAAAACCAAACTAGTTTAAGGAAACCAGTGAAAGCAAAATCTTTTCGTCTATCATGAACCACCCTTGAGAATACTTTTTTTTTTATCAAACTGTCGTATATCATTAATATAAAAAAAATATATACAATATATCAAGATTGGCAGTAGTATGGACTAACTACTACACTGCTCAGTAATCTATTGTCTATTACTATCTATACACAAGTATGCAACTAAGTAAGCTATCTAAGGGTAAGAATTAAGCTTGATCAATCCAGTCTTCCATTTCTTGCATTTCCTGCCTCTAAGGTGTAGAAGTGTTGCAATTTCTCGACATGTCAAATCTTCTACAAAAGTTGCACCTTCAAAACGAATATGGTTCCTTTCCCTCCAAATGATAGCAATAGTGGTAACAAAAGCAGCAGCTGCTGTGATAGCATTCTTCCATATCTTGCTTCTAGCCTTGCTACAAATCTAGTGTACTTCATTTTCCCAGCATCCAATGGTCCTGGAGTGTCCCAGCCATACACAAATTCTCACCCATAATCTGTTGGTGATATAATATTCAAAAAACAGGTGTTTGAAATCCTCAACATGCTGCTTACAGAATGCACACAGTATTGGAACTTGTATGCCCATAATCTGTAATCTATCAACTGTGGGAAGCTTGTGCTGAGCAGCTAACCAGACAGTAGACTTGTGCTTAGGAAGAACATTAGTAATAAGCATTAAGTTTTTCCATGTAACCTTATTGAAGCTAGGCAGCAGAGCAATATACATTTTGTGAATATGAAACTTGTCCAGTTTGCAGACACTTTGCAGCCTGCATGTAAGAGTACCTTGCAACTGAGTATTGTTCATCACCAGGGTTCTACTGTCCAGGATATTTTTGATCACCCAAGAGCTGGTAGTTGGTACAGCATCAACATCCCTCTTCTTGATATAATAAGTATGCACCCATCTGACCCATAAACAGTCCTTTTTCCTAGCCAATTCCCATAATAATTTGACTATGGCTGCTTTGTTCCAGACATCAAACCTCAGAATATTAAGTCCACCAGAAAAAATAGGCTGACAAACCTTGTCCCAGGCAACTAATGCTCTTTTGGACAGTGTAGCTTTACCAGTCCAGAGATAAGTTCTGCATATTGCTTCTATAGTCTTCAAGACTTTCTTGGGTATAACAAACACTTGAGCCCAGTAAGTATGCATTCCAAAGATCACTGACTTAATCAATTGATTTCTACTAGCATAAGATAAAAGTTTAGCTGACTAACAAGTGACTCTAGCTGTAATCTTCTCAATAAGAGGCAAATAATGATGAATAGCCAACTTCTTTGAATCCAGAGGGACACCTAGGTATATGAAAGGGAGGTTTCCTTCAGTGAATCCTAGAACTGCAATAATCTCTTCTCTGATATCCAGTGGAACTCCAGCCAGATTGATTGCACTCTTACTTACATTAGCCTGAAGGCCAGATGCTGCTGAAAATTGAAGGAAGGTCCTGTGCAATATCTGGATGGATATTAAGTCTGCTCTACAAAACATGAGCAAGTCATCTGCAAAACAGACATGGGATATGTTGAGTTTCATGCACCTAGGATGAAAATTGAAATTCCCATCTTTATGCAGCTGCTGAAGTAATCTGTTAAGATATTCCATGGCCAAGACAAAGAGATAAGGTGACATAGGATCCCCCTGCCTTATGCCTCTCTTAGCAATGAATGGTTTAGTAAGTCCACCATTCATTACTAATGAGTATGAGACAGTTGAGACACAAGCCATAATCCATGCAGTAAACTTGGCTGGAAATCCCAGGGTTATTAGAATCTGCTTCAGAAATCTCCATTCCAGTGTATCATATGCTTTCCTTAGGTCCACTTTAAGAACACATCTAGGAGAGACACCTTTCCTAGAATATCCTTTGAAAATTTCATAGCTAAGTAGGATGTTATCTATAATACCGCTTCCTTCAATAAATGAAGATTGGCAAGCCCAATCAACTCTCCAATCACAGCCTTCATCCTTCTGGTAAGGACTTTAGATATGATCTTGTACAGTGTAGTACAACATGCAATAGGTCTAAAGTCCTTTACAGTAGTAGGAGTTTTAATTTTAGGCACAAGGGCTATTGCAGTGGTATTAATCATATGTGGCATTTGGCAGGTTTCAAAGAACTCCTCAGCAGCTGATAGTATATCTTGTTGCAGCATCTCCCAGTTTTTAGTAAAGAATTCAATAGGAAAACCATCTACTCCTGGAGCCTTATCCTTTGGCATTTCAGTTACAGCTGCAGTAATCTCCTCCATAGTAACTGGCCTGATAAGAGCTCTCTGCTGATCAATTGTAACGTTTTACCTTCCTTCATAATGCTGGTATCTACATAGGGGAGCTCAGGAGCATACTCCCCCATTAATGATTGAAACACCTTCAGAAATTCCTGTTCCACAGCTAGAGGGTCTGTTAGTTTTATACCTGTGTCAGTATAAATAGAAGTGATATTATTTTGGCATCTCCTTATCCTCCATTGTGCATGAAAGTACTTTGTATTTGCATCACCACATTCAATCCATAGAGCTTTGGATTTCTGCCTCATTATTTGTTCCTCCACACTGTTCCATTTCTCAAGTTCTTCTAATATAACTCTTTCATCATTTATCAGTTCCTGTGAGAGAGGGTTACTTTGCAGCTACATCTGAGTACTGCCAAGCCTCTCCCTTGCCTGAACAATCTTCTTCTTGTAGGTTGCCATATGGTTATTTATACCTTTGAGTTGCTGCTTCATTGCCTTCAATTTACTCCAAATCTGCTGCATTGGTGAGCCTATATAATCCTGCTCCCAAACTTGCTTAACAATGTCATGAAAATGAACATGTTCCATAACAGCATTGTATAGCCTGAAAGATTTAGGATGCAGTGGTTTATAATCACCAAATTTATCCAGAATTGGGGAATGATCAGATACCAATGGATTCATGTAGTCAGCTTCCAAGTGTCCAAACTGCTGCAGCCATTGATAATTGCCCAGAGCCCAGTCAATCTTGCTATATACTCTAGTATCAGCATCTTGCTTATTTGTCCAAGTATAATGCCAACCTGTAGCTCTTAAAGAGGTAAGTTGTAAATCATACATTGTATCTTTGAAATCTTTTACTTCAGCCTCAGTAACTAGGGATCCAATTCTGTCCTCAGAGTTAAGGACACAATTAAAGTCCCCACTAACTAGCCAAGCATCTTGATTGGAACCATGTATAGCTCTGAGATCATGCCACAGTTGAACTCTGAGAGGTGCAGTATTGTGACCATATATAACACTAAACTGGATTTTGATTTGTGTTCTTGTGTCATCAATAAAATAGTGAATAAGTTGATCTGTAAGAGAAGAAATATGTACTTGAATATAAGACTTCCACAGTAACCAGATTCTTCCATTAGCAGCCTTAGAATAATTGCATTGCACCTTCCAATCCTTGGCCACCTTGTCCAGTATTTTCTTGGCTTTGTGCTTCTTTACTCTAGTTTCTACTACTCCCATGACATCTACTTTATATACAGCAAGGAAAATTTTCAATTCCTTCTGTTTATGGGGCTGATTAAGGCCCCTAATGTTCCAAGTAGCTATAATCATGGAAGGGGAGGGGGGAATACCTATAAGAGGGTCCTGGATCAATCTGTTGGACCCTATTACTTTCCACATTCATCCCTTGAGAATACTTTGTTAACAAAATTACTCAAGCTAATAGGTCTAAGGTCACAAAAATTTGAACTTGTGATTTCTTAGGCAATAGTACAAGGTTAGTGTGTGTTATTGACTTAGGCAAAGGACTACCCTCAAAGAACTACACTAACATAGAATGAATATCTTGCCCCACAATATCCCAACAAGTTTGAAAAAACAAACATGAGAAACTATCTGGACCACTTGCACTTCCACTGCTAAATTCAAAACAGCAGCCCTGACCTCTTCCATACTATGCAATCTACACAGTTCAAGATTCTACTTTATTGTCACCATTGCATGTACATTTTGCAACAACTCAAAGCTTGTAGGATCCCCCTCTTTAGTTAATTATTTCTGGAAAAAATCCATAGCAGCCTCAGATAACTTGTCTTGATCTTCCATCCATGAGCGATCATTATTTTGGATCCTTTTAGTTTTAACTTTTGCCTCTTTCCATTAACACAATTATGAAAGAACCTTATGTTTCTATCTCCTTCTTCAAACCAAGTCATACCTGCCTTTTGTTTCCAGTATTGTTCCTCTATGTTCAAGTACTTCTTCAACTTAGCTTGAGCTTGTTGAAGTACTATCCTATTCTCAATTGAGGGATTTTCCTCAAACAACATCTCTTTGATCCTCACCACATCCTCCTTGATTGCTAGCTACTTGAAAATGTCCCCATAGGTTAGTTTAATCCATTTTGAAAGAGCAATCTTAACCCTTTTTAACTTTTGCTTGAACATCAAGAAAGGGTCTCCTATAAAATTATCCATCTAATTCTGCCTTGCCACATCCATAAAAGTCATTTTTTCCCATATATTCAAGAACTTGAATGGTTTAACAAATTTCATAGCTTCCTCTCCACAACTTATCAATAAGGGAGCATGATCAGATCCTGTTCTAATAAGTGTTCCACATCTATTGTAGGAAACAAGTTTTTGAAAGGCATATTGACTACAATTCTATCAAGTCTTTTAAAGGTGTACTCTTCATTTGGTCTCCCATTCCACCAAGTGAAAGGGCTGCCCATATAGCAAAGATCAAACAATCCACATGAGTTAACACAGAAGGCAAAATCTTCATACCCCGGGGGATACACAGGTTAACCACCTATCTTCTCATCCTCTCCCAAAACAACATTAAAATTCCCACCAACAAGTCATGGTAGTTCCATGTGACTACCCAAGTAATAAAGATTTTCCTACAGTTATAACCTTTCTAATGCACAACACTTAGCATAGACAAAAGTCATCATGATGTACTTACCAAAATCTTGATGATACACTCTAATTGTGATTAGTTGCTCAGTGTCCATTAGCAAGTCCCATTCAACCACAGCATCCAAAAACAGCTAAATTTTACCATTACATTAGAAATTGCTTCCTCCATTCCTATCCTTCTGTATTTGTCAATAAACCTTTTCTTCTGTTTAGGCTCCATTGGTGCTACAATGAAAAATCCATGCTCTTTCTGCATATTATTTACTCTCATAAAGGCCTGTTGAGTTTTAACAGACCTTATATTCCAAATAAGTGTTTTAATCATCGTCTTGAGGCTACAGAAGTTGCCCTTCTAGGCAGTATTCTTGTAGGTTGCAATAGATCTTTAGGTTGATTCTTCTTTCTTTTCTTCCACTTCTAGTAGCTGGAGTATGAGATACATCCCCTTCCCTCATCACACCCTTGAGATTTTCAGTTGTAGACTCATTATCACCTTCCTCCTCAAATTGATTTTGCTGCTCCAATAAGGAATTATGAATATCTAATGGCAACTCCTGATGAGTTATAATGTCATGTAGTACCTGATTAGGAAATTTCAATTGAACATTAATCTTGATTTGTAAAGGAGACTCAATTCCAGGTGAGCAAGCCATTGGCAAAGCTTCACTCTCCCTTTCAACTATGGCTTGTTCACCATGCTCATAAGGTGTTAATGCTGCTCCTAACTGCTCTGAATCAGTAATCATTTCCCCTAACGTTTCCTGCATTATTTTAAACTGTAGCTCATAAAGAGAACTTGGGTTAGGGTTTACTGTAGCACAACTGGCAGAAACTGCCTAGGTTATTGTTCCATTAGAATCAGCCCCCTTCCTTTTGCCTGTTTGATGATCTGAACACACTGTATCCTTCCTAACATCAATATGAACACCTTCATCATGCCTTTTCTCAATAGCATAAATAGGAACACAATCAACGTAGGCCAAAATCTTTTAAGTTTTTCCAAAGGTTACTGCTCCATTGGCTTTCTCAATGCTCAATGGTGCAGCAACTGATCCATCTTTATTTCCAGCTGCCTTTGATGCTCCTGAACCTCCTCCAATAGATTTTCCTGGCTGCAACTCTATAGAACTCAAACTACACTCAACCCTAGTTTTTGGACTGCTAGGGTTTACTATAGCATCTACAATATTTCCAGTTTTTTCAATTTGATTGTTGAGATCCTCCCATTTTTCTACCCTTGCCTTTGCTAATCCTTGATGTTCATCCATAAACTCGACTTCATCACTCCATAGAGGTTTTGCAAAAGTCAATTCAATAGCATCATCCACTTGCCCAGAATCACCATATGTAGATGGTATATCCTGGCAGGAGTGATTAATGGTCACATTGAGCTTCGTAAGATCCTCCTTGTTGGTACCAAATCTTCTGTGAACCCATTCAATAGTCAACTCCTTATTGACCCTCTCCTCCAATATTTTTTCCACATCTTGATCACCTAAGGACTGAATCCTACAAGGAGTAGGATTACCAGATTTCTCCAACACTTTTTCAACCACCTCCTTCTTCACACTTTGTAACTCCATTTGAGACCCTTCTCCCAAAGGAATAGAATTTCCGGTCCGTCATTTCCCATTAGCATTAGGATTGGGAGGTAACTTTCCATACTTACCTTCACTATCCTTCTCCGGATTCTTCTTGGACTATTTTTAGCTTGATTTTTCTTCTTACCATCGTTGTGATCTTCACCCTTGCCTTTCGTAATTTGTAATGGAGGACTCATTATTTCCTCCACCTCCAATGCGTTAAAATTGTTCTTAGTTGTAACTTCATCAAGCTTGGTCTTCCCTTTCCATTTGTCAACTTCTTTTCCAGCCTTGTCTTCAATAATGTACCATCTTTTATCTCTTTGATACTTATTCTTTCTAGCATGCATCCATTCTTTCCTAGCAAGGTTTGTAATAAGTTTACCTACCACTTTACCACTCGAGTAACACCTTGGTAATATTAGAAGCTGTACCCACTACATTTTGTTCATTCTTCACCTCATTAGTAGGTTCTTCCAACTTTGTCAACTTCGGATTTATCACCCAACACTCCTTTTCTTTACGACCTTGTTTCTTACAAGTTTTACAATACTTAGGAATATAATCATACCTAATTTTGATCCACTTGAATTCTTCTGGACCAATCTTTTCTTCTTCTTCAACAATATTGATCGTTTGAGGTAAATTATCTAGTAAGTTCACCTCCACCTTCACCTTGGCACAACTTGGTCTTGTACCATTTTGAGTATCTAAATCAACCTGAAGAGGTCTCCCTACTGCCCTAACTAGTGAAAAAACAAACTCCCTCCCAACGAAGTTTGGAGGAAAGTTTTGAAACGAAATCTATGTTATGGCAATTGGTGTTTCTTCATCAACTTTCCACCGAGGGTTCCACTTGGTGTACCTCATTTGCCACATCTCATTCTGAAATTTCAAGTAATAAGCAGGATTTGATAAAATATGAATGTAGTCCTCCATTAATGAAAGCTTAATCAATACATGACTGTCCTCAGTCAATCCAACTGAACATGGACCTTTTAACTCACATTGAATTGGTAGAACTTTATATAAACCATGTATCCCTGGCTTCCCATATGAAAACTTACCTAGTACTTCCAGATTTAATCCTTGTTGAGTAATGGACTGCCTCACTTCTTGTTTTTTCCACACACGATTGGTTCTCCATGAAGATATTCAATTGGTTTAATGGCAACAATGGACGTAGGCTACTTGGAGGCATTTAATGCACTAGGTTTTAACAGATTTGTATAGTTTTGGAATGTATTTAGAATTGTGGATGGTGGTGGAGATGTTTCCGGTGGGGAAGATGACTGCCCAACCCCCATTGGAGGCTAGGCAGTGGCCGGCGTGGTCATTGAGGCTAGGTTTAGGGGTCAAGTTTAAGGTTTTTTAGGAGAGAGAAGAGAGAATATTTCCAAAAATTTTTATTACAAACCTTTTGATTTCCTTCCTTGCCTATAATTATCCTTAGTTTCTTACCTCTATGCCCTTGTACTTGTGGAGATTCTTCTGAACTGATATTTTGATTGCCTTCCTAGTGGAACTTTCTTTTATCCCCGTAACACTCATATGGTACCTTTAACTGCCCCGTATCAAATTAGAATATATCTCAACTATTATAATGACATCAGTTCGAGGCTGATTTCTCCATGTTAGGCTGATTTGTCTGTAACTTTTTTTACTCATGACTAGGCTCTTCCTGAATCAATTACTATCTTTCTTTGGCCCATTCTCATTTACATTTTCCACATAATCTTTATTGGGTTAGTTCATTGTCTTAACTTACCTCACGTAGTGCTCATTATCTATCGATAATATCACGGGACGTAATCCTTACTCTTTGTTTTTGACGTCATGCCTACATAATCTTCTGGAATCATAGCATATTTGTAACATTTAGATAAGTACAATCTCATCCCTTCTTTATTTTTTATCGCATTCTTCCTTTATCCTTTCATATTCCCCCCTTTAGGAAGTACTAAGACTTAGAGCTATGACGACCTGCCTATGGATGTTTTTCCTCTTTATATTTGACGTCCTTTCACATCATCAATTACCCTTACTCGCCTTGCGGTAATTTTTCTATGCCAAGGATAACAGAATTCCTCACTCGCGATGGTGACACTTAGTGTAACTGGCATATACAGTCCCTTAAGTTTAACTTTGCTCACATTTCTTGCTTTAGGGAAACGTCTTCCTGAGTGAACATTCTCTGAATTCATCATGGGTCTTCTTCTATTTTCTATTTTATCATCGTTTGAACGCAATCTGAAATTCTCATGATGCTGACTGTTATCAAATCACCCAATCCCTACTTCTTTTTTGTTTTTAGTTTTTGTTGTTCACCAATCCATACCGATTTATCATACTCCTAGATATTTTCCTTCCGGTAGTCACGCTAGAGTCATAAACTTATTTCTCGAAATGAGGATACGACTTATGGCATATACTCTTTTGTTGTCTCAAGCCCTGACACCCCTTGTCCCTTCCTTCACCTGACTATAGACTCTATAATACTGCCATTTTTCCTATTGTCGTTATCCATGTATCACACCTTATTCATAATGCTTCCTTATCACTCTTCTTATTTCCCTACTAATATTTCTGCCTATCACTTTCTTTTGAAAACTTTAACATGACATTCTTTTATTTTTAGCCCCTTTTTCTTCATCCATTGGCTTTTCAGGTTGCCAAGCATTCTCGTTCTACTAGGGGTGGGAGCCATACTAAGGTAATATTTATCCCTTCAAGGCTTCCAGTACCTTTCCTTGCACTACTCACATCTAGTTGTACTTTAGAGTGCACCATATAGGTGTCTCGTAAAGAGATCTATTAGCACATTTGCAATATCCTTCGGCAATGTCAACTAATACAAGCAATCCATTTACCAATTTGGGTTCCCTAACCCCAGTCGAATCCTGATATCCCATCATTTCCTTAAGTATACATGTTAGCCCCCATAGGGCATAACTTATTACAACCCATATTCACATATGATAGTTCATGCCATAAGGTAGTCGACTTAAATCCATGATGAGATTATCTTTGAAATAGTAAGAAGTTAATCATATTGGTCTTAAGTTATACAATGGTGTATAAGGGTGGTTAACAAGTATTAGATGTTAAACGAATAAAGGAAGTTGTCAGCCGTATTTTCAGGTAAACCTAGAGGTTCTTAATACACCCAAGAGGTAGTGTATTAAGGTATTTGAAAGATATAATATCCATATTATAGTCTTGTAGTCAAATGAGTTATGAAACAAAAGTCGACAAAAGTTATCGCAACTTAGGTTCATAATTTTACTTAAACATTAGGTCACATGTTACTAAGCTTTTGTCCAGATTAACTTAGAATTATGGGTTATCTACCCACTAAATTTATTATCTATGAGTCTAGTTTTCAACGCATTAAACTGTTTGTCGATACAATCTCTGTAGAGATATATTTGCAGTTTTGCGAGACTACGCCAAGCACCTCTATGGGACCCACTTAGGCGGTTTAAGACACACACACACACACACACACACACACACACACACATATATATATATATATATATATATATATTATTCCTCCAACCCATTTTAAGTCTCTTTATTTCACTATATTCAGACATTAGAACCCTTTAAATACCATCTCAAGGTTCAAGACCCAGACCAAGGGCAAAAAACACAAATCAAGTGTTGGGAATGGCGCTAGTAAGTTTCTTTTTCTTCTAGTTGTTGCTCATTTTTGTATTGTTCCAGCTCATGTGGGAGGTTTTTTTTAAGGTGTTTAAGTTCTATAAATACTCCCTCAAGCTCTTATTATCAACCCTAGGTGATTTCAATCCTGCTAAGTGATTTTATTGCCGAAAAATACTAATTGATTGCTAGTTTTGATTCCTTGTTGTTGTGACAATATTGGAGGATATTTCATGGACAATTAAGGTCAAATTGGAGTTGTTCTTTCTGTATAAACTTAAGGAACCTCTTAATCTATATGTTTTTAAGATTATCCAAGTTGCGGCTAAGTCATCGAAGCTAGAACTTGTGAAATATTTATCGAAAGGCTTGGTAGTAATATTATCGGTTGGTGGACTGTTTTAAGAGGTTCAATATAATTAACATTGATATTGTTTGGCTGTTTGTTGATTGTTTTCCCTTGGGAAAAGTTATATAAATAGGGTAGGTGCTGTCCGTTTCATCGTAAAATAGGTTGTGGTCGGTACATAATAGTTACAGCGCTTAAATGTTATTGACGGTGCCATTTATCTTATTGTAGATTAAGGAGTCATGACAATTGCATAGCTTGAGATTGGGGCAGAATATAAAAGGTATGTGAGGCTATCCCTTCCTTGTTTTGCACGACTTTGATCGTGCATAATGTAATGAAAGAGCTTCCAAAGATACTCTACCCTAAGAAGCTAGTAGTACCCACATTATTTCCCCTCTTATGGAATGACTGATGTTGATGTTGCTTCTCTTTTTTTGTGTTATCAATGTTGTTGGTACTTCCTGATTCTTATAAGATTCATGGTGAAGAGTTAGTTCTAATAAGTGTACTGAGGATAGCGATCTTACGTCACTCCAAAAGGTTTAGAACGTGATTCCTTCAGTTGATCATGCATTATATATATGTATATGTTTTACTCTACCGAGCCATGATATAGTCGGCCAAGTACGGCACCTAATGATTAACTACTAATCAGTTGGGTTTTACCGAGCTCCACATGGCCAGGTACGATTCTATATAGCCTTATGATGGCCGGATACATTTTTATCGGGCATATTACGGTTGGTTATGATATGATGATGATGATGATGCCCACAGAGGCAGGTGTTTTAATAGTTTATGTATATCTACATATGTATCATGTGTTTTATGTCAGTAGACCTCAGAGTTACCTAGATGTTACAGGTTGTATATTCCCTATCCCTGCTTACATTATTGTTCGTACTTATGGTTCCCTGCATTACTTACTCAGTACTTTGTTTGTACTGACATCCATTTATTTCTTGACGTTGCATGTCATGTTGCAGGTCCTGATAGACAGACAAGCACAACTCCCTCACCACAATAGGCTGTCCAGTTCAGCAGTGATTGGCGAGATCCCTTATTCAGACTTGCCATGGTCTTGGTATGCATTTTTTATAGATATTATGGGTATTTCGGGGCCCTATTCTGGAAATATTGCAGCACTTATGTTCCTTTAGAGGCTCATAGACAGGCGTTGACTTATGTATGGTTTGGTATGCCTCGTCAAGTTGAGTTTTGTTGTATAGTATTTCATGGTAGTGTGGTAGCTCGTACCATATATATAGTTTCTTGATTGTCTAGCCATCCCATGTTATGTATGTTCATGCCATCATCTTTTATTGTTAGTTATCTGTGATCCATTTATACCATTTGAATTGTTCTCGTCGCCCCTAAAAGATAATGAAGAAGGATAGATAAAATGTACATTGGTGCTCAACAAGTATGGTCGGGTGCTATTCATGACCCTCCTATTTGGGTCGTGAAAAACTTAGTATCAGAGAAAGTGTGTCCTAGGAGTTGTCTATGAGCCGTGTCTAGCAGAGTCTTGATTATGGATGTGTAGCATGCCACATTTATAATCAGAAGGCTACATGACATCTAGGGTTGTTTACCTTCTTCCGGAATCCAGATAGTGCATAGAGTTGAGTTGTAAGTGTCCATCTCTAATATTCACCTTGTTTTCTTTTAGTGATTCCTTCAATTAGGAAGCAAACAATTAGTAGAAGGCTTGGTACAACAACGGGAGAGGGTACCAGTCAGGTGCCCAAGCCAGAGCAGGCCAAAGTGAGGCTTAGAGTGAGATAACGTCTCATATCTCATCAACTCCGGTTCCTCTTAAGGAAATTAGAGGCACCTAGCACCTACAGTTTGTCCATATGGCACTACAAAGCAGGATATGCATAGTGCTTTTGCAGTTGTTGACTAGCTTTGTAGCTGCTCAGGCTCAGAGGCAGAATAAAGGTGCCACTGATAAACTAGTTAGTATGAGATTTTGTGATTTTATTAATTTAGTTCCTCTAGTGTTCACCGAATTAGACCCCAAGGAGGACCCGTAGAATTTAATTGACCAAGTTCATCTTCCATTGCGGTTTATGCATGCTAGTGATACGGAGGGAGTAGAGTTGGCTTCTTTCGGGTATGGGATTTTGAAGTTTCTGGTATGATAGTTAGGAGAGATCCAGGGGTCCAAACCCTCCTCCATTTGTGTGGAAGGAGTTTTCTGAGGCCATTATTCATCATTACTTGCCAGTTGAGATACGATGAGCTAGATCTGATAAGTTCTTGAACCTTCAACAAGGTAACATGAGTGTGCCAGAGTATAGTATGCAGTTTGATTCGTTATCGAGGTATGCTCCCCAGATGATGGCCGAGATGAGTGATTGGGTGCATCTGTTCGTGAACGGGTTCGGACAACATTTGATAAATGATTGCACAATAGCCTCCTTGGTGGAGGGCATAGATATTTCACGTATTCAGGCTTATGCCCAGATGCTAGAGGATCTTAAGCGCCAGCGGAGGGCAGATAGGGAGCAATATAGGGGCCAGCATAAGAAGGCAAGATTTGCAGGGTATTCTGATGGCTTCAGAGGCAGCGTTAGGCCACAATCTTCAAGGAGTTTGGCTCCACCTGTAGCTAGTGCTCCTCCCCAAGTTTAGAGGCCTCTATATGATCGATTTACCTATTCTGGTCCAGGTCGGAGTTCATGGGCATCAGGCTTGCAGCATCATAAGGATACTAGTGAGACAAGACCCCCAACACCACGTTGTTTTCAGTGCGTCAAGGCCCAATTTGGATTGTGCCGTCGAGGTTATGATGCATAATATTCTTGTGAACATCCTGGCATATGATGCGGGATTGTCCTAATAGAGGAAGTGGTGGTATGGCTCATTCAACTGGACCTATTCTGGTTCTTTATCATCAGTTCAACCTCCTGCACGGGTTTTTCAGCTGTTGACAGGTGGTGGTAGAGGTAGAGGTTCAGTTCCGAGTTCGAGTGGTTCTCAAAATCAAACCTATGCTCTAGTAGGTCGAGAAGATCTCGAGTCCTCTCTAGATGTTGTTACAAGTATATTGCTTGTGTTTTCTTCTGATGTATATGCATAGGTTTATCCAGGATCTACATTATTGTATGTTACCCTTTGTGGCTAATTAGTTTGGCGTTGAACCTTAATTTATTAGTAAACCCCTTGCGGTATCTACTCCGATAGGAGATTTTGTAGTTGCTAGAAGGTATATAAAGGTCGCACTATGATGATTTGTAGTCGTCAAACCTAGGAAAATTTATTTGAGTTAGAAATGATTTATTTCGATGTGATAATGGGAATAGACTGGTTAGCCTCATGCTATGCAAATGGTGACTGTCGTATGAAGATGGTTAGGTTTCAATTTCCTAGTAAACCTGTCATTGTATGGAAGGGGAACATTGCTACACCGAAAGTTATGTTTATTTGCTATCTTAAGGCAAGGAAAATGATCTCCAAAGGTTATTTATAATCTTGTTCGCATTAGGGATGCGGAGGCGAAGCCATCTACTCTATAATCAATCCCCGTGGTCAATGAATTTCCAGATAAACTCCAAGGCCTTCCTCCTGAAAGGGAGATTTAGTTTAGCATTGATGTATTTCCTGACACTCAATCGATCTCTATCCCTCTATACAAAATGGCTCCAGTAGAGTTGCAAGAGTTGAAGGCGCATTTGAAGGACTTGCTGAATAAGTGCTTCATTAGGCCTAGCACTTCACCCTGGGGTGCGCCGGTTTTGTTTGTGCGGAAGAAAGACATGTCATTAAGGATGTGTATCGATTATCGACACTTGAATAAGTTTTCTATAAAGAACAAGTTTCCACTTCTAATGATTGACGACCTTTTTGACCAACTCCAGGGTGCCAAGTATTTCTCCAAGATTGTCTTACGTTCAGGGTATCATCAGGTGCGGGTTAAGGAGACGGATGTTCCAAAGGCGGCTTTCCGGACAAGATATGGGCACTTTAAGTTCTTGGTGATGTTGTTAGGGTTAACATATGCCCTAGTTCCTTTTATGGATCTCATGAATACTGTATTCAGGCCCTATCTTGATGTGTTTATGATTGTATTCATTGATGACATTGTAGTGTATTCTCGTTCTGAGGCGGAACATGGGGGCCACTTGCGGATAGTATTACAGGCGATTCAGGATTGTAAGTTATATGCTATGATCTCCAAATGGGAATTCTGGATAAACTTAGTAGCATTCCTTGGACATGTGATATCCGAGGAGGGTATTAGAGTCGACACTCAAAAGATCGATGCAGTAAAGAATTGGTCGAGACCTACAACACCATCAGAATTCTGCAGCTTCCTAGGGCTAGCAGGATATTATAGGTGGTTTGTAGAAGGGTTTTCCTCTATATCAACACCATTGAATAAGTTAACACAGAAAGCTATCATGTTCTAGTGGTCTGACGCTTGTGAACGTAGTTTTCAGGAGTTGAAGAATCGATAGACATACTTACAAGTGCTCACTCTCCCTGAAGGACTGGTATATTGTGATGCCTCAGGAATAAGTTTGGGGTGCGTATCGATGCAGCATGGGAAGGTGATTGCTTATGCACCAAGAAAATTGAAGAAGCATGAAAAGAATTATCCAACCCATGATTTGCATTTGGCTACAGTAATATATGCTTTGAAGATATGGGGACACTATTTATACAGTTTCCATGTTGACATCTACATAGATCACAGAGTTTACAATACATCTTCAAGAAAAAAGAGTTGAATTTGAGCCATCGTAGGTGGCTTGAATTACTGAAAGACTATGATGTTGAGATATTGTATCATCCCGGTAAAGCCGATGTTGTGGCAGATGTTCTTAGCCGTAAGTCAATAGGAATATTAGTACATATTGAGGCAGGTAGATAGGGGTTGAGTAAAGAGATTCATTGGCTAGCCAATATGAGAATCAGATTGTTATATCTGAAGACGGAGGAGTTACTGTACAGAATACATCAGAATTATCTTTGGTAGCCGAGGTAAAAACACGGAATATGAAGATCCTATCTTAATATGATTGAGAGAGAGCATTCAACAGTGTAAAATTACTGTTTTTGAGATCGGAGGACATGGGTCTTTGAGATACCAAGGCTGATTATGTGTGCCTAATGTGGCAGAGCTGCGAGAGAAGACTATGAATGAGATTCATCAATCCCAATATACCATCCATCCCGGCTCGACAAAGATGTATCATGATGTCAAGGAGCAGTATTGGTGGGATAAGACGAAGAAGTATATTGCAGAATTTGTTGCCCAGTATCCCAATTGTCAACAAGTAAAGATAGAACATCAAAAACTCGGTGGATTGCTTCGGAATATATAGATTCTGACTTGGAAATGGGAGGTGATTAATATGGACTTTGTCATTGGATGACCTCGCTCTTATCATAAGTTTGACTCCATCTGGGTGATAGTTGATTGACTTATAAACCGTGCCTATTTTCTCCCAATTAAAATAACCTACACGGCTGAAGATTATGTGAAGTTATATATCAAGGAGATTGTTAGGCATCATGGTCTACCGGTATCTATTATATCATACCGAGAAGCTCAATTTACGGCCAAATCTTGGAGGTTATTTCAGAAAGGTTTAGTCACACAAGTAACTCAGCACTGTATTTCATCCACAGACCGACGAACAAGCTGAACGTACTATTCAGACACTTGAAGATATGGTATGAGCACGTGTTCTAGATTTTAAGTGGAATTGGGATGACCATCATGCACTCATAGAATTCATCTACAATAATAGCTACCATTCAAGTATTAAAATGGCCACATACGAGGCATTATACTGGAAGAGATGTAGATCACCAATTGGATGGTTTAAGTCGGTGAAGCAAAATTATATGGGCTAGATTTCATTCAACAAGACATTGAGGAGGTGAAAGTGATACTGGAGTGATTGAGGACGGCACAAATCAAGCAAAAGTCTTATTCGAGTGTCCGACATCGTGAACTGGAGTTTGAGGTTGGTAATTGGGTTTTCCTGAGGATCTCACCGATGAACGGTGTTATGCATTTTGGGAAGAAAGGTAAGCTCAGTTTGAGGCATATCGAGTCGTATAATATTCTTCAACGAATTAGACTGGTTTCTTATAAGTTAGATTTTCCATCCGAATTAGAATTTTTCCACCGGTATTCCATGTATCTATGTTGAGGAAATGTATTGGAGACCCCTCTAAGGTCGTCCCTATCAAAGATGTACATGTTACAGAGGATCTATCATATGAAGAAGTGCAAGTGGATATGTTCGAACGATAAGTCCACAAGCCGAAACAAAAGATGTAGCCTCCGTCAAAGTATTATGGAAGAAATAACATTGGAAGCAGAAGAGGAGTTGAAGTCTAAGTACCCTTACCTATTCCAGAATGAAGATAACAAGGATTTTGGTAGAATGCAGGATACATTGGAAGGTGAAAGAACTGTATGAGGTAAGCAATAACTTGAGAATACTCTTCCTTAATACAAAATGGTGATATGCAGATAATATAAATATCCATAATGCTTTGTTTAGCCTTGTGAGGCCATATGATGGGCATAACTACTTCCAAGTTTTGCTAGTGACCATTTTATAGGGGAAAATTGACCGAAAATTTCCGTTGGAATCCACGATGATTTGGGCTCCCCACAAGCGCTTACATTCGAGGAAGAATGTTCCTATGGGGGAAAGGGCGTTACAACTCATATTCACGTATGGTAGCTCATTCCATCAAGTAGTCGAAGTAAATCCATGATGAGATTATCTTTGAGATGATAAGAAGTTAATCCTATTGGTCTTAAATGATAAAAAGGTGTATATGGGTGGTTAACAAGTATTAGAAGTTAAGTGAATCAAAGATGTTGTCATCCGTATTTTCGGGTAAACCTAGAGATGCATAATACACTCAAGAGACAGTGTTTTGAGGTATTTGAATCATATAATATCCATAACATAGTCTTGAAATCAAACGAGTTATGAAACAAAAGTTGTCGCAACTTAGGTTCATAATTTTACTTAAACATTAGGTCAAATGTTACTAAGCTTTTGTCCAGAATTACTTAGAACTATAGGGTGATCTACCCACCAAATTAAATATCTATGAGTCTAGTTTCCAATGCATTAAAACATTTGTCCATATGATCTTGAGGTAGAGAGATATTCAAATTTTCACGAGACTGCGCCATTCACCTCTCAATGGGGCCCACTTAGGCGGTTTAAGACATTGGATATATATATATATATATGATGCCTCCACCAAATTTAAGTAATTTTTTCACTATATTCAGACCTTATAACCCTAGAAACACCATCTCAAGGTTCACTGAAGATTCGAGACCCAAACAAGGCAAACGAAACAAATCATGTGTCAGGAATCCCGTGACGCTAGTAAGTCTTTTGTTCTTCTTGTTGTTGCTCATTTTTTTATTGTTCCAGCTCGTGTAAGGGGTTTATGTTCTGTAAACACTCTCTTAAGTTCTTAATATCAACCCTAGGTATTCTAGTGCCGAAAAACACTACTTGATTGCTAGTTTTGCTTCCTTGTTGTTGCGGCATCATTGGAGGGATATTTCATGGACAATTAAGATCAAAATGGATTTTTTCTTTCTATCTAAATTTAAGTAACCTATTAATATACATTTATTTAAGATTATCCAAGTTGTGGCTATGTCATTGAAGCTAGAACTTGTGAAATATATATATATCAAAAGGCTTGGTAGTAATGTTATCGGTTGGGGGACTGTTTTGAGAGGTTAAATATGATTAACGTTGATGTTGTTTGGGATGTTTGGTTATTTTTTTCACTTGTGGGAAGTCATATTAATTGGGGATGTGTTATCATTTTCATCATAAAATAGGTTGTGGTCAGTACATAATAGTTACGAGGCTTAAACGTTAACGATAGTGTCATTTCTCCTATTGTAGACTGAGGAGTCGTGACAATTACATATCTTGAGGTTGGGTCAGTATATACAAGGAGTGTGGGGCTATCACTTTCCTTCTTTTGCACGACTCTGATTGTACATAATGTAAGGAAAGAGCTTCCAAAGATACTCTAATCTTAGAAGCTAGCATAACTTACATTGTTCTCCTATTATGGAGCGATTGATGTTGATGTTGCTTATATTTTTTGTAAGATAGAACTGTTGCTGGTACGTGCTGATTCTTATAAGATTCATGGTGAAGAGGTATTTCAAATAACATGTACAGAGGATCCTAATCTTACGTCACTCCAAAAGGTTTAGAACACGATTCTATGAGTCGGGCATGCATTATATATATGTAACTATTTTTATTGTACCGAGTTGTGCTATAATAGGCCAGGTACAGCACCTATTGTGCAACCACATATCACTTGAGTTTCACCGAGCTCCACGTGACTGGGTACGATTCTGCCGAGCCTTATGATGGTCGGGTACATTTTTACCAAGCCTATTACGGTCGTGTACCATATGATGATGATGCCACAGAGGCGTATGTTTTAAAAGTTTATGTATATCTACATTTGTATCATGCATTTTATGTCAGTAGCCCTCGGAGGTACCCAGATGTTACAGGTTGTATATTCTCTATCCCTTCTTACATTACTATTCGTACTTATGGTTCCCCGCCTTACATACTCAGTACTTTATTCGTACTAATATCCTATTATTCATAGATGTCGCTTGTTGTGCTACAAGTCCTGATAGACAGGAAGGCGCAGCTCCCCTACCGCAGAAGGCTATCCAGTTCAACAGTGATTGGTGAGATCCCTTCTTCATACTTGCCGTGGTTTTCGTATGAATTTTTTTATAGACATTATGGGTATGTCAGGGACCTGTTCTGGCAATGTTGCATCACTTATGTTCCTTTAGAGGCTCATAGACAGGTGTTAACTCATGTATAGTTTGATATTCCTTGTTGGTTGATTTTTGTTGTATAGTCTTAAATGGTTGCGTGGTATCTCGTACCATATATATAGTTTCTTGATTGTCTGATCATCCCATGTTATTTATGTCCATGCCGTCATCTTTTATTGTTGGTTCTACATGATCAATGTCTCCCATTTATATTGATCTTGTCGGCCCTAAAATATAATAAAGAAAGTTAGATAAAATGTACGTCGATGTTCGGCAAGTATGGCCGGGTGCTAGTCATGGCCTTCTAGTTTGGATCATGACATAACTGAAATGGTTGTGACTAATTGTGTGTACCTCTGATTTTTTGGATATAACTCAAAAAGCTTATGTTCCTCTGCCTGAATTATAAACATTGTTAACCTTCATTAATTAGGTGCCTCGTACCCTTCTTTATCTTGCTTCTTTTGCTTGTTGAAATTTGTGTTAATTTTCTTATCCTCTCATTGTCTATCACCATAAAGGTGGATAGATATTCTTGACGTAAGTCTCCTTTTCGAGAAGCTCACCGGGTTCTTCTAACTCAACGTTTTCACAACCGCATTCAATCCCTTACCAACCATCTTTTAAATGAAGGTATTGTCGTATTATGGTTAAGGTCGAGTTTAGAAAATTATATTCTTAGAATTGATCTCTCACACAATCTAGAGTAAGAAGAAAGAGTGACAGTCCTAAATTCCCTGTAGACTCCTGCATATAAGTGTGGTGCACGACACCCCCAAAAATACGACTCTACTAGACACGGCTTGTAGATTCCCTAGGATAGAACTGCTCTGATACCACTTTTGTCATGGCCTAAACCAATGGGCTGTGATGGGTACCCGGTACCTTACTCCAACATAAAATTTCTTTTCATGTGATACTATTATAAATAACAGAGCCAGAGAAGCTGCCGTGAAATAGGTAGAGTACAACATGTAATTCCAACTTATACATAGGACATATAAGTCTCTAAGACCAAAGTAACCACTTGAACACTGAACATAGACCAACATGGCCATACAATCTTTTACGTACATGACATCCATCCACAAGCCTTTAAAAATACATATTTTTCATAAAGGTTGGGACACAGTCCCGCCATACAAAATAATACACATCTAACTCATACTAACCCAAAAAAGTAACTCTGAGGCAAAAGGAGCGCACTAACAGCTTCTGCTAAGTTGATAACCTACTTAGAGGGCTCTCAACCTGTCTATCGGGACCTGTGGACTTAAAATGCAGCGTCCCCCTGTAAAAAGGGACGTCAGTACGAATAATGTACTGAATATGTAAGGTACATAAATAAGTACATCCCAGGCATGGAGGAAATATAGAGTAATTAACTCCACATGTACATTTGAAAAACTTTGTAAATCATGAAATACTTATAGTACCATGCATATGCGTATGACTATCATGTCGTGCATAGCTACATATTTCGTAACATCATCAGCCTCTATGGACATCCTATCATATCATCTTGGCCACGGTAGGCAAAATCATCAATGTATATAAGCTGATCAGATGTTGGTGCGTATATACAGTTATAACCTTTTTCCATATCCCCCATATATATATATATATATATATATATATATATATATATATATATATATATATATATATATATATATATATATATATATATATATATATATATATATAACATCGTCTGAGCCATGGGTAAATGCACATATAAATGAATGCAATGCATGAGAAGTATATAAATAAAACTTCTCGGAATATCATAAGACCATTATACCTCTGATAAATATCATGAAATAAACTTTTTTTTCAACTCACGTAGTTTTTTAAGACTCATAAACAGAATATGTAACAATAAGATACATAGGAATTCAAAAACATAGGCACCTCTAATACTTCTATGAATAGAGTCATTTATGAAAGTGTCACGATCCTAAATATGGACCTGGTCATGATGGTGCCTCTCATGAAGACATGGCCAGCCGACGCTTACCCATTTTAGTTTTTAAGCAATTAAACAAATAGGAATTTAGTCTTAAACTCAATAAAATCTCAAATAATAATAAGTTAACAGTACAGTTTGTGAAAATAAAAACCAATACAGCCAGACATCAGGGTATCACAAGTCATGAGCATCTATCAATTCTAGCACAAGTTTGAAAAGTAAACAAATCTATTACAAATTCATTAATAAGGGAAAATAAATGAGATAATGGAGAGAAACACGGTACAGAGGATGCCAAGCAGCCACCTCATGAACTTTGAAGTCTACCGGGAGCTCTCAACTCTCGCTAGAATGATAAACAATGTCTGAATCTGCAAAACAGGGTGCAGAGAGTAAATTGAGTAATCAAACTCAGTGAGTAATAATTATAAATAGAGACTGAGAAATATGAAATCATGTAAGGCACATTAAAAGCTATAATGAAGCAGTAAAAGCCAGTAAAAACGGTGAATCAGTAAAGATATGTGAAAATCATTTTAGTTTAGTTTAAACTTCATGAAATGCCTTTCTAATGTTTAAGAAAACAAATGACAGGAAAATAAGAATGATAAACACATAAAGTTCCGTCCCTAGGACACTATGTCAACAAATCCACGCCTCGGGAAATATCTCATAACAATACCAGCCCCTCGGGCTACATCTCAGATCACAATGGTTACCTGTGCTCACTGGGCGTGCAGACTCCTGGAGGGGCCCATTACGGCCTAAGGACAATATCAAGCCATATCATGGTGTCATCACTAGGATCTCGGCTTCATATTAACAAGTCATCTCGTGGCGTACATATCTTAGTCCATCGGCCTCATAATAATAATCAGTGTATCACCGTTGTGGTGTGCAGCCCGATCTAAAAGTATCCTCACAGCACGGGCCCTCAGCCTTACACAGTCAAAATCACATAAGCCACTTGGGAAATATTAAAACATGATGCTCAACCAAAAATATTATTTGAAATATCATTTAATATATTAAAACAGAGTAAACATGACTTTGACATTGAATTTGGATTACGTCGCAGTAGCCTGGGTTTAGTATTTATAACGCCCTCTTTAGATCTAGCAACCTCGAGCTCCTTGGCCAAATTGGCTAAATTGGACTCGAGCTCATCGACCTTCTTCGCTTGGATAGAGGCATTGTTCCTTGCATATTGAAGTTGTGACTTGGTGGAATCAGCTCAGCTGAATGGTTTCCTTTTTGTGCAGCCAGAATGTCTATACATCCCTTGAACTATTTGACTTGGTGGAATCAGCTCGCTCATAATTTGTCTATTTGCCCTTGAAGGTCCTTGATCTGTTCGAGCCTCTGTTGATCATACATAATAGGAATGTTAGTCGTTATTCCGGCTCGTCCTCACTATTATGAAGGACTTGGAATATTGCTCGGCCATCTCTCCATGTGCATCTCGAGCCTCCACCAGGTCTACTTGAAGCTTCTCACTAATAATCTTGTAAGCATTTCACTTCTCAGTGATAGATTGGCCTCGGCCTTACGTTCCTCTCGGACTCTAAGAAAGACCTCGTGATGCAACACCAAAGCCTACGGGAAAGGAAGAAATATTACATGTATTTACAAGTCAAAGTCATGAAGAGATAATGCTCCTTGGACTTACCCAATTTAGAGCATTTTGGTCCTCGTTGAACAAGCAAGCTACAACCACTGCTTCCATTTTGGCTTGTTCCTTCTCAGCATCCAATCATCGAAGATAGCTAGCCACCTCGAGGGGGGTAGAGAAAACTTGAGTATCTTCCGAGATCGAGATAATAACAGGTCACTTGATAGAAATTGGTTGGTCAGTTGATAGCTTGAGGAAGCCTCATTCGAGCTCTTCTTCGGTACGTCCAACTCACCGAGACTAGTGACATCTTCCACATCAGCAAGATAACTGCCAAAAATGTGCTCCATGAAACTCTTCGCCGGGGCAAGTCTCCATCGCCTAAGAGTCCTTAATTGTGGTGTCAGAGAAGGAAGGAAATGAGGAGAAATCTCTAATATCCATTACCCCAAGTGAATCTTTTGGGGCCATGCCTTCGTCACGGGAAGCAATGGGCGTGGTTTCTGCAGTAGCCTCGACCTCCTCCTCGGTGTCCTTTCTACCTTGAGGCAAGTAATCTTCGACACTTTTTGGTTCGAGCTCATCAACTTGTGGCAAAGCATCTTCGGCTCCCGCCTTCCCGATAGTTCTTTAAACCTTAGTGCTAGCTTGCACACAAGTCACCAACCCAGAGCCTTCTTTTTCATCGTCTTCAGATTCGGTATCATCCATTACCTATTCGACAGACTCTAGAGATACATTGATGATGATCTCCTTAGTCTTGCATGGCCTCCTAGCCGGCCTTTTCTTTTCTGGGCCTATAGAACTCGGAGCCTCCTACTTTTTCTTTGCTTTGCCCTGCTTCAGAGCGGATGGGGAAAGGAGTGTCTCTTCTTGAGTAGAAGGGTACCTCATCGGTACATCCTTTCTGAAGCCTAAAAAATGAAGAAGATGATAATTATAGTATCAAAGCCCGAATGAAAATCTTTTTAAGGAAAGAGGATTACCATGGTTACGAGCCTCCCATTGGCCTTTTGACAACTCTATCCAAGTACACCCAGAATATGTTTTTTGTGACACCAATCCCTCGATCCATTGCCTCGGGTCGGGATAACTTCTGGCACAACGGCCTTAGTTGCAAGACAAAAAAAATTAAATGAGGGAAAGACAAGAAAGAAGAACGGAAAAATAGATATTCAAAAGGCTAAGTGGTACATATGTTTCATGTTCCACTTTTTAGGGAATGACATATCTTCAACGGGGATTAGATTTGATGTCTTTATTCGAACAAACCTACCCATCCAGCCTCGGTCTTGGGTATCGTCTATGCTCGAGAATGAGGATTTGATGTCTTGGCGATAAAATTTGATCATGCCTCCTCGATAAAGCCGGGGGCCATAGAGGCGCATGAGGTGATCGAGGGTAGAAGGATGCCACTCGATCTTGATGACAAAGAATTGGAGGAGGATCACAATCCTCCAAATAGATAGGTGGGTTTGGCCCAGAGTGACATCATACCTCTTGCAAAAGGAAAAGATGATAGGGTCTAAGGGACTTATCATGAAGGGCAATGAATAGACACTTAGATAGCCCTCTGTGTGGGTAGTGATGGATTCTTTGAGGCTAGGCACTACTACATCCTTGCCTACCGAGTTGCACTCCTCCTTCACAATCTCGAGGTAATGTTGGTGATCGTACACATGTATCTCGACATGGGTTCACATCTGTCCAACGTTGAGGGTGTGTCCTCCACCTTAAAATTAGTAGCGGTAGCACACTTCATTGAACAAAGTTCGTAAGAGGATGTTCTGCCGTAGCGGCAGCGCCGACGAACTTTGATAAAGAGGAGGTTTTTTGTGAGGGACAGTTTTAGAGGTCTTAGCCATTTTGGGAATAAGGAATAACATGGGTTAGTATATCTAGCATTTTAAGAAGATACTAATGATGAAACTTGAAGGTATGCACAAGAAGAACTTGAAGTTTTGCACAAAAAGAACTTGAATAATGTAAAGTGCTTTGAAGATTATAGAAGAATAGATAAAAGTAAAGTTTGAAAGAGTGGTAAAGGGGCCTATTAATGGGTTTCACGGTGACGGTTCAAAGTTGCTAATGGACAATGGCAAAGGACACGTCATAAATGCCTAGGAAATTGAACCAATGGGATGTTTCGGTCACCTCTAGCTCATACGTCACTTTCGACGCCCCTTTTTTTCAAAAGCGAAATCGGGTTTTATGACATTATGGGCAAAACAACTCTCATTCTCATTTGGGATTTGGGTTATGGATTTTGCAGAGTCGCCACTTAATGATTATAGTGCATTAGGACACTTTTAATGATAAGAGGAGTATTTTGAAAGAAAACCAAAGTTCGGGTAAGGGCTTGAGATTATCTTTAGGGGAAGGTGTTAGGCACCACTCAAAATCCACTAGTGTGGTTCTCAGCCGTACTAATGTGACTTTATGAAGAGATGAAGAAAATAGACAGATAAGATCCATTTATATAAACATTTTGGACAACTTAAGAATTTTGAAAAGGGAAAGGCATAAGTCAAATAAAATAGAAGAGAGAATGGATTTAAAAAAAAAAGCAATACTTTAGAAAAACGTTTAAATAAAGCAAGCCAAGGAAAAGGAGGTCCTAGGTTTGATTATAATATGGGGCAAATCGGTACAATACCACGCTCACACTCCTCAAAGAGGGGTCGCGTATGGCATTAGCGCACCTGTCATCATCTCCATATTCTGCCCTTCCCTCCCCGTTAAGGTATTGAAACGTGTTGGTGTCGTTTACTTATTGCATTCTAATACCCGTGCCAACCTGTTAGTCCCGGGGTATTAGGACTTCTAATCCTAAGAGGGGAGAAAGAGAAAGAGGATATATATGGAGTTTTCATAGGTAAAAATACTAGAACGACAAAAAACAAATAGCACATAAGAGGTATGCAAATAAGACAGTCAAAGGCTCAGACAAAACCCCATAACATAGCAACCACTAGTTTAGCATGACTTCAAATACCGATTTGGTCTTTTAAAAGAGGTTAGAAGAGCAGACAGATTAGTTTAACACATAGAAGTTGGATAAAAATTTGCTTTGCACCCTCCGGGCCGTTGTTTGGAGTTGACAGGATTTAAAACTAGTAGTCTTTAGAGAACGCATTGGTTTCAGACATAGGTCTGTTAAAGAGAAATTAAGGTTTTGCAGAAAAAGTTCAGAAATGGCTTACAATTCAGCGGAACTGCTTGAGTAAAGGATGCAAGAAGAAAATTTTCAAAAGAACCTTAAAGTATAAACTAAGGCAGGCAAAGTAATTCAAAACTGCAGACTTAGTAGAGCAGTGTGAAAGGGCAGATCTGGGCCTGATTTTAAAAATGGGCAGATTTAGGATAAAATATACTAAAACATTGTGAGCCCATTAAGCGAGTTTGAACCTTACAGGCGTGATACGAATTTTGTATTACTGCTGTTATACGTTTTAGATGACCTACTGTTTACCTAGAATTTTATACAATTCCTACAGGCATGTTTTGCCAGGCGAAATGCAACATTGGGATCCTATAGGCATGCTTCTATACGAGATGCAATGTTGAAAGCTTATAGGCATGGTTTCTATATGAGATATGACATTGAAACCTATAGGCATGGTTTCTATATGAGATGCAGTAATGTAAGCCCTATAGACATGGTTTCTATCATTGATAGAGGCAGTAATGTAAAGCCTTATAGACATGGTATCTATATGAGATTGCAATAAAGTAAACCAATAGACATGGTATCTATATGAGATTGCGATAAAGTAAACCTATAGACATGGTATCTATATGAGATTACGATAAAGTAAACCTATAGACATGGTATCTATATGAGATGCAGTAATGTAAGCCCTACAGACATGGTTTCTATCATTGATAGATGCAGTAATGTAAAGATGATTTCTAATTGATGCCTGAAAGTAAACCCCTCCCATATCCCCTTTTACTACATCCCAAAGTTCTTTTATACAAATTCCTCACAAAACTCTCGACAGAAAAAATATTAATGAAAATAAGTACATACATCAATACTACCACAGGCCCGCAGAAGCGCAAAGCAATTTTAATGTCCAACATATGCCCTTTACCAAATCGGGGCTCCAAAATCCGAGGCTTTCTCTTTAGAGTGTTTCAAAGTTCCAAAGGCTTTCCAGGAAACCTAGGAAATGCTTACACCTCAAGCAATTAGAGTAGTGCGAAGTGTAGAATTACCAGCCTTAAAGCATCCAAGTTCATAGGAGACTCCAGGGTCCCTAAGCATGGCTTACCAAAGGGGGGTAGGACTTAAAGAACTAAAAATAAGTGTAAAAGTGAGGAATTAGAGGAAAACCAGTACGAGAGGTGGTCATACCTAGCCATGAAGTGAGACTGGCACACCCCTAACCTCTTGCATGGTTCAACAAACAAGAGCAGACTTGCAAACAATTCAAAGAAAAGGCTGTATGGTGTAGGGAAATTAACTTAATTTATTTTTGGAAAGAAAATCAAGTACCAATCACAAGAAAATAGGGAAAATACGTGTAAGAAATTTTGGAAAACACATGGGTAAACACATAAGGAAGGTCCATTACCTAGAAAATCAAGGGATTAGATACTAGCTTGTTTGAACTTAGTCAGAAAAATGGTCTCAATTAGAGAATCAATTAAACTGTAAAAAATCAATTTTCCCAAATTAGGGTTGCTCAGAAAAGGGAAAATGTGACCATATAAAAATATGCATAGTTTTGAACATACAAAAACTTGAAGTAGTAGAATAACATGTATCAGAAACACACAAGCGAGAATTAGAGGCGGCTAGGGTTTCATAGAGAGAAAGTGAAAAATCCCCTTAAAACTAGGATTTCCATTGCACACAGAGCATAAGGAATATCATAGATGAAGATGAACAAAGCAGAACAGCATAAAGGGAAAATATAAAATACATTCACTTGAAACCATAGAAAATAATCAGTAAAACAAAACGCCTTAGAGCCATGGTAGAAAATACTCAGAATTAAAGTAAGTACTAAAAGAGAACACACAGTAAAACAAATAGAGCAAAGAAATCAAGGAAATCATGGAGATCATAGAAACGCTAGGTTTTTAAGAAGACGGCAGTTTGAAAACAAAAGGGCGAGAAAAAGTGAAAAAGTACTTTAAAATTTTTAGAGAATGACTAGGATTCAGAGAGAATCGTAAGATAAATACAGAGAAAACGGAAAAGAACCTCGAAAATTAGGGTTTTCAGTGAATGGTCTCGAAGGATCGAGAAAAGCTTGGAATGGACTCGTCGAAGTTGGCAAAGAACCCATAGCCTCAGGGCTTGCCAGAAAAGGCCGGATACAGCTGCAGTAATCACATCGGAGGACCTCTGGTCCAATCAACTTTGAGGTAGGGTTTCGATCTTCAAATCCAGAGACCAGGAGAGGTGAAGAGTGACAGATATAGGCGTTTGAAAGCTTGAATGACCATGAACGCCGGTGAAATAGAGCCGGAGACGATTAGGGTTCAGGGGGGCTAGAGAGCATTTGGGATTCGAAGGCGGCTGGTTTGGTAAACTGATTAGGGTTTGGGGTTATTTGGGATTTAATTTTGGTAAGTGAAATATGGGTCGTTGATTTGTGTGATCAACGACCAGGATTAAAAGAGAAATTGGGCGGGTTAGTTTTAGGCGGGTTTGGGTCGGGTAAATTTGAATTGGGTCAGGCAATTGGGAGGTTAATTTGGGGGTTGATTTGGCTTCAATTGGGCTAAAATTTAAAGAATAAAAGGACTATAATTTAAATAGCCATTTTTCCCATTTTAATTTTATAAAAATAGTATATAACCTTATAAAAATCCAATAAAAATTACCAAGTTAATAAAATTTATCTGGGTATTAATTAAAATATTAGAAACGAATTTGTACTTGGAATACTTATTAAATCTAAAAATAGGCTAAAATTGCAATATAATGCAATTTTAATCTAGAAATACCTAATGGCTTTGTAAAAATTATGTAAAAATATAAAAATTATATTTCTAAGTAAAAAGAGAATAAAATCAATTACTTATCAAAATAACAGGATTTGAGATTAAATATTAAATTGTATAGTACAAAATAGGTCATAAATTGATTTTAGAATCCTTGAAAAATAAAAGTAGAAAAATACCAAACCTTTTGTGGATGCTTATATATGCATGTACATGCTATTTTGAATGTATTTTGGTTACAAAAATACATAGGAAAAAATTGGGTATCAATAGTCACAATGCTTAAATAATGATGAACCAAGGTACAATTCAAAAATTCAATTTATTTCTTGTCACTACATCCTAAAAAAAGGAGGGGACTATCTGTATATGCTTAAAACTGGGTCTACCCGATTTTACTGATTAACTGAGACCAGGGGATGGATCAAGGATCAACCCCATAGCATATCAAATCGAGACATGAGGATAAGGTACCAAGTTCGGGATTCGAGGCACATATCGAGATCGAGCCCAGTAATGATCGAGGTTGAACGAGATAGACATCGAGCAAGACCGAAGATGGCATAGTAACGAAAAGATGATATATTAGTGACTAGTCGAAGATCATGGAGAAAATCTAGGAACAGATCAAATCAAGGGCGATTGGTTAGCTAATCATGGAATTTCCTTATGTAATTAGAACTATGCCGTAAATATGATTCCTACACTATATAAAGAATGTCTTAACCATTTTTAATGGTCATACATTTATCCATTTCAAAGCAATATATCACATTTTTATCTTTTGCAAGCTCTGTTCATACTTTCAATAGCTTGTTCAGTTGGTTTGAGGGCAATTAGCTTGAGGGCCATAATTGCTCATCGCATTGGTTTGCTTTACTTTACTGTAATTTCTATCATTAGTTCTTATATTTATGATTTTGTTCCAAGTAAATCACATATCTTTAAAACCAATTATAAATTTAATTGTTGTCTGAATTTAAGGTAAACAACTGGATAAGAAACTCACTCTTAAACAAGCTGAAAATTCTTCAATGTAAACAAAACTTCCCAAAGGAATTAAACTATATTTTATGTTCCCTTTTCAAAAAATTTATTGTAACGTAGAACAGAGGGAATTTAACCATACCCGCAATAAGTTTTTTTGACACCAATAGTCGCTAATATCTGATTTTTAAATAACGATTAAGTTTTTAGTATAATCACTAAGGGGTCTTTCACGACCCTAAACCCAACCCGAACATGATGGTGCCTCTCGTGAAGACAAGGCCAGCCGACTCACTTTCAATTCACTTAAAGATTAAAATAATAACTGCAAAGTTTTTAATCAGAAATAAAATCCCAAAATAACAATTTAATAGTATAATTTATGGAAATAAAAGCCAACACAGTCCAACATCGGGGTGTCACCAGTCATGAGCATCTAAAACAATACTACAAGTCTGAAAGTCTACTCCACTACTAAATAGCTGAATAAGAAAAGAAAGAAGATAGAGGGAGGTTGCACTGGGATGCGAATCACCAAGCAGCTACCTAGTAAACCTCCGAAAATCTGCTGGAACAGTCAACCCTCTGTAACAGGATCTATAGTGCCCAAATCTGCACACAAAGGTGCAGGGAGTAAAATAAGTACTTCAACTCAATGAGTAATAAGAATAAACGATATCAAATCACGTTAAACACAATATTTAGCTATCAGAGCCATAACAAAATAAGTAACACAATTTAATAATGAAATCTCATAAAACCACAATTTTAAGCAGTCAACACTAGATAGGAAAAACAACTAGAAATGGTAAACACATAAGAACTGCCCCTCGGGAAAAATAACATGAAATCAGACCCTCGGGCAATATCATAGAACAATACCAGCCCCTCGGGCTATATCTCATGTCACAATGGGTACCCGTGCTCACCAGAGGTGTGCATACTCTTGGAGGGACCTCTTACGGACCAAGCGCAATATCAAACAATCTCGTGGCATCATAAACAGGCTCTCGGCCTTATATCAATATCAAGTAACCTCGTGGCGTAAAAACCTAGGACCTCAACCTCATTATCATAATTAGTATATCAGTACTGCAGTGTGCATCCCGATCCAAAAATATCCTCACAATACAAGCCCTCGGCCTTACTCGGTCAATCTCTCATAAGCCCTTCTGGTATTAGTAAAAATATGCAGCTCAGCTCAAAATATCTTTAAAACATCATTTAAGGATTCTAAAACAAATTAACATTGCTGAGTTTTGAAAATATAAAATATGTGGCGTGATTGAGCGCAAGTATGAAATCAAACAATGAGGAAAATATCACTAAAATCTCCTAAAGTTTAAAATAGTTGGCACAAAGCCCAAATATGGCATCTAACCCAAAGTATAATAATATCAAACAAATAGCTAACAAATTAGACATAACAATAGTCATTTCGGATGGACTAAGTCATAATCCCCAATGGTGCACGATCCCATACTTGTCATCTAGTATGTGTGTCACTTCAATGCAACGAAACATTGTATAATCCGAGGTTTCGTATCCTCAGAACAACACTCAAAATCATTACTCACCTCGAACTAGCCCGAAAAGCTACTCTGCAACACATTTGCCTCTCAAACCAACATTCGAGTGCTCCAAATCTACCAAGTTCAGATTTTTATCATTCAATTATGCTAAACGAATGAATTCCAATTGAAAAATATCGATTTTAAGCACAAAATCCGAAATCAATCAAACTCTAACCTTCGGGACCGCATCCCGGAACTGGACAAACTTTATACCATAATGATCTTCATCATCTCATGAGTCTGTACATATAAAGAACTCGAAAATCGGAGTTCATTTGACCCCTCAAATCATCCCTAGAATGTCTCATAATCTCAAACCCAAACTCCACCTTTTTCAACTGATTTTCATGAATTAAACATTCATATTTTGTTCCTTAATCACAATTAATCGAGTTTTAGGGTCCAAAATCTTTACCTCAATGAAGATCAATAATTTCCTCTCTTAGAAATTGCCTCAAAGCTTTTTTTTTGTTCAAAAATGGTGTAAAGGGTTTAATGGTCGCTGAGGGTTTATCAAATACTGCTCATGCATTTTACTGTTCACTCGAGTACTGTTCACCCGAGTTACTGTTCATGCTGCTGTGAAAAATGCAGCAGCTTTTCTTCTAGTCTAAATTGATCCGTTAACCTTTCAAGATCCACCCGAGGCCCTCTGAAATCTCAACAAATATACCAGAACGTCCCATAATATCATTCGAACTTAGTGAAGCCTTCGAAACACAAAAAACAACATTGAAATACCAAAATCACATAAAATTCAAGCCTATGAACTTTGAAATTCCTAAATTCCTCCAATGACGCCGAAACTATCCAAAACAACTCTGATTACCTGAAATTTTGCAGACATATACAAAATGACATTACGAACCTGTTCCAACAATCGAAATTCCATTCAGACCCCGATAGCCTATTTTCCACTTCTAACTGGAAATCGCCAAAAACTAACTTTCGTCAACTCAAGCCTAATTCTATACCGGACATCACAAAAATATTTCGGACATACTCCTAAGCTCCAAATTACCTTCGGAGCTAACCAAGTCATAGAAATTCTAATACGAGATCATATACAAACAAGTCAAAATTTGGTCAAGCCTTTCAAATTTAAAGCTTCAAACTGAGAACTTTTCTTCCAAATTCATTCCAATTACCCTGAAAATCAAAACCAACTATTTACATAAGTCGTAAATATGGGATTGCCAAAGTCGCCATGGATGATTACTTCCTGATGGTTCCTTTCGAACTTCACGGCCTGATGTAAGGTTGATGCCACAGCCCCAGCGGCATGGATCCAGGGTCGTCCCAGTAGTAAGTTGTAAGATGCTGGTATGTCGATAAATTGTAAGTCGACATCAAACCAAGTACGTCCCATTTGCAAACATAGGCTAACCTCCCCGTGAGTAGACTTCTGAGAACCATCAAAAGCCTTAACATTTATAGCCCCATCCTTTATCTCATGCAATTCTTTTCACAACTTCTTGAGGGTGATTAATGGGCTAATGTTGAGACTAGAACCTCTGTCGACAAGTATCCTCGTAATGAAATTATCTTCACATTGCACGGTGATATGTAGTGCTTTATTATGACTGAGCCCTTCAGGTGGTATTCATTCTCGTGGAAAGTGATTTTGTGACTTTCCAATACCTGCCCTATCATGTTTTCCATCTCTCTTCCCATTAAGTTGCTTGGGACATAAAACCCGCTCATAGCTTCATCAAGGCTTTCTTATGCTTCTCGTAACTCTACAATAATGTTAAGATGGAAATCTGCGTCGGAGTCTTGTTTAGCTGTTCAACAACTGAATATTATTTAGCATGTACCTTTCTCCAAAGATCATCAGGTCCAGTTTCAATGGGACGTCCAGGAACCTACTTGCTGGACTCAGCTAGGTGCTCTGGTGTGTACATCCTGCCTGCTCTAGTCATACCTTGCACGACAATTGCTTCACCCGCACGTGCTTTTCCTTTCCTTCTCGCCTCGGCTGTGTTGTCCCAAGGTATGGTATTTGGCTGAAATGGGGTTATGTCTGACATGGTGACCTAAATTGGCACCCTTGGAGGCAACATAGCAACTTCAATTGGTGCAGGCGTCTTTTGAGTCCAAAACTCCACCTCAATTGGTTTTGGCACTTTTGCAGGAGGTGCCTCGCATTTGAATGGTACAAATATATTCACCACTTTGTCATTAGATGGCTGGATTTGCACAACAATAGGATTAAGAGTGACCGTCAGTTTCTTGGGCTCCTCTCCCTCAGATATCAAACCAATCAACCATTCGGGGTCCCAGTCATCTTCTACCTCAATCATGTGGATGCCTCCACCTCTGTGGTCTGGTAGAGGGTTGCTACGTACATTAGGAGCAGGCTCTTTAGCCATGATGACCTTGTTGTCAATTAAGGTCTGAATTTTGTCTTTCAACGACTGACACTCGTCGATGGTGTGACCCTTCATCCCCGAATGGTATGCGCAGGTTTTATTTGGGTTGATCCATTGGGATGGGTTTTCTGGGGTTACGGCTAGGATGGGTGTAACATATCTGACGGCTTTGAGCTTATTATAAAGTTGGTCAATGGGTCAGCAATAGCAGTGTACTGTCTGGGTGGTTTGCGGTCAAAATTTGGTCTTGGTCGTGGGACTTTAATAGGTAACTGGTGATGGATAGTTAGGAGATTGGGGTGTGTAGGCTTAGCATACGGGTGCGGGTTGGGAATATCATGGCGAGGTGGGTTGATATGTTGGTGATGGAGATGTTTGGTAGACGGGATGTGGGTTTTGGTAGGTAGGTGAAGGTGCTTGGTATGTGAGTGGAGTTGGAGGGTAGGGTTGGTATTTCATGGGAGAGTGGTTTTTTTGTGTAGCCATTACGGAGTTCACATCCTTCTTCTTCGATGTACCACCAGATTGCAAGGCTTTGTTGGTGTCTTGCAATGCCTCAAGGTTGGTAACCATACCATTTTTTATTCCTCTTAAATTCTTTTCCCCAGTTTTATGATATAAGCGAACTTCTGCCCCTCTATAAGCATCAATCTCTCGTAGTGCTTTGGGTCCTGAGCACAAACGAAAAATCTATTCATTTGTTCATCTTCCAAAGTCGGCCTGACTTTGGCAGCATCCGACCTCCAACGAGTAGCATACTCGCGAAAGGTTTCAGTGGGCTTCTTCTTCAAATTCTGGATATACAACACCTCTGGCGCGTTCTCAGTGTTAAACCTGAAACGACCCATGTAATCGGATGCCATGTTTACCCAACTAGTCCACTTTTTTGCATCGTGGCTGATATACCAAGATAGTGCATCACCTTTCAAACTCCTCATGAATAGTTTCATGTGGATCTTCTCATCTCTACCAACTCCCACTAGCTTGTCACAATACATCCTGAGGTGAACCCTGGGATCACCCGTACCATCAAACATCTCGAACTTAGGAGGTTTGTACCCCTCCGGAAGTTCGACATCGGGTTAAACACACAAATCTTTATAATTCAGACCTTCCACGCCTTTGTTACCATCCATGTCTTGAACCCGACTAGTGAGTTTCTTAAGTCCAGCAGCCAAGTTTTGAATGAGTGAGTCTGATTCTGACACAACTGATAAGAGTTGTGTATAATATTGCACAGTATCCACAAAGATAGGGGTATCCTGGTGGTTTGGAGCATTTTGAGGCTCAGGGATGAGCAGTGGAGCATTGTTGCGAATCTGGGTTGGAATCTTCTTTGGATGTGCAGGGACCTGGTTGTTGACATCTGCAGCAGCAACGGAGATGGACAAGCTTTCCCAACTCCGCTCGAAACCTTAGAAAAGTTTGCTCCAAGTGAGCAGCGGTTTATTTGGTGATTGGGGTACCCTGAGAAGTTCCTTCGATTTCCTTCTGTGTTTCATTATCTCCCATCTTTCCTTTGTTCCTGTTTCTGGGAGGACTCAGAGGAGGAGGTGGAGGAGGACCCTTTGATCTTGTTGAGTATGCTGATTGTGCCAGAATGCACAAACTAACCTTTGGGGAGGGGGATAAAAAAAAAAGAAAAAAGGTAAAAAGTTAGTGCGTATTCTGAGAAAGAAAACATTGCGGTATTTAAAGACGTTGTTGAAAAGATATAAATCACTTTCCTATTTGGGTGCCTCGTTATGCCCGAGGTAGGCCTAGCGACAAATATGATTTGGAGAACTCATAATACCAAATGCCTCATTTTACTGACAGAAAATAGAACGAGTCAAAACTAATTAAAATAAATAAGAATTGTCACTAATGGCTGAGGACCTTATTACATCAGGAAAGCAGTAAAATCCTAACTACTTGGTCCCAGAAGGACCTTCCCGATACTCGATATCTTTTCCTCCCTCGTACAGTTTCATCAGCTCACGCAGTCCCAATAACAAGTAAGCCCGAGCAAAGTGCCCACCTTCATTACTTTCAGCTTCCTCACAGTCTTTGATCCTTTTTCAGAAACTTGCCTTCCAGCTCCACTATACCCTGTTCCAAGTACCCTAAACGGTTGCTTGCACGGACAACCATGTGTTTCCATTCATTGATTACCTTCTCTTGAGCCTCTAGTATTTCCCGATGTTCACTTTCGCACTCTCGCATCCTCTTGCTTAGATGATTGTACTTGACTTTTGTTGCAGTCTTCTCATCAATAACCCTGTGACCATGGAAGAAACCTTTTTTTCCCAAGCCAATATGATCATCTTCTAACCATCCCGAATAATGTGGAGCATTCCCTACCTGATATCTATCTGGCTCCATGGATTCCTTTTCCAAAATGATTTTGGAGTGCCACATATGCTGTGCGCGACACCTGTGTGGGCTATCGTCATCTTGGAAGTCAGCCCTGTAGTGACTCATATTTTCCACCCTTGTTATATTCTGATTTCTTCCGGCTTGCCTTATGACTCTGCGAGGGACATAAGGGTAAGTTCCTATCAAGCCGATGAGTACAAGGAATGGCGCATACCTAGACCGAATGATGAACTCTCCAATTGGAAACCACTTGTACATCCATTGCACCTGCTCTTCCCTCAGATTCTCTAATAGTTCTACCCATCTACTGGCGTCCTCCGGGTGAGCGAACATATCTGGCATGAAGTGCATTCGCTTTGGATGATGGAGAGCAATGTAATCATCCCAATCCCGTCGTATGATCTCCTGTCTATACTCTCCCTGTTCAATGAGGCAGAGTTGTAGTAGCAAATTGCACCCTTCGAAGTGCGGTGCCCCTTTTTGATATTTCTCTAAGGCTCGGTAGAGTTATGCGAGGATCATGGGTGATATGCTGAATGTCTGCCCATCGATACCCTCCATTACGGCTTTGGTTACCATGGCTAGTCTTGTATGGATTCTAGCCTTCTTCATCGAAAAAGCTATCATGCCCAGGAAACAGAACATGAATACAAAGGCTCTCCTATGTATGTGCCCCAAAGAGGTGAGGGTAAGCTCGTCCATGTGATTTTGGTATGATTTACTATGTCCGAACCTTTCATACATGAAGTCGATGGATATGTAGGAGTCCTTCACACTGATCAGATTAGGGTTCTTTTTGAGCCCCATAATTTTCAAGAACCCTCTACCTTTGCGGTTTTCTAGCATGAGAAGCCCCGGGCTATCCCAAGGAATTCCGGTAAACCCCCAATTTTCTCCAACAGCGGCGTCATTTCGATATTTCCCAAAGTGGAAGGTGGACCATTCACTATCCCAAAACATAGTAGCATCTTCCACAATCTTGTTATTTGGCCTAACTTCCAGAAGTGAAGGAAGATTTCCTAAGTGCTTGCGGACAACAACTCGATCGCTACCATGCAAATTATCCCGCCAGCTTAGCAACTTTGGATGAATGTTTGATACCGTACTGAACCTGGGGACCTCGTGCCTCATTTCCTGCAAAATAGAGAGTTACGCCATTAACCCCACCAGAGTCGAACATTTAAATCAATAATTAGTTAAAGGCATTTAGTTATCCAAATCAATGCACATAACGTGAATATCCGTTTGGGTTTCATGAAAACCTTATGGACTTTGGTTTAGGCTATCCTAATGAGTCATTATGCGGACAACATAACTGACTCGGCTAAGTTTGACCATGGTGCATGAACAATTGAATAGAGTAAGGTTTCTACTTTTGAAGTGTGAGACAAGGTACCCTTGAGCGAAAAACTCAAGAGGGAAAGGCACTGAACCGTCGACTACACCGTTGATCGACTGGTTTTACTGCAAATATGCTTTTGCCAAATTTAGGGGGTTTGTAATTATTGGAAGAGCTCAACCACTCATTATAAGCGTTGCTATAGGATTTGTTTGGCGCGAGTGGAAAATGATGTTGAAGGATGCAATTACAACAATACATGTATTTTCACGTTCGTAATGATTACGATAAATGCTCGAAATTAAAGACGAAATTGAAATAAAGTGAGCTAATAAAGCAGTAAAATAGTTAAGAAAAAGAAAGACACGAAGAAACAAGTTAGTAATTGTGAAAGAATAATTAAAGCAATAAATAAAGCAATAAAGTCACAAAACATGTAGTGGTAAAAGCCTAAAAAGAAAGTCCCCAGCAGAGTCACCATTCTGTCGATGCCCCCTTTTACAAAAGCGAAATCAGATTTTGTAACATTATGGGAAAAACAACTCTCATTCCCGTTTGGGAATTTGGTTATGGAATTAGAAGAGTGGCCACCTAATGATTATAGTGCATTAGGACACTTTAAGATGAAGAGAGTGTTTTTGAGAGAAAAAACAAGAGTTGGGTAAGGGCTTGAAATTATCTCGAGGGAAGGTGTTCGGCATCCCTCAAGATCCACAAATGTGGTTCCCGGCCGTGCTAATTGTGACTTTAATAGAAGATGAACCAAGTGGACATATAAGGTGCACATGTATAACATTCACATAACTTGAAAGCTTGAAATAAATGAAGGACATAAGTTTGAAGAGAGGGTTAGTTTGAAAAACATTTAAATAAAGCACGTAAAGGAAAAGGGTCTAGGTTTAACTATAATATGGATCACATCGGCACAATACCCCGCACACACTCCTCAAAGAGGGGTCGCATATGGTATTAGCGTACCGGTCATCATCTCCATATTCTACCCTCCCACCCCGTTAAGGTATTAAAGCACGTTGGTATCGTTCACTTATTGCATGCTAATACCTGTCCCGGCCTGTTAGTCCTGGGGTATTAGGACTTCTAATCCTACAAAGGGGGGAGAAGGAGATAGGATACATATATGGAGTATTCAAAGGTAAAAATGCTAGAGCAACAGTCAAAAACAAGTAGCATATAAGAGGGATGCAAATAAACAATTAAAGGCCCAAATAAACCCCGTAACATACACCAATTGGTTTAGCATGACTTCAATTACTGATTTGGTCCTTAAAAGAGGTTAGGAGAGCGGGCAGATTAGTTTAACACATAAGAGTTGAATAGAAAATCTTCTTCGAACTCCCCGGGCCCATTTTAGAAGTTGAGAGAGTTTTAGAAATCAGCGGAACTTTA
This sequence comes from Nicotiana benthamiana, assembly GCA_034376525.1. Taxonomy (NCBI): domain Eukaryota; kingdom Viridiplantae; phylum Streptophyta; class Magnoliopsida; order Solanales; family Solanaceae; genus Nicotiana; species Nicotiana benthamiana. The sequence continues at coordinate 44,847,514 of CM067333.1, read as the reverse complement.
AAAGAAAACGCAAAGCTTCAGACAAAAGTTTGTTAAAAAGATTTAAGGTTGCAGACAAGTTCCAGAAAAACCTATAGGTTGGCCGCGTGGGTTGAGTATAAGGGAATATAGGAAAACGAGTTTAAAGACCTTAAAGAAGTTTTGAAAGACCTTAAAGCACATGGACTTAAGCAAACAATCACAGGTTTAATATAGAAATTAGTTTATAGGTTCAGAACATTACGAAAAGGGCAGGCCTGAGCCCGTTTTGAAACAAGCCAACCTAGGATAAGTTGAAAACTAAGTCGTTTGAAACATTAGGCGGGTTTGACTTAAAACTTATAACCCTTTAGTAGCTACTTTTACGTAATTACGACCTACTGTTTTTGCCTAGCGTTTATATAGTTCCTTTAGGCATGCTTTCTAGGTGAGATTATAAGATGCAAACCTACGTGCATGGTTTCTATATAAAGTTGATGAAATAGCATAAAATGGGCATGATGACGATTATGCATGGATAAAATAAAGGCCCTAAGACATGGTATCTATATGGTTGATGCAACAACTTAAAATAGGCATGGTAACTATATAAGAAACTGATGCAATAAGGTAAAGTGAACCTATAGGCATGATATGTTATGAACTTATGCAAGAAATAGAAAAACCTTTATAAGAATGTTTTCCATATGATGTTAATGCAATAATGAGAGAAGTGTAGATATGGTATCTAATATTGAAATGATGCAAACCTATAGGCATTGCTTATATATGAATGTTTGAAAGTAAATCCTCCCATGTGCCTTTTACTATACCCCCAAGTTTTTATATGACAAATTATTAAAAAACTGGGAAGAAGAGTAAAGAACATTAAAGAAATAAAAAGTTAAAAATACATCAGCATCTATAACAGGCTCGAGGAGTCTCGAAGCAACTTTAATGTCCAACATATGCCTTTTACCATATCCGAGCTCCTAAGATCTGAGGCTTTTCTCCTTTAAAGTGTTACAAAGTTCCAAAGGCCTTCAAAGTGACCCGGGCATTGCTTACACTCTAATAGGAATAGTGCAAGTGTGGAATTACGGCCCTAGGGCATCCAAGTTCAGAAGAGACTCCAAGGTCCGTAAGCATGGCTTACCAAAGGGGGGAAGGAACTTAAAGGACTAAGAATAAGTGCAAAGTGAGGACTACAGGGAAATCGATGTAGGAAGTGGTCATACCCATCCTATTGAGTTAGACTGGCACACCCCAGACTCCTTACAAAGGATACAAACAGGAGCAGACTTGTAAACAAGTCAGACAAGGGCCTGGAAGGTCTTTAGGACACCAACAGGCCTTTATCAAGGCTCAAACACATAAGAGAGGGGAAAGGGAGTGGGATCATTCTGAGTATAGGATGTTAACAGCCTTAGTTTTAGATTAGAAGTGGCAATGAAGTGCCATTCTCATCCAAAACAAACTCACAAGCAAGCAAGGACTAAAGGGGAAGGGGAAATGACATAAGGATATTGAAAGAACAAGATTAAAATGATTCAAGAACTCACTGAATAACAAGCAGCCTAGGGAAAAGGAGAAGGATTACACATGCTAGTCTTAAAAGGAAATACTGAATATAAATAACCAAAGGGAAAGGGAAGGGGGATTAACATGCTGAAATTTAAATACAAACAGGCGAGGGATAAAGGGAAAGGGTTAAACATAACTGAAAAATACAGAACAAACAAGGGAATAAGGGGAAGGGATTTAAACATACTAAAACTTAACTGAAATACCATAATAGACAAGGGAACAAGGAGTTAAACATATAAAAATGCTTAAGATAACAGACCGGGGAAGGGGAAAACGATTAAACATTGAACTTAAACATGACAGGCAAGGGAATTAAGGAGATGGATTAAACATGCGAGATCCTAAACTGAGATGCGTATAACAGTCAATGACTAAGGATTAAACATGCTGAAAATATAACAGACAAAGAACAAAGTGAAGTAAACAAGTAGTTGAGAGTTCATAACTGAAATTAGGAGCCTACCAGTGCAACTTGAGTAACAAATCAAAGAGAAGTCTTATGATCAAGCTATAGGCAAAATCTGGCCTCGAGTCCTCCGGACTTTCCCAGCATCAACACAACGAGATCACATCTCATCCCTCAATCAGGGTACCACAAAACATCGATGCACATTTGATACCGAGCACTAATGCGCGCATAAGAACGTGTGGAAGGAATTCAAAGAGTTACTTTTCATGCTGAATCAAGGACGCACGATAAGAATTCAAGAATGTGGAGTTTTTCCTAAAGGTTCTACAGCCTCCCGAGGGTAAAGACAGATATCCTCGTACCGATCCGCGAGACTCTACAAAACCTCCTCATGACTTCTGAGACCTATGTAACCTACGCTCTGATACAAACTTGTCACGACCCTAAACCTAACCTGGTCGTGATGACGCCTATCGTGAAGATAAGGCCATCCGATTCACTTCTAATTCACTTTAAGCAATTAAAGTAATAACTACTAAGTCTTTTATTATAATCAAATCAAAAAATAAGTATTTAACAATTTAATTTGCGGAAATAAAAGCCAACACAGCTCGACATCGGGGTGTCACCACTCATGAGCATCTAAAATATTACTACTAGTTTAAAAGTCTATTCTATTACTAAATAACTGAATCAGAAAAGAAATAAGATAGAGGGAGGTTGCACTGGGTTGCGAATCACCAAGTAGTTATCTAATAAACTTGAACTGTCAATCCTCAGTAGCAGGACCTGTAGCGCTCGAATCTGCACACAGAGGTTCCTGGAGTAAAGTAAGTACTTCCAACTCAGTGACTAATAAGAATAAATGAAGACTAAACGATATAAATATATGTTAAACACAACATTTATTAATCAAATGCATAACAAAATCAACAACAAAATTTAACAATGAAATCTCATAAGAGCACATTTTTAAGGAGTCAACAATAGATATGATTAACAACTAGAAATGAAAAACACATAAGAACGTCCCCTCAGGCACAATAACATCAAATCATCCCCTCGGGCAATATCCCAAAATAATACCAGCCCCTTGGGCTATATCTCATGTCACAATGGGTACCCGTGCTCACTGGGGGTGTGCAGACTCCTGGAGGATCCCCTTAAAACCAAAGCGCAATATTAAGCCATCTCGTAGCATCATAAATAGGCTCTCAGTCTCATATCAATATCAAGCCACCTCGTGGCATACAATCTCAGTACCTCGGCCTCATTATCATAATTAGTGTATCACTGCTGCGGCATGCAGTCTGACCCAAAAGTATCCTCAAAATACAGGCCCTCGGCCTTACTCAATAACAATCTCATAAGCCTTTCGGGCAATAATAAAAATATGCAACTCAGCTCAAAATATCTTTAAAACATCATTTTAGGTTTCTAAAACAGATTAACATAGCTGAGTTTTGAAAAAATTGAAAGATCTGGCATGACTGAGCACAAGTATGAAAACAAACATTGAGAAAAATATCACTAGCGATCCCCTAAGGGCTCAAACAGCTTGCACGAAGTTCAAATATTGCATTTAGCCCAATGTATAATAATATCGAACAATTAGCTGCCAAGTATACATAAAAATAGTCATTCGGGATGGACTAAGTTACAATCCCCAATGGTGCACGATCCCACACTCGTCATCTAGCGTATGTGTCACCTCAACACAGCTAAACATTGTATAATTCGGGGGTTCGTACCCTAAGAATAGCATTTAAAATCATTACTCACCACGAACTAGCCCAAAAAGCTAGTCTGCAACATGCTTGCCTCTCGAACCAACATTCGAGTGCTCCAAATCTACCAAGTTAAGATTTTTATCATTCAATTATGCTAAATGAATGAATTCCAATTGAAAAATGTCGATTTTGAAGCATAAAATCCGAAATTAGTCAAAATTCGACCTTCGGGACCGCATCCCGGAACTGGAAAAACATTATACCATAATGTTCTTCATCATCTCACGAGTACGTACATATAAAGAACTCAAAAATCAGAGTTCGTTCGACCCCTCAAATCATCCCTAAAAGGTCTCGTAATCTCAAGCCTTAATTCCATCTTTTTCTATTGATTTTCATGACTTAAAAAACTGATATTTTGTTTCTTAATCACAAATAATCGAGTTTTAGGGTCCAAAATCCTTACCTCAATAATGAACAATGATTTTGTTAGAATATATGCCCTTCACTAGAGGGGGGGTGAATAGTGAGGCACGAGAATGTAGGTAAATTTTGCGGAATTAAAATTGCAGGAGTAAAGTAAGAGCAGAAATTAAAAGTGTAAGGAGAGGACACACTGATATATACTGGTTCGCCACATGTGTGGTTACGTCCAGTCTCTCGAGAGACTCTCTCGAGTTTCAACTAACTCCGTTAAGCTTACGGGTGCTTAACAAACCGTTACACTTGCTCGTAGATGTAAGCTCTACAAGACTTCACCTTGCTCGTGGATACCGCACCACAAGACTTCCGCTCAAGGATACCTCATCTCAAGACTTCACACACTAAGATTGAGGGTACTTAGCAAACCCAACGCTCAATGAGAAGATATTGTCTTCTCAAGAACTTCTCTCTTTTACAACAAAGAACTCTCTAGGAAGAGTAGATAAAGAGATACAATATAAGCTCTATGAACAACACAAAGTTGTCTCTCAAATGGCTCAACAAAAGCTCTAAATGTGATGCACAAATATTACAATATGTTAATGAATAATGAGAGATGTTGTTTTTTGAAAATAAGCCCCAAAGACCTCTATTTATAGGGTGTAGAAGTGATATATCCGTTGCCCAACAATTAAACAATATTTTTGAATTCTGGATAGAATAATCGATTATCTTAGGTGCATAATCGATTATCTCATTTTAAACGTTCAAAAACTAGTCGTTGGATGGCAACGGAAACTTAAATAATCGATTATGTTCAAGTGATAATCGATTATCTTACAGGATAATCGATTATACGATATATGATAATCAATTATTCAACCTCTCTGTAATTTCAAGTTTTGGGCTGAAAACCACAGAATAATCGATTATGTAAATGATAATCGATTATTCTTCATGATAATCGATTATATTCACATGATAATCGATTATTGGAGCTTTCTGTAATTTGGGGTTTGGCTACATTAGCAAATAATCGATTATTGGACCATAATAATCGATTATTTGACCTGGAAGGCCAACCCAAACATCAAAGTGTTCCAAATCAACCTAAGTGTTGGAAAAGCTTGTTTGTGGTATTAAGAGTAAAAACCAAAGATATTATTTCAATAACCATTTTGGCTAATATGAAAACGTCAAAACCATGACGATGTTTAGTCGACGTCTAGCCAACATCTAGCCGAAGCCGACGGTTTGGGCATTGGTCAGGGATTTTGGCACTCAAAAGGTTTAGTAAAATATGACTTTATGCATATTAATGATGACCTATGTTGATCCAAAAGACAAGATAACTTAAACGTTGCTCTTACATTGGTTCTACCTAACGACCTACGCCTTGGGTCTTCGGTCTTGAACTCTTGAGCCCGTCTTGGCTTGTCTATGTAATCCCTTCTTCAATATGCTTCTTGGCATTCAATCTTCATTGTTTGATTCATCATCATTGATTTGTCAACCATCTTGATTGTTTGCTAATGCATCTTCATTGCTTGTCATACAATAACATTGATGACAATTGACTTCATTGTTTGTCATTCATCAAAAGCTACACTTCGAAACATGCTTATACAAGCAAAGCACACATATCAAAGATATCAATGATTTTCATACAAGGTCTAATAATTTCCCCCTTTTTGATAATGACAAATAATAGGAGATAAGCATATAGGATTCCCCCTAAAGCCATGCTATATCTCAACACACAAGTCATGCAAACTATTACCCCTTAATTGAGTAGATATAATTGAGTTATTCCCCTCAAATAAGGCATACTAGAAGGTAGAGACATTCCCCCTTATTAGATGCATATCGCCTAAGTTCTTCCCCCTTTTGGCATTAGCAAAAAGAGAGTATAAAAAGGCTACTTTCCCCTTTTGACACTTCCCCCTTTTGGGTATACAAATGTCAAAAATAAAATAGGAAAGACAATGAGGAATATGCATGATGAAGATTTCCCAAATAATTAAAAATCATACCAGTTGTTAGAAAAACATAACAAACATATCAAATGTTATTTTTATCAAAATGATACCAATTGTTATTTTTAGAAAGAAAAAAACATATTACTTATTTCCATATCATGCTTTAATTTTTAGCAAACCAAGAGTTATATTCATCAAAACATGAATCAATTATTATTTTTAACAAAAACATACCAACTATTAACACATATCAACTATTAGGTTTTTATAAAAAAAGGTAACCAACCGAACTTCCCCCTTGATGCAATAAGGTTTCGTGCTTGGTGCATCTACTACAACATTGTATTCTTCAAGCACACCTTCAAATGCACCTAAAAATAGTTTTTAGGTACCCAATCACTTTTGGGTCCTTGGGGGTTAGGCAAATAATAATATAGCCAAAAGATAAATCCCTATGTTTTGTAAAACATATGGGTGCTATGTGTCCTACCCGGTTGCAATAATGACATATTACGTTCGGGTTGTGCATGTGTCTCGGTTGAGCCAAAAACGTTCTAGGTGATCTAAAGTCATTATTCCTAGAAGTGTTAAAATTCCTAGAGTCATTTCTAGGTGGTCTAAAATTATTATTTCTAGACTCATTAACAAAAATGCTAGAATCATTTCTAGGTTGTCCAACATCATTTCTATCATCCTTTCTAACATTATTCTTATTCTTCCTAGGTGGTCTATTCTTTCTAGGCCTTTTATTTTTCCTAGGCTTATTCTTCTTAATCTCTTCAACTATTTTAGGTTCTTCTACACTAAGTTTTTCTAGTGTGTTCCTAAGTTCTATGTTCTCTATTTTCAAAGAATCACAAGATGAACAATTAGAGCTTTGATCAATTGAAGAAGCTTCATTCATCTCCTTAATTTTATTTTTAAGATCAACATTATCATTTTCCAAAAATTTATTTTCCTCTTCTAAAACTTTAATTTTAGCCTTGGCCTCTCTGGAGATTTTTGAAGTCTTTTTCAATTCACCATACAATTCTTGAAAAGCTTCTTGTAATTCTTCAAAAGAGTAAGAGTTAGAAGTACCTACCTCTTCTTCCTCATTGGCCATGAGGCATAGGGCGGCCGTTTCATCACACGAGCTGTCCGAGTCCCATGTCACACGCCTTTGGTGTTTCTTCTTCATGAACTTATAAAACTTTTCGAGCAAGTCATGGGAAAGAGTATCGTCATCGCTTTCCGAATCACTTACTTCTACTCTTTTAGAAGATGAGGCCTTGAAGGCAATAGCGGGACTTTTCTCATTTCCAAAAGAAGGTTTAAGAATGGTGCTTTCATAAGTTTTGAGGTTACCTCTTAGTCCATCAATTGTGACGTCGGTGATTCCAACTGACTCTTGGATTGCATTGGATTTGGAACGCCACTCGGGAGTGAGACTCCACAGGATTTTTCGAACAAGATCTTTGTTTGAGTATACTTTCCCAAGAGCATGGAGATCGTTGATGATCTTTGAGAACCGACCAAACGTTTCATCGATGCTCTCAATCTCCTTCATTCTAAAGAGTTCATATTCATGTGTTAGAAAATCAACTCATGCTTCTCAGACTTGAGGCGTACCTTCATAAGTGACCTCGAGCTTATCCCACATCTCTTTGGCGGTTGTGCAGCAGGAGATCTTCCGATAGTCATCCGGGTTCACCGCACAATACAACATATTGATGGCCTTGGCGTTGTTTTCAACCTTCTTGATGTCCTCGGCATTATATTCATTCTCCTCCTTCGGAACCATGGCTTCCCCAACTTTCTTTGTCGGCATTTGTTCACCGTTCTTGATGATTTGCCATAATCGAAAGTTATTTGATTAGATGAAGAACTCATCCGCTCTTTCCAATATGTGTATTTGGTTCCATCAAATAGTGGAGGCCTAATGGTGGAGTGTCCTTCGCTCATCATTCCTGCGTTCAACATTCTCAACAAATATATAGAACGTTCTCTCAACCGGTTAAGGCTTTTGGAGAGTTAGGCTCTGATACCAATTGTTAGAATATATGCCCTTCACTAGAGGGGGGTGAATAGTGAGGCACGAGAATGTAGGTAAACTTTGCGGAATTAAAATTGCAGGAGTAAAGTAAGAGCAGAAATTAAAAGTGTAAGGAGAGGACACACCGATATATACTGGTTCGCCACACGTGTGGTTACGTCCAGTCTCTCGAGAGACTCTCTTGAGTTTCAACTAACTCCGTTAAGCTTACGGGTGCTTAACAAACCGTTACACTTGCTCGTAGATGTACGCTCTACAAGACTTCACCTTGCTCGTGGATACCGCACCACAAGACTTCCGCTCAAGGATACCTCACCTCAAGACTTCACACACTAAGATTGAGGGTGCTTAGCAAACCCAACGCTCAATGAGAAGATATGGTCTTCTCAAGAACTTCTCTCTTTTACAACAAAGAACTCTCTAGGAAGAGTAGATAAAGAGATACAATATAAGCTCTATGAACAACACAAAGTTGTCTCTCAAATGGCTCAACAAAAGCTCTAAATGTGATGCACAAATATTATCAATATGTTAATGAATAATGAGAGATGTTGTTTTTTGAAAATAAGCCTTCCAAGACCTCTATTTATAGGGTGTAGAAGTGATATATCCGTTGCCCAACAATTAAACAATATTTTTGAATTCTGTACAGAATAATCGATTATCTTAGGTGCATAATCGATTATCTCATTTTAAACGTTCAAAAAACTAGTCGTTGGATGGCAACGGAAACTTAAATAATCGATTATGTTCAAGTGATAATCGATTATCTTACAGGATAATCGATTATACGATATATGATAATCGATTATTCAACCTCTCTGTAATTTCAAGTTTTGGGCTGAAAACCACAGAATAATCGATTATGTAAATGTGATAATCGATTATTCTTCATGATAATCGATTATCTTCACATGATAATCGATTATTGGAGCTTTCTGTAATTTGGGGTTTTGCTAATTAGCAAATAATCGATTATTGGACCATAATAATCGATTATTTGACCTGGAAGGCCAACCCAAACATCAAAGTGTTCCAAATCAACCTAAGTGTTGGAAAAGCTTGTTTGTGGTATTAAGAGTAAAAACCAAAGATATTATTTCAATAACCATTTTGGCTAATATGAAAACGTCAAAAACCATGACGATGTTTAGTCGACGTCTAGCCAACGTCTAGCCGAAGCCGACGGTTTGGGCATTGGTCAGGGATTTTTGGCACTCAAAAGGTTTATGTAAAATATGATTTTATGCATATTAATGATGACCTATGTTGAGCCAAAAGACAAGATAACTTAAACGTTGCTCTTACATTGGTTCTACCTAACGACCTACGCCTTGGGTCTTCGATCTTGAACTCTTGAGCCCGTCTTGGCTTGTCTATGCAATCCCTTCTTCAATATGCTTCTCCATTCAATTTTCATTGTTTGATTCATCATCATTGATTTGTCAACCATCTTGATTGTTTGCTAATGCATCTTCATTGCTTGTCATACAATAACATTGTTTGACAATTGACTTCATTGTTTGTCATTCATCAAAACCTACACTTAGAAATCATGCTGATACAACCAAAGCACACATATCAAAGATATCAATGATTTCCACACAAGGTCTAACAGTTTTGATCTCTTTAAAATTGCTTCAAAGCTATTTTCCCGTTCAAAACTGGTGTAAAAGGGTTTAATGATCGTGGATGATTTATTTAAATACTACTCATGCGTTTTACTATTCACCCAAGTTACTATTCATGCTCATGTAAAAAAAGCAGCAGCTTTTCTTCTAGTTTAAACCGATCCGTTAACCTTTCAAGATCTACTCGAGGCCCTCGAAAATCTCCACAAATTTACCAACACATCCCAGAACATCATTCAAACTTAGTCGAGCCTTCGAAACACCAAAAACAACATCAGAACACCAAAATCACATCAAATTCAAGCCTATAAACTTTGAATTTCCTATATTCCACCAACGACGCTGAAACTATCCAATCAACTCCAATTGACCTGAAATTTTGCTGATATATCCAAAATAACATTACGAGCCTGTTCCAACTATCGAAATTTCATTCTGGCCCTGATTAGCCTATTTTTCATTGTCGACAAAAAATCTCCAAAAACTACTTTCGTCAATTCAAGATTAATTCTACACCGGACATCACAAAAATATTACGGACACACTCCTAAGTCCCAAATCACCTAACAGAGCTGACCAACCCATAAAAATTCTAATCTGGGATCATATAAGAACAAGTCCAAATTTGGTCAAACCTTTCAAATTTCAAGCTTCAAACTGAGAACTGTTCTTCCAAATTCATTCCAATTACCTTGAAAACCAAATCCAACTATTTACATATGTCGTAATGCATCACACGGGGCAAGTCATGCCCGGGGACTAACAAACGAAGTGAAAAATTTCAAAGTGACCGGTTGAATTGTTACAGGATCTTTTTGTATAACGTATATAAAAAGTAATTATAGGTATATTGTTTACCCTAAAATTCGAGTAATAATTAGATTTGTGTTAAGGCCTTAAATATATGTGATCTAGTCCAATACGAATTGATAATCAAAGAATCAAATGTATAAGTTAAATAGGTAAGCTGAACCAAACCAGTGGGCCTCGAGGTAGGTCGATAAGAACAGTTAAGTAAGAATAATAAAGTTAAGAGATAATTCCGATGAGTAATGAGCAATAAAGTAAGAGTGTGTATTCTTTTGCCAATGATTGATTATGCATTATAAATAATTGGGTCCTCTTTATATAGTAGGGGAATCCTAAATAAGGTACAATTTTAATTGTAGTACGGAGTCTTATTATACAGCTGTCTAACCGCCTAGTATAAATCTGTTCCAGAATTTATGCCGTGTTCTTAGGTCCTCCGCGGGAATCTCGTTCTTTTCGTTATAAAAAACGTGATGGTATCATCTCGAGGTTGGTCATACTCGGCCCGTGTTCATCGAGTACTTTGATATTCGAGTTTTGTATTATGCCATCGGGCTCGAGCCAGTCCGTATTGAACTTGTTCTCGATGCAACCTCTCGAGCCTACGAAATCGGGGACACATAATTTTGATCGTACGCATATATTATTGGGTATAACCTTATCCAATGTTTGATGTATACTTTAAAACGTGTATAACTTATACATGGATAAAGCACAAAAACGATAAAATTATCCGTGTTTTCTCCCTAAAAGCCAATGAAGATCAAGCGTTCAAGGGTATAATTGCAATCTCATTGCTTTTTAGTTTTAAAAATAAATATTATGAATGATATCTTCTATATTCATTTGTAGTGTAATGAACTGAACATCCAACGAGAAATAGTCTTTGTATTACTAATTCCTACCTCACTAATTCCTGCAGTACAATCTATTTATTACTTTCTTCATACAAAACGACATTAAGATCATGATTTAATTAATAACAACAACCGTCGGAATTAACTGATTAAATTACTACTTGTCTTTCCTTAAAATGAGTTTAAAAAAAATATTGATAGACCTTTGAGAAAATTATATGGATCACTAATTAAAGTATAAATATGCAACAACAAAAAAAGTGATGACTTGTTATTATTTTATTTTTTTGACGTGGGTACTTATTTTTTATTAAATTTGTTCGGTTAAAACATTATTTTAAAATGAAAGGAGGAGTAGTAATATTTTCATATGACGCCTAGCTTTGCGCAACTAACTGAATTTGTACTTAGTTTTTTGAAAAAAGTTTAACTGATATCCATTTTAATAAATTCATATACATTTATTTTTCTCTTCTTCTTCATTAATGATTTCTTCTTTTTTGTGTTTAGGGATTCTTCTTCTACTTAGTTGAAAAACAAGCTTGTTAAATTTGTTATTGTTTTAACAATGTGATGTGAGATCTGTTCTTTTATGATATTTGAAAGTTATATTTCAAACTTCAACTCATTTGAAATAGATTTGTGTGTTAAATCGTGTGTTAGATTGTTGAAATTCGAAGAACAAATTTATATTTCAGAACTTCAGATATTAAATTGATTTTGAATCTAAAGTTGTATTGAAAAATTATACTACTAAATATTTGAATTTTTAAAGTTGCAACCGAAAGATAGAAAGACATCAGATTCGAAATCTGAAGTTACTTTGAAGAGTTTGAACTACTTAAGATTTGAATTTCTGAGTTGAAATTGAAAGATAGTAAACTTAAAATTTTATTTTCAAAATTGCTTTGAAGAGATTGAACTATTTCAGACCCAAGCTAATACACTTAACAAAGTAATGTGCGATATAGATATAAGTTCAATGATGACCCTAAAATGGGTATATATGCAATGGCCTGGAGGAGTAAGATACTAAAACTTAAGTTCTTTCACCCTTTGTGTCCCACCTCTAAGAAGAGGTCCTAACATCTGTCAGTGATTTTAGGATTTCGTTGAGGAGGATGACCACAGGAGCAAACAGTTACTAATTGATTTGGTTGGCTCTTGCCTCTTGGGATGTCTGAGCAGAAAATCTCAACAACAATTTCTTGGATGGCACTGCGTAAGTGTTCCTGTTATCCGGGGTTCTTAAGTCGTTATGTGGGAGAACCGCTGTCGATGACCGCATCAACACTACAACAATACTGATTGGCTCTTGCCACAGTATTTTATTTTTACTTTAAAATATAGGGAATGGCATAAACAGAGGTTAGAGTTTTTTAAACTGCACCCCTGAATTATATGATTGGATCGATATTATTTTGTGTATTGGTAAAATATGTGCGAAATAGGTGGCTAAGACAAGAGCCAATACGTAACAAAGATTTCCTAGTCAGCACTAAGTCATCTATAGTCTCTTCCATCGTAGAATAAATATCAAAATGGCAGTCCCGGAATCATCCGCCGATCCAAGCCGTTCCGAGCCCGCCCATGGGCATCCGGATATATATATTTTGTGAGTCACCAAGGCCGTTTGGTCATGATGTCCGGTTAGATAACTTCTCATATAGGGATGGCAATGGAGCATACAAGGTTAGATATATGCAGAGTGGATATAAAAAATCAGGGTGCAAACTAGGGCGGGACGGGTCGGAATAAATGTTTCTTAATTCTATGTGGGTGCGGTGTTGGTGTGAGTTAGAGATTAAAACTTTTGCAAAACAACAACTTAAATTATCGCTAATATCACAACAAAGCTTTTTTTTAGCTAATACACCACTAAGCAGAGTACTTAGTGTTATGGATATAGTAGATATGCCCTAGATCCAATATCATATTTGATAACTTGAACAAATTTTTGTGAATGTCATTTGATATAAAATATATGGCATTTTATATTCTTTTATCATTATTATTAATTATTTGTTTAATTTGATAAGGTCCTTGATTAAATTTTGAGATTTGTCATCGTGATAGAGATCATGATAATGAGAGCAAAGTCTTTTACAATTTAATCTAAATTTGTTCTTGATTGTAGGATTATTAAGTTGGACATTAGTAATCTGGTTAGATCAATATTTATGTGATCGTCTTTATCGGATAAAAATTAGTTGATCTCATTAACTAAATCACATAGATAGATGATGCATATAGAGATATGATCATTGAACCGACTCATTGGATAATTTCTAATTGTTAGAATTACCATAATTGTCAATAGGATATTTTCTTGAAGAATGTGATGTAACCGTTTCCTTTGACTTGAGATCGTCATAGTAATTGACAAGTTATTTATTGTGCTTTGATACTAGACACTTATGGCCCTAGGGCGATAGTTGAAAGGACATTGGGTACGATTAAATACTTGTATAATTAGTGATTGATTAAGACGGAATCTGTCAACTCTTGGTAATGATTGTAAGCTCCATGTTGTCATGAATTATAAATGACCAAACTAACACCTTGGCTAGGACAATTGAATAAAAGAAGAAATGAGTTTCTTGGGTCATTCAATGGTCGATTATATTTGACGTGAACACATAGTTGATCGCCTATTAGGATTTGACAGTTGAACCATATCCTAGGGTGATCCAGAGCTATAAGGACAGAAGGAATTACAACATTATTCTTCTACTAGTTCTTGAGTGTAAATTGTATACTTCATGCTATCCGGTCGTTAAGGAGTATTGCTAGACGCCACCTTTGATTAGTATATTGATATGATTAATTTACTACCGGTTTAGTATTGAACCTATGGGGTCGCACACTAACGAGTGTTCTGATCTTTGCTAAAGGACTAATTAACTTATTATTTGATAATTAAATTGAAGAATTTAATTACTCAAATAAATTTAGTTATTAGTCCAAATGAAGTATTATTATATTCTTTGCTAGCACAAAGATTATAATTAATATTGTGAATAAATTGAAGTTTCTATTTGGAATAGAAATTAAATAATATCTCTTGGTTGAAATATATGTAATATACATAATTAATATTATGTTATATATTAGATGTATATAAAATATAATATTAATAAAGGCTTGTTAATAAATCCAATTTTGAATTGGATTATTAATGTGTAATTGAAGGTTTATCTTATTTTGATTGGGATTAATATTTTCAATATGGAAAAATTATATTAATATAAAAGTTTATGAATTAGAATCAAATTTAGAATTGGATATTAATTGCCAATAAAACCTTCGGCAGTACTCACGTAAACTAAGGTGTGGAAATTTGAAAGTTTCATACAAAGTTATTTAAAGTGTATTTTTGGAATAAACTTTTACCCTAAGTAAATTATTACCTCAACCAAATAGGAAAAGGGTTTGTAGGTGATGCTATATAAACGGTGATGGAGAAAACTTGCAAAGTTTTAAGTTTTATTTTTTCTTGAGAAGAAAAACCACTTTGTGAGAGTGAGAGTGCAATACAAAGCCAAGAGAGAAAATACAATTACAAGAAAATAGTTTCTTGTTCTTCTAATTTGAGTTGAGATTTTTGAGAAAAATTTCAACACAATATTCTTCATTCAATTTGTTCGCGGGTTTCATTGATCAAAGAGTTGATAGCAAGGATCGGTCTCGGTGTGGATACGCATAGAGTCTTCGCACTATCGAAGAAATTCTGAAAAAGAAACTCTCTTCACCAGGTACGTCTTAGACCCGATCTTTGACACGTAAATAAATTTTAAAACATGAAAAATCTACCTAGGATTGTTATTGTCTTCCGCTGCGTGTTACGAACACCTATACGCAATCCTACAGTGGTATCAGAGCCGTGGTTTATTGTGTCTAAATTTATTTACGAAATATTTTAATATTATATTTGAAGAGTTCAAACCATAATAGATGTGCCTTGTGCAATAGTTAAATCGTTTGAATGTTGATATTATTTTATTGTGGATAAAATATGCATTCATATAACTATTGAGATCGTTCATAACTTTAATTTGAAATTTTGTATTAGATACAATGGGAATCTATAATAGGTTACATGATCCTATTGTTAATTTAATTGTTATTAGTTCATGAGATGTTAATAATATTCTAGCATGAATTCTTTTTATGTGATATATAAGACAAATATGTTAGGGGATGTTGAATTTTGTTTTCTGCCATGTGCTTGTTCATTACATAATTTTAAATTATTTATTACATGTGATGTAAATTAATTTAGGGCTAAGCATGTAGACACTTGAACTAAATTCACATGCTATAAAAGATTCAATCTTCGTGTTATTAAAAATACTTTTTTGTAATAATTCCCTCTTACTAAGATTTGAGTTTTTAAAATAATAAAATATAAGATATTTTATTATAGAGCTATCCATCAAGGTAATTAATTTTACTTATTTCTTGTTTATAAGGAGCGGCCTAACTACCAGGAGACTTATAGTTCGAGAATATGTTAAAATTATTTATTGCATTAGATGTATGGATTGAAAGAATTATTCAATTTTACACTAGACGCCTGGACTACCCGGGGGAGTATAAAATTTAATAAGTTCTTTGCTATCATGATGGTTGAACTCAACTATGCTAATAGGATCAACCTGACTGCCAGGGGACTATTTGACATAGAGCTATTTAAGAAAATTGTATGGGAATATAATTGGTAAGAGTACCTACCTTTAAAATATATGTGAGAAACGACTTGATTTTCATGGGGCTCATACATATTGTTAAAGGATTTCTTTACTCCACCAAAAGAAATAAAGATTTCGTAAACTATAATAAGGGTAAATAGTTTAAAATAATTAGTGGGAATATCATTTAGATAAAAGTCCATGTCTTTATGATATATGCAAACATGTTCTTATATTACTGCTTTTTTCTTTTCTATATTTTAGATTTCTCAATATTTCTGCTAGATCACTGCGTGGAATACTTGAGACCAACAAGTTGGTAGGACCAAACTTTGATGATTGGTATCGGAATTTGAGAATTGTTCTCATGCATGAAAAGCTTATTGATGTGATCGATAAGCCTGCCAAGGAAGTCCCAGATGAAAATGATGATGATGCTACCAAGATTTATCAGAAATACTTGCAAGAATGTCTTACTACCAAATGCATCGTTCTCGCTTCTATGAATTCTTAACTGCAGAGGAAACATCAGGATATGGATCCAACTGCAAATATTGAACATCTTAAGAATATGTTTGGTACACAAAGCAGGACAGCTAGATACCAACTATCTAAGGCTTTATTTGGATCCAAATTGACTGGAAACTCACCAGTTGGACCATATGTCAATTATATGATTGATCTTATTGAAGAGCTTGAGAAGTTGGAGTGCAAACTGGGTAAAGAGCTTTCTCAAGATTTGATCTTGCAGTCACTACCAGAATCCTTTTCACAATTTGTTATTAATTTTAATATGAAAAAATGGATTGTGATCTTCATGAGATGCTTAACATGTTGATTGATTATGAGAATCAACTTGCATCTGAGAAGAAGAAAGGAACTATCATGTTGGTTGGAAACTCTTCTAAGAAGAAGGGTAAGGGAAAAACTAAACCCAAGAAAAAGCCCACTGTGCCCAAGGGTGGTGACCAAACCCAAAGGCAAAGAAGGCAAAGCTGACCAATCTGATGCTGTATGTTTCCATTGTAAGAAAATAGGACATTGGAAGAGAAATTGCAAAGAGTATCTTACAACTTAAAGGACAAGAAACAAGGTAAGACTTTAATGAAAAATGTTTTCAAGGTTTCTTTAACTACAATTAATTCTTCATTGTGGGTATTAGATACTGGCAGTGGTTATAACATCTGCAATATGTTGCAGGGGTTCCAGATAAGTAGAAAGTTGAAGAAAGGAGAAATTAATCTACAAGTTGGAAATGGTGCAAAAGTTGCGGCCGTAGCTGTAGGATCAATTTCTTTAATAATGCCTACGGGCAAAGTACTTATGTTGGATGATTGTTATCACGTTACTAAATTTGTTTCGAACATAATTTCAGCTTTTATGTTAGACAAACGTGGTTTTCGCATTAATATAGGCAATGGTATTTGCTCTATTTATTATAGTGATAATTTATATGAGAATGGCTATCTCCAACATGATGTTTATGTCTTACCTAGTGTGAATTCTAATTCGATTATGCATGTTTCAAGTCTTAAGAAGAAAAAAGATGCTCATGTAAATCAAACATACCTTTGGCATTGTGCGCTTGGTCATATTGGAGAGAAAAGAATTAACAAGTTGTACAAGGAAGGGTACCTTAACAAGTATGATTTCAAATCATATCCAACTTGTGAATCTTGTCTCAAAGGAAAAATGACCAAATCTCCATTTATTGGAAGTGGAGAAAGAGCTTCTGAATTATTGGGATTAATTCATACGGATGTATGTGGGCCCATGAAAATTCAAGCTAGAGGTGGATATTATTACTTCATCACCTTCACTGATGATCTGTCAAGATATGGATTTGCATATCTCATGAAACACAAGTCTGAATCTTTTGAAATGTTCAAAAGATTCCGTTATGAAGTTGAGAAGCACACTGGTAAAAGTATCAAAGTACTAAGGTCTGATAGAGATGGATAATACTAAGTGAAGATTTTTCCAGATATCTCAAAGAGAATGGGATTCTCTCACAGTGGACACCACCAGGAACACAACAAAACAATGGTGTGTCTGAAAGGAGAAATAGAACCTTATTAGATATGGTGAGATCTATGATGGGGTTCATTGATCTTCCAATAAATTTATGGGGATATGCTTTGGAAGAAGCAACATACTTACTTAATAAAGCTCCCACTAAGTCAGTCTCTACAACACCATATGAGATATGGAAAGGATAAGCCTAACCTCAAACATATTAAGGTTTGGGGCTGTCCACCTTATGTTAAGAGACTACAGTCTGATAAACTTGACTCAAGATCTGATAAGTGTAGGTTTATTGGGTATCCCAAGGAAACAAGGGGATATTATTTCTATCACCCTTCTGACCATAAAGTGTTTGCTAGAGGAGCAACCTTTTTGGAAAGGGAATTTCTTTTGGAAGGAAATTATAATGGAGAAATAGAACTTGATGAAGATCAAGAAACTAATGAATCAACACAATATAAAGACCATGAGACCAAAGTTGAGAACCTTTATTTGATGTTTTGAGGTTGCCAAGGAGATTGCCATCTACAATGGTTGAAGTTCAAGAACTAAATGGAGTTCAAGAACAGGTTAATGAATCAGTTCCAAACCAAATTGAGCAACAACGAAATCCAACACAAGGTGAACAGGTTGTACAAGTACCTCTTCGAAGGTCTACACGAGAACGTCATGTACCAACTAGATTAAATTTATTGGTACAAGATGATTTATCAAATGAGGTTGACCATAATGATGATGACCCTAAGACCTATGAAGAGGCTATACAAAGTTCTGATTATGAGAAGTGGCAAAAGGCCATGGAATCCGAAATGGAATCCATGAAGGAAAATAAAGTATGGACTTTAGTTGAACCTTCAAAGAATATAAAACCTATAGGTTGTAAATGGGGTTTTAAGAAAAAGATTGAAGCAGACGGAAAGGTGGAGACCTACAAAGCATGTCTTGTTGCCAAGAGATATCGTCAGAAAGAAGGGGTCGACTATGACGAGACTTTCTCTCCCGTGGCAATGCTCAAATCTATTCGGATTTTGCTTGCTATAGCAGCATACTATGATTATGAAATATGACAAATGGATGTGAAAACGGCTTTCCTTAATGGTGAGCTTGAAGAGGATGTGTACATGACACAATCTGAAGGTTTCACATCTTCGTCTGATCATAATAAAATTTGTAAGCTACAAAGATCTATTTATGGATTAAAGCAAGCTTCTCGAAGTTGGAATATTCGATTTAACAAAACAA
Source organism: Nicotiana benthamiana (assembly GCA_034376525.1). Classification (NCBI taxonomy): domain Eukaryota; kingdom Viridiplantae; phylum Streptophyta; class Magnoliopsida; order Solanales; family Solanaceae; genus Nicotiana; species Nicotiana benthamiana. The sequence continues at coordinate 44,828,137 of CM067333.1, read as the reverse complement.
TTGAAAAGTTCAAGTTTGTTAGATGCGAAGGAGAACCTTGTGTGTACAAAAGGTTAGTGGGAGCACAATTATATTTTTAGTATTGTATGTTGATGATATATTTTGGCTATCTGAACAGTTTGAGGTAAATCCTTCTCAGATTAAAGCAATAGAAGAAATCCCTGATATCCTTGCCAATAAGAAGGAAGTTCAAAGATTGATGGGAAGGATTGCAGTCCTGGGGAGATTTATTTCTAAATCTTCAAAAAAATGTTTTAAGTTCTTCTCAGCTCTGAAAAAGCAAGATAATTTTGAATTGAATGAAGATTAACAAGCCCTTAGAAGCTTGAAAGATTACTAATCAAATCCTCCACTGTTGGCAAAACCAAGTGATGGTAAGGGATGACCAAGGTAAATAATCTCCTATTTATTATGTAAGCAAATCTTTATTAGATGCTGATACACGATATCCACAAATAGAAAAGTTGGCATTAGCCTTGATTATGGCATCTAGGTAATTAAGACCTTATTTTCAATGTCATCCAATTGTCGTAGTTACTTCTTTTTCCTTACGAAAATGTTGCATAAACAAGAATTGTCACGAAGATTAGCAAAATGGGCTATAGAACTAAGTGAATATGAAATCATTTATCAGCCTAGGACTGCTATATAATCCCAAGTTCTCGCTGATTGTGTCACAGATTTTAGCCAAGAGATGCATTTAGAAGAAGAAAAGGAATTACAAGTTTTTAATGGAGCAAACCCGGGAACTTAGATTTTGTGTACTGATGGTTCATCTAATGTAAATGGAGCAGGTTTGGGAATTTTTCATAAACCACCTAAGGGTAAGACCATTAGACAAGACATAAAATTCCACCCTGTAACTAACAATGAAGCAGAGTATGAATATGTGATTGTAGATTTAGAGTTGGCATGAGAACTTGGCATCACACAAATCATAATCAAACGTGATTCACAACTCATGGTAACTAAAATGCGGGAGACTTACATAGCAAGGGAAATGCGAATGCACGAATATGTCGAAAAGGTACGGGAACTGATAAAGCAGTTCCAAACTTGGAAGGTAATTGAAATCCCAAGATAGGAGAATGCGGAGGCAGATGCTTTAGCTAATCTTGCATCTGCGGCGGACATAGCAAACGATGCAAATGCTTCAATCATTTATTTATTCCATTCCACTCTCGAACCTGACAAGAATGAGGTAAATTTTAATCACTTAACATGGGATTGGAGAGACGAAATAGTTACTTTTTTGTACCATGGAACCATTCCTAATGATAAAACAAAGGCTCATGCACTTCGTAAGAAGCTGCTCGTTATTGCCTATATCAAGGAAACCTTTACCGAAAAATGTTTGGTATACCATTTCTAAGGTGTCTCGGACCTTCCCAAAATGAGTAAGTAATGAGAGAAACACATGAGGGACATTGAGGTAATCATGCAGGAGGGAGGTCACTAGTAAAGACATTGATTCGAGCAGGATACTATTAGCGTAAGATGGAAGATGAAGCAAATGATTTCGTGTCTACATGTGACAAATGCCAAAGATACGGTAACAATATGCATAGACCAGCCGAATTATTACACCGTGTTATATCTCCGTGTCCCTTCATAAATGGGGAATGGACAACGTAGGTCCATTACTACAAGCAAAAGGCCAGGTAAAGTTTCTACTTGTACTTACTGACCATTTCACTAAATGGGTAGAAGCAGGGGCATTCAAACAGGTACGAGAGAAAGAAGTCAAAGATTTTATTTGGAGAAACATAATATGCCGCTTTGGGGTACCAAAGGAAATCGTATGTGATAATGCACCACAATCTATAGGAGCACATATCACGGAGTTCTTCCAAATTGGCACATTAAGATGATAACATCAACACCATACATCTGGTAGGAAATGGACAAGCGGAATATACAAACAAGTTCATAATCAATAATTTAAAGAAAAGATTACAAGACTCAAAAGGTAATTTTTCTGAAGTGTTACCTGCGGTATTATGGGCGTATTGAACAACGGCGAAAACACGTATAGGAGAAACGACATTTTCAATGGTTTATGGAGCCGAAGCCTTAATACTAGTTGAAATAGGGGAACGAAGCACATAATACGTTCAAGAAATGGAAGACTCAAACAATGAAGAGTTACATGTAAAGATTGATTTGCTCGAAGGAAGAAGAAGCGGCATTAATAAGTATGGCAACTCAAAAGCAAGTAATTGAATGATACTACAACAGGAAAACACGTCTCAGGTTCGTCAAAATTGGGGAATTTTTGCTCAAAAAGGTGTTCCAATTTACGAAAGCTGCAAACTCTGGAAAGCTAAGTCCAACGTGGGAAGGTCCTTACAGAATCCGTGACATTGCAGGAAAAGGAGCATACGAGTTGGAGACAATGGATGGCAAGGTCTTACCTTCACATTGGAATGTTGTCCATCTAAAGAGATATTACTTCTAAGGGAGTGGTCACAGTTAGGTATTCCCATGTTAAATTTTTCCTTTGAATTAATAAAATTTTTCTAACGATTTTTTATGCTAGGCAAAAACCCTAACTCGTGCCAAATGATGAGTCACGACCTGTACGGCAAAATGAAATACTCTTAAATTCCGAGCCTCGGGTTACATTAATCTGATGGAAATACACACGGGTTAGGAAGTCTTCATCTATAATCTCACCTCCGAGTCCCGTATATTTTTCTGTTTCATGAAAAGGACCAAATTGAGAGAAACAAACAAGTGCTCGAGGCTTCATTCTTCACCAGTCAAACACTTGGAGGGATTACATATTATACATAGATGCGTGCAGAAAAGCAGATACGAATATTACAAGATACGAATATCAAACAAAAGTTGGTCAAAATTTTGGCAAGATTCAGCTACAAAAAGACAAGTATTGAGAGGAAGTTACAAAGTTTTCAGCACTCAGCATAAAACATTCATTATAATGTTACAAACGAAGTCACTTCTCAAACCCTTCCTAAATATGTAAAGATAGGGTTATGACTATGTATTGAAACGGGTTATGAAGAAAAAACTTGTCTATTTTATATCATGTAAAAATTTGTTGCAAGAAAAATAGTTACGAGAACGTTATAGATGTATTTTAACATATGTATTCCTATTACTTTCGTTGTATTATAACACCATTATGAAGTTGAGACGTCTTCTTCATTAAGTGTCTATAAAATAAAATGGCCCTCTTTTATAAATCTCATGTTGATATTTCATGAGAAGAATCATAAAGTATTTTCAAAGGATAAAAATGCTAAGCTATTCAATAGGCCCTAAATAAATAAATAAATATGCAAGAATAAAATATAAAGACGTACTCATAAAACTTCTTAACATAAAAGACTAAGGAAAACCTTAGTCATCAAAGTGTTTGTTTTACAAATGCCCCATTAGGGTAACTGAGGACTTCATCCAAAGATCCCTTCAAAATTGCCAAGGGATGACATTAACAATCACTAAAAAAATAGAAACTCAACACATTTAACTGGTCACTGAAGGAGTTGGAGCTTCAGAAGTTGTAAGATTACTTTCAGAGGCAATAACATGCGCGATGACAACTTCTGAAGGTGCATCAATAGGAGTGGTTTCAACTAATCTTGAAGTGATAACATCAACGAGGGAAGCAGTAGTCACGGGAACTTCAATTCCCATAAACTGTGTTATAGAAGTTTCACCTTCGGAAGCCGGAATCACGACTTCAATTACCTCAGTAACTGCTTCAGAGTTCAGTAACACTTCCATTCCAGGAGCTTCAGGTGCTGGAGAAGGGGTGTCAATAGTTCCAAGTGCAGGAGAAGGAGTATTAGCAAGTTGTTGACTTTTCTCGATAGTGTCCATGACTTTGGCCAATTCAGATTGCAAGTCGAAGTTTTCTTGTGTAGCCTCCATTAAAGCATCACGGAGAGAATTTAGGAAAGCCCAACTCACCTCTATGTTGAAATTTTCTTCAAGAGCATTATATTCCTTCTCCAAAGCCTTATATTCCTTTTCCCACATAGAAAGATCATTCTTCGCTATTTTGTGTTCAGCTAAGTGAGAATCTAGGGAAGCTTCAAGAGAAGCATGGAAACTTTCCAAGGCATGAATTTTTTCAGAAGAAATCCTTAAGTCAATTTGAGCATGATTTAAGTTTTGAGCTAACTCCCTTGCGTATTATTCTTTCTTCTCCATAAGTGCCTTAAGCTATTTAATCTCATTATTCGATTTAGATATAGAGCATTCCAAAAGATCTTTGTCCTTATTAAGTTGGCCCCAAAAAGCATTGGCAATTCCCAACTCAAAAGATAAGCCACAATTTTGTTTCTCTAAATGAGTCGTATTCTCCTGCAACTCCTCTATGGTCCCTTGGGCACTCTCAAATTGTTCTTTCCAGTTTGTTGCCTCAATTAAGGCATCCTCAGCTATTTTCCTAGCCTCAGAGATAGCCTTTGTGGACCCTCGCTCCTTTTTTCCAATACAAAGCCTTTATGGAGTCTCGCTCCTTTTTTACAATATAGAGACTCGCCCCATCAGCTCTGTCCCAATAAGATTAGCCTATGGTTATAAAGCATAGAAGTGAGAACTTAGAAAAAAAGGAGGAAATCAGTCAAGGTCAAGAAAATTACCTTTAAAGTTGAATGAACTATGTCATTCATCAAAGTCTAACAACTATGGCTCTGCATCTTGTCCTTCTCGATCTTCCAGTAAGAGGTTCGAGCCAAGTATCAGCTCCCCTAGATTTTCTTAAGAATATTTGATTGGTAGGGACTTCGAGTGTGACACTCCTCATAGTCATGCCTCTACTGCTGGAACTTACCTCTATAGGTTGGATAGATGATGAGGGAACATCAGAAGGGGGAGTAGTAGAAAAGGTAAACACAGGAGGAGTTGTATGAGTTGAAGCAGAAACGAAGGGAGAAGATGTAGAAACCAACACAAGAATAGGAGCAGGTTCAGTTGAAGCTGGTAAAGGAACGGAAGCAGTGAAGGCTGGTAAAGAAACCCTTACGGTTGGCAAAGGAATGGAGGAAATAGGAACGAATGAGGAGAGAGGGGCTTCATCAAAAACAGGGCCGAGCTCGCCACTCTCAAAACCACTATCAAAGAGACGCTAAGTTGATTCATTAGTGTCTCTAGGCACGGTGTCCTCGTCAGAAGGAATCAAAACAGGCTTTGTGGTCGAGGTTTGAGTAGGAGTTTCTTCAATTTCATCATCGATAATAAGTCGTCTCCTAACTCGTGCCTGGCTATTAAAGAGGTACCTTCCTCTTCCTCATTCTCATAACCTTTTCCTATAGCTTTCTTTGATGGAAGCAAGGCTCGAGCCTTGTCCAAATCAAGTGTAGCATTACCAGACATGCGAATGGCCATAGCTACATCAGCTGCCATTCCTTTAGCACCAAATCCTTATAAAAGAACGATACACAACCAACATTAAGGAAAAGGTACTTAATATGCAAAAAGAGAAAAATGTGTAAAAAGGGGATACTGTGCGTTTTTACTTTCCAGCCATGTAAAGCGGAAATTGATTTCCAAGTTCTTTGCTCCTTAGTAGCAATCTTCAAAATTTAGTCTACCCAACCATGGAAGTTGGGAATAGGTTCCACATCTCCCATGGTTGCGACAAAAAACCAAAAAGAGATGAAGTCAGACAGAGAATCGAAATTCTCAAAAATAGGTACGGTCAAATAAAAGTAAACTTACGTGCAAAATTCCACTTCTCAGGGAAGGGAATATTTGTTTCACCAAGAAAGTCCACCATACGTACATCAACGTAATGGGTATTCCATACATGATCTTTGTCATTTTCAGGGCTTACCAAAATGGCTCATTAAATTAGGATGGCATAGTTGAATAAGGTGAGACAAGATAAAGTTGATATTGTCTTTGGTAGATAGGTATCTCAAACAAGCCACTACTCTCCATACCAGGGGACCAACTTGGGCCAAAGAAATTTTAAAGAAACGGAAAAAATCAAGAATGACCGGGTCAATCGGAGGATAAAACCCATAGTAAAAGGTAAGTATAAACAAAAGAGTACCCAATTCTAATAGAATAAATTCTTTGATTTGGGGAAGGAATTGACGTTCGAAGACTATTTTTCCCATTACAATCTTTTCTGATCATAGGGATTGTAAGTTCGGTCACTAATGTTGGATAAGTATCAGGTTTTTGTAAACTTGCAACTTGCTTTTGAAGAGACTGTCTATCACTCACAAAAGACAAATCACTGGTTACAATTTCATCAACTAAAGGTTCTCGAGAAGAATCGGGAACTTCTTTACCTTTAGAAGAAGGAGTTTTTGAGATAGAACTCCTAGAAGAAGAATCAGAAGAGCCGTCTGGAGTATATTCTAACCCTGTTCGAAGCCTACCTTATCTGCCTCTTCTATGTCTAACAGGGGCATTGGGGAATTTTTCTAGAATTGGAACTCTTTTAGGATTAGGGTTTGGAGACGCCATTGTTGAGCAAGGTTGAATCGAAAGAGGGAAAAAGTAAGGAGCAGAGGGTTTGTTAATAATTTATGAAGAAGAAGACAAAGGAAGAAAAGGTTAAGTGTGCATATAATAGCAACCGTCAAACTTAGAAGTGTAATGATGGAAAGCCTATAATAAAGGCAACAATAACTTCGTGAATAGTGGGAGTGAAGAAGCCTTGAAAAAGGGTACGAAATAGAATAATCAATTAAAAAGTGACACACGAATAGAACATTAAATGGAAAAGACAATTGAGACGTCAATATTGTCATACGCGTTGATTATGGCAAAAATTCCATTTTTTATGAAGATCTACTTCCCAATTATTTTATAGATAAATAAATGGAAAGTGGGGGGACTATCTGTATTGGAAAAAAACTGAATTTAAATTAAAGATGACATGGCATGAAACCTGGACTGATCAAGTAGTCAAACTGTAACAATTGAGTAAAAGGCACGAGAGATGACATATACGGGAAAAAAAACTTAAACAGGCATGAGAAGCAGTTTAGACACGAGTCTCGTACCAATTCAATTCATTTAAAGCCAATGGATCAAAAGGCATAAAAGACATGGATCTAAAGACAAAAAGCAGTCCAAATTAAGTATTAAATACCTGATATGTTGGAAAATTGGAATTTAATAGGAATAATATCTGTTATTTAGTGTCATTTATTACTCATAATTTTCTCATTAAAGCTGATGTTTCATTCATTTACCTAGAATAAACTATAAAAAGGAAGAAGTCTCATCATTTGTAGAGACACAAAAAAATATCATTGACAACATACTGAAATATAAACTTGTTTATTGCTTTATTATTATTCTCAGAAAGCTTATTATTCTTTTTTGGTTTCTTGATTATGATTAACCCGATTTTTCATCCTAAATTCTAGCTTTGACCAAAATATTATTTTTTGGTGGGACACCTCGACCACACCTTGAGATGATGCCATTGTTTTTCCTTGCAACAAATGACACACTCATCCCTCATGTCCTTGATGCTTACAATTAGAGCAATATGATGGCAAATTATCATAAATAATATCCTTGAAATCTTCCATGATTTTACAAGTTATGGAATCGACATGTCGAAGTCTCACCTTTTGAAGAAGTTGATCCAGCAAATCCATGATCACTTTCACTCTTGCTGTACTTGTGTTATTGGCCCAACGAGACCTTACTTGTGTTGCCTTATCAATTGAAATAGGGTTGCCCACTGCAGCTGCAATAGACAGAATATCCTTACCCGCAAATAGTTCAGGAGATAGTTTTGGCAGATAAATCCAAACAGCTGCCTTCGAAGTTTCCTCATTTCGATTGAATCCAAAACTCCATGGCAAAACTCTATATTGATGCTCTCTTGCACTGTATTGAAAATAGTTTACAGATTTTTCCAAATAACACACATAATCTTCATATTGATCACAACGAACTAAGAGTTGTCGTTATGCCAATAAACCTATCAAACAATTACCTTTGATGCCAATGATTTTCGGTAGAATATTCCTTAAAACCTGCAAATTTAGTATGTCGCTGGACAATTTAATGGTCACTGCTTGGTGTAATCCTTCCTCCTTTGGAATTTCTTCAGGTTCATCCATTGAAAATTGAATCATAGCAATTCCATGAACAAGTTCAATGGGTTTCAAATTTGTTTTTGAGAGTGGGGCGGCAGATTGCTTGTAATTCAAGCTTCCTGTATATGAGATGATATTATTAGGGTTTGGAATACCTTTAGTAGGATTTGAATTCGTCTCTCCCATAGCCAAAGGCTGGGGAGAGGCGTTGGCAGCCATGGGAAACCTAATATGCCATGCTAGATATAAAATTGGAGGAGAGAGTTTTATTTACTTTTATTTTTTAGGCAATCCACTCATATTAAGGTATTTATACACTCGGTAATGGATTTTGGCGGATCAGAGGCATAGTTATCGGAGTTTAGCAAGGTAGTTGCAGGCGTCCGCAACACTGCTTTTTCTCCCTCTTTATTTTATTTATCCATACAGAGTACATTTTAGACTCTTCAGTTGTAGTTAGACCCTAGTAGACGCTCGTGACTTGTGACACCCCAATGTCGGGCTGTATTTATTTCCGCAGTATTTATTTAAACTCATATTATAAAATATTTGAATAATTGAAAAGACATTAAACTGACTTATTTGAATGATTGAATTGAATTGGGAATTGTGTCAGTTGGCATTGTGTTCACGAGAGGCGTCATCACAATCGGATCCGGTCTGGGGATCATGACAGCATTGATGTGTCATAACGGGGTATTCAGGCTATGAGTTCCGTTCTAGTTATTGCTATACCTTCTCCGCCAACTAGGGGTAAAGGTCAGGCGGGTAGAAGTTATCCTAAAAGGGGAGGTTAGACCCATTGTTATGCTCTTCCTGATTTGGCAGAGGCTGATGCATCAAATGATGTTATTACATGTATGGTTTAGATTAATTATAGAAATGCATTTGTGTTATTTCGATATGGTCTCATTGATTGATTAGATTCATTCTACCTTGCCTCAAATATAGTTGTCTTTTGCGATTCTTGTATTATACTCATGTGCTCATTCTAGTTGGGGAATTCTATTGTGATAGCCCGTGTCTATTGTCCTGGCTTGGTTGCTATAGAAGGTTATAAGGCTTAGGTGGACTTTCTGTTAGTTAATACATTAGGTTCTGACATGATTTCTTGATGGTTTGGCTACAATTTATGATCTGGGTATTCTACGGGTATGAGAAGTTTGCTTCATGTTGTGGTTTTGGTTCTATGAGGATTAGTTAGTAGAGTGTTTTAGTTGATGAAATGTTCATTTTACTTGTGATTTCGAGTTAAGAATGGGGACCTAGTATTCTTGGTAGATAGGTGTGTTTATAAAGAGCTATGTGTTGCGGTATAGTCATAATAAGATAAGATTATTGTGGTTCTTAAGTGTGTCCTACGTTTTCCTTATGGATTGGATCCTTAGTGTGGTATTATTGGGTAGTTGTGCATGTCTAGCTTGTTTGACAATTCTCTCATATGTTCCTCTTTCCATGTTCAGTCATATTCGAGTTGTGTTTGTTGGGTTTGGATTGTGATATCTGTGCCCGGGTGGCATTCAATGTGGCTTGTTGATTGGGCAATTAGTTATGAGTTACAGATATTTCTTGCATTATTGTTAGCATCGTGAAGGTTTGGAACAAGGTTCTAGTCGATATGACTTGGTTTATCGGTACCAGGAATGGTAATGGGCAGCTATTATGGCCAAAGGTGTTGCTATGGCCATATGGATTTTGTGTTATGTCATGTGGCTGTATGCATGCATTGTTGTAGCTAGCTAAGGATTTTAACGTGTGTTTGTGTGATAATAGGGCCCTTGGTAGATGTGAAAATTTGATTCTAAGGCTTATCGACATGAGCAGAAGGAATAAACTTCGATTGAGATGAGGTTGTAGGGATAATGTGGATTGGGGTGACGTAAGATCGCCCATGATTATGTGTATAGAGAGTTTATACCGCGATTTGATTACTCGGGAAAGACTCTTGGCACGTTCGAGGACGAAAGGGGGAGGATGTAACGATCCGGCCGATCGCTTTGAGTTTTAAGGTTCCTTCAATGGTTTGAGGTGTTTAGTGGCTTCATATTGTGAATTATGACTTGGCTGCATGGTCGTATTTGATTTTCGGATGTTCAAAATAATGTTTTTGGATGAGTGATTCTCATTTTAGAAGCATTATAGTTGAAATATTGATTGAGGTTTGACTTCTTGAAAATGACCCCTAGTGGTGTTTTGATGGCTCTGATAGGTTTATATCGTGATTTTGCACTTGGGCATATATCTGAAATCAAATTCAGAGGTTTGTAGGTTGATTTGTGTTGGTTTGCCGAAAGTTGGTAATTTAAAAGCTTAGAATTTTGATAAGTTTGACCACAAGTTGACTTCATAGCTATCGTGTTTGGATTTCTGTTTCGGGACTTGGAATAGGTCTGTTTTTGTCATTTGGAACTTGTCCGCAATGTTTTGTGTCATTCCGAGTTGATTTGATAGGGATCGGACACGCGGCCATATTTTAGAAGTTTTTGAGTTTCATGTTGATTTCATGTGTTTTGGAGTTCCGATTAATGATTTCGAATCATATTTTGAGATTCACTGGTAAACATTTTAATATATAAAATATATATATATATATATATATATATATATATATATATATATATATATATATATATATATATAATTCAAGGAAGAAAGCAAGGATGCTAAAAACATTGCAGAGAATAACTTATTATAATATATTTGAAGAAAGTTCAAGACGAGTAAGGTACAAATAAATAAAAAGAATTTGTACTTATAGACACGGAATCATCTTTGCCTCGATGACTGTCAGTAATATCATCTCCATTTGCAATTCGGCATGCATTTCGAGCATTAGATAAAGAGGTGCACGTCGATGAAGTACAACAATAACAAAAATAATTCAGTATAATCTCACAAGTAGGATCGATTCAAATACAAAGGTTGTAAGTTTAGACATGTCTCGTTTTCCCCTATTATATTTTTACTTCCTAGGATGTTTGTGAGGACTATCAAAAAGTGGGAAGACAATGTGTATTAATAAAATGTGTGCATAACATGTGGTTAAGACGAGCAAACTGCAACAAGGATTTCCTAGTCATCACCAAGTCATTTATAGTCCTTTGTATCGAAGAATGAACGTATCAAGAATGCAATCGAAGAATCATTCGCTGCTCCAAGTCGTTCTGAACCCGGATAGCCATGGGCGTGTGGATTGAGATGTTCTATGAGCCAGCAAAATCGAAGGATCGATCATAAATGTCCAATAAATATCTTCTTAGAGTCAACTCAATCAGCCAAGGATTGCTCAATAAAAACTCTTTACTTTGAAGCTTATTTCATTCCTTTAAATTATATTACCTTCTTGTTTTTCATTAGCAAAGATCTACATATTTGGTTAAAAATGATTGGTTGTGGCCTTACTAAATAAATTTAATTAATACTCAGATTTTAAATTTTTATACGAATATATCACTAGAAAGTGTATCTAATGGATAAATTTATCAATAATGTAAAAATAAAACAATTTTTACAATATTAAAGATAAGATGATTTTGTTACTAATAGTATTCTATCCGATTCGTACTATTGATATTTCAAGATTTTTCGTATATCCTTTACAAATGTAATTAATATACTAACTATAATAATATTTATTTAAATTACCGTTTATTGATTTTAAACATATAACATAATTAACATGTACGAATAAAGTGAAAAAACTATTAATTAATAAAAAATAAGATATAATAATTTTAACCCTAAAAATTGAATAAAACTAAACTTATAATGTGATCTTAAGGACACATGATTGTACCTAATACAAATTGATACACGTAGAAATTAGAAATAAAGATTAACAATGAGATAAAGCAAATCAGTCTTGAAAAAACGTGCTTCAACCCTCGAGCTTATGTGTCCTCAAACTGATCGGTGTCCAAAATAGTTAAGAAGAAAACTAACTGATGAACAAGAATATAAGCTAGAAAGTATTTTATTGCTTTGATATGCGTGAATGTGAGATGGTTACAGATGATTAGTGCCTCTTTATATAGTAGAAGAATCCTATTTAGGGTACAATTCTAATAACAGAAATAAATCCCATGATTAACTAAATAACCGTTCTTGATTTGATATGTTTCAAGATTTACGCCATGATCTTCGGCTAATCACGGATATCTTACCTTTCTGTTATTGTTCTTTGCTCGATGTCCGTTTCATTTGTCCTCGATCTTTGATAGGTTCCTCAGTCCTCGAACTCGGTGCCTTATTCTCGTACCTCGGTCTGCTCCGTTGCGAGGACGACCTTCCATGTAATTCCCTAGCCTCGATCAAACAGTAAAATCGGGTAGGCCCGATTTTAACCGTATATAGATATCCCCCTCATGTCTTGGAGTGTAATGAGAAGAAACGAATTGAATCTTCGATTTTGTACCTCGGCCTATCATGACATCATCTTCATAATGCAAGCGATGGAAGCGACTGAAACGTTCTGTCGATTTGCATATCGAGGCATTAACTATTTGTTAGTTGATTTCCGTCATTTTTTATTTTGAACCGTCATCATCTTCCTATAAATGTGCTTTCCTCTATTTGCCCAAACTTTACTTTCAATCTATGCCTAATCTTCAAAGCTTTTCACTTCCTTCAAGCCTTTTGTGCTGCATAATCTCAAGGTTTCATTATCAACCTTCCCTCAAAATACCAAATCTCATTTTCCTCTCCCTTCTTTAGCTTGAAGATATGGAAAGAACGTCTAAAATTGTTCCACAAAAGCAGGGCGCATCTTCATCGCGGTCGGTCACCGATAAAATATTGGTGGAGCCACACCTTGAGGAGTGCGTTCCCGAGGGGGTGGGATTTTACTTTCGACTTCAAAGTCGACAAAAATTTGTCTTTCCCTCACCGGTGTGGGCCAATGTAGAGATACTTGTGCTCGATAATTGAGAGTGACCTAGAGCAAGTCAAGAAACATTGCCTTTTGGGAGAAGAAATTGGTGGTGCTTCCGATCCCCGAGGAATATATCACTACTCATGTGGAAGGGTTTCTAAGTGTTTATACTTACCCTTTCAAGTTGGCCCTGTCGATCCCGTCAATATTTACTTTTGCCGCCAATACCAAATAACCCTAGGTCATATCCACCCTTCTTTTTGGCTCATTGTCATTCTGTTCCGATTTTTCACGAGCAAAGTCCTTTCATCGTTGACCAACTCATCAGGTTGAATAGGACCCGTTGTTTTTGAGATGGGTTAATAAAGCCTCAGCGTCAGACCATAAGGTGTAGTTCTTGAGCATAGACAAGGACAAGTGTCAAGGGTTGGATGGTCGGTTCATTCGAGTGAAGACTTCCGAATTAATTTTGGCCGAGAAGATGCCATTTCCCAAGAAGTGGAATATAAAGCGTAAGTTCAATCTTTCCTTTAGTTTCTATTTACTGTTTTGTTTCTTTTATCGTCTTCATCGGCATCCTTTTCTATGATGTAGCACTTACTTTGATGTTTGGTGCAATTCCGAACCTCGAGAGATAGGTTTGTACCCTAGCTTCAACCTCCTATGTTTAGCGCTCATGAAGAGATTTATCAAAGGGCCGATGGGAGGCAAAAAATTATGGTAAGACTTTTCTTTACGTATCTGATAGATTTTGTTAAAATATTTCCCTCTTATACTCACTTGACTTACTTTCATACAAGCATCAAGAAAGATGCCATCATGAGGTCCCATCTGGGGAGGAGGAGGTTTTGGTCCGGTCCTGAAGCTGTCGAAGGAAAAGAAAAGAAAAAGGGTCTCGCCCTCTAGGACTCCAAAGTCCAAGAATAACAAGGCTCGCAGGCTGAAGAAAGACATCGTCTTCCTGCTTGTTGATATAATAAACAACTAAGGGAGGAAGAAAAGGAAAATGAAGATGCTGGCTTCGACCTGGTAGCCCGAACTAAGAGGAGAACTGAGGCCCCAAAGGCTGTTGAGCCGGTGATGATTGAAAAGGTTCGGCCTCGGGCCAAGGAGATTTTGGGATATGGTTAGATCAAAGCCCCCGAGTCATTGGAGACTGAAGATGCCCCCAGCCGTAATGAGCAATCGACGGATGTGCCCGAAGAGGCTGGTTTTGAGGACTTTCAGAACGAGGAGAATTCCCCAAATGACTTGCTTGGGGCAATAAATATTGGTTATTTGCCGCCCTTCCCTACTTTTTCCGAGAGGAAAATTCAGGAAGCTCACACCATGGCAGCCCCCGATATGGGAACGACCCATGAACGGGAGGAACTTTTCCATGGTTGCCTTATGGGAGCGAAGAGGCTACTGACGCCTCTTTGATGAGGCTCAACGACTTTTGAGCCGGGTAAGGTTCGGCTCCCTATCGGCGCCCCCTTTTTCGACTAAAAGAAGCGAAATCGGGTTTACGACATTATGGGCAAAACAACTCTTATTCCCATTTGGGAATCAGGTTATGGAATGTGAAGAGTCGTCACCTAATGATTATAGTGCATTAGGATACATTAAGAAGAAGATAGTATTTTGAAGGAAAACTAGAGTTCATGTAAGGGCTTGAGATTATCTCGAGGTGAAGGTGTTAGGCACCCCTCAAGATCCACTAGTGTGGTTCCCGGTCGTGTTAATTGTGACTTTATAGGAGATGAAGGAAGTAAACAAATAAGGTTCACATATAAAGCATTCAAATAACTTGAGAATTTTGAAAAGGGGAAAGGCATAATTTAAATAAAAGCAGAAAGAAGAATTAATTTGAAAAAAAGCATTACTTTAGGAAGACGTTTAAGTAAAGAAAACAAAAGAGAAAGAGGTCCAAGGTTTGACTATAATATGGATCACTAAATACAATATCTCACACATATTCAACTTTATGATATTATCGCATCGTCATCATCCCCATATTCAACACTTCCTACCCCGTTAAGGTACATAAACGCGTTTGGTCTCGTTTACTTATTGTATGCTAGTACCCATCCCAACCTATTAGTTCTGGGGTATTAGGACTTCTAATATTAAGAGGGGGAGAGAAATATAGGATATATATGGGGTTTTCAATGGTAAAAATACTAAGCGTCAATCAAAACAAATAGCATATAAAGGTATACAAATCAGACATTCAAAGTCTCATATAAAACCCCGTAAATCATATAGCAATTAGTCTAGCATGACCTCAAATACTAATTTGGTCTTAATATTAAAGCTGATCGAATAGATTAGTTAAACATATAAAGCTAGATAATAAGTCTGCTTTGAGCACCTCGGGTCCGGTTATTAGAACTTGAAATGATTAAACCAGTAATTTTTGAGAAAAAACATTAGTTTCTGACATAGGTCAGTAAAGAGGGATTTAGAGTCTACAGAAAGTTCAAAAAAGGTTTACAAACTAGCCGAACTTCTTAAAGAAAGATTTCAAAAGAGCCTTGAGCCGTAAACTTAGACATGCAAAGTTAATTCTTAAAACTGTAGGTTTGGCACTTTAAAAAGACTCTATAGGTTCGGAATGACATAAAAAGGGCAGACTTGGCCCGATTTAAAAATAGACAGATTTAGGGCAAACTGTATTAACACGTTGAAACACATCAGGCGAGTTTGAACCTTGTAGGCATGCTATCTACATACTGACTTTATTATTTCTTTTAGTACGTTTAAGGGACCTACTGGTTGCCTAGCGTTTTTATGCAATTCTTATAGGCATGGTTTCTAGGTGTGATGTAATATTGAAAACCTATGGGCATGATTTCTAAATGAGAACCAATGTTGAAAACCTTATAGGCATGATTTCTACATGAGATGCAATATTGAAAGCCTTATAGGCATGATTTCTATATGAGATGCAATATTTAAAGCCTTATAGGCATGATTTCTATATGAGATGCAATATTGAAAACCTATGGGCGTGTTTTCTAAGTGAGAAGCAATGTTGAAAACCTTATAAGCATGATTTCTATATGAGATGCAATATTGAAAGTCTAATAGGCATGATTTCTATATGAGATGCAATATTGAAAACCTATGCATGATTTCTACCCATGCAGTGATGACCCCTCCCATACCCTTTCACCATATCCCCAAGTTCTTTTTACAGAGATGGTTTACATAAATGACAGGAAAATACTAAGGAAATAAATACATCAAAGCTAAACAGATCCGAGGAAGCCCAAAGCAACCTTAATGTCCAACATATAGATTTAACCAAATCCATGCTCCAAATTCCAAGGCTTTCTCTTAGAGTGTTTCAAAGTTCCAAGGGCTCTCAAGGGAAACCCAGGCAATGCTTACACCCTAAATGATTAGAGTAGTGCAAAGTGTGGAATTACCAGCCCTCAGGAATCCAAGTTCAGAGGATACTCGAGGGTCCCTAAGCTTGGCTGACCAGAGGGGGGTAGGACTTAAAGAACTAGGAACAAGTGTAAAAGGGAGGGATTAGAGGAAGACCAACGCAAATGGTTGTCATACCTAGCCATGAATGGGACCGGCACTTCCCTGACCCTTTACATGGTTTAACAAATAAGAGCAGACTTGAAATAAGTCAGACTTCGGCATGTATGGTGATTAGGACACCAACAGATCTGAGCCAAACCTCAACACATAATGGGGGGTTAAGGGAGTGGGATTACTTTGAGTGTAGGTTGAGAGCAACCTGGTTCTAAACTAGGAATAGCAATGGAATGCCATCCTAGTCTAAAACACAACTCACACACAAACAGGGGTTAAGGGAGTAGGGGTCACATGAGAACATTTGCAACAATCAGAATTAAACTAGAGGGATTTGGGAAAGGGATGTACAGGAATGTAATCATACACATATATAGCATCAAAAGCATAGGGATATGGGATAGGGATGTGCATGCTGAAATTTAACTACATACTGACCATAACCAGACATGGAGGAAGGGGTAAGTAAAAATGTAGTTGGAGTTAATATGTAAATCAGAGACCTACGAGGTTTAAAACTCAAACAGTAGAGCAAATAGGGCAGGTGAGACCTAATAGTTTAGCCTTGGCTTTCAGCCGGCTAAACTCAAGCAGTAGAACAAGCAACAGAGCAGAACAGAGAAGATTATTAATGTGAGTGAAACTTAGGATTGTTCGTGTGTTGAAGTGAAAAGAGGTGGGGGATTTTATAGCTTGAAAGTAAGCAGCCAATAAGGCAAGAAAATAATTTTACATCAATCATAATCAATTAGGGAAAGGGTTTCCTCTAATTAAGGAACCAGACTTGAGGTAAATAAACCCAAGTTTATTTTTGGGAGGAAAATTAGGAATGATTCATAAAATACAGGGTAAATACGTATAAAGTTTTTGAGATTCACACGGCTTAACAAATAAGGTAAGTCAATCACATAGAAAATCAAGGGATGTGAGATACAAAGTTATACTGAACTTAGTCAAAGAGCAGGTCTAAATTAAAGAATCAAATAAGTTTGTAAGAAATCAATTTCCCAAAATTAGGGTTATTCAGAAAAGGGGAAAAATATGACTATATAAAGAGGTGCACAGATTCGAACATGCAAGACTGGAATTAGTAGAACAAATCTTGTAATCAAAGAGCAGAAGCACACAAGTAAGAAATCAGAAGCAGTTAGGGTTTAAACATGTAGCAAGCGATTACACAGAGAGAAACAAAAACACCCCTAAAACCTAGGGTTTTCATCACATATTGAGTGTAAAGAACAAGACTAGACGAAGATAAACTTAGGAAGATAAGTATAAGGAAAAACAAAGAACACAGTAAAACATTTAACTCGAAAACCCTAGAAATAACACAGTAAATAAAATACATAGGAGCCATAGTAGAAAATACTCAGAAATCACAGTAAAAATTAGAAGAAATCACAACAGAGTATATAAACCAAAGAAATCAAAGAAACCCTAAATCTTAGGAAGACGAACTATTTGAAAACAAAGTCGACGAAACAATATTAGAAATACTTTGAAACTTTAGAAAATAACTAGGATCTAGAGTAGATTGTAGAGATAAATATGGATAAAACCTTGAAAATTAGGGTTTTAGAGAGAACCATAGAGACGAGAAAGCCTGGAATGGACTGATTCTGAGTCGACGATGGACTCACAACATCAAGGCTTATCGAAGAGAGACCGGTCACAGCCGTAAAACTCAGGCCGAAGGACCTTTAAGTCGATAGTCTCCGAGATAGGGCTTCAATCTTCGAACAAAGGAGCCATATAATTTAGGGAGAGGTGAATATAGGTGCCTTAGAGCTTGAAAAGCCATAGTCGTCAGTGAAACGGATCCGGATAAGGACTAGGGTTCAGAAGGGGTTGAGAGCGTTTTGGGGTTGAATGTAGAGAATGAGTAGGGTTTGGGGGGGTCTTTGGTTTAATTATGGAAGGGTTATTGTGGACCGTTGATCTGAGTGATCAAGGGTCACGATTTAAGAGAAAGAATGGGGCGGGTTAATTTGGACGAGTCTAGGACGGGTAAAATTTAAAATCGGGTAGTGTAATTGGAGTTGAATTGGGGGCTGAAGTTGGGTTTTAATTTAAATAAAAGAGGATTTGATTTAAATAGACATTTTCCACAATTTGAATTTCATAAAATAGTAAATGATACTGTAAAAATCAAACTAAAATACTGGGTTAATAAATAATGTATAAGTATTAATTTAAAAATGTTAGGAATGATTTTGTAGTTAAAATACTTATTAAATCGAGAAATAGGCTAAAATTACAATTTCATGCAATTTTAGTTTAGAAATACCTAATGAACTTGTAAAATAATGTCAAAATTATGTAAATTATATTTATATGTAAGTGAGAGGATAATATACATTACTCACAAAAATAACAAGTTTTTGGAACTAAATATTGGACTTTATAGTGCAAAATAAGTCATAAATTGATTTTTAAAAAAATGTAGAAAAATGCCAAAGGGAAATTGGGTATCAACAGCTGCCCTTTTTTTACCCGAGGAGGATGAAAAAGTAAAGACAAGATGACCAATTTTGATCGAAGAAGGCGACTGTAAGAGAATTTTGACCGTGCTCCGGCTTCTGAGCTGCCTCCATATCCCTGGTATTACAGGAATCTGGCCATATGTAGTTCGAGAACCATTGGCGAAATATGCCGATGGATGTCCGGAAAAGACTGATGCAACGGGGTTTGAGATTTGACAGGGGTTTTGAGGTCGGACGGGCTGCGAAAAACTGGAGCGGGATCGCTCCTACTGAGATGGCCATGAGCCAGCCGGTGTACCTGCAAATGAACGATGTGCGTATATATTTCATAATTTAAACGTGATGCAACTTCCCATTGGACAATGAACGATATCTTCGGACAATAGGATGACGTCCTCATACTTGGACGTCGTGGGCTATGAAGAGCATAAAAGTAAAGATTTGCAGGTCATGAAATGGTGTTCTCAGGCTATGCATATGGTGCCTCCGAACTATGATGACTTTGAATAAGTTGGCGATATTACAGCCCATGAGAAGGTGGCAATATTTCAGCCGAATGAATGCGAGGGTGGCGATGTTTCAGCCTAAGCGTGACTTTAAAATGCAGCGTGGTAATATTTCAGCCAAATGAGGCAGGGTGGCGATTTTTAAGCCAAATGCAAAATAAAGGAGGTGGAGCTTAACCTCAGAAGGCAAAGAATAGCCTTATGCAATGCAGGATAGATACAGAGCTTAGTCTCGAAAGGCAGCGAATAGCCTTATGCAGGATGGAGGTAGAGCTTAACCTCGGAAGGAAGAGAATAGCCTTGTGCAATGCAGGATGGAGACAGAGCTTAGTATCGAAAGGCAGAGAATACCCTTATACAGGATAGAGGTAGAGCTTAACCTCGAAAGGCAGAGAATAGCCTTATGCAATGCAAGATGGAGGTAGAGCTTAACCTCGGAAGGCAGAGAATAGCCTTATGCAATGCAAGATGGATACAGAGCTTAGTCTCGAAAGGCAAAGAATAGCCTTATGCTTGACGGAGGTAGAACTTAACCTCGGAAGGCAGAGAATAGCGTTATGTAATGCAATATGGAGACATATATTAGTCTCGAAAGGCAGAGAATAGCCTTATGCAAGATGGAGGTAGAGCTTAACCTCAGAAGGCAGAGAATAGCCTTATGTGGGATGGAGGTTGAGCTTAACCTTGGAAGACGGAGAATAGCCTTATGCAATGCAACATGGAGACAAAGCTTAGTCTCGAAAGGCAGAGAATAGCCTTATGGAGGATGAAGGTAAAGCTTAACCTCAGAAGGCAGAGAATAGCCTTATGCAATGCAAGATGGAGACAGAGCTTAGTCTCGAAAGGGAGAGAATAGCCTTATGTAGGATGGAGGTAGAGCTTAACCTTGAAAAGCAGAAAATAGCCTTATGCAATGCAAGATGGAGACAGAGCTAAGTCTCGAAAGGCAGAGAATAGCCTTGTACAATGCGAAAACATAAAAGAGAAGCTAGTAGTGATTTGCTTAGCTGGTAGATGATTGCGATATCCTGACTGTTGGGGAAATGTTGGATGTATGTGGTAAGATTTTGCGAAATAAGTAGTTGTTTCGCGAGTTTCGGTCTTATAAAGCACACGCGTCGCCCATTTGTATCCTGAATTCCTCCATCCAAAGAAAAATCATGAGTTCTGTAAAGAGGGAGGTTAGTTTGTATCCCTAGCGTTGCTGAATGATATTGATCTGAATTATTTCATGCAAAAGATTTGGCAAACATGATGCAAATGTATATGTAAGTAAAGAAAAGAATAATTTTTGTTTTATGATGAACCAACAACTGCAACGTGGTTCAAGACACAACAACCTTGCTTGCTTCGAAATTTTAAGAGTCCTCCTAAAAATTCTGCCCCTGTTTACTGGGATGGCGCTGTTGACGATGGTACTGAATGGCTGAAAGTGGAATCCTCAGAATTTTGAGGGCCTTCTTCAAAATTCTGCCCCAGTTTATTGGGTCGATGCTGATGCGAATGCTTGGTAAATTTACTTCGGAATTTTGAGGGTCCTCCTCAAAATTCTGCCCCAGTTACAAATGGGGGGGTGAGGGGAAATGGTATTTTATAAAAATGTGACCGAACCCGTAGGGTTGCCTACGTATCCTCTCTTAAACGGGAATCAAGTCAGGAATAGTTCAAATTACATCACGAAAGAAAAAACGTGTGATCAAATATAGTATCTCTTCACTGCGTCTGAGTTGATAAGCTTCGGCCAGACTTCTCCGTCCATTTTCACAAAAATGAGGGCTCCTCCAGTCAGAACCCGGTGAACCATATACGGACCCTGCCAGTTGGGAGAGAATTTCCCTTTGTCCTCTTGATATGGAAATATCTTCTTCAACACCAGCTGCCCTACTGTAAACTTTCTTGTTCGAACTCTCTTGTTGAAGGCTCTGGACATTCTATTCGGATATAATTGACTGTGAAAGATAGCGTTCATTCTCTTTTCATCGGTGAGGGCTTACTGCTCGTAGCGACTTTTGATCAATTCTGCATCATCTATTTCAGCTTCTTTTATGATCCTTAAGGATGGGATTTCTACCTCTGCGGGAATGACCGCCTCTGTTCAATAATTTTTCTTAGTATCTTCTTGATATTTGGATGCTTCCACAGCTCCGTTCATCTGAGGTCTGTAAGTCGTAGAGTTCTTATGTCTGATTTTGAATGTTTCACACATTGCTTTCATTAGGTCGTTGTTGAGGTTAGAGCCATTTTCGGTGAGGATTGACTCTAGAAACCCTAACCGACAAACCATACGATCTCGGAGGAAATCTGCGACTACCTTCTTCTTAACTCCATTGTATGACGCTGCTTCAACCCATTTGGTAAAGTAATCGATTGCCACTAGGATGAACCTGTGCCCATTTGACGTGGCTGGCTCAATTGGTCCAATGATGTCCATTCCCCAAGTGGAGAACGTCCATGGCGAGCTTGTTGTTGTAAGCATTTAGAGGAACCTTTATCATATTTGCATGTATTTGACATCGGTGGAATTTTCAGACGTACTAAACGCAATCCGTCTCCATAATCATCCAAAAATAACTTGCTCGAAGTATTTTCTTCGCCAAAACGAAACCATTCATATGTGGTCCACAAGTCCCGGCATGTATTTCCTCCAATAGTCTGATTGCTTCTTTTGCAACGACACACCATAATAATCCCATCAGGAGTCCTCCTATACAGGATTCCTCCACTGTGAAAGAAATTATTGGATATTCTCCGAAGTGTTTATTTCTGAGTAGCATTGGCAAGCTCTGGGTACTCTCCTGTGGTCAAATATTCCTTGATATCATAGAACCAAGGTTTCCCGTCGGCTTCTTCCCCGACGTGAGCGCAATAAGCTGGCTGGTCGTGAATCTTGACCGGGATGGGATCAATGAAGTTTGTATCTGGATACCGGATCATGGATGATAAAGTGGTTCAAGTATCGGTGAACTCGTTCTGTGTTCTGGGAACATGCTGGAACTCTGTCTTTCTAAAGCTTTTCCTTAACTCCTGCATATGGTGTAGATAGGGGAGTATCTTGGAATTCTTGGTTGCCCATTCTTCTCGAACCGGATGTATGAGTAGGTCCGAATCTCCGATCACTAGCAGTTCCTGAATATTCATGTCAATGGCCAGCCTAATCCCTAAGATGCAGGGTTCGTACTCGGCCATGTTGTTGGTGCAGGGGAATCTGAGTTTGACAGACACCGGGTAACGCTGACTCGTTTCTGATACCAAAACCGCTCCTATACCCACTCCTTTGAATTTTTCGGATCCATCGAAAAACATCCTCCAGCCATCATAGGATTCTGCAATGTCTTCTCCTATGAAGGCTATTTCTTTATCGGGGAAATACGTCTTTAGGGGTTCGTATTCTCCTCCTATAAGATTCTAGGTGAGATGATCTGCCAAGGCTTGTCCTTTGACCGCCTTCTGGGTAACATAAATGATGTCAAACTCACTTAACAGTATCTTCCACTTGGCGAGCTTTCCTATAGGCATGGGCTTCTGAAAGATGTACTTCAATGGATCCATCCTGGATATGAGATGAGTGGTGAAAACGTAGAAATAGTGCCTCAATTTCTGAGCTACCCAGATTAAAGCACAACAAGTGTGCTCTAATAAGGAATACCGAGCCTCGTAAGGGGTAAACTTGTTGCTGAGGTAGTACATGGCATGCTCCTTCCTTCCTATTTCATCATGTCGCCCCAAAACACAACCAAATTCCCCATCCAATACTTCAAGATAAAGTAACAGAGGTCTGCCTGGCTCGGGCGGAACCAAGACTGGCAGCGTTGACAAGTATTCCTTGATTCTGTCGAAAGCCTTTTGAAAATCATCAGTCAACTTCGTGGCGACATCTTTCTTTAGCATTTTGAGTATGGGTTCACAAATGACAGTGGACTGAGCTATGAATCGGTTGATATAGTTGAGCCTCCCTAGAAAACTCATTACCTCTTTCTTATTCTTCGGCGGTGGCAAATCTTGAATGGCTTTGATCTTTGACAGGTCCAACTCTATACCTCGGCGACTCAAGATAAAACCCAATAGTTTTTTGGCTGGGACCCCGAACGCACACTTGGTGGGGTTCAATTTCAAGTTGTATCTCCTCAGCCTGTTGAAGAATATTCTCAAATCTTCCATGTGAACTGCAGCTTTTCTTGATTTAATGATGACGTCGTCCACATATACCTCGATCTCCTTATGTATCATATCATGAACGATTGTGGTCATGGCTCTCATGTAGGTAGCACCAGCATTCTTCAAAGCGAAAGGCATCATTTGGTAACATTACATTCCCCACGGCGTGATGAATGTCGTTTTCTCTACATCCTCTTCATCCATCCATATCTGATGGTACCCAGTGAAACAATCGATGAACAACTGTAGCTCATATTTGGCGCAGTTATCAATCAATATGTGTCTATTGGCAAAGGAAAGTCCTCTTTGGGACTGGCCCGGTTGATATTCCGGTAGTCGACACAGACTCTAACCTTCCCGTCCTTTTTTGATACCGGTACAATATTGGCTAACCATGTTGGATACTCCACTACTCTGAGAACCTTGGCTTTGACTTGCTTGGTGACTTCTTCTTTGATTTTCAAACTCATGTCTGGCTTGAATTTTCTGATTTTCTGCTTGATTGGTTGGCATGTCGGATATGTCCAACTTGTGAGCCACAATGGACGTGATGAGGCCGGTCATACAATCATACGACCAGGCGAATATATACTCTTTCAAAATTCTGTGTATTCTTCCTTTTCTGACGGTGACAAGTGCACACTGATTCGTGTTTCCTTGATATTTTCTGCATCTCCCAGATTAATGACCTCAGTTTCTTTTCAGTTGGACTTAGGCCTGTTCTCAAAATTTTTGACATGTTTAATAACCTCTTCTAGTATTTCATCCTCTTCTGAATCTATATCTGTTTGTCGCATTGTATCGTTGCAAGTTACAGTCGTTGGTTCATCATCAAGATATGTAATAGTAATGATGTGTAAAATAAAGTAAATGGTAGAGAAAATAAATGAGAGCGAAATATAAGGATAAACTTGGAAACTACTTTTGATTAAATTCGTAATTGTCTGAAACATCGGAGCTCTTTTCAAAAGTAAAAACAATGCTGAAAAGTCAAAATCAACTAAAAGTAAACTGCGATGCATATGTATCGTTTAGCCTTGCTGCCTCGAGGCTCTATGGGCAGTGGTGGTCCTAATTGACCAGTTGGTGAGGTGTTCTCCCGGTTCATAGCTTGAATGGAAGGGCCTTCCTCCCTTTCCTCCTCGAAGGTACAAAGCAATCCATATCATCCTCCAGAAACAAGTTTTTCATGGCTGCTAGCGTCTCATCTTCCTCTAATATGACATCAGCGGGCTGAAAGGTCTGCTCTAACTAGGGTAGAGGGTGCACCAGTGGGTAGTAGGGACCGTGCCACGGTGGCGACCAGTGCTGGAACTCTTCCCAAGTGTATTCATAACCCATACCAAAATTGGTTCCATGATTCTTCAACTGGATGGGCTTGGTGATACCCTGGAGATTCTTGCCAAGCCCCTTTCTGGGCTCGTATCCGCTCCAATTCAAAATGGTCTTGAATTTTCTATCCCACCACTTATCCTTGTCTATGGCATTGACCCGCTCGATGTGATGGTATGTTTCTCCACATATTTTCCTTCTTCCTCATATCATTCGGATAGCCTCGCGACTGTATATAGGGTTACTACTGTCGCCATGAATGAATACTTCTTGATGATTCCACACAAATTTCACAACTTGATGCAATGTTGATGCCACAGCCCTAGCGGCGTGGATCCAGGGTCGTCCTAGCAACAAGTTGTAGGATGCTGGTACGTCAATGACTTGGAACTCAATGTCAAACTAAGTGGGTCCCATCTGCAAGCATAAGCTAATTTCCCCAATGGTGGACCTCTAAGATCCATCAAAAGCTTTGACACTGATAGCCCCGTCCTTGATCTCGTGCAATCCCTTGCCCAATGTCCTGAGAGTGACCAACGGACAGATGTTGAGGCTGGATCCCCCGTCGACTAGAATCCTGGTGATAAAGTGATCCTCGCATTGCAGAGTGATGTGCAATGCTTTGTTGTGACCAAGCCCTTCTGGTGGTAATTCATCTTCGTGGAAGGTTATCATATGGCTTTCCAGTACCTGTCCCACCATGTTCGCCATTTCGCCTCCTGGGAACATAAGCTTCACTTAGTATTTTCATCAAGGAATTTTTGTGTGCATCAGAGCTTTGTAGGAGGGCCAGAATAGAAATCTGCGTCGGTTTCTTTTCAGTTGCTCAATGACTGAGTACTCTTTGGCCTGTACCTTTCTCCAGATGTTATCGGGCCCAATTACAATAGCTCGCCCATAAACTTGCTTGCTAGACTCACCCAAATGTTCCGGGGTGTACACCTTGCATGTCCTAGTCATGCCTTGTGCGGCAGTTGTTTCTCCAGCATGTGTCTTTCCTTTTCTTCTAGCCTCCGCAGTGTAATTCCAAGGTATAGCGCTTATTTGGAATGGGGTTATGTCTGTCATGGAGCTGGAATAGGTCCCTTGGGTCCCTTGGGAGGCGACACAGCAACTTCAAACGGTGTATGTGGTTTTGGAACTCCGAACTCAACCTCAATCGGTTTTGGTGTCTTTGCGGAAGGTATTTCAAATTCGAGTGGCATGGAAACACTTACCACGTCGCCCTTAGAGGGCTGAATCTAGACGACAATGGGATTGAGAGTAACCGTTGGCTTTTTAGGATCATCTCCTTCGGCTATCAATCCGATTGACCCTTTGGGTCCCAATCCTCTTCGATCTCAATCATGTGGATACCTCCACCCTTGTGGTCAAGAAGGGGGTTGTTGCAGACATTAGGAGCGGGCTCCTTTGCAATAATAATCTTGTTCTCAATTAGATTCTGAGTCTTGTCTTTTAACGAGCGGCACTCGTCAAAGGTATGGCCCTTCATCCTGGAATGGTATGCACAAGTCTTGTTTGGGTTGATCCACTGGGAAGGTTTTTCTAGAGTTACATTTGGGATAGGGGTAACGTAACCTTCTGCTTTGATTTTCTCATATAATTGGTCAATCGGCTCGACTATGGCGGTGTATTGTCTGGGAGGTTTGCGGTCGAAGCTTGGTCGAGGTCGAGGGAAATGTTGGCGAGTAGGTGATGATGGGTAGTGAGAAGGTTGGGAGTTATATGCTTGGCAAACAGGTACAGGTTAGGAATACATGAGTGAGGCGGGTTGATATGTGGGTGGTGGAGGTGATTGGTAAGCAGGGGGTGGAATTTGGTAAGTGGGTGGTGGTGCTTGGTAATTTGGGGTGGGCTGATATGTGAGTGGAGCTGAGGGATAGGTTTGGTACTTCATGGGAGAGTTGTTTCTTTGCGCAGCCATTACGAAATCTACATCCTTCTTCTTTGTTGAGCCACCAAACTATAGAGCCTTGTTGGTGGCTTACAATGCCTCTAGGTTAGTGACCATACCGTTCTTGATGCCTTCTTTGATCCTTTATCCCAATTTGATGATATCGGAGAACTTTAGACCCTCAATTAACATAAATCTTTCATAGTACTGTGGGTCTTGAGCGCGGACAATGAGTCTATTCATTTGTTCTTGCTCCAAGGCCGGTCAAACCTTAGCAGCTTCCGACCTCCAACGAGTAGCATACTCGTGAAAGGTCTCCGTAGGCTTCTTCTTATGATTTTGAATATATAACATATCTGGTACGTTCTCAGTGTTGAACCTTAATCGATCCATAAAATCAGATGCCATGCTTACCCAACTAGTCCGTTTCTTTGCATCCTGGCTTATATACCAGGATAAAGCATCACCCTTCAAACTCCTCATAAATAGCTTCATACGAATCTTTTCGTCCCTGCCAACTCATACTAGCTTGTCACAACACATCCTCAGGTGAACCTTGGGATCCCCGTTACCGTCAAATAGTTCAAACTTGGGAGGTTTGTACCCCTCCAGGAGCTCAACATCTGGTTGAACATAGTGATCTTCATAATTCAATCCTTCAACACCCTTGTTACCCTCGAAACCCTGAACTCGATTAGTCAACTTCTTAATCTTAGTGTCCAAATTCTTAATGAGGGAACTTTTATCGTCCGACACGGCTACATCGGTGACTGGCTGACCGTAGTATGGTACATTATCTACAAAGACAGGAGCATTCTGGTTATATGTGGTGTTTTGAGGCTCTGGCATAAGCAGCGGAGCATTGTTGCCTGTGTTGCGGACTTGGGTCTGAGCAGGCTGGGTTGATGGAGGTGGTGGTGATGTTTTGGCATCAGCGGCAGAAAGAGTAATTGACAGATTTTCCAAGTTCCGGACTTGTTCCAACTCTTCTCGAAACCTCAGCAAGGTTTGCTCAAGATGAGCAGCAGTTCCTTTGGTGATTGAAGCATCTCCGACATCCATTCTAGCATTGGTATATTCCATTTTGTTATTGTTCCTGTTTCTGGGAGGACTTGGAGGAGGAGGTGGTGGAGGACCCTTTGATCTTGTGGAGTATGCTGACGGTGCTAGAATGCACGAACTAACCTTTGGGAAGGGGGGTAAAAATAAAAAATAAGGCGGCGCATGCCCCTCCTTATACCTGTCTGGTTCCATAGATTCCTTTTCCAAGATGAGTTTCGAATGCCACACATGTTGAGCCCGACACCTGTGTGGGCTATCATCATCTTGGAAGTCAACCCTGTAGTGACTCATCTTTTCTACCCTTGGTATAATCTGCTTTCTTCCTGCTTGCCTCATGACTCGGAGAGGGACATAAGTGTAGGTTCATATTAAGCCGATGAGTACAACGAATGGCACATCCCTAGACCGAATGATAAAATCCCCAATTGGAAACCACTCGTACATCCATTGTACCTTCTCTTCTTTCATATTCTCTAATAGTTGTACCCATCTACTGGCGTCTTCCAGGTGAGCGAACATATCCGGCATAAAGTGCATTCGCTTTGGATGATGGAAAGCGAGATGGTCACCCAGTATCGGCTTATGATCTCCTGTCTATAATCTCCCTTCTGAAGATGTTCAATGAGACAAAGTTGTAGTAGCAAATTGCACCCTTCAAAGTGTGGTGCCCCTTGTTGACATTTCTCTAAGGCTCGGTACAATTCGGCGAGGATGTCTGCCCGTCGATACCCTCCATTATGCCTTTGGTTACCACGGCTAGTCTTGTATGGATTCTAGACTTCTTCATCGGAAAGACTATCATGCCAAGGAAACAGAACATGAATACAAAGGCTCTCCTATGTATGTGCCCCAAATAGGTGAGGGCGAACACGTCCATTCGAGTGCGGTAGGATTTTCTATGTCTGAACCTTTCATTCATGAAGTCGAAGGATATGTAGAAGTCCTTCATACTGGTCAGACTAGGATTCTTCATGATCCCCATCATTTTGCAGGAACCCTCTACCTTTGCGGTTCTCTGGCATAAGCAGACCCGGGCTATCCCAGGGAATTCCGGCTAGACCCCCAATTTCTTCCAACAGCGAAGTCAATTCAACACCCCCAAAGCGGATGATAGACCGTTCACTATTCCAAATAGAGTAGCAGCTTCCACAATCTTGTTATATGGTCTAAATTCCAGGAGTGAAGAGAGATCCCTAAGTGCTTACGGACAAGAACCTGATCACTACCATGCAGATCCGCCCACCAGCTTAGTAACCTTGAGTGAATATTTGATACCATACCGAATCTAGGGACCTCGTGCCTCATTTCCGCAAACAAAGTGTTAGGCCCTACCCTACCGGACTCGACTATTTAAATCGACAATTCGCAGTAAAGTACTTAAGTTCTCCAAATATATGCACATAACGTGAAGGCATCCATTTGGGTTTCGAGGAAACCCGATGGACTTTTGGTTTAGGTTATCGTAATGAGTCATTATGCGAACGACATAACTGACTCGGCTAAGTTTGACCATGATGCATGAACAGTATAACGAAATAAGGTTTCTATTTTGAAGTGCTAGACAAGGTACCCTTGAGCATACAACTCAAGAGGAAAAGGCACAGAACCGTCGACTACACCGTTGATCGACTGGTTTTACCGCAAATATGCATTTGCCAAATTTAGGGTTTATAATATTGGAAGAGTGCAACCACTCATTATAAGTGTTGTTATAGGATTTGTTTGGCACAAGTGGAAAATGATGTCGAAGGATGCAATACATGTATTTTCACGTTTATAAAATAATGATTACAATAGATGTTCGGAACTTAAGACTGAATTGAGATGAAGTAAAACCAGTAAAGCAGTAAAGAAGTTAAAGAAAAAGAAAAACACGAAGAATCAAGTTATTTATTATGAAGAAATGATTAAAGCAGTAAATAAACGTAGTAAAGAAAGCAATAAAGTCACAAAGCACGTAATGGTAAAAGCCTTAAAGAAATCCCCAGCAGAGCCGCCATGCTGTCGACGCCCCCTTTTTCGACTAAAAGAAGCAAAATCGAGTTTACGACATTATGGGAAAAACAACTCATATTCCCGTTTGGGAATCGCGTAATGGAATTTGAAGAGTCGCCACCTAATGATTATAGTGCACTAGGACACTTTAAGAAGAAGAGAGTATTTTGAAGGAAAACCAGAGTTCGGGTAAGGGCTTGAGATTATATCGAGGGGAAGGTGTTAGACACCCCTCAAGATCCACTAATGTGGTTCCCGGCCGTATTAATTGTGACTTTATAGGAGATGAAGCAAGTAAACAAATAAGGTTCACATATAAAGTATTCAAATAACTTGAGAATTTTGAAAATAGGAAAGACATAATTTAAATAAAAGCAGAAGGGAGAATTAATTTGAAAAAAAAGCATTACTTTAGGAAGACGTTTAAGTAAAGCAAGAAAAAGAGAAAGAGGTCGTAGGTTTGACTATAATGTGGATCATTCGATACAATATCCCGCACATTAACCAAAAGAGGTGTTACTTTGTGATATTATCGCATCGTCATCATCTCCATATTCTACACTTCCCACCCCGTTAAGGTACATAAACGCGTTTGGTCTCGTTTACTTATTGCATGCTAGTACATCCCAACCTATTAGTTCTGGGGTATTAGGACTTCTAATATTAAGATAGGGTGAGAAAGATAGGACATATATGGAGTTTTCAACGATAAAAATACTAAGAGTCAATAAAAAAAATAGCATATAAAGGTATACAAATCAGACATTCAAAGTTTCATATAAAACCCCGTAAATCATATAGCAATTAGTCTAGCATGACTTCAAATACTGATTTGGTCTTAATATTAAAGCTGATCGAATAGATTAGTTAAACATATAAAGTTGGATAACAAGTCTGCTTTGAGCGCCTCGGGTCCGATTATTAAAGCTTGAAATGATTTAACCAGTAATTTTTGAGAAAAAACATTAGTTTCTGACATAGGTCTGTAAAGAGGGATTTAGAGTCTGCAGAAAGTTCAAAAATGGTTTTACAAACTAGCCGGACTTCTTAAAGAAAGATTTCAAAAGATCCTTGAGGCGTAAACTTAGACAGGCAAAGTTTATTCTTAAAACTGTAGGTTTGGCATTTTAAAAAGACTCTATAGGTTCGAAATGACATAAAAAGGGCAGACTTGGCCCGATTTACAAATAGACAGATTTAGGGCAAATTGTATTAACAAATTGAAACACATCAGGCGAGTTTGAACCTTGTAGGCATGCTATCTACATACTGACTTTGTTATTTTTTTAGTACGTTTAAGGAACCTACTGTTTGCCTAGCGTTTTTATGCCATTCTTATAGGCATGGTTTCTACGTGTGATGCAATATTGAAAACCTATGGGCATGATTTCTAAGTGAGAACCAATGTTGAAAACCTAATAGGCAAGATTTCTACTTGAGATAAAATATTGAAAGCCTTATAGGCATGATTTCTATATGAGATGCAATATTGAAAGCCTTATATGGATGATTTCTATATGAGATACAATATTGAAAACCTATGGGCATGTTTTCTAAGTGAGAAGCAATGTTGAAAACCATATAAGCATGATTTGTATATGAGATGCAATATTTAAAGTCTTATTGGCATGGTTTCTATATGAGATACAATATTGAAAACCTATGGGCATGTTTTCTACCCATGCAATGATGACCCCTCCCATACCTTTCCCCATATCCCCAAGTTCTTTTTATAAAGCTGGTTTACTTAAATGAAAGGAAAATACTAAGGAAATAATTACATCAATGCTAAACAAACTCGAGGAAGCCCAAAGAAACCTTAATATCCAACATATGGATTTAACCAAATCCAGGCTCCAAATTCCAAGGCTTTCTCTTAGACTGTTTCAAAGTTCTAAGGTCTCTCAGGGGAAACCCAGACAATGCATACACCCTAAATGATTAGAGTAGTGCAAAGTGTGGAATTACGAGCCCTCAGGCATCCAAGTTCAGAGAAGACTCGAGGGTCCCTAAGCATGGCTTACCAGAGGGGGGTAGGACTTAAAGAACTAGGAATAAGTGTAAAAGTGAGGGATTAGAGGAAGAACAATGCAAAGGGTGGTCATACCTAGACATGAATGGGGCTGGCACACCCTTGACCCTTTACATGACTTAACAAATAAGACCAGACTTGAAATAAGTCAGACTTAGACCGGTATGGTGATTAGGACACCAACATACCTGAGTCAAAGCTCAACACAAAATGGGGGTTTAAGGGAGTGGGATTACTTTGAGTATTGGTTGGGACCAACCTGGTTCTAAACTAGGAATAGAAATGGAGTGCCATCCTAGTCTAAAACACAACTCATACACAAACAGGGGTTAAAGGAGTAGGGGTCACATAAGAACATTTGCAACAATCAGAATTAAACTAGAGGGATTTGGGAAAGGTAT
Source organism: Nicotiana benthamiana (assembly GCA_034376525.1). Taxonomy (NCBI): domain Eukaryota; kingdom Viridiplantae; phylum Streptophyta; class Magnoliopsida; order Solanales; family Solanaceae; genus Nicotiana; species Nicotiana benthamiana. The sequence goes on along the minus strand of CM067333.1, from coordinate 44,795,828 downwards.
GTACAGGAATGTAATCATACACATATATAGCATCAAAAGCACGAGGATATGGGGTAGTAATGTGCATGCTGAAATTTAACTACATACTGAACATAAACAGACATGGAGGAAGGGGTAAGTAAACATGTAGTTGGAGCTAATATGTAAATTAGAGACCTACCCCAGTTGTAAAACTCAAACAGTAGAGCAAATATGGCAGGTGAGACCTTATAGTTTAGCCTTGGCTTTCAACCGGCTAAACTCAAGCAGTAGAACAAGGAACATAGCAGAACAGAGAAGAGTTTTTATGTGAGTGAAACTTAGGATTGTTCGTGTGTTGAAGTGAAAAGAGGTGGGGGATTTTATTGCTTGAAAGTAAGCAGCCAATAAGGCAAGAAAATAATTTAACATCAATCATAATCAATTAGGGAAAGGGTTTCCTCTAATTAAGGAACCGGACTTGAGGTAAATAAACCCAAGTTTATTTTTGGAAGGAAAATCAAGAATGAGTCATAAAATACAGGGTAAATACGTATAAAATTTTTGAGATTCACACGGCTTAACAAATAAGGTAAGTCAATCACATAGAAAATCAAGGGATGTGAGATACAAAGTGATACTAAACTTAGTCAAAGAGTAGGTCCAAATTAAAGAATCAAATAAATTTGTAAGAAATCAATTTCCCAAATTTAGGTTCATTCAGAAAAGGGGAAAAATATGACTATATAAAGAGGTGCACAGATTCAAACATGCAAGACTGGAATTAGTAGAACAAATCATGTAGTCAAAGAGCAGAAGCACACAAGTAAGAAATCAGAAGCAGTTAGGGTTTAAACATGTGGCAGGCGATTACATAGAGAGAAACGGAAAAACCCCTAAAACCTAGGGTTTTCATCACATATCGAGTGTAAAGAAGAAGCCTAGATGAAGATAAACTTAGGAATAACAACATAAGGAAGAACAAAGAACACAGTAATACATTTCACTTGGAAACCCTAGAAATAACACAGTAAATAAAATACATAGGAGCCATAGTAGAAAACACTCAGAAACCACAGTAAAAATTAGAAGAAATCACGACAGAGTAAATAAAGAAAAGAAATCAAAGAAACCCTAAATCTTATGAAGACGAACAGTTTGAAAACAAAGTCAACACATAAATGTGAGAAATACTTTGAAACTTTAGAAAATAACTAGGATCAATAGTAGATTGTAGATATAAACACAGAGAAAACCTTGAAAATTAGGGTTTCAGAGAAAGAACCATAGAGACGAGAAAGCCTGAAATAGACTGATTCTGAGTCGACGATGGACTCACAGCATCAAGGCTTGCCAGAGAGACACTGGTCACGGAAGTAAAACTCAGGTCGAAGGACCTCTGAGTCAATAGTCTCCAAGATAGGGCTTCAATCTTTGAACAAATGAACCATATAAGGTAGGGAGATGTGAATACAAGTGCCTTAGAGCTTGAAAAGCCATAGTCGCTGGTGAAAAGGAGTCGGAGAAGGGCTAAGGTTCATAAGGGGTTGAGAGCATTTTGGGGGGTGAGGGGATACAAGGGCGGCTGAATGTAGAGGATGAGTAGGGTTTGGGGGGTCTTTGGTTTAATTATGGAAGGGTTATTGTGGACCGTTGATCTGAGTGATGAACGGTCACGATTTAAGAGAGTGAATGGGGCGGGTTAATTTTGACGGATCTGGGTCTAGTACAATTTAAAATCGGGCATTGTAATTGGGGTTGAATTGGGGGCTGAAATTGGATTATAATTGAAATAAAAAGGGGCTACGATTCAAATAGTCATTTTTCCCAATTTGAATTATATAAAATAGTAAATGATATTGTAAAAATCAAATTAAAATACTAGTTTAATAAACAATGTATAAGTATTAATTTATAAATGTTAGAAATAATTTTGTAGTTAAAATACTTATTAAATCGCGAAATATACCAAAATTGTAATTTCATGCAATTTTAGTTTTTAAATACCTAATGAACTTCTAAAATTATGTTAAAATTATGTAAATTATATTTTTATATAAGTGAGAGGATAAAATACATTATTCACAAAAATAACAAGTTTTTGGGCATAAATAGTGGATTTTATAGTGCAAAATAAGTCATAAATTGATTTTAAAAATCTTTAAATAATGTAGAAAAATGCCAAAATCTTTGTGGATGCTTATATATGCATCTACATGCTATTTTGGAAATATTTTGAGTATAGAAAAATATGAGAAAAAATTGGGTATCAACACTCCCCTCATCGATATCACAGTTGTATTTATTTCTCCTTGACTAATTTCCTTTCTTTCCACACAAGTCTTGACACTTCATGGGGATGCGTTTGATACTTCCCCGGCAGAGCTGAGCCGATGCAAGGTCGATCTTAAAAATCTCATAGATGAGAGAAATGCTCTCAAACTTCTTAGTGGGCAAAAAGAAGAGGAGATCAAGGACATTCGCATCGAATGTGCCACAACTCATAAAGAGCAGACCGGCCTGATTGAGTAGGTAATGAAAATTATTAGAAGCGAGGTGTATTAATTCGGGAAGGATGGCTAATACTTTGATCATGTAGGTTCAACAGAAGGCCAAAAAGATCGAACAACTTCGTGAGGAGGCCAACATGATGAGGACGAAGACTTTGGGGTGGAAACAGAACATGGACCGCCTTGCCTTAGAAAATGTTACTGATCGAGTCCAACTTTCATCGGCCAAATGTCAACTCCAATGCATGAAGTAGGAAAGCTCAGCCCGAGCAAAGGAAATTGGGGAGCTCGAGGCGCGGTTGGCCACTGAACTTGAAAAGGCCACATCTGAGGCAGACACTGACATGAAGGCAATCATGGCCGTCTACCAAGCTGATCCTGAAGCTGCTCGAGCTCGAGTAAAAGAAGTTGTTGATATTGCTCAAACTCGATCATACTGGTTGCTGAGCATGCCAAGTACCAGTGTCGAAGCGTGACTCTTGATGAGATTAATGCTCGTGGCTTTAACCTTGATGTCGATATCGAGAACACGAAAGTACTCGAGGCCAAAGCCAAAGCATTTCTCTCCTCCGACGATGATGATTCCGGGAGCATAAAAGGATCTGAGAGAGGAAGGAATTCCAATGGCGAAGGTGTAGCTCCTGAGGAAAAATATGAACTTAGAATTTTTCCTTTTGTTGAAATTTTTTGTGTAGGATCCTGACTGGTCCATGTAAATACATTCATATATATAAAATATCTCTTTTCTCTTTGATTTGTATTTATTTCAAATTTAGCCTTGTACAAATTCGATTTCGACCATGTCTTGAAAATTTTCATAATTATGAGACTTGGAGAATTTGATCGAAGTCGGACTAGTGTAGTTTTTATAATCGAGCAAATAATTGTCCGAAATCGAAGTAGGATGACCCTTAGGTTTTAGTTGAGTGAGGGTGACTCCTCGAACTCAAAAATAAAACGGCCCTTAGGCTCGTCAATTAGGTCGATGACCTTAAAAGAATGGCTCATTTTCCCTTTTCGGCTATAAGAGTAAATGATATAAAAATTTGTATTGCCTTAGCATAAAATTGTTTCATGAGTTTGAACAATCTAGTATCCCTTTAGGGTATCGAAACCCTTTTTAACTTTGCCGAGTGTAGCATTTTTAATCAATTTTGTGAATATATCAGAAGGTATGTTTTTATTACAAAATTCGGGATGCCTCCGAACCATGTTAGTTTGGCCATAACCCTTAACTTAGGGTTTGCCTCTTGGCCTTATTTCCCAATTAAACTTCAAACTTGTTCGACGTGTCAGTCCCGAGTGGGTTGGCCCTGGCCGATAGAATGAGGACTACCTTCTTAAGGTCTTATGGTCTCAAGATTTTAATAATTGATTACATTGAATTTTTGGATGGTAGTCCCCGAGTACGGGGTGAATTATTTGAACTATCGGCCCTTAAGCATGTTTCCACAATAAATCAAAAGTATGAAATTGTGAAGTAAAAATTTCTTTAAGGCAAGACGTATTTGGGAAGGAAAAATGCTTCTCTTAGTATATTATTCATGCGTACAAGTTTTCCTTTAGGGCTTGAGTGATGTAAATGGGAACAGTTCGTATGACCATTTGGCCCTTAGAAAGTTTTACCTATCGAGACCTTGTTGACACGAATTGTTTTTTCTTGAAAACATAACATCCGAGGATGATGCCCCACGGTATTCGAGGTTGTTTCTGAAGAATCCTTGGATACAGTTGAATTGTTCTAAGTTAGCACAAATAGTGGTTGCCTCGTTAGAAACCTTGCCGAAAAAACTACGTGGGATAAAAAGTAGTGCAACACGTGCTTTTAGACCTAAGAACATTGTGTTTGGAAAGAATTTGATGCCTTCGATCGAACATCTACAACAACTTAGCATAAAATACAAATAAAAAAGGAGAAGATCATACCTTAGCAATAATATCATTTGAAGAGTGATATTTTCCAATCATTTGGCAATTGTTCGCCATTCATCATGCCATGTTTGTAAGATCCCTTTCCGATGATACCGAGAACCTGATTTGGTCCTTCCTAATTTAGGTCGAGTTTTCCTTTGTTTGGGTCTCGAGTATTGAGGGTGACTTTCTTAGAACGACGTCCCCAATTTGAAAGTGGCAAAGATTGGCTCTTCGGTAGTAGTGCCTTTCGATGCACAACTTTTATGCGGCCATTCAAATGAGGGCGGTTTCTCATTTTTCATGTAGAAATTTGCGTCTTGTATTGATAGACTTGTGATTTGACTCTTTTGTTGTGTATCAAAATCTGATGCTAGGTTCCCCGACCTCGACCGGGATCAAAGCTTAGGTTCCATATACTATGGAAAACGATGTTGTCACCATACTAGATTTTGACATTGTTCGATGCGCCAAAAGGACTTCAAGCAAAATTTCTCTCCATTTTCTCGTAGCATCATTCAATCTTTTATTTAGATTCTGAATGATGGTCTTAGTTGTCGATTCGGTCTGTCCGTTCCCACTAGGATGATACGGCATCGACATGAACCTTTTTATTTTGTGATCTTGTTATTTTGCTGCTGATGAATTGTTTTCCATTGTCACATACTATCTTATTGGGTATCCCGAATCGGCATATGATGTGATCCCATATGAAGAATATAACTTCTTTTTCTATGACTTTCTTGAAAACTTGTGCTTCAACCCATTTATAGAAATAGACAGTCATAAAAAAAATAAATTTAACATTACCTGGGGCCGATGTCAGAGGTCCAACAATATCCATTCCCCATTTTATTAACCGCGATGGGGATAGGACTGAATAAGGTTGCTCTTCAGCTAATGGATCATAGGTGCATATCTTTAACATTTCTCACATTTTCAAATGAGCTCCTTAGCATCTTTTCTCATATAGGCCAAATAGTATCGAACTCTGATGACTTTGTAAATTAGTGATCTACAACCGGAATGGTTCCCACAAGCACCCTCGTGAATTTCTCGTAGGACGTAGTCGGTGTCTCCCAGACCCAAAAATATTGCCAAAGGTCTGTTGCATATCCTTCTGTATAATGTTCCATCTTCGGCCAATATGAATCATGCAACCATTGTTCGCAGAGTCCTCAATTTCTTAGGGTCCTATGGAAGCTTCCCGTATTAGATACTCGATATATTTACTCCTCTAATCCCATGTTAGGATTGTGGAGTTTATTTCGGTGTGGCCTTCTTCGATTACTGACTTTGAAAGTCGTATGATAGTCCCCAAACAAATTTTGTAATCTTTGACTGATGACCTCAAATTTGCAAGGGCATCAGCCTCACTGTTCTGCTCTCGAGGTACATGTTGTATAGTCCATTCTTTAAACCGGTGTACGGTTACCTACAGTTTATCCATGTACGTAGTCATTCGATCTTCTCGAACCTCGAAGGGCCCGTTGACTTGGTTAACCAAAAGTAGGGAGTTGAATTTGGCCTTGATGACCTATGTTCCTAAGCTTTTAGCTAGCTTAAGACCTGCAATCATGGCCGCATACTCGGGGTCATTATTAGTCAACTTAGGAGTTTGATAGTGTGTCTAAGTATTGCATGTGGGTAGCTTTAAAATGATTCCTAGCCTGGACCCCTTCACATTCGAATCGTCATCTGTGAAAAGGGTCCACACCACTGAAGATGTACCCGTTTTTAACAAATGTTCCTTTTCAACCGCAAGTACGAGGGTTGGCGTGAAGTCGGCCATGACGTCGGCTAAGATTTGAGACTTGATGGTCGTTCGACGTTGATACTCTATATATTTAGCAAATCGACCTGAGAGTTCATGCTTGTGCAGAACATTAGGAAGAGGATAATTAGTCACCACACAAATTGGGTGGCACTAAAAGTATGGCTTTAATTTCCTAAAGGCGCTTATTAGAGAAAGCGCTAATTTTTCTAAGTGTGAGTACTGGGTCTCGGTTTCACCTAAAGTTCGACTAACAGTAAATAGGAAACTGCGTACATTACTCTTTTCGAACTAGGACATCGCTTACCGCAACTTCCGAGACTATTAAATATAAAAAGAGTTGCTCGTCCTCTTTTGGAGTATGAAGCAATGGTTGTAGATAAAAAAATTTCCTATATAGTTTCAATATGCAAAATAACTTCAAGGTGGAACATATATGCATATGTAAGCATATCCAAGTATTTTATTAGTTTTCCATAATTTTTAAATATTTTAAATCAAGTTATTTTCCTTTTTTATCCATAAAAAATCAATAATTATTTCCACAACTATTATTTTGGTAACTCATTTATTGGATTTTTTATTTATGCTAAAATACAGGTAAGGTAATTTTTGCATATTTACAAATTTATTTAGTATTTTAAGCTAAATTGCACTAATTTCAATATTAGCCTTTTTAAGATTTAATTATATTTTATATTCATAAAATTAATTTCTATATTTTTAAATTGTCAATTATATATTATAAGTCATTTTAGAGCTTTTAATTTGTTTGTAGAAATCAATTTACTATCTTTTATAATTTAAAAAGAAAAAATTGGATATCTAAATGATAACCAATTACACTTAAATTTTAGCCAAAATCTAACCCAATTTTTCGGCCTAATTCCCATTCAAACCCGATCCCTAGCCCAATTTAAATGACACAACCCGGATTCCACACCTAACGTTTTTAATCCTAGCTGTTGATCATTTAGATCAACGGCCACCATCCTCCATTTCTCTCAATTCTCTTTAAAACCCTCATGAACCCTAGCCGCCCTTCAATCCCTCTTCTCTCAATTGTCTCTGAGACCCTCATGCCCTTGTCACCGCCATCTAATCCCACCTTAACCCCTGCCTAATCCATGGCCTCTCATGGCCATTGGAGGTGTGTATCAGCCTCTTATGGCTCCTATGTGTTTGTTTCTATAGTTTTATGGCCAGGCCTTGAAGGGATCTAGTCCAGTCTTTGCTCGACTTCTATTCATGGCCTTTCTCCCGCCATCCATGACCTTTCTCCGTTATTCTTGGCCTGTCAAGGCAGATCCTTGACTTTCCTATTTAGATCGGTAACTTTCAAGGTCTTTCTCACCTTTTCTGGGTTTTCCGAAACCCTAATCTTTAAGATCTTTCAATATTTTTCCAGATCTACCTCAGATCTGTACTTACTATAAACTTCTTTAGTGTTTTCGTGAAGGTCTCTCGATTTTCTTTCAAAACAACTCTTCATTTTCCAACTATTAGGGTTTTCCTTTAAGTTTTTTAAAAAGATCTTGCCTCTGATTTTAATGTTGTTTGTGATTTTGTCATGTTTAAAATGACTTTCTCATGTCGTTCTTTCAAAACCCTAGTTTTTTTGTCGCATCCAAGTTCTAGAAGTGCTTGTTTAAATGTGTACTTGTTCTTTGTTTCTAACTCTCTTTTCCCAGCTTGACTTGTTTGATTTTGAATTCTATCCATCTCTTAAGTTCGACTACTCTTGAAGCCCTAATTTCTTAAAAAGGTTTTTTCTCACTTATTATTACTGTGAGACCTTAACTTGTTTTTGATTTCTCTTACCTAACACTATGTTCTTCTTCACTGTTGATTCTACGTGACTACTAGACCTACTTGACTATTGAGCTTCGAATATTTTTCGTACTACTGAATCCTAGCTTATTTCTGCCACTACTGTATGTTTGTGTTATCTCTTTTGCCTATGCGTTTGGCCTCACATGTCTGATGCTTCTAATAATTCTATTTATATCTGAAGTTTCTTCCTTGATTGATCTTGATCATGTGATTGATTTCAAAAGCTTTTCTTTTGTGAGACCTGACTTCACTCGCATGTTTAAAATTATTTGATTCCATTCGCTTTACTATGATGTTTTACCTTGCTGAATTCTTTCCCAAAATAAGCCATTTTGTACTTAGACTTGATTATTTACGCCATGCTTCTACTACCCCTTGTATGGCAATAACCAATCTGTATCAAGTCGATTTTTTTCCTTAATTAATCACTGATAATATCCGTTAAGTAGTGATTCCCTAATTTAAGGGAATTAATTGTGTTAATTGTTTCATACTTGTGATTGTTTCCATGTTTGTGTTAAGACTTTACTTATTAACTTACTTTTCACTCGTTTTCAGAAGCTATAAATACCCTGCACCCTTTTTCTTTCAAACACATGAACAATTGAGTTCAAAACACGCACTTACAATCAATACTTTCTCACTTTTCTCTACTACTTCTGCTACTGCTTTGTCTAGCTGGCTGAAAGCAAAAGCTAGACTGTGGAATGTTTGCCTACTATTCCTTTCTGCACTTTTATTCTCTACTGGTATGTCCTAGTTAATTTTCAAGCATCAATAACAACATGTTTCTTTAATTGTTCCAACTTATCTCATGCTTGTCTACTTTTGCTTATTTTGCTACAATCAAGTTACATTACTAGCATGTTGAAATATATTCCCTTGAAATTGGTCTAGCTATATTACAAGCATATGTTTTTACGATCTTAATCTAATTATAGTAGACAACCGACTTTCTTAATAAAGAGAAGTTGGGGACATCGCAAGTTTGTTTCCTCCCACTCGGTCTTCCTTTTCTATTTTCTTCCAATAGTTCGACCTATCGAGAAAAGTTTTTGGCCTACAAATGTGGTTTTGATCCTTCCGGTGATGCCAGTCCCTTTTAAATTAATGCTCTCCTATGTATATGAATCCCATATCCCACATCCTCTCTATATTTTTATGTTCTATGGCAAGTATGTGGGCATGTCACCATTATCTATTCTGTGCATGACCAAACCTTACCCTTTTCGGGGTCATATGCTTCGTAAAATGTATTCCCAAAACCCTTGACCCCTTTGTGTAACTGCTAATTCTATGTGGTTTGAGTTTTACTACTACCGTTTTCAAATAATCCTTACCACTTACTATTTTCAACCTAGTTTTAAATAAATCTCTGTACTTTCACTATATTCCTAGAACCTAGGTTCCGCCCCTCTTGTGTGAGCCTTGCCTTGGAATCCTTGAGCTCCCTCAAAACTTAGACTCATAAGGGCTGGCCCTTCCATACTGCACTCATTTCTGTCGGGATATGCAAAGCTGAGTGTAAGCACTTCCCGATGTCCTTTGACACTCTTAGGGAACTTTGACAAACCCATGTCTGAGAAAGGCTTTGAAACAAATGGCATTTGAGGTGGTTTATCCCATAACTCAGAGAGGAAGTCAAAATCAGCTTCCTATGGTTGTAACTTTTTTTTCACTTTCTAATGTAATTCAGTCATTTTTGGTCTGTAATAATTTGTAACAAATACTGGGATTGGGTAGTGAAAGGGGATGAGGGTGATTATGCATGCTTTACCTATTAGAAGGGTAGATACCATGCTTATAGGATCTCTTTAACAAATTTTGTATGTTTTACTTCCACACTTAGGCATCATGCCTATAGGATCTAAATGGCTACAATCATGCATCATGCTTAAAAGGTTAAAATCAGCTTTGAAATTAGATGCCATGTCTATAAGATTAAAATAAGTATTTTATTGAAATCATGCCTATAGAAACTTTGATGTGATGAAATAAATCCTACCTGCTTCATTTCCTATAGGACAAAAATCAACTTTTAATACTTAAATACCATGTCTGTAGGAATTAAAATCAGTTACAATAGAAAGCATGCCTATAGGATCTAAAACCAGCTTAGTTAAAAAATCAGTTTGACTCGTATTGTTCAGAATCAGCTAAACCAATTTACCCCCTTTAATAATACAGTTTAGAAAGCATGCCTATAGGATCCAAACCATCTATTTAAGATTAAACACTGCTCTGATGTATTCTTAATCAGTTATAGATATCATGCTCATAGGACATCACTAATACACATTTAGGCAAGCTTTAGGTAATAATGATAAAACTGAATCTGCCTTTGTTTAATTAGCAACTATTACAAACAGCAGGCATGCCTGATTTGGAATTCTTATCTGAGTTATGTAATAAATTGGTCTGCTTCAAAAATTAAAATCTCCCTGCATTAGTACTTTAAAATCCTACCCTAAATGTGTTTAAGTCATGTTATTATGTACTTTATTTGAGGAGGTATATGTGAGCCTCATAGCTACTTATATGTTTTCCTATAAATGCAGGCCTACGTGTTTTTGTATGCCGCCTAGTCTTTTTACATTTAAACCCAAGAGTTAACCTAAAACCCTCGCTCTTATAGGAATAATAGTCCTAAATTCCTCCGGGATAGATAGGAACGGGATGGGTAATAGCATGCAATAGAGGATGAGACCAATTCGCGCTTTAATACCTTAATGGGGTAGGAAGTGTAGATATGGATATGATGTCCAGTGTGCTCATACCATGTGTATCTGAGGAGTGTCATACCGGGTATCATATTGATGTAATCCATATTATTAAAAAACCTAGGACCCCATCCCTCTTTTATATTCTCAAGTATTTGTAGAACTTTAACTCTTTTTTTTTCAAAGTTCGCCTTTTAGTAACTATTTTGAAACTCTTATGTGTTTAAACTTAAATCCCCTACTATTTAGGCCTATACTTGTATATTTTCTAATTGTACAAAATTTACAAAGCTGTCTGGCCGGGAACCACACTAGTGGATCCTGAGGGGTGCCTAACACCTTCCCCTTAGAATAATTTCAAGCCCTTACCCTATCTCTGGTTATCAAAAAAAGTTAGAAATGAACCCAATAGGTGTCCCAATGAACCTTAAATCATTAGGTGGCGACTCTGCAAATGCAAACCAGTTCCTAAAAGGAATGAGTTGTCCCATACCCAAAATGTCATTAACCCGATTTTTCGAAGCAAAGAGAGAAAAAGGCGGTGCGACAATGGTAGGTTTGAAAGATGCCGCTTTAACTCTTCCAGCGCCTGTTGGAATTTCGGGGTCCAAGAAAAACTTTTCTTCTTTTTGAGCAATGAGAAGAACATGTGACTTCGATCGTAAGACCTTAAGATAAACCGAACCAAGGCAGCTATCTTCCCTGTTAAACTTTGTACGGCCTCAACGTCGTCCATGACTGTGATGTCTTCTATTTCCTTGATTTTATCGGGGTTGATCTTAATCCCCCGATTTGATACCATAATGCCAAAGAACTTGCCCGAACCGACTTCGAATGCATATTTCTTAGGATTGAGCTTCATGTTGTATTTTCTCAATATGTTAAAAGTTTCCTGCAAATGTGTTAAATGGTCCTCTGCGCGCAGGGACTTAAGTAGCATGTCGTCAATATATACCTCCATCTATTTACCTATTTTTTCTTCAAACATTCGATTCACCGGGCGTTGGTAAGTAGCACCAGTATTTTTTAGCCCAAACGACATTACATTATAACAATAGGTGCCATACTTAATGATGCATGAAGTCTTTTCCTTATCCTCCGGATTCATTTGAATTTGATTAAACCGAGAGTAAGCATCGAGAAAACTATGGATCTCATGGATGGCCGTGGTATCGATCATGCGATGAATATTCGGTAGAGGAAAAGAGTCTTTGGGACATGCTTTGTTTAAATTTTTATAATATACGCACATTCTAAGTTTATTCCCCTTTTTAGGGACTACAATAACGTTTGCTAACCATTTGGGATATTTGACTTCCCGAACGAATCCTATTTTGAGAAGTTTGGTTACCTCGTCCTTGATGAATGCACGTTTTACCTCGAACTAGGGCCATCTCTTTTGTTTTATGGGTCTGAACTTTGGGTCTATTCTCAATCGATATGTTGTGATCTCTGGTGGCTTTCCTTTCATATCCAGGTAATACTAAGAAACACAATCCATGTTATTTAAAAGGAATTGAACGAGTTCTTTCCTAAGCCCGAGAGTTAACCCGGTGCCCAGGTATACCTTTCTATAAAAAAGATGCTTGATCAGTATGAGTTTTTCTAGCTCCTCGGTTGTTGATTTTGTTGAATCGAATCATCGGGATTTATGAAGGTTTGAGGTATCATATAATCTTTATCCTCGAAGATCTCCTTCTCCTCCTATAGGGTCGAGGTCGGTGTCTGTGGTTGCTATTTCACTTCTTGTTTTCCCTTTGACTTTGATCCCTTTGTTGACGAAAGCACCGATACTGGTACTATTTCGTTAATTGCAAACATCTCTTTGGCGGTGGGCTTTTCTCCGTACACCATTTGTTTCCTTTAAGACTTGATTAAGCGTTGATGGTACTACCCTCACATTATGATTCCAATGACTTCTGAGCAGCGCGCTGTATCTTATGTCACCTTCGATTACATGGAACTTTATTTCCTGGATAGTCTCGGCCACATTTATTAGCAAAATGATTTTACTTTTGGTGGTTTTGTTGGAAACACGTTCTCAAGGCTTTATACTAAAACGTGTGTTCTTATGTGTAGGTTTTGATAATGACAAACAAGCGCAAATTGATATATGCGAAGTTCAAGTACAAGCGCACAATTGGTGGATAACGAGATTCAAGCACAAGACAAAGTTTTATAGTTTAAATGAGTCTTTCTTAATCGTGATCTTGATCCGACAACTTGACTCATGACATGGCTTCTCTCGTAAAATTATTTTTACAAAATCATGCATATTTAATTTAATGCTAAATGATTTTAAATCATGCATATTTACTTCAGTCAAAATGATTTTTAAACATGCCTCTAAAAACTGGACTAAGATAATCGATTATGTACTTATGATAATCGATTATGTTAAGCCAAGACTGCATGACAATCGATTGTGAACTAATGACAATCGATTGTGTTAAGGCAGTGAGCATCAGGTTTTTCAAACCTGCATGACAATCGATTATGAACCTTATGACAATCGATTGTGATGAGGCAGTGTACATCAAAGTTTTTCAAAACTCAGAATAATCGATTGTGAAGCTAATGACAATCGATTGTGAAGAGACAGTGTCCATCAGATTTTTAAAAGTCACAAAATAATCGATTGTGAACATATGACAATCGATTGTGTTGAGGCAGTGTCTTCCGGACTTTTTCAAAATTATTAAATAATCGATTGTGAGTATATAACAATCGATTGTCACGAGGCAGTGTCTAAAATGATTTTCAAAGTCTGATAAATAATCGATTGTTAACATTGCACAATCGATTGTGAACCTGACCGTTGTCGTAAAGTTTTCAAATACCGTCAGGTAATCGATTGTTGATTTTGTACAATCGATTGTTGAAATTAAAATCTGGAAAAGATTTTTAGAACGTTGCTGAATAATCGATTGTTGAGTTTGTACAATCGATTGTTGATATTAAAATCTGAAATGATTTTTTGAACGTTACCAATAATCGATTATTGATCTTGGACAATCGATTGTTAAGCGTAAAATCTGGGATTGATTTCTAGAACGATTGGCAAACAATCGATTGTGACTTCTTGACAATCGATTGTCACACAGTAAAATCAGCAACTCTTAATTGGCAATTAGGCAACGGTAATGCCAAGTTTTTCAACTATAAATACAGCTTCATTTCAGTGTTTTAAACACAACAACACACAACAACTGATCATTCTATTGCTATAAGCTTGCATACTATTGTTTATCATTTTATATTCATTTCATAAAGCTTTTGAGAGCCAAAGTCTTGTCCATAGTTGTTGTGATCTTGAGCTTACTTCTTTTACTCATATCTACTCATTAAGGAGTGTTTTGTTTGAGTGTTTAGTGTTTTGTACACTTGTAAGAGAATTGTGATTCTCTTTTTGTAAGGAACTTGTGTTTCCTTGTTGAAGTCTTGGAGTGTTGTATCTCCGAGCAAAGGTGTTAAGGCTTGTGTCCTTAAGTTGTAAAGGTTGGTTAGGCACCCGTAAGCTTAACAGTGAAGTCTTGGAGTGTTGTATCTCCGAGCAAAGGTGTTAAGGCTTGTGTCCTTAAGCTATAAAGGTTTGTTGAGCACCCGTAAGCTTGACAAGTTAGTGGAAAAATCTCGAGAGAGTCTCTCGGGGACTGGACTAGCCACGTGTTGTGGTGAACCAGAATACATCGGTGCGTACTTTATTATTTATCGCACTTATTTACTTCCTGCAATTTTTTAATTCCGCAAAGTTTACGCTAATTTTTATTATAACGCTATTCACCCCCCCTCTAGCGTTAAGCGTATTATCTAACAGGTTTCACTTGCCAAGTTGAAGTCTTTGAGTACCTGAGCTGCAAGCATGACTTGATCCTGGAGGCCGAGTTGCTCTACGAGCCTCGATCGAATAATGTTTGCCAAACTACCTGGATCAACCAACACACATTTAACTTGAATTTTATTCATATGGATAGATATTACCAGTACGTTGTTGTGAGGTTGTTCGATCCCTTCTGTATCCTCATCGTTGAAAGACAAGGTATCTTCTGGTAAGTAGTCGCTGGTACATTTCTCCCTTGTGATTGTCACCTTGGTGCGTTTAAATATCGGGCCTTGAGAAATATCGATCCCACCAACAATCATATGAATCACATATTGTGGTTCCTCCTGTTCGTTTTTCCTATTTACATCCATGTATCTGAAGTGATTTTTTGCTCGGTCACTCGGGAACTCTCGAAGGTGACCCTCGTTGAATAAACAAGCTACCTCTTCCCTTAACCGTCTGCATTCTTCGGTTTTGTGACCATGGGTTCCATGGTATTTGCATATTTGATTAGAGTTCCTTTGAGATAGATCGGTCTGTTTGGGTCTGGGCCACCTAGTATCCTTGATTCGTCCAATGATCGATAAAATACCCGATGCATCGATGCTAAAGTTGTATTTTGATAATCGAGGTGCTTTTTTAGGCTCGACATGTTTTTTGAAGACACTCTTACTCATGATCCCTCGGGAGCTTTGTCCTCGATCACTCCTTCAATCATTTCAAATGGGATTAGGCATCGGTCTGTTGTTCCTATGATCTGTATTTTATGGTTGGTACCGATCTCTGTTTGACCTGGGGCTCTCTGTCGATGTCCCTTTGAATTCTTCCATCAGATTTATTTGGTTAAACAAAATCAGAAGGGGCTTTTAACTAATCATCCTCGACCCTAATCATTGACTGGTATCGATTATGTACATCAGCCGAAGTCACAGCTGGATATTCTATTAAATTCTACTTTAGTTGTCGTGATGCTATTGAACTTCGCTCATTGAAACTTTGAGTGAAGGCTTGGACATCCCAATCATGGTGACTGGGTGTAGGTTCATGCGTTCCATCTGGAACCGAGATACGACCTCCCTTAGCATTTCATTGCCCTTTTGTCTCACTTTGAAGTGGTCCAACTTCCTAGTGGCGACATTTATTGCTACAGCATGTTCCTTTACGAATGAATCAGCAAGCATGATGAAGGAATCGATGAAATTGGGCGGAAAATTGTGGTACCATATCATTTACCCTTTCGATAAAGTTTCTCCAAACTTTCAACATAATAGATTCTATTTCATCATCTTCTAAGTCATTTCTTTTTATTAAGCATGTACAAGAAATGACATGCTCATTAGGATTAGTGGTATTATTGTATTTGAAAATTTCTGCCATGCGAAACTTCATTGGAATAGGCTCCGCAGCCGCAATTGGAAGGAAAGGCTTCTGTACAAACTTCTTCGAATCTAAACCTTTTAGAATTGGTGGGGCCCCTAGTATTTGTTCAACCCGTGAATTGTATGTTTCTACCTTTTTGTCATTACCCTCAATTTTCTTTTCTACCTATTTTAGTGAGCTCCTCAAGCATCTTCATGATGGCGGGTTCATGATGGCGGGGTCAGTTTTGGATCCATTATCATTCGATTTCTCCGGTACAGGTTCGGCCCTATGAATAACTTCCTGTGATGTATCGAGACCAATTTTTATTGATGCTAGATTCTGATTTTGGAGTTGCACTATCGCAATTTGCTGAGTCTGCAACATTTCAAATATCATTCGAAGGGTAATCCTGCCTTCTTCACTGGTCTATGCGTTTTGATCGGCTGCCCGAGTGTCTCTATGGACGTGTTTTTCAGGGTTAGTGCCTAGATTTTTATTTTTTGCAATACAAGAATTGACATCGACAGGGTCTACGGCCAATGGTCCATCGGGGTTGACTGAAGGTACTCCGTTTCTCGAGCGACTATGTTCTTGTTTTCTCCATGAAATCCAAGGTCGTTGTTTGTGTGAGTGGGCGCTACTTGAGAGTTTGTCATGTTGATTCCTGAAATCAAACATACTTATGAGAACAAGCGTAAAGCATTGTGTGTTATGAGGATTAATACCAGGAAAAAACTATTATCCTTAGCCCCACGGTGCGCGCCAGACTCTTTACCCTAAAAATTGGATAACAAATAAAATTATAATGTGGTTTTAAGGACATTAATGTTACCTACCAATTGATAAACGTAGAAATTAGCAACAAAGATTAACAATGAGATAAAGCAAAACAGTCATGAAACGTGATTTAACTCTCGAGCTTAAGTGTCCTCGAACTGATCGGTGCCGAAAATAGTTAAGAAGCAAACTAACTTATGAACAAGAATATAAGATAGAAAGTATTTTATTGTTTGATATGCATGAATGTGAGATGGTTACAAGATTATTAGGGCCCTCTTTATATAGTAGAGGACTCCTATTTATGGTACAATTCTAATTACGGAAGTAAATCCAATGATTAACCAATTAACCGCCCTTTATTCGACTTGTTCCGAGATTTACGCCATGATCTTCGGCCAGTCACTGATATCTCGCCTTTCTGTTATTGTACTTTGCTCAATGTCTGTCTCATGTGATCTCGATCGCTATTTGTCTCGATCTTCGATAGGTGCCTCGGTCCTCGTATCCGGTGCCTTATCCTCGTACCTCGGTCTGATCCATTGTGAGGCCGACCTTCGATGTAATTCCTTATCCTCAATCAAATAATAAATTCGGATAGGCCCGATTTGAATAGTACATAAATAATATTTTGAAATAAAATCAATCCATCAAAACGATAAATAGAGAAAATTAAAAGAGCCAAAAGTATATTATCCAAATACCTTCTAATGATGAAAAAAACAGCTTTTAATAGTGGAAGCACGCTCTCCAACTGTCCCACCCCCTTCTCACCTGCAAATGCAATTCAAAGGAGTGAAACTTGCAAATGGCACTAAAATAATAATGTGCGCTTTTATTTGGTCTAAAGCCAAAGAGCACAACAAAGTAAGATGCCGATTTGGAGATCTAAAACGTGGCGAAAGCAGGACATGCATGTTTGCCATGTGTAAGTGCAAAATCGTGCCACCCTGTTTGGAGTTTTTATTGTATTCTTAAAAACTATACAGCCCTAGTAATAGTGATTGCCCTTCCGTTTACAAGGCCTATCCTATACTTTTAGGACAAATATATTATGGAGTATCTGTCCACAAATCATGGCCTAACTACTGTCTTCCATACTATTCGATCCATAATAAATTTCTCTTCTATTTTTTTATTTTAATTCGAAATAAGTATCTAACTAGAAATTAAGAAAAAATTTAATTTATTTTTATTCTTTTACCTTTATATACATATCTTTAATAAATATCATTTAATTATATACCCAATATTTTATAAGAATAATTTAATCATATTAAATAATTTTATATAAGATTTAGTATTTTTTTTACTCTGCGTGCTAAAAGTAAAGAGACAATTATATGAATCAGAGCGAGTAATAACTTATTTTATTAATTGGCCAATGGCCATAGTCATTCCAGATTTTCTTTCTGCAATTGGGAATTGAAGAGATATTCTGCCTTTTCTTATCAGTGCAATCAATTAGGTTCTTCTGCTTATTTGCTTTTTCCAGATGTGACCCTCCTCTTTTCATTCGTTTATCTTCTCCTTATTCAGTTCTTTAACTAGTGACGTTATAGGTTAGTAGTTGGTTATTTGGTTCCATATTTCCCTCATATAATTGGAGCTGTTTTCTTATATCCTCCTACCCTCAACTAAGAAATACTTAGATTTTCTGATTTTAACAAAATACCGATGACTTAATTTAATGTTTATATTAATTATAAGTTATAAGTAGCAAAGTTTATAAAGTATTACTCAAAATTACTACACGCTTTGTTTCAATTTAAACGACACAATTTTCTTATTAATCATAATGATAATTTAAATTTAAACTTTTTATTTTACTTACTCATAATGATAAGCTTTTATAGTCATAAAAATATCAGGGCCCCACAAAACTTTTACTTCCAATTAAGCTTTTAGGATCACATATTTCAAGAGACTTTATTTTTTTTTAAATTTCGTGTCAAGTTAAATTAAATCATTTCAATTGAAACGGATGGAGTATGTAATAGCAGGTTGAATCAGAAAGAAAAGTAAACAACAACAACAAACGTAATATGATCCCAATAAGTGGGGTCTGGGGACGACAGTTTGTATGCTACCGCTATTTAATGCAGGTAGAGAGGTTGTTTCCATGGACCCTCGGCTCAGGAAGGGCAAGAGGAAGAAAAGGAAAGCAAGAAAGGGAGAAAGGAAGATAAGAAAAAGGGAGAAATAAAGGATAACGAGTACTCCCTCTGTTCCAATTTATCTGAACATGTTTGACTAGGCACAGAGCTTAAGAAAAAATGAAGGCTTTTGGAATTTTTTGTCCTAAACAAGTTAAAAAGGGGCCCAGTATTTGTGTGATTATAAAAGCTTCTCATTGAGGATAAAATTGTAAGTTTAAGTTAAATTATTTTCAAATTTAGAAATGGGTCATTCTTTTTGGGACAGACCAAAAAAGAAATAGGTTCACATAAACTGAAAGGGAAGCAGTACCACATAATAACAACGGGGAATACAATACCTGAGGCGAACAAAATCACATAACAGAATAAAATCTAATAATATGAGGAGATATACATGCTACTACGACTATCAGTGAGCATTAAAAACTAGCCACTAACCTTCTACCTTAATCCTCGACCTCCACACCCTTCTATCAAGAGTCATGTCCTCAGTAAGCCGAAGTAGCACCATGTCCTGTCTAATCACCTCTCCCCAATACTTCTTAAGCCTACCTCGACCTCTTCTAAAACTATCCATCGCCAACCTCGCATACCTCTTGACAGGAGCATCAGTTCTTCTTCTCTTAACATGTCTGAACCATCTCAGCCTCGACTTTCGCATCTTGTCCTCTACGGAGGCTACTTTCACTCTGTCCCGGATAGCTTCATTCTTAATCCTATCTCTCATTGTACATCCACACATCTACCTTAACATTCTCATCTCTGCTACTTTCATCTTCTCCACGTGAGAGTTCTTGACTGGCCAACACTCATCCCTATAAAGCATAGCCGGTTGAACGACCACTTGATAAAACTTTCCTTTATGTCATGGCGACAAAATCTTATCACGTAAAACACCGAAAGTGAGCCTCCACTTCACCCATCCCGCTCAAATACGATGTGCGATATCTTCGTCAATCTCCCTGTCACCTTGGATAATAGATCCAAGATATTAAAAGCTCGCTCTCTTGGGGATAACTTGAGCATCAAGCTTAGCCTCTATGTTTGTATCATGGGTCTCATCACTAAATCTGCACTCCAAGTATTCTGTCTTGGTTCTACTCAGTCTGAAACCTTTATACTCTAAGGTTTGTCTCCAAACCTCCAACCCCGCATTAATTCTGCTTCGCATCTCATCAATTAACACTGTATCATTGGCATATAGAATGCACTGAGGCATCTCCCCTTGGATTTGTCGCAACAGTACATCCATCTCCAAGGAAAATAAAAATGGGCTAAGAACTGATCTCTGGTGCTATCCCATCTCCATAGGGAAATGATAAGTCACCACCCACAGTCCGCATCCGAGTCTTAGCATCATCATACATATTCTTAATCACCCTAATGTACGCTACCGAAATGTCGTTAACTTCAAAACACCTCCACATGACCTCCCTCAGGACTTTATTATACGCTTTCTCAGGGTCAATAACACCATATGTAAATCATTCTTCCTTTTCCTGCACTGCTCCATTAATCTCTTTACCAGATGAATGGATTCCGCAGTCAAATCCCCCGGCATGAATCTAAACTAATTCTCGAAAATAGGCACGTAACTCCTCATCCTGGCCTCCACCACCTTCTCCCAAACTTTCATAGTATGACTCAACACCCCTATAATTATTGCAATTTTGGATATCAGCCTTGTTCTTGTAAAGCGGAACCATCATACTACACCCCCATTCTACGGGCATTTTCTTCGTCTTAAAAATAACATTAAACAGTCTAGTGAGCCACTCCAGATCTGTCCGCCCCGAGCTCTTCCAGAATTTTACCGGATTTCGTCTGGCCCCGCCGCTCTGCCTCTGCACATCTTACGCATCGCTCCTTCCACCTCCTCCACCTTAATCCGCCTACAACGCCCAAAATCTCGCCGACTCTCGGAATGCTCCAACTCACCTAGAACAATGCTTCTATCTCCCTCCTTGTTCAATATTTTATGGAAGTATGTTTGACATCTTCTCCTAATAAGTGCCTCGTCCATTAACACTTTGCCATTCTCATTCTTGATGCAATTGACTCGGTCTAAATTGCAGGCTTTCCTCTCCCTCATCTTGACCAACCGGTACAACTTCTTGAATCAGAATGAAAAGTCTATTAGAAAATTAGATGTATCCTATTCAAGACCTGATTTTTACCTTCGTAGAAGTGTTTTGAGTTTCTCCTCCTATTTTGTGCTAGTATATAAGCATTGATGTATCAATGTGTGCATCGGGTCATGACATATTTTACTCTGCCATTATTCATTTTTTAATCACTGACTTGATTAATAATTAATATGCCTTGAATTATAATTAAAAGTACCTTGTTAAGGAAATAAAACTGACACTGCAATAGAAAATAAATGCAAATAAAACAGGGAAATGAAAAACTGCATGGATAATTTTCTTCCTGTTTAGCTCTTCTATGAATTAGAGTTGCTTCACTCTCTCTTTCTCTTTCTTTCCCAAAAAGCAGCAACTATAATTTAATTATGTAGTACTAAAGCATCTCCTTATTATTTTTTCTCGTCTTGGATTTGGAAGTTTAGATAAATGTGGTTGAACCCAATAATTGGGCTTCAACATCTTTATTATATGAATCCAAAGTAGGTCCCACCTTCCAAATACGTGGGACGTTACAAACTCACCACCTCACCATTTTACAGATCAACCCTTTACCCAAAACATGGAAAATGTAGAAAATAGAGATCATCAGTTCTTGATACATTACCCACTTGTCATGATTGGTCCACTTGAAACCAATCAAGGATATATTGCCTGCAGATTTTGGACCCACCTTTGCCTTTTTGTTTCGTACCAATTATTGTTGATATAGGCCTAGTATATATATATATATATATATATATATACGACATGAACAACACCTTAGAGCACTCAGAGAAAAAGAAACCAAGAGCAATATAATGAGGCCATCAAGAATCCTTAAAAACCTCTCCTCTAGGCTATTGAATTCCTCAGTTGTGGTACCTTTGCCAATTCAAAGCACATTCAACCAAAGACTCACCAAAAATATCAACACCCTTCAATCACTCGAAGCCCCTTATATTAATACAACTAATTGTTTATTTCATCTATTTGATGTCTCAACAGCTACCCAAGATATAACACAAAAATCCTTAAGAAATGTCAGTCTTCAAGATTCGGATCGCGAAATCGTGGAAGAGTACCTTGAAGTAAATGCTGCGTTATTGGATGCATGCAATGGTTTGTTAGATAAAGTGGACAACATTGGCAAGTATGTGGAGCTGGTCAGAATTTCCATACATTCACTTGAATGTTGTAAATTTGATCAACCTATTAATCCAATGGCGTTAGCGCGAGCTAAACAAGGTTTGAGTTCGTGTGAATCTTTCGTCAGAAAATGTAAGGGAATGATGACCAAATCAAACTCGGGATTCAAACTCGCTCAATGTATGACTAGTTCGCAAATTACTAATACAAGGAAGCAGCGGTACTTTGGATCTGAACTGGATGAGATATTAACTGGATCTTCTGTTGTCACGACGATGTTATGTGATATCCTTAGTGTGGCACTATCATTTAAATCGAAACACAAACTGAAAACTACGCAATGTGGATCAACTGCGTCGTCCTCTGCATGGCTACATCCATTGCATGATTTACAAATGAAGATAAAGGAAGAGAAAGAGAAGAACAAAGGAGACAATGTGCTTTTCTCTGAATTTCAAAGAATATTTAGATTAACTCAAAGTTTGAGCCAAAAGTTGAAACCCCAAAACCAAAATGATGTAATAATGATGGTGGCTGAATTGAAGAGAAGTTGTGAGGAAGTGGATGAAGGACTTAAATCCTTTGAAGGAAAAATAAAGGAGCTCTATAGATTCTTGATATCTATTAGAATGTCCTTGTTAGAGACACTATCGTCCGTGGCCTAATATGCTTATATAATATTAATTAGATTTATCATATTTCTTTGTAGAGTTGAAAACTCGTAGTACCTTAATCCGATTATATATCGATAACAAACTGTTGTATATAGATTTGACATATGTAGAGAAAGACCGTTGTGTCATTTAGAACTTGCATACAAAATTTGAACTAATTCGGATTTGGTTTGGTTTGATTCGGTGTTAGTTTTTGAAGTTGAATGTTCATTGATTCAACAGTCTTGAATTGAGCTATAATTTATAGAATCAATGTTGTTTGATGTGATTTAAGGTCTCGAGTAGGTTCGTCATGTGTTTTGGGACTTGATGGTATGTTTGGACGGGGTCCCGCGTGCCTCAGGTGTGAATCGGGTTGAATTCGAACTCATTGGAATCTTGAAGATTTGATGCCCGCTGAGTTCTGGTGCAATCACACCTATGAGAAAAGGGTCGCAGGTGCGGCACTGCAGAAGCGGCTCATTGGCTGCAGATGTGAAATGGGGTTGGGTGAGGTTGGTCCGCATGTGTGGAGGTTATTGCGCTGGTGCGCAACCGCAAAAAATGCAGTTTTCTTTCGTACAAGCAAAGTTGGGTCTGTTGGCTAAGGACCGTAGGTGTAGTCATGTCTGAAGAAGCGGACGCGCAGAAGCACGCAGGGGACCGCAGAAGCAGAAGCACGGATGCACGTTTTGTCTGTAGAAGCAAAATTCCCTTATCTTTAGTGGAGGCCTCATCTGCGATACATTTTCCACGAAAGCGGAATAACGGGGGCAGAAATAGGATTGAATCGAAGGTTTATTCTATTTTCCTTATTGAGTTAGAAAGTTCGATTTTGGATGATTTTTGAGGAGATTTTCAAGGATTGGATCAAGGTAAGTGTTTTTTGCTCGGTTTTTTTCATTAATCATGATTCCACCATTATTTTTATTATTTAATTATTGATTTGATTTAGCAAAATTGGGAATTATTTATCCAAAATTGATGCCTATGGCTTGTATTTATGGTAAGATTGTTTTTTTTTTTTGCTAGATGCGAATTGTTGGAGTTATATTCGGGTACAGAAGAAAGAAAAAGGTTAGAGACAATATTAATCCTTGAGATATATGCCAAAAAAGTTTGTCAATGGTTCACTTATACGAATAGGACACTGGGCCCTCTACTAGTACGTCGTGATGGAAGACAATAAAGTTTACAGTGTGGGTGCAATTGTAGTTTATTTGTAATTTTTTGTAAAAATTTTGTAGATGAAGAGCAAATTTTACTGTCAATATTTTTCTTTGACACAAGATTGTTGTTTAATTGTAGTATAAATGTAGTAATTTTGTAGATACTCTTAAAAATAATACAACTTTATACAATACTTAAACCGATGTAGAAATTTTATCTACAAGATATCTACAAACATAATACATTGAATTTTAATATCCCAATTCCTATTTCAATTGTAGCATAATTTGCATTTTCGACGTAATTGTAGAAGAATTGTCGAAGTTTTAGTCTTCCCAATCTACAATTTATCTACAATTTCTGGAAATATGTCTTCTTCTTCGACGAGTTTCAAATTGAAATTCAGTCAAAACCAAGTTTAATCTTCAACAAAACCCCTCTAAATTGCGATATAAACTCCAAAACATATTTTAAATTATTGACAACAACACCCAATCCAAAAAAATAATGATTTTTGAAACCCCAAATTTAAATTCAAAACTTTCAAGCTTTTTAATGGCTATCAATGGTGGAAAATATATGGAAAATAGATTTTTTCAACTTTGAGTTGTTGAAACTCGAAAATTTGAATTGTTTATTCTTTTTTTTCGAGAATTTGAATTGTAGTTCTAGAGAAAAATACGCAGATGAGAAATTTCCTTTTCCTTTTTAAAAATTGAATTTAATGTAGAATCAATTAACACCAAGATTCTCTCCTTAATTTTAGCCCTTTTTAAGGAAATATTCTGTCCTTTTAATGCCTAATAATCAAATGGTACAAATTTTGTAGGTAAAACGTGGACTGGGCGGCTAATTAACAATCTATATAAGGTTTCATATGTGGTATAGTTAGAAAAAAATTCCAACTTTAAAACACATGCTCAAAAATTCAAGCCCCTAACCCGTTCCTATCCCTCATACCCGGCCCAATTCGGTCCGACCCCAGTAGATGCCTTGAATCTTCGTCATGTAATTCTCTAGTTGGAATGAAATGAAAAATGAAAGTATAACTTCATGGAAAGCTTCAGTTAGTGCCATGTTTCATCATAGTTGATTGCAGTAGCTTTAACTGTCATTAAAATTATATTACAGTGATTTAGACTGATTAGGACTATTAATTAAAACTATATCTGGATTGTTTTGGACTCTGTCAGTTGGTGACTGTCTAGCTATAGCTTTCAGTATAATTAGTATTTGCTTAGTTTAGCATTTTGCTTAAAGTCAAAATCGAAATAGTGTAGGTTTATAATTGAATTTGAGCTCAGTATGTGATACGCGTTTCAATTCTGATTTTAAGTTGAGTATGCATCTTCAATAGCTTCGTATTGTACTAGTTAATACTGGTGGGTTATCAATAGTTTGCTTCCGTTGTTATACTGTCGGATATGATTGAAGTATAAATTAGCTTGTTCGTAGGCCGTTGAGCCTGAATACATTAAACAGGCGGCCTAGGTCTCCACGGTCCAGTATTAGTTTGGACCTGAGCCATGGCTTGTGGAGAACAATTCTTTTGATACGGGCCTAAGTGCAGTTTCCTTTCTGTGTTTGCTCTAATTCAATAATTAACAAGTTAGGATTTTTATTTTCTCTATCTTAGAGACACGACAATCGTAGTTTACTTTAGGATCACCCTTTAAACAATAAAACAAGATGAGCCTCGTCAGATTAGACGAACAAATTGCGGGGCCATTAATAAATGGTTATAATAAATATTTTAAAATTCGGGATGGGCTGTTTTAGTGAATTTCACGGCCCTATCCAAAGATAATAACGCGCTAGTCACTTTAGGCGCACTTTCAATAATTTACTTTCTTAAACTCGGATGCAAATTTATGTGACCCAAATCCAAATCTCAACGGAGTCGAAATGTCAATAACCATGGGTGCACTGATATGACGTGGTTCGTGATGCGTTTTCACGATATTGCAATTCTTTTAAAATAATTACAAAAGCAGTAAAGAGTAAAAATTTGCACATAGGT
This sequence comes from Nicotiana benthamiana, assembly GCA_034376525.1. Taxonomy (NCBI): domain Eukaryota; kingdom Viridiplantae; phylum Streptophyta; class Magnoliopsida; order Solanales; family Solanaceae; genus Nicotiana; species Nicotiana benthamiana. Next base: position 44,769,886 of record CM067333.1, on the reverse strand, counting down.
CCAACATGTCTAAAAATCAGATAAATAAGAAGAATATGATAGTTGAGCGATCGTGCTAGAACCACAAAACTGGGGAATGCCGAACATCTTCTCCCGGGTTAACATAATTCCTTATCCGGATTTCTGGTTCGCGAACTGTAATATTGAGTCAATCTTTTCCTCGATTCGAGATTCTACCGGTGACTTGGGACACCAAAAATCTCTTAAGTGGCACTGAATCTTAATAATAAATCCCGTTTTGATTATCGTTTAATTGGAAAAACTCCCTCACATCCTTGCGGGCGCAGAAGAAAGGAGGTGTGACAATGAGATCAATGGAGGAAATTAAAGTCCACTTTTTTAGACAAGGAATTACTCCTTTTATTTAGTTGAATATCAATGGAGGTTCACATATGTCCAAGCTTTAATAGAGAATTTTAGACACTCACATGGGTCATAGTTGGGCACTATCATGTGCCACTATGGGCTAGTGATTTTTCATGGGTTACTTTGGTAAAAATTGCATGGGACGCTTTATTTGGTCGTCCCTAGTTAATTATACCTATTTTTTAAAAAAATTTTAACTTGTACGCACTTCTTAAATAATTTCAGCCCCCTTTCTCCTCCTGCAGAACCTTTTTTTTATTGATCTTGCGTCGAAAATCTTTTTTGGATCAACTCCATAAACGATACTTTACTCTAGGAGTAGCAATTAATAACTTCAGCACATACCAAATGATACTTTTCAGCCAGGAACTTCTGCAGAAAATTGCTGCCAACAACAGCAAGAAATATCTTGGCCTAATACTGACTCAACATCAAGAACAATCATAAGCCGAATAGGGTCACCACCTTCAACATTTTTTGCCACATAGAGGTACCTGGGATTAACACAATATAAATACCAAGATAATAGTTCTCAACTGTCCAAGTATAATGATCCTCAATTACCATTATATCCTCAATAATGTCACAGTGGTTTCTTAGCGCGAGCAGACCAAGATTTTCCTAAGATTTCAATGCCATCATTCATCAGATCACAGGTCTCAAGTAGTCAACTCCTTGGTCCTTGGTCAAGTAGTCATCTTCTGTTGAATCAACATCATGTGTTATGTGCATTACATAGAGGGAGTTAAAAGTAGTCAATTTCAATACAAAAACTTCAGCTCTAGAAAATGAAGTTTCTCAATTACAGCACAAAAACTTCAGCTCAAGAGCTAAAGTGTCCCAGTTACAACACAAAAACTTCAGCTCTACAACTGGAGTTTCCTAATTTCAGCACAAAAACTTTAGCTCAAGAGCTGAAGTTTTCCAGTTACAACACAAAACTTCAGCTCTAGATCTGAACTTCAGGTCCGCCTACTAGAATGCTAAACTTTTGCGTGATTGTCATTGCTACTTCAGCCCCGTGTACTGAATTTATGTGAAAAAACGGATACGCTTGTAATTTTTTACAAAGCAGACACAAATTAAAATGTGGCACATAAAGCGCATACAGATGCAAATGCCCCAACTGGGCATAGCCCAAATAAGTCCATCAACAGAATCACTCTAGCACAAACCCATTAACATTTGGGTGGGTTGGGCATGGTAGATGGGCTTGGGTCAGTTTTGTCACCCATAGGGCCCTAAGACTAGCTCCCTTAAAAACATTTTACTCGTAAAAGACTAAAAGGTATTGCTATAAAACTGGTAGGGGTCAAAAGTAATATGGAAAGTTGTAGGGGTCAAAAGCAAAAAGGCCAGTAGATCTCCCTACTCCCAACAAACGAGTAGCCTACTGCGTGCAGGGCACACTGCTCCCTTATAAGGGTCAGAATTTATAGAGTAGTAGACTGAAGTGGGTCAGATTAGAAAAGCAAAAAAGGGGAAAAAAATGGAGAAAATGAACCAGGCTTTGGAGAAGATGAAAATGCTGGTGGGAATGGATGTCGAAGACGAAGAAGCAGCTCCTCAGCAGGAATCTTTCATGGATGATTTTAATCGCAACTGCACTCTATCTACCAAACAGGTGTGGAATTTGGGTGATTTAATTTTGTTTTTTTAATTATTTATCTTGTCTTAGTCTTAAAAATACAATCACTACCTCTTTAATTTTTGGTTGAGATGGACTTACTTATTCATATGATCTAATGTTGATTGGTAGAGTTAGTATTTATGTTTTTATTTGGTTGTATTTTTGAGCGAAAATACATATAATTTCATTCATTGCTGTGTTAAGGTGTGTTAAGGGGTGTTCACACTACCTTCCCTAGACCTCACTTAGTGGGACTTTACTGGGTTGTTGTTGTATGTTGTGTTTGATGACTTGAAGGTAGAGCTAGAATTAGCAAAACTTAGAAGAATGGAAGAAATTCTAGAAACTCTACAACAACAACAACTACCCAGTAAAGTCTTACATAGTGAGGTATGGAGAGTGTAATATGTACGCAAACCTTACCCTTGCCCGATAGGGGCAGAGATTCTGTTTATGATAGACAAATATATAGTGGCGTCGACCGGACTTGAACCGGAGACCTTCAGCGTGTTAGACTGACGTCATAACCAACTACACCACGATAACATTGCCAAAATTCTAGAAACTCTAGCAATGGCAAAAGCCTGTTGTTTTTGACTCACTTGATCTATCCTGCTGAGTTATACTACCTGCTAAAAAATATCCTGCTGGAATAATACTCCAATAACATCATTTGAAAGCACCAAGAGAAACATTCTTAGCCTTGAGCTTAGAGCTTTTTCTTTGCTAGCTTTTGCTGCAACCTAGCTTTTGTACAGGATATAGATGCCATGTTAGATATAATCGAGGAATTGCACAATCTGTAGCTCTGTTTTGTTGCACTAGCTTAGGCCTCATTTGTTTGCACTTAATGGAGGTCTTAATCTTAATTATTCAGATCTCACACATTAAGTGCATTTGTTTTTAAAGTCTGAATCTTAATTATTCATATCTTAATCATTAAGTGAGTTTTTTACGTCACAATCACTTAAATGGGTCTGAATATGTCTGTATGATTAAGATTTATAGCAGAGACTTAATTTCATTAAGATGCTATCACATATTCATTATTAACTATCGCCGCTGCCTACCATTATCAACTACACCATGCCGCCACCACCACCACTATACTCAACTACCACCACCACCACCATACTCAACCACCACCACCATAGTCAACCACCACAACCGCCACCACCACCATAGTCAACGATCACCACCACCATCATCCTCAATCATAGTCGCCACCATTATCGACCATCACCATCCACCATCTCCACCACTCCTACCACCATTATTCTCACCCAAAGTCAACACTTATCCACCTCAACTACCACAACCAACCACTCCATCACCATTAACAACCACAACCGCCACCGCCCATCATTATAACCTACCACCGCCTTCCTCAATCACAAACCACCACCCGCTATAATTAACTATCATCACCCACTACCACCATCCTAAATCATAATCACCACTACTACCAATCACTACTAGCTACTAGCATGAACAACTATCATCAACCGAAACTACCACCAACCACCGCCTCTAGTCGGCATTCACCCGTTAGCCATCACTACCAACAACTATTATATTTTAAAAATAATTTTATTGATAGAATTTTAGATTAGTTAGTATTTCATTTGTATTTTATGTTTATTACTTTTCAAATAAAGATAAATTTTATGCATTCAAATGTTAAAAATCAAACAGTCTTAGTTTTTAGTATTCAGATCTTAATACACATTTTAATATATTCAGATATGTATACAGATTCGGACGTCTTAATCTTAATACACATCTTGGTATTCAGATGTGTATTCAGATTCGACGTCTTAATCTTAAAAAAAAACAAATGAGGACTTAGTTGCTCTAGCAGTCATGCCTGCTTAGCATATTGGAAAATAGTATACTGGTAACCTTTCTAATGGACATGCAGCAGCCTGAAAAATGAAGTGCTGTTGTTAGTGGAAGAATATTACTGGAAATATCTCTATCTAGAGATATCAGGAGCAGATGTTTCTATGTTTAAGACTACTGGAAAGTTAAAGCACTTGCAACAGGGCTAAGATATATATTCTTAAAGTTGGTGAAAACACATTATTTTACCTTGCTCAATTTTTTTTTTGGTGAAAACACATGAGGTTGGAACCTAGACGTAAACTCATTTCTTCCCCGTTTATGGTTAACTTATTGTAAAAATCCTTAGATCTTGCAGATACTTGTACAGAAGAAGGTTTTCAATCTTAGACCATCACTTGAAACATAATATGCTTCTCTCTCAATTTCCTTACAAGATTCAGCAAAGCAAATATCATCTTTAATAAGACACCTTACCATATAAAAAAGGAAAAAACCTGAATCCTAGTTTAATACTTTAATTATTATGGACACTGATATTACTAAAATATACAATAATAATCTTTAGAGGCTATGGAAGTAACATGCAGTTGATACAGTAAGCATATGACAAAAAACACGTGGTTGATATGGTTAGCGGATGAAGAAAACATGCGGTGCATATAGCTGGTGATTTCTAATATGCAGCCGGGGGGAGGGAGGAGGGAGCGAGTGAGATTTGAGTGTTATTCCATGTTAACTAAGCCGAAGGCAATAATCTTTATGGAGACTAGGATGAGCTTTCATAAGTGTACATCAACATATGTGATAGTGCCACATGTGCATGAAATCACATCATTTTCTTTTGTATTGTTTTTATTATGGTGTTTTCTGGTTCTTAAAGTACTTTGAAGGATCCTGACCATCTAATACCCATTGGACATAGGTATATGTAGGAAAAATGAAGAATCTCAGTAAGGTTGGCACCAGGGACAAGAAAGAATTGACAAATAGGCTAGATAGAGGGCCTGGAAGTTCGAATCACTAGTTAAAGAGTGAGCAGACTTGTTAACTTTATGCAGACATGTGGCTGTAGTGTGTATTGACTTGTGAATATGCTTTTTTCTTTATTGGGGTTTCCGAATTTCCTCTCTCCTTTTTATCAGGATCCCTATACTATCACTAATGGGCTAAAAAGAAACTACTTCGTTTATGAGCACAACATGGAAGATGTTCAAGAAGATAAAATGTGTGGTTTTTGTGAGGTGTAACCAAGGAGAACTAGATATGGTGATGGTGGAACTTGCACTATCCTATGGGTAGATTAGATCTTGCTGAGTTCAATTTGTTTCTATTTAGAATGTGATACTTCAGTACACTTATACTGACTTTTCTTTCATAAAGTGATTGGGAACACTAACTGCACTATCATATGTGTTATGAGTGACCAACTATGCTCATTTTTTTTCTCAACAGAGGCTTTATGGTTTTGCTATATGCTTGTCAACTGGTATCGCTTGTACTCTCTTGGTGAGCTGCACTTCTCTAAATCCTTTTGTTCTTTCATTTCTATCACTAGTTCTTTTTGGTTCTTGGGATCATTACATGGAGCTGCAGATGCATAACTTGCTGGTGCAACTTCTTCTAGAGAAAAAAGAATTTCATGGTTTATACGAGAGTCGAGGCTGGTGAAATGGGTTTTTTTTCATATTGCAACTTATCTTTTTAGGTTCTTTGCTTTTCGAACTTTACATGCTTGTTGCTTTCAGCTCATTAGAGCTAAAAAACTATATTTTTGAGTAATTTTGTGCTGTTTTTGTCTTGTAATATCTAATGGGCCTTGGGGAGGATGCTTCACTTTCTTTGTTATTCTTCCCTTAAATGCATCACAATTGTTAGCATTCAGTTTTTGGTCTTTACCCTACCCCTTTGCACCTAAACATTCATAACTTATTTAACCATAATAGACCATTTAAACCTAACAATTTCCTATCCTTTTCCAATGAGATCCATGTTATTTTTCAAGATAGGAATTACTATGTGTATATATGATGATGATGTGGTGTTATGCAAAACAACAACAACAACAACAACAACCCAGTATAATCCCACTTAGTGGGGTCTGGGGAGGGTAGTATGTACGCAGACCTTACCCCTACCCTTGGGTAGAGAGGCTGTTTCCAAATAGACCCCCGACATCCTTCCCTCCAAGAACTTCCCACCTTGCTCTTGGGGAGACTCGAACTCACAACCTCTCGGTTGGAAGTGGGGGTTGCTTACCATCAGAGCAACCCCTCTTGTTATGCAAAAGATTGTAAATAATTGTGTAAATAATTGTGTCACCATGAAGTTGGAGATGATAAGGTATCTTTATGGTTTATACATTTTTAAGATGCAGGACATAAGTGACATTCATCACATAATAATCTTTCAAGAGAAACATTGTTGCGCTAAGGGGAAAGGAAATAGAGAGAACGACTGCCATGCGAGCAAACTTGATGATTAGATGGCACTTAACCCAACTTGTTAGGCAAGCCAACCAACATAAACACAACTCGAACTGAAGATTATCAAATGAATAATAAAATAAGTGTGCAAAGATTAATATAACTATCCCAAGAACTGGTAGTACAAGCAGTGTTGTCAAAGACGCGCTTAAAGCGCGCTTCAGCCCTGAAGCGAGGCTCAAAACAGTACACGTTAAGAGTTTCGCGTCACTTTGTGTGTGCTTTAGTGTAGTATCAAAGCTCTAAGGCATACTTTTCCTTACCAGTGAGTGTAATCCTGAAAATGCGACCTTAAACAATTGATATTTCACTTTATCGTGAGTTTTTTTTTCAATTTTTTTGTCCATATATTTGTTATTCATGCTTATAATGATTAGTCTTGGACTAGATGCATATTTTTACTTTTTCTCCCGTTGAGCCAACGAACCTTAAAGCTCACACTTTATTTTGGCTTTGCGCTTATAGCCCCAACGAACCTTAGAGCTTTTTTGCGCTTTTCGCCTTTGATAACACTTGGGTACAAGTCATGAACGACTAAGAATAAGATTACAACATTGGTGTGAAGAAAATACATCATCTGTTTGGAATATATATAAACAGAAATAAAAGATCTAGACTACCATGGAACAAAATGGTAGCTTGCAATGGGAATACTGATACATCTTTAATGTTAGCCTTTGCCTTCCACAACAGTTGAGCTCTCAATAGGTGCAGAAGTGCAGTAGGGGTATAGCCGCCTTCTTGTACTCAGTAACCTTAACAAAGTAATGGCGAAGTTTAGTCAAAAGATACTCACTTTATATAACATGTGCAGCTCATAAGCATATACAATAACAGAGAACGATCAAGAAACAACCAAAGGAACAATAGATATCAATAATAAGGTGCATAATCAGAGGAGGTAATAAGTATGTTTTTCTAAATAACTAAATCAAAGAATATAAAAATGCACCAAATCCACATATAAAGGGGAATGGCACCAAGTAGCTTTATCTCCAATAGTTCTACATGAATATAGATTGTCTACGCATGACAAGAACCCAATTTCACATCAATTCCAATAAGAATGCTCCTACATGAATCTAAATTATCTATGCATGACGAGGACTCAACATATACATCAACGCGACACCATTTAAGTGTCCAACAATCTACTAACAAGTCCCATGCATATGTAAAATGCATGAATGGCATATGTTGAATGCATGTAATAGAGGCATCAAGTAGCATATTTAGAAGATATGTACAGAAAGCATATAGAATGCATGATATGACGTAAAGATTCACTTAAGTAATCAGAGCTTTCACCTTTGCGCCTAACTCATCAACCAAGAGAGTAACATGGGAGGGAGACCATAAGGGGGATGGATCCGTATCCACACGTTCCACGACAGAAACATCGTGCCATAACAATAACCACACGACATAAACCTCGTGCCACAACAATAATCGTACGGCATAAACCCCGTGCCATAACAATATCAATTCACTCATAATGTCAAAATATGCTATAACCATATCAATCTGTATCAAGATCCTCATCTCCAAAGATGTATGTATGTGCTGAAGAAATAACCAATAAGGTGCATAATGACATAATAAATAAAGATGTGGATATGTGTTCATGATATGAAGTATGACTACAACTAAATCAAGTATATCAATCATCTCAAGAATAGCACATCGTGCCTACATAAGATGTCATAGTCTAAACATAATTTCTAGCATGAATAAATAGGCTCAAAGTCATACAATCAAATAATGCATAAGTCAAGAAGAACATAGCAAAAAGAAGCCTAAAACCTACCACAAACATGATATATCTTTGGTGCTCACATATACGCTCGTCACTTCGCGTATATATCACCTACACACATATCATGTAGCACACAAGTCCATTTTCGAAAATATTCCCTCAAGTCGAGGTTAAACAAGATACTTACCTCATCTCAGGCTAACTTTGTTCTTCAAAATCTGCCTTTCAAGCTCCAAATCCATCAAACAAGTCTAATCTAGCCCATACAATTCTTAACTGGGTCAAACAAAGCTATATAAACTAACTTCAAACAATAAATCTTCAATTGTTAATCAAATCTCAAAAGTTAACTAAAAAGTCAACTCGGGTCCATGCGATCAAAATTCGAGTCCAAGGTCGGATCCTGCTGACTCATAACTTCAGGAGTCCAAATATGTGATTAGTTTCCAAATTCGAGTCTAAATCAATGTTCAGAACCTCAAAATATTTTTTCCTTAAGTTTGAGACAAAGCCCTAATCTCTCTTGTTCAATCCCATATTTTGATATCAAGTCTAGTGATTGATTCATGTACAGACTATATATGTAGGTTAGAATTGCTTACCCCAAGCTTGTTGATGAAGATCTTAGTTAAAACCTCTCAAAGCTGAGCTCTAAAAGTTGGAAATGAAATAAAATTCACGAAATTCAACCTTAAATAGTTTCTCAAAAATGCTGTCAAAAAAGCCCCTAGGACCCTTTGGGATCCGCAAAACTCGCGTGCTGGCATGTCTACTGCATGTCAACCACATACAAAAATCCGCACTGCCACGTTCAAGTAAAATAGTCATAACTCATTGTGAAAATGTTGGAATAACAAGAACCACTAGAAACAAGACTCAAAGGGCTAAAATCTCATCAAAACTCCATCCTAAAATTCGTTATATATTGGGAGATATGCTTTTTTAAGTTAGGCTAGCGGCAAAAAAGCCCTGTTTCAACAACTCAAATCTTCCGAAACTTGTTCCAAACACGCCGAAACTCACCCGAGACTCTCGGGTCCCCATCCAAACATCCCTGTAAGTCCAAATGCCCAATATGGACTTGTTCAAAGGCTCACAATACCAAACAGAATGTAATAACACAAAAGTCAAACTTGAGTCAAACAGATGAACTCATAAGTTCTTCAAATTACCTACCTTCGACTAATGGTGTTGAATCCTTCTCGAGATACCCAAAACCCAATCCGAATATTCAATATGTCTTGAATAGATAAAAGACGAGTAAGATGATATATAGAATGGATACTTGAAGCTCGAAAATTTTTCGCAAGATTTGATACGGGCCAATATACCTTGGATTGCATTTCCCCTTCTTCCTTTCATATTCAAATGCAATTTCTCTATGCCGCACATCCTCATAAGACTTCTGGCGACTTTGAATTGTTTTCAGTCACTTTTGCTTGATGAACTAAGTTTAGACCAAGTAACCATGCTTCGCCAACTTCAAGCTGTCAGATCAGAAATCTATACATTTGTCTATACAGCGCCTCGAATGAGGCCATTCTGATGCTAGAATGATAGCTATTGTTATATGCAAACTTAACAAGGAGCAAGTGACCATCCCAATACGCTTTAAAATCTAAGGCGTATGCTCTCAACATATTATCGAGCCTCTGAATAGTGTGCTCTGCATGGCCATCTGTTTAAGGGTGAAAGGTTTTGCTGAGATTAATCTGTGTACCCAAAATTCTCTGAAACGATATCCAACAGTTTGATGTGAACTGATCATCTTTGTCAGAGATGATAGAAGTAGGAGCGCCATGCAACCAAACTATCTCTTTGATATTCAACTTAGCATGATCCTCTGTTGTGTCAGTAGTCTTAACTGGAAAGAAGTGAGCTGACTTCGTGGGTCGATCTACAATCATCCAAATTGAATCATACTTATGAAACGAGCGAGGCAATCCTATCACAAAGTCCATACTAATCATCTCCCATTTCCATATTGAAATCTCTATGTTTTTGCTAACCCGTCGGACCTCTGGTGCTCAGCTTTGACATAATCTGCCACATTCTTTTTCATATTGTTCGACCAGTAGACCTCTTTGAGGTCATGATACATCTTCATCGAACTAGGATAATTGGAGTATCGTGAACCATGTATTTCTCCCATAATCCTTTCTCGAAGTTTTCAACATCCGCAACACACAATTTACCCTGGTACCTCAAGATACCATCTCCCTCTAGCTCAAAAATTATGGTTCTGTGCCGCTGGATCCTTTCCTTGAGTTGAAGCAACACGAGATCATCATACTGCTTTTGTTTCACGTCTGCCACTAAGGACGACTCCGCCCCATTCTGGTGACTATATTACCATCATCTAAGTCTTAAGAGTGGGATTTCCAAGCTCTCTAACCTATGAAGATCTCTGACCATTTCTCTATTATCTACCTCTAAGTGTGCCAAACTACCCATGAATTGTCGACTGAGAGCATTGGCTACAACATTAGCTCTACAAGGATGACAGGAAAGATCAACATCATAATCTTTAAGTAATTCAAGCCATCTTCTTTGCCTTAGGTTCGACTCATTGTTTGAAGATATACAGAAGAATTTTGTGATCAGTGATAGCATAAACTCCATAAAGATAATGATGCCTTATCTTTAATGTGAACACCATTGTTGCCAATTCTAAGTCATGCATTGAGTATTTCTTCTCATGTTTCTTGAGCTGCTTCAAAGCGTGTGCAATTACCTGATGTTGTTGCATCAAAACAACCCAAGCCAACACCTGAAGCATCACAATAAATAACATACCCCTCTGTACCTTCCGCCAATGTCAATCTGTCTTTCATATCTTGGAAACTCTTTTCATAAGCGCCTGACCATTGGAACTTGGTCGCCTTCTTATTTAACTTGGTCAATTGGGCAGAAGTAGAGGAAAAACCTTTCACAAATCTCCGATAATAACCTGACAGACTCGAGAAACTTCGAACCTTAGTAGGAGTCGTAGGTCTAGGCCAACTCCTCACGAGCTCAATCTTATGGAAATCCATCTTAATCCCTCACTGGAGACCACATGCCAAGAAATGCTATGGAGTTCAACCAGATTTCACGCTTAGAGAACTTGGCACATAATTTACGTTCTTGCAATGTTTGCAGAACCAATCTGAGCTCATACTTGTTCTTTGTCACTCCGCAGATATATCAAGATGTCGTCAATACATACAATGACGAATATGTCGAGGAAAGACTTGAATACCGTATTCATAAGGTCCATGAAAACGGTTGGCACATTAGTTAAGCCGAAGGACATAGCAAGGAGCTCATAGTGACCATATCGCATTTTGAAAGTTGTCTTCGGGATATCCTTCTCACTAACTTCCACATGGTGGTAACCGGATCTTAAGTTGATCTTGGAGAAACATTTGGCACCCTGTTCAAATAGATCATCAATTCTGGGGAGCGGATACTTGTTCTATATGACAAACCTTATTTAGTTGGTGGTAATCTATACACATCCTTGGATCCTCGGAGAATCGTCTTTCTTTCGAACAAATAGAATTGGTGTACCCTAAAGGTGAGATGTTGGGTCCGATGAAACATTTGTCAAGTAGATCTTCAGCTGCTCTTTCAATTATTTTCAGTTCCCCTGGGGCCGTTTTGTTTGGAAGAATAGACATTGGCTGGGTACTTGGAACCACATCGATACCGAAATCAATCTCTCTGTCCGAAGAGATATTAGGAAGTTCCTCGAGGAGCACTTTTAGGTATTTATTCACCACTAGCACGGATTGAAGAGTGGGTACCTTTTCATCAGCATCAATGTCCTTTACTTTGACTAGGTAATATAAACACCCTTTAGAAATCAATTTTCCTCGCCTTAAAATGGGAAATAAATCTACGCTTATGCGTCACAGCATCACCCATCCATTCTAGGACTAGATCGCCCGGAAAATGGAATCTCGTGATCTTGGCCGGACAATCGAGCATAGCATAACAAGATGATAGCCCATACATACCCATAGTTAAATCAAAATCAACCATTTCTGGCTCAATTAGGTTTATTGTCATTTCACGACAATATATCTCAACATTACAATCCCCATAAAACCCTTCCGGCTACAACTGACTCACCAATCGGAGTAGATACGGAAAACGGTTTACCTGACTGTTCTGGCTCTACCCTAAATTTCCCAGCAACAAATTGGGTAACATACAATAAGGTAGACCCTGGAATTATTAGTGCATATCCATCATGAGAGGAAACGAATAATAGTACACCTGTAACCACATTGGGTGCCGACTTTGAATTCTTGTCGGCTCAGCAAAGTATATATGTGGTTCTGACCACTACCTGAACTAGACGCTCCACCCCTACTTTTTGGCTTGCATGTGTTTGAGGGCCACGAGATAGGAAAGGTGCTGCTGATGACCTGTAGGTTGAGCGCTACCACCGCTCATCCCCAGTGGGGCATCTAGACAATTTTTTATAATGTTGCCAACCACAGCACACCGATATTACGTATTCAAGATGTACTGACATGCCCCTGGATGTGTCTTCCCACACTGACTGAAACGAAACCGAGACTATCTTCCCTGACTCGTACTAGGCTGAACATGTGGGCCTGACGTCCTAGACCTCTGACCCTGTACTTATTGGGACTGGCCTCCCTGATCATACATGGCCTCCACTATTGCCCTTCCTGACCTGGCCCTCCTACTCCAATGTCTTGCTTCGTGGGCCCTAAGCTTCTTCTTGCGCTCCTTTATCTGTTGTGCAAAGGTCATATCCTAGATGTTACATATTTATATGTGAATAATTCTAGTCCCATATATAGTAGGAGTATCACATGTTATATATATATATATATATATATATGTGGCTGATTGTATCATTGTCAATAAATCAATAGACTATTTTCCTACGTATTATTTCTCACATGGTATCACAGTGGCAGTGAGAAAACATCCGGGTTGTTCGCCATTGGCCTCTCTATCAGTTGAACATTAATAATGCTTTTCTTCATGGTGACCTTGGGGATGAAGTTTATATGGAGCAACCATCTGATTTTGTCGCTCAGGGGGAGTCTAGTAGCCTTGTATGTCGCTTGCGCCGGTCACTTTATGTTCCAAAGAAATCTCCTTGAGTCTGGTTTCGTAAGTTCAGCACAGTTATCTAGGAGTTTGGTATGACTCATAGTGAAGCTAATCATTTTATGTGTTATTGGCATTCCGCTTCAAATCTTTGTATTTATGTAGTGGTTTATATTGACGATATTGTTAATACCAAAATGATCAGGATGGTATTACTAAGTTGCTTCAACTTAGTAATACCAACCTGATCATCGCTGGCAATAACAATATCGTCATCATAAACTACTAGATAAATGCAAAGATTTGAAGCCGTTGGTAAAACACAGAGTGATAGGCTTCACCGTCATGCCAAACTCCTGAATAACTTTGCCAAGCTTACCAAACCAAACCTGAGGAGACTGCTTTAGACCATAAAGTGACCGGGTGCAAGCGACATACAAGGCCACTAGACCCTCCCCGAGTAACAAAACCAGGTGGTTGCTCTATATAAATACCAATTCCAAACGATAACGCTTCAATCGTTAGTCAAATATTAAAAGTCAACTCGAGCCAACACAGTCAAATCCCGGATCCAAAGTCGGATCCCGATGACTTCATGAGTTCAAATATGTAATTAATTTTCAAATCGGTGTTCAAAACCACAAAATCTATTTTCTGAATGTTTAGATAAAAACTCCAACTTCTCTTGTTCAGTTACATGTTTTGATGTCAAGTCTAGTGATAGATTCATTTCTAAATTATAGATATAGGTTAGAATCACTTAATCAAGCTTGTTGATGAAGATCTAGGTCAAAACAGTGCTCCATACGTGCGGAAATAAAAGAAAAATCACAAAACTCGGCCTTTAATAGTTTCTGGAAAATGCTGTCAAAAATGCCCTCGGGCTCTACTAAACTCACATGTGGGCTGCAAAATTCACATGCGGGGCCGCATGTTTACAGCATGTCAATTGCCAACAGAAATCTGCATTGCTATGTTCCGGTAAAATAGTCATAATTCTTTGTAGAAATGTCGGAATGACAAATGGTTTGAACCACTAGAAATTAGACTCAAAGGGCTACAATCTCATCAGAACACTCATCTTAATTTTTTTTTATAGATTGGGAGATATGCTCTTTGTACAGTCGGGCTAGTTGCAGAAAAGCGATGTTATAACAACTCTAATCTTTCAAAAGTTGTTCCAAACGCGTCAGAACTCTCCCGAGACCCTCGTGTCCCCATCTAAACTTTCTTACATGTCCAAATAACTTAAATGGACTTGTCCAAAGACTCAAAACACCAAACCGAATATAATAAAGCAGAAGGCAAACTTGAGTTAGACTTCTGAACTCTGAAGTTCTTCATACTGCCAACTTTCCACAAATGGTGTTAAATCCTTCTCGGGACACCCAATATCCAATCCGAACATACCTTTAAGTCCAATATCATCATACGAACCTGCATGAACCTTCAAATCTTGATTCTTAGTCCGTTTACCTAAAAGTCAAACCTTGGTCAACTCTTCTAATTCAACACTTCAATAGAAACTAAGTGTTTTGATTCACTCCCGAACCTCTTGGGATTCAAACAAATCATACATGCAATTCATAGAGCATTGTATGAACCTACGCGAGGTCTCAAATGGCATAACGAAATGCTAGAACTTTAAACTGCCGGATTAGGTCGTTACAGAAGAGATGGCTATGAGCTTTACTCTGCGTCTACTCTGATTTTACTTTGATTGAAGACGAATAAAAAGGACATCCCGGTGCACAACGCATCCCACGTTTACGTGGGTGAAGGGCCGCACCCCTAGGGCTGTGTTGTAGATAGCCTACCGTAATACAAACTTAATTGGATGCGTCGTGGTTCCCCTATTGAAGACAAGAATCTATTGGCATATACCATTTCTTATGTTTTTTTGTGGAAGCAGAATGGGTTTATTTCGTGGTAGTATTAAGCTTAGGAGGGTTTCTGGATTTGGTGCTTTTCAAATGTATTATTGGAGTCAAGGGGGTTAGCTTTTTTTGCAACCTCTTCATATTAATGCTGAGGACTCATGTCCTTGACCAATGTATTTCTTGCTCGTGTTAACAAATTATATTTCTTTTGAAAGGTAACATTTTGCAATTGAGTCTGTTGGTGATAAATTATAAGATGTACTGCGAGCACCAGCAATGATTTCTTGTAGACAAATTTGTTCAGAACTAATGCTTATAGTTAAGACATCTACTAAGGATTTTGTGTTGAATAACTTATAATGAGTGTTCTTTATATGTAGCTCGTTAGTTCTTCTTTGTGTTCTTCTGTGAAGTGTTCACTTGCTAACTTATTTTCTTGGACAGTCTAAAATCTTTTTATATAGTATAATCATTTTCAGTTTTACAGTTTGATCTCGTTTGTGGATGGGCATAAGATCTCATGTAGATGTCATTCTTCTCTTTATGACAGTCAATGCTGGTTTTCTTCAACCCGATCAAGTTTGGAATAACATTTTCCTTTGGTAATTTGCTTGCACTTGGAAGGTCTGTTATAAGATTCTCTTTTCTCTTTCTTTTATATGAAAATGTTTCATAATTTTATTTTTATGAATAACATTTTTCCTTTGGGAATTAGCTTCGCCAATGTTTCCCGTTTATACTAGATATCGTTTAAATTTGGAACTCGTTGATCATTAGATAATCGATCCAACTAAGATTTGACACAATGGAATCGTTGTTTGATGTGTAATGAAATATCTTGTTTTCTTTGTTAACCCTAATGATTACTATTGTTCAAAATGATAGATTATTGCAGTCTTTAATCATGAAACCAGGCCATTTGAATCAATTCCCATGTTACCTCTTAGTGGGATCCTTTTGGTGAGATCTGGCTTTTGGGCACTGATTTTAATAAGTGTTGTTTTTGCCTCCGCCTAGTGTACTACCCCATCTACCTCTATCGAATCAATGTGATTCCTCCTTTTATTTGCCTTGGATGTCCTGTAAAAATTTTGTGTTCGAGTCCCCCTCCAACCATAACACTCTTGATTTTTGCCTCCAGCTAATCTCTTGAGCTAACACCAAAGAAGCTCACTCACTTTTCAACCCCTCCGTTCACTCTCTTTTTCTTTCCACCAAAGTTCGGCTTCTATGTTACCTGTTAAAAATACTGTGAAAAGAATTGACTTAGTAATGGTTGTGGCTATGACATCAAGCACGCTATAACCCAAAAGGCTTTCTAGTGAAATTTTTGATGCATTCTGTCCCAAGGGAGATGCAAAGATGTACCTGTAATGTTCAAAAATATCATCAAACCTAGAAGATACCACAAAGTTGGCCTTGGCAGTTGCTTTGGAGAATCGTGCATCTAATCTCTTAGAAAATAGCTGGAGAACATCAATTCTCCACCTCTTTCATTGTGTTCTTTGATGAAGATGGGGACTTTGTTTCGAAGTTCTCTCAAGAAATTACTCTTCCTGAGATCACTAGTAGGCCCACAATAGCAGTCACCTTTTTTGGTAAGGTAAGTAATTTCTTAATATGGGAAAATTCTGCTGTATACTAGAAGTATACCAAAAAGTGGAATCTCATCAAAACATGATTCTCTGTAAAAGACGCCCACTCATCTGTACAAATAGGAATCTCAAGAAAGAAATCGAAGTCGAGGCTATTCCTCAAATGTGCAAAACCATTGTTAATTCCGTCAAATGCTTCCCTATGTCTGTCCTTCCAAACAACCCACTTAAGTACCCATGCCCTTGGTCTTTTTTTTCGTGCTTTAGAAGTTCAGCTCTGCAACCTCATCTAATGGTGTCTGGCATCACCCTACATCCCAAACTAGTTCAAGACCACCCACGGACCCAAGATCAGTCACTTAACATTTTTAGCTCATACCTTAATGCATCCATCAGAGGGGTTGCTCTGATGGTAAGCAACCCCCACTTCCAACCGAGAGGTTGTGAGTTCGAGTCTCCCCAAGAGCAAGGTGGGAAGTTCTTGGAGGGAAGGATGCCGGAGGTCTATTTTGGAAACAGCCTCTCTACTCAAGGGTAGGGGTAAGGTCTGCGTACACACTACCCTCCCAGACCCCACTAAGTGGGATTATACTCGGTTGTTGTTGTTGTTGTTGTTGTACCTTAATGCATCCATGCCAAGTAAGAGCAGGGCATTAAGTTAAGGACAAATGGAGTAGTGTTTTTATTCATTTCTCTTCCTCTAGTGGCCCCATTGGGGGAGGCTGGGGTGGATGGTTTGACTGTGTAATCTCTTCTTCTTTGGCTGGCCACCAGATTGAGTGTTGAAATGCTTTCCCTCATCAGCTTCCTTTCTCTTCCTTGGATTGTCTGACATACTGTTCTTCTGACATACTGTTCTTATTGAAGCATAACATTAGAAAGTAAAATAGAAAAACCTGTTAGTGAAAGCATTACACTAGTCTTCATTGTTTTTTCTTAGAGCCTTCCTATGGCCGCCAAAATTCTCCAGTACGTTTTCCTCCATCTTTTACACATTGGCTACATTCATCTTTATTTTTGTGCCAATTTTCTTGTGTAGCAAGATATTCTTTTTCCACTTTAAGACATCCAAGAAATCTGTCTTTTTGTTCTTTTTCTGAATTCTGGTATGGTATATGTCTTCTTTTTCTTTCTTTTATTTGATAAATCCAGTTGATTCATTAAATTTGCATCAAGATTGTGCCCAAAGTACATCTTGTATACCGCATCAGGCTTCCAAAAATCTACCCAACTATCAAAGAGAGCTCTTCTTTGTTCTCTGTTTGATCTTCTTTGTCCTCTGTTTCCATCCCTAAGTTTACAGGTGAAGCATTGTCTCATCCAGGATGGCGACATGGTATGATTGACTAGATGTCTGCTTTACATACGAGTAGTACTTGGGAGCTTGTTCCTCTTCCTTCAGGTAAATCTACTACTGGGGGGTCGCTGGGTGTATGCAGTCAATGTTGGTCCGAATGGCAAGGTTGATCAACTTAAGACCCGACTTGTTGCCAAGGGATGTACTCAGATATTTGGGCTCGATTACAGTGATACCTTCTACCATGGCTAAGATAGCATCAGTCCGCCTTTTTCTATCCATGGTTGTTGTTCGCCCTTGGCCTCTCTATCAGCTGGACATTAAGAATGCTTTTCTATACGGTGACCTTAATGTTGAAGATTATACAGAGCAACCACCTGGGTTTGTTGCTTAGGGGGGAGTCTGGCTTATATGTCGCTTACGCCGGTCACTTTATGGTCTAAAACAGTTTCCTCGAGCCTGATTTGGTAAGTTCAGCACAGTTATCCAGGAGTTTGGCGTAACTCGTAATGAAGCTGATCATTTTGTGTTTTATCGGCATTCCACTTTAAGTCTTTGTATTTATCTAGTGGTCTATGTTGACGATATTGTTATTACCGTAAATGATCAGGATGATATTACTAAATTGAAACATCTCTTTCAACACTTTCAGATCTGGGCAGTCTAAAGTATTTTCTTGGTATTGATGTCGTTGAGTCTAGCTCAGGTATTGTGATCTCACAGCGGAAGTATGCCTTAGACATTCTTGAGGAGACATGAATGACAAGTTGTAGACCAATTGACACTCCGATGGATCCAAATTCTAAACTTTTGCTAGGACAGAGGGAGCTTCTTGGCGATCCTGCAAGATATAGGCGGTTGGTTGGTAAATTAAATTATCTCAAAGTGACTAGACCTGACATTTCCTTTCCTGTGAGCATTGTAAGTCAGTTTATAAATTGTCCTTGTGATAGTCATTGGAATGCAGTTGTCCGCATTCTTTGGTGTATAAAATCGGTTCCAGGCAAAGGGATATTGTTTGAGGATCTAGGCCATGAGCAGATCGTTGGGTACTCAGATGCTGATTGGATAGGATCACCTTCTGATAGACGTTCTACGTTTGGATATTATATTTTAGTAGGCGGCAATTTGATATCTTTTCAATAAGATGTCTATTCTTTCTTTCAGCTACCCCATTTTGTTGGGATGTGTACGGACAAGATATTTCATGAATTATCCCATAAGACTTCATAAACTGCTGAAGTGGGGAAAACAAATACTCTAGGGCATTATCACTATGTAATATGCAGATAGAAACCCCAAATTGATTTTGAATTTCTATGTGGAAAGTCTGGAAAATAGAAAACAACTCAGATCGATTTTTCATAAAAAATATCCGAGTGCACCTAGAATAATCATCAATGAAACTGAAAAAGTAGTAGAATCCCAAGGTAGAATTAATCGACTAGGACCCCAAACATCTGAATGGATTAAAGTAAAAATTGACTCTGATCGATTATCAATACACCGAGGGAAATGGGAGCGTGTATGCTTACCGAGCCGACATGACTCAAACTCTAGAGTGGTCAAGTGAGATAAATCAGGTACCATTTTTTAAAGTTTTGACAAACTGGGATGTCCCAACCGTTGATATAATAAATCTGGTGAATCAATAACAAGACAAGTTGTTGAAGGAAGACAAGATGTGAGTCCATGTGATTTTTGCAAGGATAAGGTAATCAAGTCCATCTGATTTATTCCCGGTACCAGTTATATGCTCTGTACTGCTTTCTTGTATAAAAACAAGGTCATCAAGAAATAAACAGAGCATTTAAGTGATTTGGCTAAGCGACTAACGATTATGAGATTAAAAGGGCTACCGAGAATATAAAGACCTGAATCTAAAAGTAAGGAAGGAGGTAGACTTGCTTGACCTATTCCAGTTGCCATGGTTTAAGACTCGTTGGCCACTCTCTCTCTTATATATTCTGACCGCTTTTTTCCTCCTCACCCTTTTCTTCTCATGTAGAAAGTGCAATGCCTACTTTGTCCCTCACAAAAAGATCTCTTTTATGGTTTTGTAAATAATGAACAAGTTAAGGTGTCGATTTAAAAGTTTAGGGATAGAGTGCAAATCAAAAAGAATTGCATACTTTGAGGGTGCAGATTGTATAGAGTGCAAAATTAAAATTATCACTAGACGTCATTCCAGCGACATCTAGGAAGAAAGATGTCATTGCCGTGCAATTTTCTGGCAACTTCGTCTTGTTCCCAGGGTTCATCACTGCTATAGTGGTACATATATCGGTACCACCATCAGATCCGAAATCTTTGTGCGACCAAATCCCAGAAATCCCAGTGTCATCGGAGCAAAAAGTCGGTCACCGTGTGTCTTTCCGGTTGATAACTCAAGATTGATTTGCGTTATCTCCTCATCGGTAAGTGTTGTGCGAAAACCAACACTACTATCTTGTGCGGAATAGTTAGGCGACTACACCCCAGTCAATCGCTCCGGCAGAAAGGCCCTCATGCGCCTCTAGGCCGCAAGAACTAGGGTTTCGATGAGGGCGTTTGACTCACGCACGGCGTGTGGAGCACTTTCCAGCCAGAATTTTCAAAAATTTCTTTAAGATGGTTGTTTCGTGGGGTGGTTCCAAGTCCACCTGTACAATTTCCTGCCGATTCTGAGAACTTTAGAATTTGTTGGCGAGCTACAATAACCTTTTCAGTACGTGTAAGCCATTCTGGCCACTTTTTGACCAAACTTATTCAGGACAATTTACTCGTCTAGTGATTTCGAGCCTACTCATATAAATTACAACAAATTCTGACAAATTTTATTTTCTCCAACGTGAACGGTGATTTCCGCCGTGAACAGTAATTTCCATAAAAAAGTTTCTAGTAGTGTTTTCGAACCTAGTTTGAAGTGTGGAATTCGTCTTAGTCTTGCTAATTTCAAATTTCTTTGGCGAACTTTTCAATCAATTTCTGTTTATCAGCAACCACCTGATGTTTTTGCTCGAGGGAGTCTAGTGGCCTATGTTGCTTGCGCCAGTTACTTTATGTAACAAGCTCGAGACGTGTAATTTGTATGCACCGGCTTGCGGGGACTTGGGGTGTGTTAGATAGTTGCGTAAATAATCTTAGTCACATATGTAGTAGGAATAGAATATGTTCTAGTCCCATATGCAGTAGGAGTAGAGAATATGTATTATATATAAAACTCGTATTATTGTTATTCAATGATAGATTTTTCTCTTGTGCATTTCACACTTACTTTCATTTTTGTATTTCATCTTTTCACTTGGATTATTTTTCTGTGGCAGCACAGCATTTCTTATAGGGCCTAAACGACAAGTGACAATGATGCTTGACCCAGTTCGCATATATGCAACTGCTATTTATCTAGCAAGCATTATCATTGCTCTGTTTTCTGCTCTATATGTGAGTTACTGATAAGTCATGTTTTTAGTTTCTTTTCATCTTAGCTTTCTGCAGACGTTGCCATTCTTTGTCTCATCTACATTTGCTTGCTTCAGGTGCGGAACAAGCTACTTACGCTCTTGGCAATTGTATTGGAGTTTGGTGCACTTATTTGGTATGTCGGACTGTAGTCACTCACTAGTTCAGTCTTATAAACACGGATTGGGGGATGGTGACATAAGAAGATAAGAAACTGTGGTTGGGATAGGTGAAATTAAGTACAACCAGGCTCAGCAGCAAAACTTTTTCTTTTTGGATTCTGGTATCAAATATAAATTCTGAAATATTTCCTGACAAGTTTTCTTCCCGTTAAACAAGTCCGAAATTGGATACTCTTTTAATAGTTTAGAGAACTTGGATAAAATAGAATGTCAGAAGACATATCTTGAATCAAAATCTTTTGGCTCAACTTTATCCCAGTTATCCGAAGGAGCAACCCCATTTTTCACCTTGAATTGGTAAAAAAAAACATAGGTTTTTTCTTTTTATTTTGGGCATCCAAATTATCTATAAAGAAACCAGATAGAACAACATCAGACCTTGCCAACTGCTAGTTAGATGTAAGTTTGTTGATGAACAAGTAATGCCCTTGTGTGTAGCACACACTGGTAGTAATCTCTTTATCAGCTCTTGCATTTGGCTCAAACGTAGGGCAATAGGACCACTAGCTTATAAATAGGAAGCTTCTCCTTTTTTGCTATCTTGTTCTTGATCCATCTACTTGGCATTGTTATCCTTTTAAGCTAGTTGACAAATTCTAAATATTTTCTGTTTAGGCTAGGAAGCTGATACTCTTTTGTTGCATTACAGGTATAGCTTGAGCTATGTTCCTTTTGCAAGGTCCATGGTCTCCAAAGTGATGATGGCTTGCTTTGACACAGAATTCTAGCGTTCAATAGCTTGAGGAAAGGATTAAAATTGCAAATATGTACAGTATACATTGAGCAAGTTCGCAGCTCCAGGTGTTCTAATCCATAGAATGGGTTAGGTGAGTGCACCTCGGTCAAAGGGAGATACTTGGAGTGAAATGAATCGTTGATGAACTAACTTCTGATCCTTTCTAACCCCTAACTTTTTCTTCCTTAAGCCGATGGTTTATCGAAAACAACCTATCTATCTCTATGAGGTAGGGGTAAGTTTTGCGTACTCACTACCCTTCCTAGATCCCACTTATGGAATCAAACTGGGTTTATTGTTGTTGTTGTTGTTGTAAGTAAATGGGGATTATTCGATTCATGCCAATCTATTCTGAAAAAAAAAGAAGAAAAAAGTTAAACGACAACAAAATTGTGTGCCGTTCTGGTTTGCTGATTTTTGTTTTTTGTTAAGCTAATATAACTAAGCCTAAGAATTTCAGTTTTTTACTGATAATATGTGCGCAAGACTCTCCCTTTAGAAAACCAACTTCCTCAACATTGCGGGTAGAACCACTTTAGCAATTTCTACTTTAAATACCATATTGTCCCACGTCAAGCAATACACTCTTCTTCCTAAAAAAATCCTTAGCCAAATAGACAAGATTCAAAGAGACTTTATTTGGGGTAGTACAAACACTAAGTGGAAAATTCACCTTATTAATTGGAACTCTGTTACAAAGCACAAATCTGAAAAGGAGGACTAGGTATTCACTCTGCAAAGGACAAGAATTTGGTGCTTCTTAGTAGTGTTAGGGGTCGTTTGGTATGGTATGAGGTATAAGGGGGTATAAAAATTTAGTACCGTTTTAATACTCTGTTCAAGTACAAGTTATCTCGGTATTAATTTTAATACTGGATTAACTTATACCTCATAGAAATTGGAGTAATTAGTGCCGGTATAACTTATACCTTTTTCTTAGAAATTATGCAATTGTCATTCTTAATACAATATACCAAACAATGAATAAACAACAATATCAGCATAACTAATCCCAGCATAACTTATCCCAATATAACTTATACTGGCATAACTTATACTGGTTTAAATCGTATTCCAACCAAACGACCCCTTAGTTGGCGTCTCATAAACTTCCCAAACCACCCTTGGGCTCAGCTAATTGCTAGTAAATATGCCAATAAGAAAAACACTCCTACTTGTTCTTTCATCTGGGCAGCCATTAGGAAAGGTTACGATCTTCTTTCTAGAGGCTTATTATGGCACCTTACCATTAACTCTAATATGGACATTTGGTCTAATAGATGGATCCAAAATTCCACTACCCTTAGGAACTATATCCAAGGTCCTCTTAGCAAGACTGACCTTTCTATGACTTTTAATAAAATTACTAATCATAATCAGTGGGATTTATCCAATATTTCTTTTGATCTTCCTAATGCGCTTTTAATGAAAATCAAGGCTAACCCTATCCCTACAAGGTCCATGACTAAAAATCTTATAACCTGGGATTCAAATAGCAATGGCATCATCTCTACTAAATTTTGTTACAATCTCCTAGAAGATAATCATACTCCCAATCCTGATAGAAATACTGATTTCAAATGGATTTGGGACCTTCATTGCCCAACAAAAATTAAATTCTTCCTTTTGGCAATGCATGCTCAACAAAATTCCATGCAGAGCTTACCTTGCTCATATTAGCATCAATATTGACCCTATCTGCCCTCTGTGCAAGCAAGGAATGGAGGATGCCACCCACATCTTCCTTCTATGCCCAATAGCAAATCGCTTTTGGTCTAGCATGGGTCTTTCCATTATCTATAATAGGAGTGATCACAACTAGTTAACCTATCTAAGACACGTTCAAAGTGTTGCTTTTAACCACCAATTTCACTAGAGGAGTATTCTCTCCTTTTCGATTTGGAACCGTGGAAAAATAGGAACAATAATAATATCAACAATCTCAACCTTGATATAAACCCTAAACAGGTCCTTAGCCAATTAAGCGAATACATTTTCTTCACTGAAAAAACTCCTATTCTTAAAAGTTCCTTCTCCATTAGTATCAACTGGGACTGGTCCCCGAAAAATACTATTAAACTGAATATAGATGGAGCTTTTTCGAAACATAATCTTCATGCAGGTTTAGGTGAAGTTTTCAGAAATAGTATGGGCAAATGAATCACGGGCTTTACCAAATCATGCTATGCTCACATCCCCTGGCAAGCTGAACTCTTAGCACTGCAAGAAGGCCTACAACTATCAAAGGAGCTTCCATTTGCAAACCTTGAAATCGAAACAGACTCAACAGAAGTGTTGAGAATGCTAGATGAAGCTTGCAACACTACTAATCCATACTTACTTACTTGCAGATCCTTAATGCAGCAGTTAAAGTCCCTGGTGATCAGACACAACTTTAGGAAAGTAAATGTAGTAGCAGACTGCCTAGCAAAGGAAGCTATTAGGATTTTCAAGCCAGAACTATGTTATCGACTTGCAC
Source organism: Nicotiana benthamiana (assembly GCA_034376525.1). NCBI lineage: Eukaryota > Viridiplantae > Streptophyta > Magnoliopsida > Solanales > Solanaceae > Nicotiana > Nicotiana benthamiana. Next base: position 44,745,120 of record CM067333.1, on the reverse strand, counting down.
GCCCACCTATTTTTCTTGAATCGTTTTTGGAAAAGGATATGCAAGGTGTTTGTTTGGGTATTAAAAAGCTAAATGCTACTACTTGTAATAGCCTAGTATCTCTTAACAACAGTAATGTCCTTAGGGACTATATAACTCCTATATAAGTTCTTCGTTATATATATATATATATATATATATATATATATATATATATATATATATATATATATATATATATATATATATATATATATATATATATATATGCTTCCTTTGTTCAAAAAAAACTTGCCAGAATGATAAAAATTAGTATCAACTTAAAGGCAAGAAGTCTTAAGTTGATCTTGGAAAATGAATGATATACAAAGTGAGATATTGATCCTTGTTTCAACTTCTTCAACTTTTGGCCATCTAGATGGATCTCTTTCAGGTGTTGGAACCTCCAAAGCTTTATCACCTCTAAACCAAGAGCCTGTGTATGCATATCCTTATGTAGATCTTTGCCTTTCTTTCCCCTTTACACTGGGACATAGCTAGAAGTAGCACACAACTGTAGAGTTTTGTGGTCACAATTGCAAAATCTGGGAAGTTCCTTAGCATCAACACATCAATGAAGTTATAGTACATTGTAAGGTACATATGAATAACACAAATTGTCTCCAAGTCACCCTAAGTTGCCATAGTTTCCCAAAGAAAAATCCGTCGTGTATAGTCACACACACTTGCATTGTCTTTCTTCTTAGAGACCAGTTCCTTAGCTTCAACATTCAGTATAATACTTCCAACGTGCAATGGATATCATTGAATTGTATAGAGCTTCCCATATCCAGCCTCCTTATTGAGCATTTCCAGTAGGGCTCTATGTGGAGTGATTTAGCATATATCTAGTGTGCCTGCCATGCTTGTACCTTCTCCTTCGTGCAAAGAGCAATGTGAGAGGGATGGGCTATGCTTTGGTTAGTTCTAACGGGAACGAGCATCATAGATACTAATACCACGGTTTGGCCTAAGCATATGATCCAGACCCTAGATAGGTACTTGCAAAAAGGCAAACATTGTTGGTAAAAAATAACTTCCTGCTCTCCTCCCTAAGGATTGAGTAGGAAGATCAATTTGATCACCACCATCTCTAGTTACACCCTTTCCTACAACATCATCTCTATAGTAGCCCCATCTAGACCTCTATTTTCATCATCCTATATAGCTTGGCTTGCTGATTAGAACAGAGCGAATGTCAGAGATTTGAAGAAGTTGATAATTATAGGTTTATTTATCACTTTCTTTCTAATTGTGTTATTGCATAACGCCTCTGTCCCATCTGTTTCATGTGTCTCTACTTTTTCTGTTAAATCCACCATTATTGAGTGGTGGTTCAGCTTGGCTAAGAACGAAGAAGATGAAGATTGTGAATAGAAGCTTCTGGACAGTTGTATCTTCTGTGTATTGTGAGAAAATGAAATTAATTACAAAGTGGATGAATCTTCACTGATACATACATGTGTATATATACACACATTAACTAGCTCACTTAATTAGCACTAATAATAAACCTAACAAAGGGAGGTGCCATGGTGCATGCTATTCACCGATGACAAAGTTCTGATTGATGAGTCACGAGTCGGTCTTAATGAAAGGCTAGAGGTTTGGAGACAAGCTCTTGAGTCTAAGGGTTTCAAGCTAAACAGGACGAAGACCGAATACTTGGAGTGTAAGTTCAGCGTTGAGCCATGGGAAGTTGGCGTGGACGTGAGGCTTGAATCACAGGTCATCCCAAGTAGAGGACGCTTCAAGTACCTTGGTTCGATTATCTAGGGGGAAAGGGAGATCGATGAGGATGTTACACATCATATTGGGGTAGGATGGATGAAGTGGAGGTTAGCATCTTGAGTCTTGTGTGATAAGAAAGTGCCACCGATTCTCAAAGGTAAGTTAAAGTGGTGGTTAGAACAGCAATGATGTATGGGGCTGAGTGTTGGCCTGTTTAGAACTCACATACCTAGAAGATGAAAGTAGCAGAAATAAGGATGTTGGTGGATATGCGGGCACACTAGGATGGATAATATTAAGAATGATGATATTCGGGAGAAGGTGCAAATGGCTCCTATTGAGTACAAGATGTGGGAAGCGAGACTTAGATGGTTCGGGTATGTCCAGAGGAGAATTCTAGATGCTCCGGTAAGGAGGTGCCATCGGCTACATGTGGAGGGGGCGAGAAGAGGTAGAGGGCGTCCTAAAAAGTACTTGGGAGAGGTGATCAGACATGATATGGAAAGGCTTCAAATTTCCGAGGACATGACACTTGATAGGAAGTTGAGGAGGTCGAGTATTAAGGTATTAGGTTATGAGGTAGTTGAGTCTTGCGTTACTTATACCTTTGCAAGACTAGTCTGGTTGGGGTTTTACCTATGACAGCTAGTGCCATTGTTGTGTCTTACTATTTCAATGCATGACGTATTTAATATCTAACATTTTACTTTGCATCTCTTTTCTAGAATATCATGTTCATATTTTTTTTATTATTTCTGTGGTGACACTAATATTCTCTGCTTTTGTCATTTTGTTCTATTGAGCCGAGAATCTTTCGAAAACAGGCTCTCTACCCCTGCTGGGTAGGGGTAAGGTCTGCTTACTCACTACCTTCCTTGTCCCCATTAGTGGGATTTCATTGGGTTGTTGTTGTTGTTATTGTTGTTGTTGTTGTTGTAATAAACCTAATTCTGTTGTAACTAACTACTAACAGCTAACTAACACTAAGCTAAAGTGACTTCTTGTCACTCAATGCACTCCCTTAGCTTTTAGCTGTCATTCTAGCACTTCAACATCCCTATTCAAGCTAGATAGTGTGAAGAAATTTAACACCCCTAGCTTGGACAACAAATGATAGTGCTGCACACTTCCAAATCCCTTTGTCAGAATGTTTTCTTCTTGCTCTTCTGTTGTCACATACTCAGGATGTACCATGCCTTGCTACACATTCTCTTATGAAATGGCAATCAAATTCTATGTGTTTTGTTCTTTCATGAAACACAGGATTGTTAGCTATCTGCATTGCTAACTTACTGTGTGTAAACAGTTGAACTGGGGCATTAATATTGATTTCCAACTCCCTGGGTAAACCTAGTAGCCATATAACTCCAGCTGTTGTTAGGACCATGCTCCTGTATTCCGATTCTGCTGAGCTTCTTACTACTGTGTTTTGTTTCTTCGAGTTCCAAGCTAACAATAAGTTCCCAAGCTTCACCAAATACCCTATCACTGATTTCCTTGAATTTGGACACCTTGCCCAGTCTGCATCACAAAATGTTCTTAAGGCTGTACTCTTTTCTGCACTCATCAACACTCCTAATCTTGGCTCATTTTTCACATGCTTTATAATTCTATAGACTGCTTCAAGCAGTAACTTCTTAGGAGATTACATTAATTGGCTCAAGGTCTGCATACTATATACTATGCCTGGCCTGATTAATGTCAAGTAAAGCAGCTTCCCAACCATGTCTTTGGTACTCTCTTACATCTCCTAATGCTGCATCATCACTGAAGTCACAATGTTCATCATATTCAGCGGTGGTAAGTTTCTTGTTCTGCTCTATTAGAGTTAAGAGAGGTTAACAACCTGACAATCCTAACTCTGCAATCAGCTTAAAAGCATATTTTCTTTGGCAAAGTGAGATTCCGTGTTGTGATTTGCATACCTCTATTCCTAGGAAGTACTTCAGATCCATAGGTCTTTCATCTTAAAGTTATTTTGTAAAGTGTTCTTGGCTTCTTCAATGAGACCAACATCATCACCTGCAATGAGAATGTCATCCATACACACAAGTATTATAACTTTTCTGTTGTGTTTCTTCAATAAGAATAGAGAATGATCATGCTTACTTTGTTTGAAACCAGCTTGTACGAGTGTTTGGTGAGCTTAAGGTTCCACTGCCTAGATTTTTTTAAGGCCATATAATGATTTGAGTAGTCTACATCATGTATTCCCCCCTAGATACTAAATCCACGAGGTAGTTGCATGTATACCTCTTCCTCAAGGTCACCTTGAAGAAAGACATTATGAACATACATCTGAAATAATGGCCATTGATTCATAGCTGCTAAGGCAATGACAATCCTAATGGTTGCCATTTTAACCACATGAGAGAATGTTTCTTTATAGTCCAATCCCTCTTGTTGACTGTATCCTTTAGCAACCAATCATTGTACCTCTTTATTGTTCCATCTGATCTATGCTTGATTTTGTATACCCATTTTCAACCAATGGGAACCTTGACTTTAGGAATATGAACCACCTCCCATGTTTTTTGCTCACTAATGCATCTATTTCAGCTTGTATAACATCTATCGACTTCTGATCCTCCATTGCATGATGATTGGGTGGGTTCAACATCTGTTTTTATTGCAGTAAGATAACTCTGATATGCATTGCGTATTGTGTCATACCTCATATAGTTGAACATAGAATATATGCAAGTAGTAGAAGAAGCGGCTTCACAATTGGGAATGTAATCCTTGCTCCATACTGGTTGTTTAGACCCTCTACTGGTTCTTCTAAGCTGATTATGTGATGTTTTCTCATGTGCTATCTCACTTGCTTGGTCTGACAGTTGAACTAGAACCTCCTCAGCATCATTGCTGGATAAATCATCTAGTTGGGGTATTGTATCTTCATCTTTAGCATGTAGTTGACCTAGTTCTTGATCAAGAGTCTGCATTTTTTAGTAGGAGTATGTTGTTTTGGAGATGCATGTTGCTCCATTTTATATTGTTTAGCTACTTCAAAAATAATGGAGGACTTTTTCCTTCTTTCATCATTAAGAATGGGAACACATTTTCTGTAGATGTAACATCTCTGTTGACAAAAAAATTCTTGTCCTTGAGATTGTATAATTTGTACCCCTTTTGATATGTGGAATATCCCATATGGACTGCTGCTACTGCCCTAGGTAGAAGTTTATCATTCTCGCTAGTAACTGTAGCAAAACAAAGACAATCAATAACTCTTAAGTGTACTAGTGAAGGTGGTGATTTGTGGAAGATCTCACACGGTGATTTGCCACTCAATAAGCTCTGATACCATGTTAAATCCACCATAATTGAGTGGTGGTTGAGCTTAGCTAAGAACGAAGAAGATGAAGATTATGAATAGTAACTTCTGGACAATTATATCTTCTGTGTATCGAGAGAAAATGAAATCAATTACAAAGTGAATGAATCTTCATTGATACATACACGTGTATGTATACACACCATAACTAGCTCATTTAATTAACACTTACAATAAACATGATTCTATTATAACTAACTACTAACAGCTAACTATCACTAAGCTAAAGTGACTGCTCGTCACTCAATACATTGCCTTAGCTTCGAACTGTCATTCCAGCCCTTCAACATTTTCAAACCTTATTATTAAATTTTGAGTTGAAATTAAAGTTATTGACACAATTCTTAAAGTGACATATAAGAAACTGATTACTAGTCTTATAGCTTATTTGTCAAGCTTCTTTTTAGTCAAAAGTATTTGTTTCAAAGTTATGATGTTTGGTCAAGCTATTTGAAGAAAAAGAACTGCTTTTGAGTAGAAGCAGATATAGTTTTTGAGAAGACGAAAAAGTAGTTTCTTATCAAAAGCATCTTTTTGAAAAATATTTTGAGAAACATATACTTAAAAGCACTTTTAAAAACTTGTCAAACACTAATTGTTGTTCAGAAGTATTTTTCAAATTAATTAGTCAAACAGAAACTATGATTTAATTACCAAAAGTCTTTTAAGAAAAGCACTTTTCAAAATAAGTTTTAGAAGCTTGGCTAAGCATACTATTATACTGACAATCTATCCACAATTGTGATTATACTACAACTGATAATAGGCCATATCGTTGTTATTTGCACCATAATTACCTATGATTTGTTGTTGTTTTTATAATGTAGGCTACCAATAAAATACTTTAATTGATGAGCAGTGAATATAAGACGTGAGGAAGCAACATGAAGTGTTTGGAGGCAATAACGTGAAGAAAACACCCACTCAAGAAGTACCCGAACACAAAAGAGCAAAAAGAGAAGGAACGCAGAGACAAGTTCAGCAGTACTCATCGCGGTCCACGGTGCAGTTTGAGTCAGTGCTTCCCGCGGTCAGCACCACGGTGGACGCCGCAGCCGCGGCGAGTTGTTCACAATCTAGAAATGTAAGGGGCCAAAGTGTCAATTCGGGGAAATTTTTTGTAAAACCCTTATAAGATGTAGAAACTCGCCCAAGATAGGTTGGGCTTATTTTGAGATTACTTTTGCAAGAAGAACAAGTATGAGAGATCACCCAAAATATCATAATTCTTTATCTCTTCTATTTTTCTTGCAATCTTCCCGTTATGAATAATTTATTAGCTTTATCTTCTGTTGTTATGAGTAGCTAAATACTTTTATATAAGGTTTTGGTGGAATATGTTGGGGATGATTTGGTTGTTATATTAATATAGTTGGAATTGGTTGTTAATCTCTATTTGTTCATCTATGTTTTGATTTTGGTTAGTTGAAAGGGCCATCAATTATCCGTTCCTATTTAGTATGTATCTGCTTGAGAGAGAGTGCATATTTAGGTAATTGTATGAACAACATCACTCCTAGATTACAGACGAAAGTCATAGCCGAGGGTTTAGAGGTTGAATTAGAGATAACGATACCTCGGGTGCAATCTAAGTGAACCGTACTGTGAATCTAGCCAGCAACCTTGAAAAAGTGTGTCTAGTAAATTATCATAATTTCTTAAGAAAGATTTATGATAGATGGAGCGTTCATGATTGATAGAGACAACTAAATCATAATTATAAGACATATACAACCAAGGAAATCACCAACGGGGGAAACCATTACCTTAGACCATATTCCAACTGTTTACACATCAAGCATAGTTAATTTTCAGCTGTTAATTAGTTTCAATTTTTAGTTGTTAGAAATATCATCAATTGTAAATCACAAAGTTTGGGAAAATTGTTTGTGTGAATTTAGTAAATCCGACAAGAGTAATTGATAGGTTAATTCTCTGTGGTTCGATTCAGGGCAGAATTATTCAGATTATATTTGCTACGCCTGTGTGTGTCTTTTTATAAGGCATAGTTTAGCGTTATCAAAAATATACTAATATTATCATTCTGAACAATTGAAAACTACATTTATTCTATCCAAAACATTTGAAAATTTCAAGATTCTAATATTATCAATTATTAATGATGATAAAATTGATAAATATTTTTATTTAAAGTCTAATTGCATCATATAATAACTCGGGACACAAGGAGCATATTGTTACCATTTTTATAAGATCATTGGTTAATGTTTATCAAGAGATTTAATTGTAATTATCTAATCTTAGTAAATAAATTTTATGGTTCTTTTTATTTTGTTTGTTGTTCTGTTAAGAGGATATTTATATATTACTAGCATACAAAATACATTACACAGATATGTCACTGGCGGGGTATTGTAAGACCCCTAGCGTAGCAATGTTTTGGAGCATTGTATCCATATTACAACCCACAAAAATCCTAATAATATCAGTTCCTAGAATATCTGCCCAAAAGACATCATTGGCAAACATTAGAGGAACTGGAAGTAGGCTAGAACTGTTCAACAAAATTGGCTTTGTTACTTCCTTAGCTAATGCATCTGCCACCCTATTCTGCTCTCTATAAGTGTGCTTCACCATGACCCAGTCCATCCTGTGTATTAAGGACCCGCATTCACAAATTATAGGATCATAAGTTAGGTTACATGTGATTAGCATTTGTATGATTTCAGTTGAGTCAGTGTTGATGTCTAAAGGAACCCAATTGTTTTGCTCAGCAAGTTGTAGCCCTTTTAGGAGAGCTTTCCGCTAAGACAAAGTGTTGGTTATGTGTGTAATATTTTCCATAAACCCCATTATCCAATCCCCGTTATCATTTCTGAAGACTCCACCTATTCCTCCTATGTTTTGGTTGCCCCTAGCTGCTCCATCCGTATTCAGCTTATAAGAGCCTCTTTTGGGTGGCCCCCATTTGGTGGTTATTTGGTGGGTTGTTTTGGATGAAGGTATTTTTTGTCAACACAAAGTATTCAATAGCGTTAGAGATGGTGTTGGCAGTGTTGATCTTATTTTTTTCACTATTGAAGAGATTATGGTTCCTGCATAGCTAGATATGCCAGAAACAGAAAAGAATGATGTTTTCCCAAAGAATATGACCATTGAAGGATTTTTTCCTAATTTTATTCCTAAATTGATGGCCATTGTTGGGCTGAAAAGATGGCATTCTGTTGTCTGCTCTCAATGGATGCTTTTGACAGTAATTCATGCCAGAACTGGACTGCATTTGTGCACTCCTAAATTGTTGATCATGTTGGAAATGCTATGGGCAGATCTATGGATATGGCGGAGAGATCTTATGCCCCTAAATTGTAGACATTATCTACTTTGACTTTTAGATCATTCTGAGAAAAGGGGCCTTCGATCATGTCCCTAATTTCTGGTTGATTAGGGATCCAGGCATCACTCAGAAAGTTGACCCATTTTTCTTTATGGACCTCCCATATGCTTGCCTTTCTACAAGTGTCCCATCCATTAAGGATGCATTGCTAAGTATGAGATTTGGGGTATCTAGAGTACCCAGTTGCAATGCTTAAAAATGAGGACTTTTTCCCATATGCTAGTACTGTTGTGATAAGTCCTCCAGGAAAGATTAGTAAGGGATGCTTGTTTTTTGTATCAGCATTTTGGAGCCCTAGACCTCCATCAGCCTTTTTTTGGTAACCTTATTCTAGTTCATAGGTGCAGTTTTTTTTTGTCCGAAGTGTTGCCCCAGATGAAGTTTCTTTGAATTTTATCAATTTGTTTGGTGACTTTGGTGGGCGAATTGATATGCTGCGTAACATGGCTGGGGAATCGAGGATAGTTTTTCCAGTCATGTTAGGCAACTGATTTTCTAGCCATCCAGTTTGGATTAAAAGTTATCAATTATGAATTGAAAGACTGCACTAATGGCATTCTTATGGAAGATGGGAAAGGCAAGATGTTTACCAAAGGATGTGGTAGCTTGGATAGATAGAGTCTTGGTGAGGTTCTCCAATGTATCATGGGGTGTGTTATAGGAGAAGAGCACCCTTGACTTAGCAAGGTTGATTTTTTTGCCTGAGTTCTCATTGAAGGCCTGCAGAATGGAAGTGAAGTTTTTGGTACTTACTTTGGCAAACAAAGTGAGGTCATCAGCAAAGAAGAGATGAGATATTTTAGGTCCGGGCCTACTGATACTTATGGGCTGCCATTGGTTGTCCAAGACAACCCTATCTATTGACTTGGATAGTCTCTCCATACATATTATAAAAAAGTAAGGAGATATTGAGTCCCCTTGCCTTATGCCTCCGTAGGGCTTGAAGGCTCCATTCCCCCCCCCCCCCCCTTAACAAGAATTGAGATACAGGAAGAACTAATGTAGGATATAATGAGCATGGTTAAACCAGGGGAAAAATTGAAGGTGTGAAGTGTGTCGTTGATGAAGGACTACTCCAGCTTGCCAAAATCATTTTCAAGATCAATTTTGAGGATCATATTGCTCTGTCTCCCTTTTATTTTCCTAAAGTGAGTGATACTCTTGTACAATGATGGCATTATCACATGCTCTTCTATTGGAGAGGAAATTGTCCTAGCTAGGCCCAATGATGTCAGGCAACATGGGTTTGATTCTATTTAAAATGATCCTTGTGATGAACTTGTAGATTATGTTACAAAGTCCAATCGATTTGAAGTTTTTTAGCATTGAGGCTTGGGGACATTTTGGGATGAGGCAAAGCAGAGTTTGGTTTATGGTCTCATCCATGGAGTTAGTAGAGAAGCATTTCTTGCAGAAATTTGTGACAAAGTTGCCCATAATGCTCTAGTATTTTTGGTAGAAGAAAGGGTGGAGGTCATCAAGACTAGGGGATTTAGGGAGAATATAGCTTTTTATTTCCCCCAACTCAAGGGGCTTTCCAGTCTATCCCTTTGGGAATCAGAGAGGGTAGGAGACATAGTTAGATGACTGGTGGTATAAATGGGGGCTTGGGAGTGGGCGGAGGCATAGAGGTTGGTAAAGAAGCTAAATATGGATGTTTGGATGTCTTGCTGGTCATAGAGCCAGTTTCCGCTCTCATCTTTAGGAGAAGAGATTATGTTCCTTCTTCTTCTATTGGGAGTGGAAGTATGGAAGAATCTAGTGTTAGCATCGCCCTCATGGAGCCAGTTAATCATAGATTTGAGCTTCCAGAAGTCCTTTTCATTTCTAAGGATTGAGTTTAGCTCACTAATAAGATTGTTTTCTATGTTTAACAAGTAGCTACTAATTGGTAATTGGGGGATTTTAGTATTCCTGCAATTCTTGCAAAGATTCTTATTTTCTTGTGGAAGATGTTGCCAAAGATATCTCTGTTCCACTTGGTCACAATTCTCTTGAAAGACTCGGTGGATTGGAGAAGGGTTGAATTATCAGTGAAAGCCTCATTGATGATATTTGAGAATGTTGGGTGGCTAGCCCACATTTAAATCTAAAGGGTCTATTCAGTTTATTAGAGGATATTCCTTCCAGGACAACCTGGATGGGGTAGTGATTAGAGTGGGTTAGTGTAACATAGTATCCTCAGGGTACTGTGTGATTTAATTCTCACTCGCAAAGCACCAATAAATTCTTTTAAGTTTCAGAGAGGCCATATTGTTGTATCTGTTATTAGACCAAGTGAATTACTATCTTTGTAACCTAGGTCTAGCAATTTGCATTCATTGATACAGTTCTAGAATAGGTTATGACGGCTAGGGATTATCGGGTTACCCCCAAATTTGTCCCTTGCTTTCAAGACTTCATTGAAGTCTCCTCCTTCAAGCCATTTATTTGTGAGAGTTTTGGAGATTGTAATTAAGTTCTCCTAGAGGATTTTCCTATCTGCTAAATTATTACTAGCATAAATGGCTGAGAATTGCCAAGGAGATGGTTATGGAGTACCTTCACCATTGCATGGATACCTTGAGGGGTGGTGGCCACCTCATCGACACTCACATTGTCCTCCTTCCACTAATCATGATCTCCCCAGATAGCTAGATGGCCGGCGATTGGATAATCAGATCGAATTGAAGCTCTTTAGATAGTTTCTTGTGGTCGGCCATTTTGGTCTCTAGCGGAACGAGCATGGCTAGCTTATGCACTTTGACCATCTCCATACAGTGCCTTTTGAACAAAGCATTGTTCCCATCATTAGGGGTGGTTGGTTTCTTAGGTGGTGACCTTCCTGAGGGTTCCCCAGTCCTTGCGAGGCCTTGCTCGGTGATGGCGGGGATTTTCTCTTCAGGATGAGAACCGGAGTTAGATTGAGTAGTGGCTTAATGGATCTTTAGGACTGGTGAGACACTAGACTCAGTCCATACTTGATCATGATCTGGGCCATAGTATCACTAGTACCTCGCTAGTATCTACACTAAACTCGATCGACCTGACTGAGTCCAGTAAGAGCGAGTCTGTTCGAAGGGGGCCGTAGATTGTTCCTTCCACCTCTGATGAGTTTTTCTTTTTGAAAAGGTATGGGGCTTTTGCTGATTTCCTTTTGGATGTTGCTAAGAGGTAGAGATGTGCTCTTCTCTGACGGAGCAGAAGATGATGACATTTTATAGATTTGGGGTCAATGGTCACAAAGATCGGCTCCACTGCTTGGTCCTCCGTTGCTAAGTCGGAGAAGAATGGTAATGACCAAAAGGTTTGGAACATCTGTTGTTGAGAATCGGAGGGCCGATATTGGCTGGCATGTTGTCCTTGTTTACCATCATTTGCCATAGACATGGGCCAAAGGCAGCTAGGGCTTTTATTAAGGCTTCTACTATTACCCTTGCTAAGTGAGCTAGATTCTATAAAATGAGCGTCACTTGCTGATTTCCAGGGTAAAATTGTAGGTTAAACCTTGGCCCTATAGCACCGCCTCCAGCCAAGATGCTGGTAGGTGGTCCGGTGGTAGTGGCAGTGAGGTTGTAAAAGAGGGCGGCACTTGAATTTTTTCCATTTTTGTGTTTTTTGCTTTACTACTTTGAGTAATGAGGGGATTAACTTTAGGGGTTGATCCATTATTATGACCTTTGATGTCAAATCTCGATCAGTGGAGGAGGCAATGCTAATTGTGCATGGGGAGGGGGATTGTGTATTAATTAGAGATCTCGTGGAGTGGACGGTGGGTGTTTTTTCACCTGAATTTGAGTGAGGTTCCAGAGGGTGCACTTGAGTGTTCATGGTGACTGTTGAGAATCCCCCATTAGAGGTTATCTCAGAGGTATTGGTAGGGGGCATAGGTGAGAGAGTAAGGGTGGGTTTTTGGTTTGAACGCCTCCAATTGGGTGGGGGTTCCTATTGGATGGGCGTGGATGGTGTTGGAAACACGTTCTCAATGCAATATACTAAAACGTGTGTTCTTTTGTATAGGTTTTGATGAATGACAAACGAAGCGAAAATTGATATATTACGAAGTTCAAGAAACAAGCGCACAATTGATATACAACGAGATTCAAGCTCAAGACAAAGTTTTGTAGTTTAATTGAGTCATTCTTAATTGTGATCTTGATCCTACAACTTGACTCGTAACATGGCTTCTCTCATAAAACTATTTTCCAAAATCATGCATATTTAATTTAATGTCAAATGATTTTAAATCATGCATATTTACAGTAGTCAAAATAATTTTTAGACATGCCTTAAAAATCTGGACTAAGATAATCGATTATGTACTTATGATAATCGATTGTTTTAAGCCAAGACTGCATGACAATCGATTGTGAACTAATGACAATCGATTGTGAGTAAGACAGTGAGCATCAGGTTTTTCAAACCTGCATGACAATCGATTGTGAACTAATGACAATCGATTGTGACTGAGGCAGTGTCCATCAAAGTTTTTCAAAACTCAGAATAATCGATTATGAACTAATGGTAATCGAATATATTGAGACAGTGTCTTCCAGTGATTTTCAAATTTATTAAATAATCGATTGTTACATTGGACAATCGATTGTCAAAGAGACAGTGTCTAAAATGTTTTTCAAAAACTGATAAGTAATCGATTGTTGACTTTGTGCAATCGATTGTGAAGCTGACCGTTGTCGTAAAGTTTTCAAATACCGTCAGGTAATCGATTATTGATTCTGTATAATCGATTGTTCTGATTAAAATCCGGAAAAGATTTTTTGAACGTTATTGGGTAATCGATTATTGATTTTGTATAATCGATTGTTTTGATTAAAATCCGGAAAAGATTTTTTGAACGTTGCTGAGTAATCGATTGTTGATTCTGGACAATCGATTGTTTGTGGTAAAATCTTGAAAGGATTTTTTGAACGTTGCCAGTAATCGATTATGGATTGAAAGTAATCGATTATCAAGCGTAAAATCTGGGATTGAATTTTGATCTGACTGGCAGACAATCGATTGTTGGGGTTTGACAATCGATTGTCAGCGAGTAAAATCAGCAACTCTTAATTGGCAATTAGGCAACGGTAATGCCAAGTTTTTCAACTATAAATATAGCTTCATTTCAGTGTTTTAAACACAACAACATACTACAACTGATCATTACAAATGCTATAAGCTTGCATACTTTTGTTTATCATTTTATATTCAATTTCATAAAGCTTTTGAGAGCCATATTCTTGTCCAAAGTTGTTGTGATCTAGAGATTACTTCTTTTACTCATATCTACTCATTAAGGAGTATTTTGTTTGAATGTTTAGTGTTTTATACACTTGCAAGAGAATTGTGATTCTCTTGTTGTAAGGAACTTGTGTTTCCTTGGTTGAAGTCTTGGAGTGTTGTATATCCGAGCAAAGGTGTTAAGGCTTGTGTCCTTAAGTTGTAAGGGTTTGTTGAGCACCCGTAAGCTTAACAAGTTAGTGGAAAATCTCGAGAGAGTCTCTCGGGGACTGGACTAGCCACGTGTTGTGGTGAACCAGAATATATCGGTGCGTTCTTTCCTTTTTGTTTATTTAACGCACTTATTTATTTCCTGCAAATTTTAATTTCCGCAAGTTTACGCTAAATTTTATTATAACGCTATTCACCCCCCCCTCTAGCGTTAAGCGTATTTACTAACAATTGGTATCAGAGCCCAACTCTATTCAACGGTACAAATTACACGTACTGGAAGGAGAGGATGAAGATCTTCGTTCAGTCCAACAGCTTTCACCTTTGGAAGGTGATAATGAAGGGAAACCAAATTCCAACAAAGAAGGTGGAAAACGAATGGGTTCCCAAGTCCGAGGATGAGTATGACGCAGATGACATCCGAAAGGTTCAAAATAATGCTAAAGCAATTAATTTATTATATTGTGCTGTTAATGCTGACGATTACAGGAAAATATCGTGTTGCACAACGGCAAAGGAGATGTGGGACAAGCTAGAAGTTACGTACGAAGGTATGGACCAGGTAAGGGAAGCAAAAATTGATTTCAGAGGAATTCTTATGAATTATTTCACATGAAGGAAGGTGAAAAGGTGGACGAAATGTTTGAGCGATTTTCAATAATCGTAAATGACCTACATGCTCTCAAGAAAACATTCACGGATAGAGAGCTCGTGCGAAAAATTCTTAGAAGTCTCACACCGGCATGGAGAACAAAGGCCGATGCAATTCAAGAATCCATTGGCATTTCAAACGTCACCATCGACGCACTAAGAGGTAACCTTAAGACCTATGAATCTACTATTCTTAACCCTTTTGTTGATGATCAAAGGAGGCAAAGAATAGCTCTAAAGGCAAGCACAAGCCAACCGCAAATTGATGAGGAAGGAGACAACGAGTTTGGACTCGTTATCAAAAGATTTCAAAAGTTCATGCGCAAGGAGTATGAACGCAAGGGCAAAAAGCAAGGCCAACAAATCAAGTGCTATGAATGTGGTGAAACCGGGCACATCAAATCAAATTGCCCAAACATCAAAAAGGAGAAGAAACCTTTTAAAAAGCAACGTGCATACATTTCTTGGGGAGGCGACTCCGGAGATGAGTCAAGCGAAGGAGAAGAAGACGAAGCAGCAAATCTTTGCCTTATGGCACAAGAAGACAACAAAGATGAGGTATGTCAAATCTCGTCTAAAAACTTCTTTACTCTTGAAGAAATGCGAACTGCTTTTGATGAATTATATACTGAATTTATTAAGGCTTCAAACACTGTTAAGGGCATAAAAGAAAATGCTTCATTAAAAGAAAGGATTTTCAAAAACAGCTTTCTTTGAAAGAAAAGGATTTAGAAAAACTGGTTTTAGAAAATGAAAAGCTGAAAGAGGAAAACAAGTTTTTTGGAAAAAAAGCGCCGATAAGCCCGAAAGTTCTACTAAAAATTGTTCTTCTTGCTTGCATCTCAAAAATGAGGTAGATAGACTCAAAGGTACCTTAGATAAGTTTAATTCTTCCCACAAGAATTTGAATGAGGTCCTTGTAAATTTGAAATCAACCAAGCATGGCATAGGATTTAAGAATGAGGTTAAAGAAAAGGTTGAAGCCAAACCCCAACCACCTAAGGCTCAACCTAGGACTAATAAAACAAATGCTTATCCTAGAAATCGCAATCCTAGAACCAATATGCATGCTAGACAAAATGTTGAACATTTTAGGAGACCTAGAAATGACTTACCACCTAGAAATAGTTACCCTAGAAATGATGCATATTTTAGGCCAAATGTTGAACCTTTGAGAAGACCTAGAAATGGCCTTCAACCGAGAAACAATTACTCTAGAAATGCTGCCCATCCTAGAGCTCATAGTAGGAGAAATAATTCTCATGAAATGCGAAATAGTCATAGTGTTCAAAATAGAGTAAGAACTTTTCATCCGTCTAGTTACCATGAACCTAGAAGGATGCATAACCCAAATGTGACTTGTCATTATTGTAGACGTATTGGTCATATTGCTCCTGCATGCTTTACACGTCATAGACATATTACTCAATTGCATCATTATAATATGCCTAACCCCCAAGGACCCAAGATGGCATGGGTACCTAAAGAACATTAATTTGTTTTGTAGGTGTGCTTGAAGGGATCAAGTGTACTATGGTACCTTGATAGTGGATGCTCCAAGCATATGACGGGAGATGAATCCAAATTCCTTCAATTAGAGCACAAAGAAGGAGGAAGTGTTATCTTCGGTGATAACAATAAAGGAAAGATCATCGGCATCGGCTCGGTCGGTAAGGATGAAAATTCCTCTATTAAGCATATATTACTTGTTAAAGGATTAAAGTATAATCTCTTGAGCATAAGCCAATTGTGTGACAAGGGAAATCTTGCTTTATTTGATTCGGATGAATGCTTAGTGTTCAGACGTAGTGATTTCAAAATTATCCTCCGTGGTTTTAGAGTGGATAATATTTATATGGTTGATCTTGATAATTCCTCACCCGATTATGTTGATTGTCTAATGAGTAAAGAGGATGATACTTGGCTATGGCATCGTAGAGTAGCATATATCAATATGCATCTTTTGAACAAATTGATTTCTCAAAACTTAGTTGTTGGTCTTCCCTATTTAAAATTTGAAAATGACTCTATTTGTGACTCGTGTCAAAAAGGGAAGCAAACAAAAGCATCTTTCAAATCTAAAAACATTGTTTCAACTTCTAGACCATTGCAATTGCTTCATATGGATTTATTTGGTCCCTCTCGCATTGAGAGTCTAGGAAGAAATAAATATGCTTTTGTGATTGTGATGATTACTCGAGATTTACTTGGACTTTATTTTTTGCCAATAAAAGTGATGCTTTTCAAAATTTTAAATATTTTCTTAAGCGTGTTCAAAATGAGAAAGAAACAACCGTCACTTCAATTAGAAGTGATCATGGGGGAGAGTTTGATCACAATCTCTTTGCGGACTTTTGTGACGAACTCGGAATCGAGCATACCTTTTCCGCTCCACGTACACCACAACAAAATGGGGTGGTGGAAAGGAAAAATAGGTGTCTCGAAGAGATGGCTAGAACCATGCTCGACGAAGCTAAGATACCCAAACATTTTTGGGCAGACGCCGTGAGTACCGCTTGCTATGTTCTAAATAGAGTAGTAATTCGGCCGATACTCATGAAAACCCCCTATGAACTTTATAAGGGTAGAAAACCAAATATTTCCCATTTTAGAGTTTTTGGTTGCAAATGTTTTGTTCATAACAATGGCAAAGACCAATTGGGTAAATTTGGTGATAAGTCGGATGAAGGTATTTTCATTGGATATTCCTCACGTAGTAAAGCATATAGGGTCTTTAATAAAATAACCCAAATTATGGAGGAATCCCCTCATGTTGTATTTTCCGAAAATAATGCTCGCTTGGCGAGAAAGGATTCCGGTTTTGATCTTGCAGGTATCTTAGATAGCTTGAAAGACAAAATACAAGAGGAACCACCCAAGGAAAATAAAGATGAAACTGAGGAACAACCAACAGATGAAGCGCCACAATTGGAAAAAGAAATGAATATGCCTAACGAGTGGAGGACAATCAAAGATCACCCTCTCGAACAGGTAATTGGCAACGTTGGAGACAAGGTAAGTACCCGAAACTCTCTCAAAAATACCTTAGAACATACTGCTTTTGTTTCTCAAATTGAACCCAAAACAATCTCAGAAGCAATTGGGGATGAATTTTGGACCTTGGCAATGCAAGAGGAGCTTAACCAATTCGAACGCAATGACGTTTGGGATTTGGTGCCAAGACCCGAAGGTCATACCATAATTGGTACAAAATGGGTTTTTCGCAATAAACTAGATGAAAATGGTATAATCACTAGAAACAAAGCTAGGCTTGTAGCAAAAGGCTATAATCAAGAAGAAGGTATTGACTATGAGGAAACATATGCTCCCGTAGCTAGATTAGAAGCTATTCGCTTATTGCTTGCATTTGCCTCTTCTATGAATTTCATTTTATTTCAAATGGATGTGAAAAGTGCTTTTCTAAACGGTTTTATTCAAGAAGAAGTTTATGTTGAACAACCCCCCGGTTTTGAAAACTTTAAATCTCCCGATCATGTTTTCAAGCTCAAAAAGGCTCTTTATGGTTTAAAACAAGCTCCCCGAGCTTGGTATGAAAGATTAAGTAAGTTTCTTTTGGAAAATGATTTCATTAGGGGGAAAGTTGACACAACTGTCTTTGTTAAGCATAAAAACAATGATATCTTGTTAGTTCAAATATATGTAGATGATATTATATTTGGTGCTACTAACAATATTTTATGCAAGGAATTTTCCGATTTAATGACAAGCGAATTTGAGATGTCTATGATGGGTGAGTTAACATTCTTTTTGGGATTACAAGTAAAGCAAATGAAAGAAGGTACATTCATTTGTCAAGCCAAATATTGCAAAGAATTGCTGAAACGATTTGAGATGAACAATGCAAAAGAAATGGCAACTCCCATGAGCACATCCGATCATCTAGACAAAGATGAGAAAGGTAAGGAAGTTGACACCAAAAAGTATCGAGGTATGATTGGCTCTCTTCTTTATCTTACTGCTAGTCGTCCGGACATCATGTTTAGCGTGTGCTTATGCGCTTGTTATCAATTGTGTCCGAAGGAGTCTCACCTTACTGCGGTAAAACGGATTTTAAGGTATCTTGTTGGTACTACAAATGTGGGTCTATGGTACCCCAAAGGCTCTTCATGCCAACTTGTTGGCTATTCCAATTCCGATTTTGCTGGATGCAAATTGGACCGCAAGAGCACTAGTGGCACTTGCCATTTGCTCGGTAGCTCTCTCACTTCTTGGTTTAGCAAGAAACAAGTAAGTGTTGTGTTGTCCACAACTGAGGCTGAATATGTAGCCGCGGGGAGTTGTTGCGCTCAAATCCTATGGATGAAACAACAACTCTTGGACTATGGCCTAAGTCTTAATCATATCCCTGTTAGATGTGATAATACTAGTGCCATATGCTTGACGAAGAACCCCGTTCTTCATTCGCGAACGAAACACATTGAAATTGGACATCATGTTATTAGAGATCACGTTATCAAAGGCGATGTCGAAATTGAATTTGTTGAAACCAAAAACCAATTGGCAGACATCTTTACAAAGCCTTTAGAGAAAGAGTCCTTCTTCCGAATTCACAGTGAACTCGGGATCCTTGACTCCACGCTGATCTAAGTCATGCATTGCATTTTTTTTCATGATTTCTAACTTGAGCGTCAGAGACGTCTAACGATTTTTGCAGGTATCACCCCAAAGGAAAGGGGAATTATAAAGCATGACGCGCAAGAGTCGAGTCTTCTTCAGAAAAATCTGTTTCCCTCATCTAATAATCGATTATCTCGTATCGAGAATCGATTGTAATGCTATCATTTGAGCTATTATACTCTCTTTAAATAATCACACCTTCTTTCCAATAAATAAACAAGGTTTATTTCATCTTTGGCATCTTATTATTATTTTTGCTAATGGCAAAAGGGGGAAGATAACGGGTATGATGCACTCTCAAGTTATAAGCCTAAATTGAGGGGGAATTCTCAAATTGAGGGGGAACAAATTGCATACTTGTTGCATGTATATACTTGTCTTGAATCGTCAATATAAATTGCTTGTCTTGCATATCCCACTTAATGTTTGCCATTATCAAAACGGGGAAAATTGTTGGAAACACGTTCTCAATGCAATATACTAAAACGTGTGTTCTTTTGCATAGGTTTTGATGAATGACAAACGAAGCAAAAATTGATATATGACGAAGTTCAAGAAACAAGCGCACAATTGATATACAACGAGATTCAAGCTCAAGACAAAGTTTTATAGTTTAATTGAGTCATTCTTAATTGTGATCTTGATCCTACAACTTGACTCGTAACATGGCTTCTCTCATAAAACTATTTTCCAAAATCATGCATATTTAATTTAATGTCAAATGATTTTAAATCATGCATATTTACAGTAGTCAAAATAATTTTTAGACATGCCTTAAAAATCTGGACTAAGATAATCGATTATGTACTTATGATAATCGATTGTTTTAAGCCAAGACTGCATGACAATCGATTGTGAACTAATGACAATCGATTGTGAGTAAGACAGTGAGCATCAGGTTTTTCAAACCTGCATGACAATCGATTGTGAACTAATGACAATCGATTGTGACTGAGGCAGTGTCCATCAAAGTTTTTCAAAACTCAGCATAATCGATTATGAACTAATGGTAATCGATTATGTTGAGACAGTGTCTTCCAGTGATTTTCAAATTTATTAAATAATCGATTGTTACATTGGACAATCGATTGTCAAAGAGACAGTGTCTAAAATGTTTTTCAAAAACTGATAAGTAATCGATTGTTGACTTTGTGCAATCGATTGTGAAGCTGACCGTTGTCGTAAAGTTTTCAAATACCGTCAGGTAATCGATTATTGATTCTGTATAATCGATTGTTTTGATTAAAATCCGGAAAAGATTTTTTGAACATTATTGGGTAATCGATTATTGATTTTGTATAATCGATTGTTTTGATTAAAATCCGGAAAAGATTTTTTGAACGTTGCTGAGTAATCGATTGTTGATTCTGGACAATCGATTGTTTGTGGTAAAATCTGGAAAGGATTTTTTGAACGTTGCCAGTAATCGATTATGGATTGAAAGTAATCGATTATCAAGCGTAAAATCTGGGATTGAATTTTGATCTGACTGGCAGACAATCGATTGTTGGGGTTTGACAATCGATTGTCAGTGAGTAAAATCAGCAACTCTTAATTGGCAATTAGGCAACGGTAATGCCAAGTTTTTCAACTATAAATACAGCTTCATTTCAGTGTTTTAAACACAACAACATACTACAACTGATCATTAGATTGCTATAAGCTTGCATACTTTTGTTTATCATTTTATATTCAATTTCATAAAGCTTTTGAGAGCCATATTCTTGTCCAAAGTTATTGTGATCTAGAGCTTACTTCTTTTACTCATATCTACTCATTAAGGAGTATTTTGTTTGAGTGTTTAGTGTTTTATACACTTGTAAGAGAATTGTGATTCTCTTGTTGTAAGGAACTTGTGTTTCCTTGGTTGAAGTCTTGGAGTGTTGTATCTCCGAGCAAAGGTGTTAAGGCTTGTGTCCTTAAGTTGTAAAGATTTGTTGAGCACCCGTAAGCTTAACAAGTTAGTGGAAAATCTCGAGAGAGTCTCTCGGGGACTGGACTAGCCACGTGTTGTGGTGAACTAGAATATATCGGTGCGTTCTTTCCTTTTTGTTTATTTAACGCACTTATTTATTTCCTGCAAATTTTAATTTCCGCAAGTTTACGCTAAATTTTATTATAACGCTATTCACCCCCTCTCTAGCGTTAAGCGTATTTACTAACAGATGGCCCCATAATCCGTTGCCTCATATTTGGGGTTTGTTGCCTTATTAGATGGGCCAAAAGTAGAGGCTTACTCTAGGGAGGCGAGTTGGGGATCGAGGGTGTAGATTGTGTCAGCGTATTCGGGCCCTGATCCAGCTTTTCACTTTGTACTTGTTTTGGGATGGGACCACGTCTGAGTGGTGGCCTGGTATTGGGGGTGGGACTTAGTTTGCTAATTGGTCCATTAAGCCTACTGTATGGTTTTGGGTTGGGTTTGCTTGCTTTGGTATTGTACCGAACTGTTTGGGTTTGTAGAAATTTACCTAAATTTGTATCGAACATGTTTATCTGAATCCGTTAAGCATGTGTTGAGTGGTTTTGGTTTTTTGCCACTTCTCTATTACTTTCATTTGATTTTTGTTGGCCTTAGCTTGTTTTTTCTTTTTTGGAAAGGTGATTGTTTTCCATTTATTCTCTTCTCTTTATTCTGTAGTTTTTTCGAAAGTCTCAAGTACTTCTGATGGGGCAGAAGGTTGAGGTTTCCTGTAGTTGCATCCCTTTGAGGTTTGTCCAATTCCGCCACAGGACGTGCATGGTGTGCCTTTCCCTTCATAGATCACTACTTGTTTGTGGTCTCCGATTATGACAAAGGTTTCTACCGGGTTTTAATGCAGATACGGGCATATCTTTCCCTGAGAGTGGAGGAGGTGTATGAGTCTATTTTCAGCAACTTGCCCATCTTTCTGCCCACTTTTTCTAGAATTTCTTTGTCATAGAATTCCATTGGGAGTTATTGGAGGCTAATCCAAATGGCTATGGTAGAGAATGTGGCTTCTTTTGGAAAAAATTTTGGTTCTCATATACGTACTGATATAAAGTTCCCTGAGATAAACTATGGTCCTCGGTGTAATGCCTTTGCCATATTTTCCTCTAAACTAATTTTGACAATGAATAAATCTCATCCTAGATCAATCAAAATTAACTATTCAGATGATTACATTAGTCTCTTAGTTTGGAGCAAAGATAAAAGTATGGCATTCTACGTCCAAACACCTTTATTATTACTGAGTAACGCCATGGGAGGTAGAGACGTTTCTTGTCATTGTGGGATAGTGGGATTAATCCTTCGAGGTTTTTACTTTATCGTTCTCGATGATTGTTGGTACATCATCCCCATAATAGTAATTTTGATGGCTTGCCAATTTATCCAATAACATTTCCTTGTAAGAGTGTGTGTTTGTTATCTCTTCAATGTCCATTTGGTTGTGCTTGTCCGGTAGTTTTGGTGAAAATTGTGTTGTGATCATGGATGAATCCATGGTTTGAGAATGTGGTGGAGAAGTTGAAATTCTAGAGAGAACTTTTTTAGACCCCCATGTGTTATTAATTAAAAGACGGCAACGTGCACACGTTTGTGGTTTCGTTGGAGTTTTAGGAGATATAATCTCCATATAAAAATTAGCAACAGTTTATATAATATTTGGTTGAAATTTAGAGAGATTTAAAATTTAATATTCACATATAGGTCATCATTAATTAATACAATATTTGGTGGCTGTGTTTTAAGTTTCTAAAAATTATGCATAAGTTATTCGGAAATATGTGTATTTTCTGCGGGGCAAAATATAGAATAAGAATGCGGATATTGGTAACACATGGATTAAAAATTGCTAAAACGATAAAACTAGCCTTATAATAGTAAGAAATTTTGTATAAAAATGTAAAATACAGTTTAATCTATACATTTTATATTAATATGTAAATATCAAACTAAATATTGAACAAACAACAATCCAATCATTGCATTTAATCCCTATATAACTTGTCAATAAACCTATCAAAAAAAATTTTCAATAAATCAAGCAACCATTAGGGGTATTTGAATCTTTTTGCAAAATCAAACGATCTAATTATGTAAGCCATATAACAAAACCATTTAATTAGTGAAATTCAGCTAGTATCTGGTATGTACTTAATGCAATTTAAGTACAAATATATAGAGTTAAGGAACTAATTGGAGGAACATCTTCTATACACTCTACAAATCAATGAAAAATAGAAGATAATGTGAGTTGATATAGAAGAAGAGAGACAGTATTATTTCTACTAAATTTTCAGATATGCGATATAATCTAAGTCCCCTCCTTATATCCCGGCTAACAGATTTAACCAACTAACTGGCTAACTAACTCTCCCTTGAAAGTACTATTATGCCCTCCTATTTACAATAATTGTCTAAAGTACTCCTCCTATTAATTGATATATAACAATTGATACCTAATTCATATTTTCTCAAATAGTATATATACTTTTAAAATATTATTTTGCATCATTATTTAATTAACAAGATTTATGCAACCATTTCTATAATCTTTCATAATTTTAAAGCTTTAAAATTAATTTTCTTGCATTTTGATTGTTCAAATATTTATTAGTTACCCTTTAAATTATTTTGTAATGACTCAGTCATCCAAATCTATTATTTTGCATCATATATATATGCATCATAATATTTTACTTTATTTTATATAATCATATTTTATAATTTTAGGCTATTTACATAATTTTACAATAATAGCCTATTGCTATGCATAATTACATTATTTGTGTTCAAATAATATTTTACATTTTATATAGCACTAATTATTATTTTTAATTATTTAATACATAAATAATATTTTTATTTATTTATTAAGCATTTTTACTAAAATTATTTTTGATAAATTATGTGTATTTAAGTAGTAGCCCAGCTTGAACCAATTTTAGGACCTAAATATTGGCCCAGTAACCTATCCCAATAACCCCAAGCCCAAACCATACCCTTTCTATCAAACCCGATCGGACTCCTTTTAAATAACCCGCCCCACTCCCCCTTTGATCCTGACCTTTGATCTCAAATGATCAACGACCCATAATAAACCAACACCTCCCCTTGTATCCCCATCACTCAAACCCTATCACATTCCTCCTAAATCGCCGCCCCTAAACTCTCTCAGCAAACCTTCATCTCCCAAACCTACACCCTAGCCGACCATGGAGATTTTTACCTACTCCTTTCTTATACGTGTCCATATGCGAATTTACTTGCCTTTTCTTGTTACCATTACTCTTTTTATGGTAATCTTCATTACCACTTCACTTATGGCACGCCATATCTGGTTTTGATTCTGATTCTGGGTAAAATTGTAACTTTATACACTTAAAAAGAGAAATTTCTCTCGTATATGGTATATCTCTAGTGATTCTATTGTGATTGAGGCTTGTGAATGGTTCTCCCTAAAACCAACTCTAATTAGGGTTTGCTGGACTTTTCTTAAATTGATTCTGAATCAATTTCATATGCTATTATTTCCTTTTTATGATTGTTGACTGTTTTTCTTTGTTTGCGTTTAATTTTGCTACTATATAAATCTGTTTCCATTTATATTCAAAACAGACATTTTCACTAGATTCACTAAAAAATTGAAGCCATTATTCTATTGCTCTCTCATTCTCTTGTTTTATAGTTGGTTCTCGGTCGGCTGAAAGCCAAGGCCACCGAAATTTAATTCTTCAACCTTTCTTGGTGCGAACATTGCCCAAGGTTCATTTGAAGCCCTTGGGAATTACTCTAACGCACTAAGATTATGGGTTCTTGCTCTTTGTTGATATTTAGAGTGTTGTGGAATTTGCTCTTTCATGTTGTTTGTTTAACTTGTAAGTCTCTCGACTTTACAATTTCATTCTTCTGTGTTTATGTCCTACATATTCACGCCTCTGAACTTCATGACCTAATATATTAAGACCACCTTTGTGTATTACTTTGTTAGCATTTGAACATGTCTTATAATCTGAACTTCTCTAGCATTTGAATTCATCTAAGATTTCTAGTTTTGAGACATCATTATTTGTGTTTGCTTAACTTGAACAATTTAGACTCTCTTAAGCTCGCTGATACTAGTAGTTTGATACTTGAATATTTAACTTTACCGCCTAATGTAAGTTTGCTTCCCTGCTTTGGCCTGAGTCATTGTACTGACTAACTCTTATTAAGAATGTATTAAGACCTTCACTATTAACTACGACTTGCTCTCATGCTATTGTGTCACTAAACATGTTTTTGGTTTACTTGATTCCATATCCTTTAGTGATTATTTGAGACCTTAGAGTAGCTATCTCAACTTGTGTTTCCTTATCATGTTTGATATTGTTTTGTTTTCATGATGTAAGTTAGCATCCTGTCTTTTGATATTGTGATCGATACTTAATATAATTGGGACTCTTAGGCTTTAAACTCTTTAATTTGGTACTCTACCTAGATTTTTTTTCGTATTATGCATCTTTTTATATTGATCTCGTAATCTCAGGGAGCTTGTTTCTCCCCTAACTCTTTCAATGTGTTTCTGCCAATATGTTACTTCTTGCTAAGTGTTGAACCTGTAATAGGAACCTGCATATAGGCCTTGTTAACCTTCTTAACTGGCGTGTTCTGTGTTTTAGACAAACTTGCTATGTCTGCCTTTTAAAATACAAATGTATTTCTTAAAATTCTGTTCCTTAACCATTATTCTCTCACTCTCATTTGTTACCTACACTATTATGAATCTATCACTCTCGGCCAACTGAAAGCCAAGGCCACCAAGACTCTCACCATTTATCTTCCTAGTGTGAACACTTCTCGGGGTCCATTTGAGCCCCTTGTGAACTTTGACATACTAGGGTTTAGGGTTTTTTTCCACTTTCTTTACTACTAAGACTTGAGCTTTCTCTAACACTCAGTTCTTTTCTTATTCTATCTACTAGATCTGCAAACTGGGTTGTTTAAGTAATTTCTCTATAATTAAATGTTTGGGTCATATGATCGATCTGTGTCTTCTTGGCTTGGCTTGAGTTCCTATGGTTTCTGGGTTGTCCTGATGAATATAGTCCTCTGTTGGGATCTAGGTATGCTATTTGTGAAGAAAAAGTCTATTGAACGCTAAGCAATACTGGGTATCTCCTTTGGGCTTGTTATAGGCCTACTGTTAATGCTTAAACAACAACTACTCAGTATAGTCCCACAAAGTGGGGTCTGGGGAGGGTAATATGTAGACAAGCCTTACCCCTACCCGAAAGGGCAGAGAGGCTGTTTCCAATCTACTGTTGATGCTTATATAATATTTATAAACACATTCATCATTGGGTATGTAATAATTTTGCAATAAACGATTGAGGTGTTAGTGAAATTTGGGAAACATGCATACTATAATGTTCGCATGAAAGGGTAGAAAATATGCTTATAGGGTTCGTGTGATCTACTTGTTATTTTATCCAACCTGCCATATATTCTATTCAATTTCTATGTACACTGATAGAAATCATGTCATTGGGAGAATCATACACCTACACTACTTGTTTACTAACAAAGCAAGAGTATAAATGCTTTACTTATTCCTATTCCTACTGCTATGTGTTACTAGATTGCAAGTAGGAAACAAATACCAATGAACTTTCTTTCAATTTGTATAACTACATCATATTTATTAGATACCATGACTATAGGATTAGCTTATGTTCTACTGATTTTCACCTAGAAATCATGTATATAGGACCTTAATTAACCATTTGCAAATGTTATCGTTATTATATTGCTCCGCCTAGATAACATGCTTATAGGGATAAAGTTTAAAAATCAAGCTCCATTGTCAACTGCTAGGGATCTTGCCAATAGGATATTGTCACTCGCTAATTTTGCTTATGAGATGAACTTTTCAAGGCTGGGCTCTCAGAATTGTTTTCATTGTTTAGCTACACAACTATAAGAAATCATGCCTATAGGACAATGTCAGCTTTCTAAAACTAGCATCTATAAAACCAGCTTTAACAACTCTAAAGCTCATAAATGGTCTACTGCCTCCTTGTCTAAGCCACTAAGAGCAATAATATTATATATGTGATGCTGGAAGTCAGAGTCACGTAGAAACCATGTCTGTAGGGACGACTTTAATTTGCCTGAATCCTGAAATTTTCTAACGCCTAATGCAAAAAATTTGTCTGCATATATTTGTTGTCTAAGTGTGGAGGGTAGTTTGATCCCTTAACTATCTTTACATGAATGTCCTATTGTTTTGTATGTCGCCTAGTTTTACCATTTTGAGCAGCCTAAATAAAGTCTAGAACCACCCTGAATAGATATCCAATGCCTCTTGGACCATAGGCACGAGACATGTAGTGCACGTATAGGGTATGATTTAGAATTGAATTAGAGCTCTTTTAGGTAAACAACTTTAACATAGTAATCAGGTATCAGGAGATGATAGCTGTGCCTGCTGAATAATATGAGCAATTCCCTACTTTAAGGGAGTTGCAAAGTATTATCTCAACAATCAACATTTTCAACCTTAATGCGATAATAACTTTCACAACTTCAACATCAATAATCCAAAAAGACAATATTCCCACGAAATAACAACTTTAAGTAAGAGTAATTCAACAATAAGAGAGGTAACAGCTTCAACTAAAGCATGTAAGAGCAAACATAATAGTAAAAGATAGAACAAGTGCTAGTAATGTCAAATAGAGCATGTGAGAGTAAATTTAATAGTAAAAGATATAACATGTCATAACAAATTCGGTTAAATGCATGGAAGACGTCTAAAAGTGTAAACCGGTCAAAATTTCACATATAACCCCTGTACACACTCGTAACCTTGTATACAAGTCTTCCACATAATACAAACAATATAATCCCTCCCTAAAGTTAGACCTCAACTAAGACAAATCAACCATCGAAAATAGCTTTCCCCTAAAATCGCCCAAACGGCTCAATCTAAACAAAAAAGACTTAATATCATCAAACAATGCAAGAGAAACCAATTACGATAGATAAAGCTATGATCGTTATGCAATTTTAAAAAAGTCAACAAAAGTCAATCCCTGGTCCGCCCGATCAAAACTCGAGTTCAAGGGTAGATTCCGACTACCCATAGCCCAGGAGTCTATATATGTGTTTTATTTTTAAATCCTAGTCCAAATGGACTCTCAAAATCCAAATTTTCATTTTCAAAAATTTGGTAGAAATCTCTAAAATTCCTCTTTGATTCTCATAAATTTGATGTTACATCTCATATATAAACATGAAACATAGTTAGAACTGATTAGAATCACTTATCCAGTAATGTTAGATGAAACTCTTCTCTCTAAATCGCCTCCTACAGAGTCTAGGGTTTTAAAATGAGAGAAGTGAGATGAAATCCCGATTTTTTGATCGTTTTTTCAGCTGTAGGTATCTCAATTGCGAAGAATGCATCGCAATTGCGGCTATTAGAAGTCTGCCCTCCTCACAAATACAACCCAATTATCACAAATGTAAACTAACCCCACTTAGGCTTAGTCATCCCAAATGCGAATCAGTATCGCAATTGCAATACTTGAGTTCCCCGTCATGTTTGCAATTGTGATGATGCTGCTCACAATTGCGACAACTGCAGCACTAGCACACTAGCAACCTGTATTTGAGTCCAAACCTTTTCGAGACGTCCGAAACTCACCTGAGCCCTCAAAAATCTAAACCAAACAGCCACACAAGCCTAAAAATATCATAGAAACTCGCTCGTATGATCAAAATACAAAATAACTTCTAAAACTACGAATCAGATATCAAAACGCATGAATTTTAAAGAAAAGTTCAAGAGCCTCTGGAATTGTAACCAAGTGTCTGAATCCTATCGAATCGACTCCAAATGACACCAAATTTTGCAAACAAGTTTTAAATACCAAAACAAACCTATTTCTAGTCCCAAAATCAAATTCTGAATCCGATAGCCAAAAAATAACCTACGGTCAAACTTGAGAAACTTCTATACCTCAAATTGACAACTTTCGGCAAAACAAGTCAAATCAACATAGGGACGTACTAGTTTATTTTGGCCATACGCCTAAGTCTCATATTACGGTACGAACCTATCAGAGCCATCAAAGTACCATTCTGGGTCATTTTTACAAAAGTCAAACTTGGTCAACATAATTAACTTAGGCTTCTAAGCCAAGAATCAAAATATCCAAATCAACTCAAAATCTTCCCGAAATGAAATTAATCAACCCAACAAGTTATAAAACCATGAATATACATGTGTGAAGAATCAAAAGGAGAAATAGAGCGCAAATACAAAATATGACCGGTCGAATCGTTACAAAATATTACTCCTAAAGATCATTTCATATCTCATTTGTTCTTTGTTGACAACCTAACATTGATGAGTAAAGTTAATAAAAAACTGGTGACACTATTCAGCATTGCTTGAACCTCTTTTATGATTTGTATGGACAAAAACTTAATCATGGTAAATCGAAAATTATTTTTTCAAAGAGCTGCAAAAGGAATCCATCAGGGATATTTCTAGCCTTCTTATGATTAAAAGTAATGATTTTTTGGGATATATCTTGATTTCCCAATTCATACGACTGCCCATGAGCCTAGGGATTTTCACTTCATCTTGGACAATGTGAGGTCTAGATTAGCTGCTTGGAAAACAAACTTTATGAGTATTGCTGGTAGCGTAACTCTAGAAACGTCCACCCATTCTAGCATTCACAATCATATAATGCAATATACTATGCTTCCCATAAAAATCCTAAATGATATTGACAAAATTCAAAGAGACTTCATTTGGGAGACACTAAGAATAAAAAAAAGCTCCATCTTCTAAATTGGATTACTCTTACGAGAGGTAAGGCTAATGGAGATTTAGGTCTAAGAAAAGCCACGTCCAAAAATTATGTGCTTATTTAACAAGCCAAATACTCTTTGGTCTACTGTTTTTATTAATAAATATGTTGCTAGCAAATATTCTCGTCACTCTTTTATTTGGACCAAATTTTTAAAGGGATAATGTTGTAAGGGTTTATTTTGGTTAGTACACAAACACTCCATTTTCAATACATGGGATATATGGTGAATCCAAAAAGAACCAAGCCTTAGAAACTGCATTGTAGGTCCTCTAACAAATTTTTGGAAATTCTCTCAATGTTTCTGATCTTCATGCTGGAAATCAATGTGACCTAACTTGGGTATCCTTCTCCCTCCCCCCTCCCCCCCCCATATAGTTAATAAGATTAGCTCTATAGTTTTTCCTATTCACAAATATGTTGATACACCTATTTAGGACCTCAAAAATAATTGAATCTTTACCGTAAAGGAAAAAGAGTAAGGGCTTAGGAAGGTAGCGCAGTGGATGCAGCAATCCCTATTTCGCATAACCCTTTATTGGGTATTTGAGGTTCTGGAAGACTCCAAAAAGGACTTTAAATGTACTTGAAAATTACACTGTCCTAATAAGATTAAATTTTTCTTATGAAAATGCTATCATGGCAGACTCCCTTGAAGGGCTTTCGTTAGCCAAATAGGCATGGACATAGACGCCATATGTACAATTTGTAGGAGGGAGTAGGAAACTATCATGCATTTTTTGTGAATTGTGCTATTGCAAAATTTTATTTTTTTGGAGTAGCTTAGGTATAAATAGATCCTCCTCACTAGGAGTGGCAAACGGGCAGGTCGGGTCGAATATGGTTTGGGTTGAAAACAGATCAATTATCCGACCCGACCCATATTTAATACGAGTAAAAAATGAATTAATCGACAGATAATATGGGTAACTCATATTATCCATGACTTATTGTATATGATCACTGTTGGGAGAATTCTTAATCTCTCTAACTTGAGGAACTCTCAATTTGAGGGTTTACAACAACAACAACAACCCAGTATAATCTCACTTAGTGGGGTCTGGGGAGGGTAATGTGTACGCACACTTTACCCCTACCCTAGCCTAGGGTAGAGAGGCCGTTTTCAAATAGACCTCTAACATCCTTCCTCCAAGAACTTCCCACCTTGATCTTGGGTAGACTCGAACTCACAACATCTTGGTTGGAAGTGGGGGTTGCTTACCATCAGAACAACCCCTCTTGTAGTGAGGCGAACAACCTCTCTTGTAGAGAGGTTATTTCCAAATAGACCTCTAACATCCTTCCTCCAAGAACTTCCCACCTTGCTCTTGGGGAGACTCGAACTCAAAACCTCTTGGTTGGAAGAAGGGGTTGCTTATTTGAGGCTTTATAAATATAAAAGTTAGACCCATTGGTTATTCATTGGTTACTTATTGATTATCCATTTTCTAAATGGATAATATGATTCTTATCCATTTTTGACACATTTTTAAATAGTTCATTATCCAACCTATTTTTTAGTGGATAATATGAGTGGTTACATGTATTTTTTGAACCATTTTGCCACCTCTACTCCTCAATGATACAAATTGCCCATTCATATTGGCTAATTTCACTTCGAGGTATTTTGAACTTCTGGAACAATAGGAACAAAAATAATGAGAATAATACTATTATTAGTTTCTCCATCTTTCATGTACTACGACATGTTGTAGAATACAATACTATCACGACCCCAAACCCGGTCGTGATGGCGCCCAGCACATTGCTACGCAAGCCCGACCATTCACCCAATATTCCAAGCTACGAGCTCACATCCTTATTTTACGAATCATTTACAGCGAAAAGAATCTGAAATATTTTAACAGTTTAATAGGAAATATCCCAACAACCAATACACAATATCCTCCCACAGATCTCGGGGTCACAAGTCAAGAGCCTCTACCAGAATAGCGTTAAAAAATACCAAAATATCTCATAATCCGAGTATGCGAAACTAACAAAAATATAGAAAATATAATGAAGAGTCGGGTCCTACGGACGCCATGCAGCTACCTCAACAAGCTCCAGATAATACTCTGGAAAGCAGCTAAAGTGATCAACTATGCCCTACAGTTCCTGGTTCTGCACACAAGGTGCAGGGAGTAAGGGGTGAGTCTACCAACTCAACGAGTAATAAGCATGTATAAATAAAATCCGAAGATAAGAAATCACGAAATAACACAAAATGAAGCTATCTAGCATTTCTATACAGTACAAGTCTCAGAGATATACAGATAAAGCAACTGGGAATAAATGCATGGGATGCAATGCGATGCATGAACACTGCGGCATGTGCAGCCCGATCCATTTGGGTACTCGCGCTCACTCTGGGGGTTCAGATTCCGGAGGGGCTCCTACAGCCCAAGCGGAATATCATAGTTACATACGCTGCGGCGCGCAGCCCGATCCACTATCAGTCCAGCTAAATGCATGCAAGCCTCACAGGCACAAATATCTTACCATTTTTAGTTCCGTTTACCAATAATTATGGAATTAGGTGTCAAACCTCAATACTTGCCAAATCATGTTTAAACAGTGTTCTAGTGCAGGACTGATGTCATAAAAACTTTGTTAATTCATAGAAACAGTGATGACGATCCTCACGGGATCCAAATAATCGGCAAGCAGCCCAAGTATGTTCATAACCATCCAAGTAGGAGGATTACCGGATCATTTATAGCCAACAATCACAGTGCAATACCACTCGTTCGGGCTAAGCCATAGTCCCCAATCATAATCGACCCCGCACTCACATTAGAGTACGTGTCTCGACTCAATATAGTGTCAAAATGTGATATACCGGGGTTTCAAACCCCCGGGTCGTCATCTACACCCATTACTCACCTCAAGTCGGTCACAAACTAGCTCGCAATGCTTTTCCCTCTAGAATCAAGCTCCGCGGATGCCAAATCTGATCAAAACCAATAGGAATACATCAAAAAAGGCCAAAGGAACATAACCCAATCTAAATAACTCGAAATACACCCAAAAACACGAAGTTGGCAAAACCTGAGCCCCGGGTCCACTTCTCGAAAAATTACGAAATTCACATTTTTAGAATCCTCGTCTCGCCACGAGTCCATACATATCAAATTTAGAAGAATCGGAATGACCCCTCAAATAAACTCTTTTAGCTTACTTGGTTTTCAAGCCCTAACCACCATTTTTGACATTAAAAACCTTGAATTCTTAGTGTTTATTCCATGATTTTACACCATAATGACATACTTTAGGTCCAAGAATTCATACCTGATGAATCCCCAAAAAAATCTCTCCAAAAGTCGCCCACAATCGCCTTAGCCTGAGGTTCCAATGTTCTTTTCTTTTAAATTTTTAAAACCTACTGTTGCATTAAATCCAGGCCGATTTCCGCCTCCGCGGCCATTTCTCCGCTCTCGCGAGTCCACCTCCGCGGCCTTTTGACCGCTTCTACGGTCGCTAATCGCTTCCGCGACCTCCACTCCTGCGGTCAATCGCCCGCTTCTGCGGTCTCTGCCCTTTTCCCCTTGGCCGCTTCTGCGGCTCTAATTATGCTTAAGCGGATGCCGCCTACGCGGTCCTATGTCCGCAAACGCGAAAATACCAGATGACAGACCCCAAATCTGAAGCAACTCCAAAATTCCTCAATTAACCATCCGGAATCACCCCGGGGCCCCCGGGACCCCAACCAAAACCACGGACCTACTCCAAAACATCAAACGAACTTGCTCCAACCATAAAAACACGCCCTTAAAGACAAAATCATCAAATCATGGCGGATTCAAGCCTAAGTTTCAACTAAACTTGCGAAACTAACATTTGATCCAAAACCCAACCTAAACACTTCCGAATGATTTGAAAATTTGAATACATATCCAAAATCACATAAGGAGCTACTGCAACTGTCGGAATTCCATTCCGATCCCCGGATTGAAATCTTACCTATCAACCGAAATTTGGCGAAATTCGAACTTAGCCAATTCAAGCCTAATTTTACACATGACCTCCAAATTCAATTCCGATTTCGCTCCCAAATCACAAATCACCATCCCAAACTATTCATTAGAAATCAATTTCTAGCCCTCTAGCTCAAGAGCCAACATCTGGTTGACTTTTCCAACTTAAGCTTTCCTTATTGAGACTATTGGTCTCATTTCTAACCAAATTCAATCCAACACATCTCAAACTCACCCAAAAACACATATCGACACAGGAGGAAGCATATTACGAGGATAACGGAGCTGAAATACAAAAGACGATGGGTCAGGTCGTCACATCCTCCCCAATTAAAATAAACGCTCGTCCTCGAGCTAGTCAAGAAACATACCTGGAGCCTCAAACAAACGAGGATATCTGCTCCGCATCTCCTGCTTCATCTCCCAAGTGACCTCCTCCACGGGCCGACCTCTCCATTGCACCTTCACCGAAGCTATGTCTTTTGATCTCAACTTTCGAACCTGTCGGCCCAAAATATCCACTGGCTCTGCATCATAGGTCAAGTCCTCATCCATCTGGATCGTGATGAAATCTAACACATGAGACGGGTCTCCAACATACTTCCTGAGCATAGAAACATGAAACACCGGGTGAACCCCCGACAAACTGGGTGGCAAAGCAAGCATATGGGCCACCTCCCCAATCCTCCTGAGTATCTCAAAAGGTTCAATAAACCGCAGACTCAGCTTCCCTTTCTTTCAAAACCTCATCACGCCTTTCATAGGTGAGACATTCAACAGAACCTTCTCACCCGCCATATAAGATACATTCCGAACCTTCCGGTCCGCATAACTCTTCTAGCCTGACTGAGCTGTACGAAGTCTCTCCTGGATACATTTCACTTTCTCTATGGCATCCTGAACTAACTCTGTCCTCAATAGTCTAGCCTCGCCAGGCTCAAACCAACCTACTGGAGATCTACACGTCTCGCATACAAAGCCTCATACGGTGCCATCTGAATGCTGGAGTGATAACAATTGTTATAAGAAAACTCCGCAAGTGGCAAGAACTCAGCCCAAGAACCTCCGAAATCAATAATACAAGCACGCAACATGTCCTCCAATATCTGAATAGTACGCTCGGACTGTCTGTCCATCTGAGGATGAAAAGTTGTAATCATCTGAATCTTAGTGCCCAAATCCCGATGAGAAGTCTTCCAGAACTGGGAAGAAACTGAGTACCCCTGTCTAAGATAATAGAAACTGGAACTCCATGCAACCGCACAATCTCACAGATGAAAATCTCTTCTAGCCACTCTGAAGAATAGGTGGTACACACCGGAATGAAATGCGCAGACTTGGTCAGCCTATCCACACTCACCCAAATAGAATCAAAGTTCCTCGAGGTACGAGGAGACCACTCACAAAGTCCATAGTAATCTTCTCCCACTTCCACTCCGGAATATCCATCTGCTGAAGTACACCACCGGATCTCTGATACTCATATTTGACCTGTTGACAATTGAGACACCTAGCCACATAACTCACAATGTCCTTTTTCATTCTCCTCCACCAATAATGTTGCCTCAAGTCCTGGTACATCTTCGCGGCACCCGGATGAATAGAATACCGCGACCTGTGGGCCTCCTCCAATATCATCTCTCGGAGCCCATCCACATTGGGCACGCAAATCTAGCCCTGCATCTGCAACACACCATCGCTACCAATAGCCACATCTCTAGCATCATCGTGCTGGACCCTGTCCTTCAGCACAAGCAAATGCGGGTCATCATACTAGCGCTCCCTGATGTGCTCATATAAAGAAGATCGGGAAACCATACAAGCCAACACCCGGTTGGGCTCTGAAATATCTAACCTCACCATCCGGTTGGCCAAGGCCTGAACATCAACTGCAAGGGGACTCTCCCCATCTGGAATGTACTCCAAGATACCCATGCTCACCGCCTTCCGGCTCAAAGCATCGGCCACTACATTGGCCTTCCCCGAATGATACAATATGGTAAAATCATAGTCCTTGAGTAACTCAAGCCATCTCCGCTGTCTCAAATTTAGATGTTTCTGCTTGAACAAATGTTGAAGGCTGCGATAATCTGTGTACACCTCACAAGATACCCCATATAGATAGTGCCTCCAAATCTTCAGCCAACTCTAAGTCATGAACATGGTAGTTTTTCTCATAGGGCTTCAATTGCCGGGAAGCGTATGCAATCACTCTACCCTCCTGCATCAGAACACATCCAATACCAATCCTCGAAGCATCAAAATATACCACATAGGAACCTGAAGCTGCTGGCAATACTAACACTGTTGTCGTAGTCAACAATGACTTGAGCTTCTGGAAGCTCTCTTCACACTCATCAGACCACACAAATGGTGCATTCTTCTGCGTTAACTTCATCAAAGGTGAAGCAATCGATGAAAAACTCTGTACGAACCTGCGGTAATAACCTACCAAACCGAGAAAACTCTGAATCTCAGAAGCTGAGGACGGTCTGGGCCAACTCTGCACCGCCTCGATCTTCTTTAGGTCAACCTGAATACCATCACAGGACACCACGTGTCCCAGAAAAGCCACTGAACTGAGCCAGAACTCACACTTGAAGAACTTTGCGTACAGCTTCTCCTCTTTCAACCTATGCAATACCACCCTCAAATGTTGTGCATGCTCCTCCTAGCTACACGATAAACAAGAATATCATTAATAAACATGATCACAAAAGAGTCCAGATACGGCTGAAATACATTGTTCATCAGGTGCATGAATGTTGTTGGGGCATCAGTCAGCCCAAATGACATAACCAGAAACTCATATTGCCCATATCTCATCCTGAAAGTTGTTTTCATGATATCAGAATCCCTAATCTTCAGTTGGTGATAGCCTGAACGGAAATCAATCTTAGAGAATACCTTTGCTCCCTAAAGCTGGTCAAACAAATCCTAAATATGGGGTAATGGATACTTGTTCTTCACTGTCACTTTGTTCAACTGTATGTAATCAATGCACATTCTCATTGTGCCATCCTTCTTCTTAAAAAATAACACCGGTTCGCCCCATGGTGACACACTCGGACAAATGAACCCCTTATCTAGGAGTTCCTACAGCTGCTCCTTCAATCCCTTTAGCTCTGCTGGTGCCATACGACAGGGAGGAATAGAAATGGGCTGAGTGCCCGGCACCAAATCAATACCGAAGTCAATATCTCTATCCGGCGGCATGCCCGGTAGGTCTGCTGGAAAACATCAGGAAACTCCCTCACTACGGGAACCGAATCAAGACTAGGCGTCTCAGCTCCAACATCCCTCACAAATGCTAGATATGATAAATATCCTTTCCCAACCATTCGCTGGTCTTTCAATAAAGAGATTACCCTGCTGGGTACATAATTTGTTGAACCACGCCACACAACCCTCCGGATACCCGGCATAGCCAAATTGACTATCTTGGCGTGACAGTCCAGAATAGCATGGCACAGTGATAGCCAATCCATGCCTAGAATAACATCAAAATCAACCATGCTCAAAACAAGCAAGTCGGCTCGGGTCTCCAGACTCTCAATAGTAATAAGATAGGATCGATACACGTGGTCCACAATAATAGTATCACCCACCGGGGTAGATACATGCACAGGAAACGCTAGACACTCTCGGGTAGTCCCCAAATGATGAGCAAAGTAGGCAGATACATAAGAATAAGTGGATCCGGGATCAAACAAAACAAAAGCATACATGCGGCATACTGAGACAATACCTTTGATCGCTGCGTCTGAAGCAACAACATCTCTCATATCTGGAAGTGCATAAAAACAAGACCGGCCACCGCTCGACTGCTCAATGCTCCTGGGGCAACCTTTAGATGAGAGTCCCCCACCCCTTCCAGACTAGGATGGTGCTGAAGAAGATGGAGAAAAAGAGAAGGGTCGATCCCTCTACTGAGACCTACCATTGCGAAGTCGAGGACACTGCCTCCTCATGTGGACAAACTCGCCATAATCAAAACAACTGCCCGGAGATGGAGAAGGGGACTGAAGGGAACCCCTCGCCGCAGATGAACCCTAGGCTGATGAAGCGGGTGCAGAACTCTGAGCTGGGAGGGTGCTGAGTGAAGACTGGTCCTGCTGGTGACCCTGACGGCCACGAAGAGAAGAAACTCCGTTGTGCTCTGGGCGGCCTGACTGAGGAGGCCTAAAAGAACGACCTCTGCCCTGATGAAACTGACCCCTAGCTGGAGCACCACCATAATTTCTCCAACCTTGAGGCCTCTTGGCCTCCCTCTCCTCTCGCTCTCGGCGACGATCCGTCTCAATCTGGCGAGCCATGTTGACTACCTCATCGAAGGATGCTGCTACCACTCTCTCCCTAGTCATCAAGATACGAATAGAATAGTTGAGGCCGTCAATGAACCTATTGATCCTCAACCGATCTGCCGGGTTCATCCAAATAGCATGTCTGGCCAACTGAGTAAGCCTCAACTCGTACTGTGTCACTGACATATCCCCCTGAACTAGCCACTCAAACTGGCGGCGCAGCTCCTCTCTATGGAACTGAGGAACATACTTCTCTAAAAAGAGAGTGGAAAACTGCTCCCAGGTAAGGGGTGCTGCTCGTTCAGGCTTACGCCGCTCAAACTCCTCTCACCATGAGAATGCCAACCCCGAGAATTGATAACTAGTAAAAGATACCCCGCTAGACTCTAGGATCCCTGCTGTGTGAAGCATCCTCTGACACTTATCCAAAAATCCCTGGGCTTCCTCGCCCTTAGTACCGCTAAATGTAGGAGGCTGAAGTCTGCCAAACATCTGTAACTGATGTTGATCGTCGTCACGCATCACCTGAACAACATGCCCTGGGGATGGCGCAACTGGAATAACCGGTGCAACTGCCTAAGCTATGGATACCTCTAGCGTATGAAGTCCCTGTAGAACCTGCTCTGGTGTACGAGCTGCGGGGGTCTGATGACCACCGATGGTCTGAGATGTCGCTCCTGCCGCTGTAGCTGAAACTGCCTGGGCCAAACCAGTACATACTGATAAGATATGGGCCAATGCCTCCTGAAGGCCAGGTACAACAATAGGCACTGTCGGTGCCTGAGCGGGTGCTTTTGGAGCCTCAACAACTGGGGGTTGATCCTGAATAGAGGCAACAGGTGGGTCAACTTGTACTGCCTCTGCTGCTCTACCACGACCGCGTCCACGGCCTCTGCTGGTGGCAATGGGGGTCAACCGCCACGTCTGGTAGAATAGGTTCTCGCCATTTGCGAGAGAATAGAATAAGTAATTTCAGTTCTCAGATCAACAAAGCCGCACGATAAGAGTTCAAGAATATGAAGTGTTTCTTGAAAGTTTTGCAGCCTCTCGAGGATAGATACGGACGTCTACGAACCGATCCGCGAGACTCTACCAAACCAACTCATAACTCGTGAAGCCTAGTAAACCTAGGCTATGATACCAACTTGCCACGACCCCAAACCCGGTCGTGATGGTGCCCAGCACATTGCTAGGAGAGCCTGACCATTCACCCAAAATTCTGAACTATGAGCTCACATCCTTATTTTACAAATCATTTACAGCGAAAAGAGACCAAAATATGTTAGCATTTTAATAGAAAATATCCCAACAACCAATACACAATATCCTCCCACAGATCAGGGGGTCACGAGTCAAGAGCCTCTACCAAAATAGCATAAAAAAATACCAAGATATCTCATAATATGAGTATGTGGAAATAACAAAAATACATGAAATATAATGGAGAGTCGGGTCCTGCGGACGCCATGCAGCTACCTCGACAAGCTCCAGATAATACTCTGGAAAGCAACTAAAATGATCAACTCTGCCCTGCGGTACCTGGATCTGCACACAAGGTGCAGGGAGTATGGGGTGAGTCTACTAACTCAGTGAGTAATAACCATGTATAAAAAAACCCTAAGATAAGAAATCACGAAATAACACAAAATGAAGCTATCTAGCAGTTCTATACAGTACAAGTCTCAGAGATATACAGATAAAGCAATGGTGAATAAATGCATGGGATGCAATGCGATGCATTAACACTGCGGCACATGTAGCCCGGTCCATTTGGGTACCCGCGCTCAGTGTAGGGGATCAGACTCTGAAGGGGCTCCTACAGACCAAGCACAATACCATAGTAACATATGTACGGTGCACAACCCGATCCACTATAAGTCTAGCTATATGCATGCAAACCTCACAGGCATAAATATCTTACCCTTTTTAGTTCCGTTTACCAATAATTATGAAATTTGGTATCAAACCTCAATACTTGCCAAATCATGTTTAAACAGTGTTCTAATGTAGGACTGGTGTCATGAAAACATGCTATAATTCATAGAAACAGTGATGACGATCCTCACGGGATCCAAATAACCGACAAGCAGCCCAAGTATGTTCTTAACATCCAAGTAGGAGGATTACTGGATCATTAATAGCCAATAATCACAGTACAATACCACTCTGTCAGGCTAAGCCATAGTCCCCAGTCATAATCGACCCCGCACCCACAGTAGAGGACGTGCCTCGCCTCAATACAACATGACAATGTGATATACCGAAGTTTCAAACCCTCGGGTCATCATCTACACCCATTACTCACCTCAAGCCGACCGCAAACTAGCTCGAAATGCCTTTCCCTCGAGAATCAACCTCTGCGGATACCAAATCTGATCAAAACCAATAGGAATATGTCAAAATAGGCCAATGGAACATAACCCAATCGAAATAGCTCGAAATACACACAAAAATACGAAGTTGGCAAAACCCGAGCCCTAGGCTGGCTTCTCGAAAAATTATGAAATTCACATTTTCAGAACTCTCGTCTCTCCATGAGTCCATACATATCAAATTTACAAGTCCATTTGACCCCTCAAATCAACACTTTAAGCTTACTTAGGTTTCAAGCCCTAACCACCATTTTTGACATTAAAAACCTTGAATTCTTAGTATTTATTCCATGATATTACACCATAATGACATACTTTAGTTCCAAGAGTTCATACCTGATGAATCCCCTCAAAAATCTCCCCAAAAGTCGCCCACAATCGCCTTAGCCCGAGGTTCCAATGTTCTTCTCTTTTAAATTTTTAAAACCTACTGTTGCATTAAATCCAGGCCGAATTCCCCTTCCGTGGCCATTTCTACGCTCTCGCGAGTCTGCCTCCACGACCTTTTGACCGCTTCTGCGGTCTAACTCAAAATCCTTAGTGACCGCTTCTGTGGTCGCTAACCTCTTCCGCGACCTCCGCTCCTGCGGTCAATTGCATGCTTCTGCGGTCTCTGCCCTTTTCCTCTGGGACGCTTCTGCTGCTCTAATTCCGCTTCAGCAGATGCCGCCTACACGGTCCTATGTCCGTACGCAGAAGTACCAGATGACAGACCCCAATTCTGAAGCAACTCCAAAATTCCTCGTATAACCATCCGGAATCACCCCGGGGCCCCTGGACCCCAACCAAAACCACCGACCTATTCCAAAACATCATACGAACTTTCTCCAATCATTAAAACGTGCCCTTAAACACAAGAATCATCAAATCATGGTGGATTCAAGCCTAAGTTTCAACTGAACTTTCGAAACAAACATTCCATCCAAAACCCAACCTAAACACTTCTGAATGATTTGAAAATTTGAAAACATATCCAAAATCACCTAGTGGAGCTACTGCAACTGTTGGAATTCCATTTTGACCCCCGGATCAAAATCTCACCTACCAACCGGAATTTGCCAAAATTCGAACTTAGCCAATTCAAGCCGAATTCTACATCGGACCTCCAAATTCAATTCCAATTTCGCTCCCAAATCAAAAATCACCATCCAAAACTAGTCAAATCATCGAAAATCCATTCCGAGCCCTCTAACTCACAAGTCAACGTCCGGTTGACTTTTCCAACTTAAGCTTTCCTTAAAGAGACTATTGGTCTCATTTCTA
The DNA here is from genome assembly GCA_034376525.1 of Nicotiana benthamiana. Taxonomy (NCBI): domain Eukaryota; kingdom Viridiplantae; phylum Streptophyta; class Magnoliopsida; order Solanales; family Solanaceae; genus Nicotiana; species Nicotiana benthamiana. Next base: position 44,703,214 of record CM067333.1, on the reverse strand, counting down.
ACCAAATTCAATCCAAAACATCTCAAACTCACCAAACACATATATCGACACACGGGGAAGCATATTAAGGGGATAACGGGGCTAAAATACAAAAGACAATGCGTCGGATCATCACAAATACGTCTCGAGAGAATAATTTAAATAGAGTTATTCTAGTTTCAATAGTTTGGAACACTCCCCCTCACAGTTGGCATAAACTCGATATTGGTGGTGCTTTCAAAGAAAATATTATTTGGTTTGTATTTAATTAATAAATTAAATTCTTAAAAGTGGGTGAATGAGAAATGGAGGAAAATATAATTTTTGAGTGAAATTTCAAGTTTTCCCCTTGGCATATGGACTTTGTCCCTCATTGGAAGAGGAAGAGATTTTTTATGGGTATATAAGCAATTGCTCTCCTTCTAGCTCTTAAAGAGAAGAGAAGAAAGCAAGCCTCGCGTCATCGTCGTTGTAACTCGCTCGACTCGGCTTCGACTTCGGCTTCGATATTTGTTTTAATAACAGAATATTAATATTATCCAGATTTTGTTTTCTGTTTTTGTAACAGAAAATTAACTACCCATCAATTTGTCCTCTTTATTATTGAGTAAATAGCCATTTATGTAATGGCATTTATGCTGTGGCAGTTTTGCAGAAACAATCATTCTGAAGAGTTGAACCTCTTCAGATTTCAGCCCAAATTTTGGCTATAAATACAACACTATTCTGCTCGGAATTTCACTACGAATTTCTTATTTTTCTCTCCTTCTTATACATACTTTTAGCATACAAACAAAGCAAAAAGTAAGTATGATTTGCTACTGATCTTTGTGTTCGTTGAAACACTGGCGTTTGATGCCACTACACCAATGTGTAATTCATTCTATCATGGGAGGAAATAATCCATAGCCTTGGGTGCTAGAAGGGGATTAAATTCCTTAAGGAAACACTGTGAATTCAGCAGGCTCGAATTATTTATTTTATTTCTATTAATGTCATTTCTTTTTATGATAATTTATGTTCATATTTATTAATATTTCCATAATTATTTTACGAATACAGTTTACTAACAAGCTTAAGGAATTTAATATATTTTTGTATTTTTGTTATGGTTTCTGGAGAATAAAACCTTTGTACTCTATTAAAATCTACGTGATTTTAATGTTGGTGTCATTCTTTTACAGAAATGACTAATGAGAACCAAATTGTTCCAATAGTGACAGCCAATGCATCAACAAGCTTTGGCACCGGCGGAGAAACCCAAAAAATTTTCTGGGATTGATTTCAAGTGCTGGCAGCAAAAGGTGTTCTTCTATTTGACTACTTTAAGTCTTCAGAAGTTCATCAATGAAGATGTTCCTGTGATGTCTAATAAAACTTCTAATAATGAACGCTTTCTCGTGACTGAGGCGTGGAAACATTCAGATTTCTTGTGCAAAAATTATATTCTTAGCGGGTTGGAGGATACTTTGTTTAATGTCTAAAGTGGCATGGAAACGTCAAAAGAACTGTGGACTGCACTTGAAAGGAAATATAAAATTGAAGATGCCGGGTTGAAAAAGTTCGTGGCTGCAAAGTTTTTGGGCTATAAAATGGTAGATAGCAAATATGTTATTACCCAAGTCCAAGAACTGCAAGTGCTTATTCACGATCTCCTTGGTGAAGGTATAAATCAAATAAATATTGATGTTGAAAGTAGTAATCTTAGTATTCTTACTAACAGAAATTTCATTGAAGGTCTTGTCATCAACGAAGCATTCCCAATAGCAGCAATGATTGAGAAGTTGTCTCCTTTGTGGAAGGACTTCAAAAGCTACTTGAAACACAAACGCAAGGAGATGTCCCTTGAAGATCTCATTGTTCGATTGAGAATTGAAGAGGACAACAAAGCTGCTGAAAAGAGAGGCCATGGAAGTTCAAAATGGGAGCAAATATTGTTGAAGAGAACAAGAAGAGAAAGAAGGCTTCTGGTCCGAAATACAACCCAAGTAAGAAGCGGTTCTGTGGAAACTTCTACAATTGTAAAAAAAATCGGACATAAATCTACAGAGTGCCATGCTCCGAAGAAAGACAATAATAAGGGTCAAGCAAACATGGTTGAAAAGCATGATGTTGTTGATAACTTATGCACCATGCTTTTCGAATGTAACTTGGTGGGCAATCCTAAAGAGTGGTGGGTTGATTCTCGAGCCACATGCCATGTTTGTGTTGTCAAGGAAGCTTTTGCTACTTATGCTCCTATTGGACCCGATGAGACAATTTCCATGGGAAATGCTGCAAAGGCCAAGATTGATGTGGGAAGATATTTCTTAAAATGACTTCCGGCAAAGTGGTGACTTTGAACAACGTCCTTTATGTTCTCGAGATTAGAAAGAATTTAGCCTCTACTGTACTTCTTGTTAAGAATGGTTTTAAATGTGTTTTTGTTTTCGATAAGGTTGTAATAAGTAAGAATAAAATGTTTGTAAAAAAATATTACTCAGTGAGGGCCTTTTCAAGTTGAATGTAATGGTTGTGGAGAATAATAATAAAATTTCAGCTTGGTCTTACTTGCTTGAGTCAAATGAGTTATGGCATATACGCTTGGGTCATGTTAATTATAAAACCTTACTGAAAATCATAATTTGGAATTATTGCCTAAATTTGAATGTGACAAATCAAAATATCAATTATGTGTGGAATCCAAGTATGCTAAAAATCCTTATAAGTCAGTTGAAAGGAATTCAAATCCTTTAGATTTAATTCGCACAGATATTTGTGACATGAAGTCAATACCATCTCGCGGTGGGAAGAAGTATTTCATAACTTTTATTGATAATAGTACTAGATATTGCTATATTTACTTACTTAATAGTAAAGATGAAGCAATAGAAGCATTCAAGCAATAAAAAATAAAGTTGAAACACAACTTAACAAGAAAATAAAAATGATAAGAAGCGATATGGGTGGTGAATATGAATCTTCTTTTGAACAAATATGTTTAGAATATGGAATTATTCATCAAACAACGGCCCCTTACACGCCCCAATCCAATGGGATTGTGGAAAGAAAGAATCGTTCATTAAAGGAGATGATGAACGCATTATTGATAAGTTCTGGTTTGCCACAGAACTTGTGGGGGGAAGTCGTTCTTACGGCTAAACGAATACTAAATTGAGTACCCCATAGCAAAACACAATCAATTCCATATGAAAAATGGAAAGGAAGGAAGCTCAACTTGTATTATTTTAAAGTGCGGGGGTGTTTGGCAAAAGTGCAAGTTCCTAAACCTAAAAGAGTAAAAGTAGGACCGAAAAATGTTGATTGTGTTTTCATAGGATATGCAACAATAGTAAAGCATATCGATTTCTTGTTCATAAGTCAGAAAATCCTAACATTCATAATAATACGGTTATAGAATCAGATAATGCTGAGTTCTTTGAAAATATATATCCATATTAAAAGGAATGTGCATCGGTTGGTGAAGGATCTAAACGACCTCGGGAAGAAACAAAAGAAAGTTCACATAACCAGGAGGATCCAAGACGTAGTAAATGTCAAAGAACGTCTACTTCATTTGGACAAGATTTTGTGACTTTCTTATTGGAAAATGAGCCTCAAACATTTAAAAAGGCTATGTCTTCTTCGAAATCATTGTTGTGGAAAGAGGCAGTCAATAGTGAAATTGAATCCATACTGAACAACCATACATGGGAATTGGTTGATCTTCCTTCTGGAAATAAACCGTTGGGTTCTAAATGGATCTTTAAGAGAAAAATGAAAGATGATGTTACTATTGATAAATATAAGGCAAGACTTGTGGTCAAAAGGTATAGACAACGAGAAGGTCTTGATTATTTTCATACATACTCTCCAGTTACAAGAATTACGTCCATACGAATGTTAGTAGCGGTAGCTGCAGTTTATGGTCTTGAAATTCATCAAATGGATATTAAGACGGTCTTTTTAAATGGAGAGTTGGAGGAAGAAATTTACATGGAACAAACTAAAGGGTTTATGGTTCCAGGTAAAGAAAAGAAGGTCTGTAGACTTGTTAAGTCCCTTTACGGACTAAAACAAACACCCAAACAATGGCATGCAAAATTTGATCAAACAATGTTGTCAAATAGGTTTAAGATAAATGAATGCGATAAATGTGTGTACATTAAAATTGTTCCAAATCACATAGTCATTGTTTGCTTATATGTGGATGATATGCTCATAATGAGTAATGACATTGCCAACATAAATGTTACTAAGCGTATGCTAACTAGAAAGTTTGATATGAAAGACTTGGGAGTTGCTGATTTAATTTTGGGAATTAAGATCCACAAGACTTCTCAAGGTCTAGCATTGTCACAATCTCATTATATTAAGACGACACTTGAAAAATTGAAGCACTTGAGGCATTAAAGTTACAAAGACTCCAATTGATGTGAATCTTGCATTAGCAAAAAACAAAGACCAAAGCATATCACAGTTGGATTATGCTCGTGTGTTGGATGGTTAATGTACATCATGAATTGTACACGACCAGATATAGCTTGTGCTAAGTAAATTGAGTCGACATACGAGCAATCCAGGTTAATCTCATTGGATGGCCATGAAACGGGTTTTGGGGTATTTAGTACACATCCAGGACTTTGCTTTGCACTACAAATAATATCTTGCAGTCATTGAGGGATACTGCGATACAAATTGGATCACCAGATCAACTGATTCCAAGTCCACAAGTGGATATGTATTCACTATAAACTTATATTTCCTGCTCTACAATGGAGGCTGAGTTTATAGCCTTGGATAAAGATAAGCTGAATGGCTCTGGAATTTCTTAGAAGATATTTTATTTTGGCCCAAACTGCTGGCACCAATATGCATACATTGTGATAGTCAAGCGACAATTGGAAGGGCTGGGAGCGTTATGTATAACGGTAACTCTCGTCATATATGACGAAGACATAAAACCGTTAGGTAATTACTCTCTAGAGGAATTATCATGATTGACTATGTAAAGTCAAGTGATAATGTATCAGATCCACTTACAAAGGCCTAACTAGAGATGTAGTTGAGAAGTCATCAAGGGGAATGTGACTGTGGCCAAGAACAAGTCATAGTGGCGGTAACTCTACCTAGAAAATTGGAGATCCCAAGATCTGTTAGATAATACGCTTAACGCTAGAGGGGGGGGGTGAATAGCGTTATAATAAAAATTAGCGTTAACTTGCGGAATTTAAAAAATGCATGAAGTAAATAAGTGCGATAAATAATAAAGTACGCACCGATGTATTCTAGTTCACCACAACACGTGGCTAGTCCAGTCCCCGAGAGACTCTCTCGAGATTTTTCACTAACTTGTCAAGCTTACGGGTGCTCAACAAACCTTTACAACTTGAGGACACAAGCCTCAACACCTTTGCTCGGAGATACAACACTCCAAGACTTCAACCAAGGAAACACAAGTTCCTTACAACAAGAGAATCACAATTCTCTTACAAGTGTACAAAACACTAAACACTCAAACGAAACACTCCTTAATGAGTAGATATGAGTAAAAGAAGTAAGCTCAAGATCACAACAACTATGGACAAGACTTTGGCTCTCAAAAACTTTATGAAATGAATATAAAATGATAAACAATAGTATGCAAGCTTATAGCAATAGAATGATCAGTTGTTATGTGTTGTTGTGTTTAAAACACTGAAATGAAGCTGTATTTATAGTTGAAAAACTTGGCATTACCGTTGTCTAATTGTCAATTAAGAGTTGCTGATTTTACTGAGTGACAATCGATTGTCAAGAAGCCACAATTGATTGTTTGCCAATCGTTCCAGAAATCAATCCCAGATTTTACGCTTAACAATCGATTGTCCAAGATCAACAATCGATTATTGGTAACGTTCAAAAAATCATTTCCAGATTTTACGTAAAACAATCGATTATACCAAATCAATAATCGATTATTCAGCAACGTTCAAAAAATCCTTTCCAGATTTTAATTACAACAATCGATTGTACAAAATCGACAATCGATTATTCAGCAACGTTCAAAAAATCTTATCCAGATTTTAATATCAACAATCGATTGTACAAAATCAACAATCGATTACCTGACGGTATTTGAAAACTTTACGACAACGGTCAGCTTCACAATCGATTGTGCAATGTTAACAATCGATTATTTATCAGACTTTGAAAATCATTTTAGACACTGCCTCTTGCCAATCGATTGTTTTATACTCACAATCGATTATTTAATAATTTTGAAAAAGTCTGGAAGACACTGCCTCAACACAATCGATTGTCATAAGTTCACAATCGATTATTTTGTGACTTTGAAAAATCTGAAGGACACTGTCTCTTCACAATCGATTGTCATTAGCTTCACAATCGATTATTCTGAGTTTTGAAAAACTTTGATGGACACTGCCTCTTCACAATCGATTGTCATTAGCTTCACAATCGATTATTCTGAGTTTTGAAAAACTTTGATGGACACTGCCTCATCACAATCGATTGTCATTAGCTTCACAATCGATTGTCATGCAGGTTTGAAAAAACCTGATGCTCACTGCCTTAACACAATCGATTGTCATTAACTTCACAATCGATTGTCATGCAGTCTTGGCTTAACATAATCGATTATCATAAGTACATAATCGATTATCTTAGTCCAGATATTTGAGGCATGTTAAAAAATCATTTTGACTAATGAAAATATGCATGATTTAAAATCATTTAGTATTAAATTAAATATGCATGACTTTGGAAAACATAGTTTTATGAGAGAAGCCATATCATGAGTCAAGTTGTAGAATCAAGAACACAATTAAGAACGACTCATTTAAACTATAAAACTTTGTCTTGTGCTTGAATCTCGTTATGCATCAATTATGCGCTTGTACTTGAACTTCGTCATATATCAATTTGCGCTTCGTCTGTCATTCATCAAAACCTGCACATAAGAACACACGTTTTAGTATAAAGCCTTGAGAACGTGTTTCCAACAATTTCCCCCTTTTTGATAATGGCAAACTTTAAGCGGGTTATGCAAATTAAACAATTTATAAAGACGATTCAAGACAAGTATATGTATGCATCAACAAGTATGCAATTTGTTCCCCCTCAATATATGAATTCCCCCTCAATTTAAGCTTATAAATATTGAGAGTGCATACCCGTTATCTTCCCCCTATTGCCATTAGCAAAAATAATATAAGAAGATGCCAAAGATGTAAATAAAACTTGTTTATTTATTGGAACGTGATTACTTAAAGAGAGCACAATAACTCAAGTAATAGCAGTACAATCGATTATTGATACGAGATAATCGATTATTAGACGACAGAAACCGATTTTTCTGAAGAAGACTTGATTATTGCGCGTCATGCTTTATAATTCCCCCTACCTTTAGGGCGATACCTGCAAAAATTCGTTAGACGTCTCCGATGCTCAAGTTAGAAATCATGTAAAATAAAAAGATGCAATGCATGACTTAGATCAACGTGGAGTCAAGAATCCCGAGTTCACTACGAATTCGGAAGAAGGACTCTTTCTCTAAGGGCTTTGTAAAGATGTCGGCCAATTGATCTTTGGTTTCAACAAATTCGATTTCGACATCCCCCTTGAGAACGTGATCTCTTATAAAATGATGTCTAATTTCAATGTGTTTTGTTCGCGAATGAAGAACGGGGTTCTTCGTCAAGCATATGGCACTAGTATTATCACATCTAAGAGGGATATGATCAAGACTTAGGCCATAGTCCAAGAGTTGTTGTTTCATCCATAGGATTTGAGCACAACAACTCCACGCGGCTACATATTCAGCCTCGGTTGTGGACAACGCAACACTTACTTGTTTCTTGCTAAACCAAGAAACGAGAGAGCTACCGAGCAAATGGCAAGTGCCACTAGTGCTCTTGCGGTCCAATTTGCATCCAGCAAAATCGGAGTCGGAATAGCCAACGAGTTGGCATGAAGAACCTTTGGGGTACCATAGACCCACATTTGTAGTACCAACAAGGTACTTCAAAATCCGTTTTACCGCAGTAAGGTGAGACTCCTTCGGACACGATTGATAACGGGCGCATAAGCACACGCTAAACATGATGTCCGGACGACTAGCAGTAAGATAAGAAGAGAGCCAATCATACCTCGATACTTCTTAGTGTCGACTTCCTTACCTTTTTCATCTTTGTCTAGATGATCGGATGTGTTCATGGGAGTCTCCATTGCTTTTGCATTGTTCATTTCAAATCGTTTCAGCAATTCTTTGCAATATTTGGCTTGGCAAATGAACGTACCTTCTTTCATTTGCTTTACTTGTAATCCCAAAAAGAATGTTAACTCACCCATCATAGACATCTCAAATTCGCTTGTCATTAAGTCGGAAAATACCTTGCATAAGACATTGTTAGTAGCACCAAATATGATATCATCCACATATATTTGAACTAATAAAATTTCATTGTTTTTATGTTTAACGAATAGGGTGGTGTCAACTTTCCCCCTAATGAAATCATTTTCCAATAGAAATTTACTCAATCTTTCATACCAAGCTCGGGGAGCTTGTTTTAAACCATAAAGAGCCTTTTTGAGTTTGAAAACATGATCGGGAGATTTAAAATCTTCAAAACCGGGGGGTTGTTCAACATAAACTTCTTCTTGAATAACACCATTTAGAAAAGCACTTTTCACATCCATTTGATATAAATTGAAATTCATAGAGGAGGCAAACGCGAGCAATAGAGGAATAGCTTCCAATCTAGCTACGGGAGCATATGTTTCTTCATAGTCAATACCCTCTTCTTGATTATAGCCTTTTGCTACAAGCCTAGCTTTGTTTCTAGTGATTACACCATTTTCATCTAGTTTGTTTCGAAAAACCCATTTCGTACCAATTATGGTATGATTTTCGGGTCTTGGCACCAAATCCCAAACGTCATTCTGTTTGAATTGGTTAAGCTCCTCTTGTATTGCCAAGGTCCAAAACTCATCCCCAATTGCTTCGGTGATGGTTGTTGGTTCAATTTGAGAAACAAAAGCAGTATGACCTAAGGTGTTCTTAAGGGAGTTTCGAGTACATAGCTTTTCTCCGACGTCGCCAATTACCTGTTCGAGAGGGTGATCTTTGATTTTCCTCCACTCGTTTGGCGTTTTCGTTTCATTTTCCAATTGTGGAGCTTCCTCCGTTGGTTGTTCCAAGATTTCATCTTTATTTGCCTTAGGCGTTTCCACTTGTATTTTGTCTTTCAAGCTATCTAAAATACCTGCAAGATCAAAACCGGTATCCTTTCTTGCCAAGCGAGCATTATTTTCGGCAAATACAACATGAGGGGATTCCTCCACAGTTTCGGTTCTTTTATTAAAAACCCTATATGCTTTGCTACGTGAGGAATAACCAATGAAAATTCCCTCATCGGACTTAGCATAAAATTTTTCCAATTGATCTTTGCCATTGTTATGAATAAAACATTTACAACCGAATACTCTAAAATGGGAGATATTTGGTTTCCTTCCCTTGTAGAGTTCATAAGGGGTCTTCATGAGTATTGGCCTTATGACTACTCTATTTAAGATGTAGCATGCGGTACTCACGGCATCCGCCCAAAAATGTTTGGGAATCTTAGCCTCTTCGAGCATGGTTCTAGCCATCTCTTCGAGACACCTATTTTTCCTTTCCACCACCCCATTTTGTTGTGGTGTACGTGGAGTGGAAAAGGTATGCTCGATACCGAGTTCGTCACAAAAGTCCGCAAAGAGATTGTGATCAAACTCTCCCCCATGATCACTTCTAATTGAAGTGACGGTTGTTTCCTTTTCGTTTTGAGCACGCTTAAGAAAGTATTTAAAATTCTGAAAAGCATCACTTTTATTGGCAAGAAATAAAGTCCAAGTAAATCTAGAATAATCATCAACAATCACAGAAGCATAACGATTTCTTCCTAGACTTTCAATGCGAGATGGTCCAAATAAATCCATGTGAAGCAATTGCAATGGTCTAGTAGTTGAAACAATGTTTTTCGATTTGAAAGATGCTTTTGTTTGCTTCCCTTTTTGACAAGAATCACAAATAGAGTCGTTTTCAAATTTCAAATTTGGAAGACCAACAACTAAATTTTGTGAAATCAATTTGTTCAAAAGATGCATGTTTATATGTGCTACTCTACGATGCCATAGCCAAGTATCATCCTCTTTGCTCATAAGGCAATCCACATATTCGGGTGAGGAATTAGCAAGATCAACCATGTAAATATTATCCACTCTAAAACCACGAAGGATAATTTTGAAATCACTACGTCTAAATACTAAGCATTCATCCGAATCAAATAAGGCAAGATTTCCCTTGTCACATAATTGACTTATGCTCAAGAGATTATGCTTTAAACCTTTAACAAGTAATATATGCTTAATAGAAGAATTTTCATCCTTACCGACCGATCCGATGCCGATAATCTTTCCTTTATTGTTGTCACCAAAAATAACACTTCCTCCTTCTTTGTGTTCTAGTTGAAGGAATTTGGATTCGTCTCCCGTCATGTGCTTGGAGCATCCACTATCAAGGTACCATAGTACACTTGATCCCTTCAAACACACCTACAAAACAAATTAATGCGTTTTAGGTACCCATGCCATTTTGGGTCCTTGAGGGTTCGGCATATCATAATGATGCGATTGAGTGATATGTCTATGTCGTGTAAAACATGCAGGAGCAATATGACCAATGCGTCTACAATAATGACAAGTCACGTTGGGGTTATGCATCCTTCTAGGTTCATAGTAACTTGATGGACGAAAATGATTTACTCTATTTTCATTATGACTATTGCGCATTTCATGAGAACCATTTCTCCTACTATTAGTTCTAAAATAAGCAGCATTTCTAGAGTAATGGTCATGTCTAGATGTTGTAAAAGGTTCAAAACTCCTTCTAGTGTTTGGCCTAGAATATGCATCATTTCTAGGGTCGTCATTTCTAGGTGGTAAGTCATTTCTAGGTCTTCTAAAATGTTCAACATTTGGTCTAGCATGCATATTTTTTCTAGGATTGCTATTTCTAGGATAAGCATTTGTTTTATTAATCCTAGGTTGAGCCTTAGGTGGTTGGGGTTTGGCTTCAACCTTTTCTTTAGGCTCATTCTTAAAACCTATGCCATGCTTGGTTGATTTCAAGTTAACAAGGACCTCATTCAAGTTTTTGTGAGAAGAATTAAACTTATCTAAGGTTCCCTTAAGCCTTTCTACTTCATTTTTGAGATGCATGCAAGAAGTACAATTTCTAATAGAGCTTTCGGGCTTGTCGGCGCTTCTTTTTCCGAAAAACTTGTTTTCCTCTTTCAACTTCTCATTTTCTAAAACCAGTTTTTCCAAATCCTTTTCTTTCAATGAGAGTTGTTTTTGAAAATCTTTTTCTTTTGAAGAAGCATTTTCTTTATGCTTTTAACAGTTTTTGAAGCCTTAATAAATTCACTATATAACTCATCAAAAGCATTTTGCATTTCTTCAAGGGAAAAGAAATTTTTAGAAGAGATTTGACATACCTCATCTTGCTTGTCTTCTTGCGCCATAAGACAAAGGTTTGCGGCTTCGTCTTCTTCTCCTTCGCTTGACTCATCTCCGGAGTCGCCTCCCCAAGATATATATGCACGTTGCTTTTTGAAAGGTTTCTTTTTCTTTTTGAGGTTTGGGCAGTTTGACTTGATGTGCCCGGTTTCTCCGCATTCATAGCACTTTATTTGTTCTCCTTGCTTTTTGCCCTTACGTTCATATTCCTTCCTCATGAACTTTTGAAATCTTTTAACGAGTCCAAACTCGTTGTCTCCGTCCTCATCGTTTTGAGGTTGGCTTGTGCTTGCCTTAAGCGCTATTCTTTGCCTCCTTTGATCATCAACAAGAGGGTTAAGTATTATAGATTCATAAGTCTTAAGGTTACCTCTTAATGCGTCGATTGTGACATTTGAGACGCCAATGAATTCTTGAATTGCGTCGGCCTTTGATCGCCATGCCGGAGTGATACTTCTAAGAATTTTTCGAACCAGTTCTCTATCCGTGAATGTCTTCTTGAGGGCACGTAGGTCATTTACGATTATTGAAAATCGTTCGAACATCTCATCCACCTTTTCACCTTCCTTCATGTGAAATAATTCATAAGCATGGGTTAGGAAATCAATTTTAGCTTCCCTTACCTGGTCCGTACCTTCGTACGTAATTTCCAGCTTGTCCCACATTTCCTTTGCCGTTGTGCAACACGATATTTTCTTGTAATCGTCAGCATTTACAGCACAATATAATAAATTAATTGCTTTAGCATTATTTTGAACCTTTCGGATATCACCCGCGTCATATTCTTCTTCGGACTTGGGAACCCATTCGTTTTCAACCTTTTTGGTTGGAATTTGATTTCCCTTCGTCATCACCTTCCAGAGATGAAAGTTGTTTGCTTGAATGAAGATTTTCATCCTCTCCTTCCAGTACGTGTAGTTTGTACCGTTGAATAGAGGTGGTCGTGTGGAGCATTGTCCTTCATCAATTCCTGCAAAAGAGTCACGAGTAGAAGCCATGGATGGTTCTCTCAAACTGTTAAGTCTTCAGAGAGTTGGGCTCTGATACCAATTGTTAGATAATACGCTTAACGCTAGAGGGGGGTGAATAGCGTTATAATAAAAATTAGCGTTAACTTGCGGAATTTAAAAATTGCAGGAAGTAAATAAGTGCGATAAATAATAAAGTACGCACCGATGTATTCTGGTTCACCACAACACGTGGCTAGTCCAGTCCCCGAGAGACTCTCTCGAGATTTTTCACTAACTTGTCAAGCTTACGGGTGCTCAACAAACCTTTACAACTTGAGGACACAAGCCTCAACACCTTTGCTCGGAGATACAACACTCCAAGACTTCAACCAAGGAAACACAAGTTCCTTACAACAAGAGAATCACAATTCTCTTACAAGTGTACAAAACACTAAACACTCAAACGAAACACTCCTTAATGAGCAGATATGAGTAAAAGAAGTAAGCTCAAGATCACAACAACTATGGACAAGACTTTGGCTCTCAAAAGCTTTATGAAATGAATATAAAATGATAAACAATAGTATGCAAGCTTATAGCAATAGAATGATCAGTTGTTATGTGTTGTTGTGTTTAAAACACTGAAATGAAGCTGTATTTATAGTTGAAAAACTTGGCATTACCGTTGTCTAATTGTCAATTAAGAGTTGCTGATTTTACTGAGTGACAATCGATTGTCAAGAAGCCACAATCGATTGTTTGCCAATCGTTCCAGAAATCAATCCCAGATTTTACGCTTAACAATCGATTGTCCAAGATCAACAATCGATTATTGGTAACGTTCAAAAAATCATTTCCAGATTTTACGTAAAACAATCGATTATACCAAATCAATAATCGATTATTCAGCAACGTTCAAAAAATCCTTTCCAGATTTTAATTACAACAATCGATTGTACAAAATCGACAATCGATTATTCAGCAACGTTCAAAAAATCTTTTCCAGATTTTAATATCAACAATCGATTGTACAAAATCAACAATCGATTACCTGACGGTATTTGAAAACTTTACGACAACGGTCAGCTTCACAATCGATTGTGCAATGTTAACAATCAATTATTTATCAGACTTTGAAAATCATTTTAGACACTGCCTCTTGCCAATCGATTGTTTTATACTCACAATCGATTATTTAATAATTTTGAAAAAGTCTGGAAGACACTGCCTCAACACAATCGATTGTCATAAGTTCACAATCGATTATTTTGTGACTTTGAAAAATCTGAAGGACACTGTCTCTTCACAATCGATTGCCATTAGCTTCACAATCGATTATTCTGAGTTTTGAAAAACTTTGATGGACACTGCCTCTTCACAATCGATTGTCATTAGCTTCACAATCGATTATTCTGAGTTTTGAAAAACTTTGATGGACACTGACTCATCACAATCGATTGTCATTAGCTTCACAATCGATTATTCTGAGTTTTGAAAAACTTTGATGGACAATGCCTCATCACAATCGATTGTCATAAGGTTCACAATCGATTGTCATGCAGTCTTGGCTTAACATAATCGATTATCATAAGTACATAATCGATTATCTTAGTCCAGATTTTTGAGGCATGTTTAAAAATCATTTTGACTAATGACAATATGCATGATTTAAAATCATTTAGCATTAAATTAAATATGCATGACTTTGGAAAACATAGTTTTACGAGAGAAGCCATATCATGAGTCAAGTTGTAGAATCACGAACACAATTAAGAACGACTCATTTAAACTATAAAACTTTGTCTTGTGCTTGAATCTCGTTATGCATCAATTATGCGCTTGTACTTGAACTTCGTCATATATCAATTTGCGTTTCGTTTGTCATTCATCAAAACCTGCACATAAGAACACACGTTTTAGTATAAAGCCTTGAGAACGTGTTTCCAACAAGATCTAGGTTCAAGGAGATCAAACAAAGTTATTTATCACAGTTCAACATTGTCAACTAAATTTTTGGTCCATTCTCGTGATTAGACTATGTTCAGCACAAAGGATAAAGCATTAAGGCTTTTTAATGATTTCTAAGTTTGATACGAGGTATATCAAATAGTGTATCTATTGGATGACACGCTTAGGAATCATCTACATAAGTGTGAAGTGTTAGCCGCTTCAAGGAGAATTTTGTAAGGCCAATTCTCTACGCACTTATGAAACCAGGCTGTGTTCATGGCTGAAACGAACACAACAATGAGAACCAAAGATGGTTAAGGGTTGGTTGTGTGACTTATTTTGTCTAGGTATCCACCAAAGCTCGACGGTTCAAAGATATCAAATCTACCGATTGATCGAGTATATCCGACATAAGTTCACTACGGAAAGTTCAAAGGGAAACCTACTTATCCAGATGCAATTAATCCTTGCTTGCGATCACACATTATTTCATGCATAGTTACGTGATATGGCCATTACCCATTAATGTCGAGAATTTTTGGGTTTGTATTTAATTAATAAATTAAATACTTAGAAGAGGATGAATAGGAAATGGAGGAAAATGAAATTTTTGAGTGAAATTTCAAGTTCCCTCCCTGGCATATGGACTTTGTCCCTATTGGAAGAGGAAGAGATTTTTTATAGGTATATAAGCAATTGTTCTCCTTCAAGATCTTAAAGAAACGAGAAAAAGTCAAGCCTCACAGCATCGTCGTCGTCGTCGTCGCTCGCTCGGCTCGGCTTCAGATTCGGATTTGGATTTGGATTTGGAATTAGTCAAGTGGTCGATTGATTGATTAACTTTTTGGACCAAATTTATCTATTAATAGTAAAATATTAACACAAATATGTTATTAAATATTCATTTTAATAATAGAATATAAATATTAAAATAAATATTAATATTAAATTCAAATCAGTTATCCAGATTTCAGTTTTCTATTTTTGTAATAGAAAATTAACTACCCATCAAGTTTTCCTCTTTATTGTTGAGTAAATAGCCATTTATGTAATGACATTTATGCTGTGGAGGTTTTGCAGAAACAACCATTCTGAAGAGTTGCACCTCTTCAGATTTCTGCCTAAAATTTGGCTATAAATACAACACTATTCTGCTCAGAATTTTACTGTGAATTCCTGAATTTTCTCTCCTTCTTCTGCATACTTTTAGCATACAAACAAAGTAAAATGTAAGTGTGATTTGTTACTGATCTTTATGTTCGCCGAAACATTGGAGTTTGAAGTACCACCACACCGGTGTGTAATTCGTTCTATCCTGGGAGGAAATAATCCATAACCTTGGGTGCTAGAAAGGTATTAAATTCCTTAAGGAAATATTGTGAATTCACTGGGCTCGAATTATTTATTTCATTTTTGTTTATGTCATTTCTGTTTATGATAATTTATGTTCATATTCATTAATATTTCCAAAATTATTTTACGAATACAACTTACTAACAAATATCTGTTGTAGCAACACATGAGGTGTTATTAGAAATAGCAATGCTGACTAGGTAGTTGGTTTCCCCAAGTGTATTCACACAAATAGCTCAACACATGCTGAACTCCTAGTCCTTGAACAAATACATCAATTAGCACTTCAGTTAGATATCTAGCAACTGAAAGTGGAATTAGACTCAACTGAGGTAATTACTTTCCTGCAGCAAGGATATCCAACTTATCACTCTATTATGTATAATTGCAAGTGGTTGATATAAAAAATGAAGAGGGTTGTAATCATGCACAACTTCCGTGAAGCAAATGAAGTGGCCCATATTATAGTAAGAGAAGCTACCAAGTTGTCCAATATAAATAAATTACTCCTTTTGTAATACCACTGATAATACGTGAATTTAACTATAATTAGGTCCTAAAGAACCACTTTTTGTGTAGTTTTTATGGTAAAAGTGATAACAAAATGCTCTGATTAGCGCTTTTCATGATTTGCAGGTTACATACGGTGAAAGAATGCTATTGAGTACTTTTGGGATCAATTATGGAGAAAAAGAGGCCAATCGTACAATAACCTCCAAGTGCACCATGCGATGGCAGCTCAAACTAGATTTGAAGATGGACTTCCACGGTCCTTGCTTAACCGCGGTCGGACCGCGGCAGAAGACAGTTGCAGATTCTAAGAGGGTGTTTGGCCGCAGTTCTGGCGTAGCCGCGGTAGGCGGCATAAATTTGAGGGATTGAAGTGCAAAATACAGGATTTTTAGCCCAAACCCCTATTTTAAACAATAGAACTCGCCCAAGGGAGGCATGTAATGTTTTAGAGAGTACTTTGGCAAGAAAAACAAGTGTGTGAGAGATCACCCAAAATATCATCTTCTTCTTCTTTATTTTTCTTTTTCTTGCAATTATGATTATGAATATCATTATAGTTTGTTTACCCGTTGTTAAGAGTAGCTAAATCTTTTGTCTAGGATTTTTTGATGGAACCTACTGAAGGATGAACTTCTTGATTATGTGAATATAGTTTGCCATAATTTTTATTTGTTCAACTATGTGTTTGTTGTAGTTAATTCACAGGATCCTTAATTAGCTATGCCTATTTAGTGTGCGTAACTCGAGAGAGAGTGCATATTTAGGTAATTGTTGAACAACACCACTCCCAAAGTATAAGGGGGATCTATAACTGTGGGATTAAAGGCGAGATTATGGATAACGAAGCCTTGGGTGCAATCTAAAGTGAATTGTGATAAACAAAGCTAGCTAGTGTATCTCGAGAGAGTGCATCTAGTAAATTATCATGATTACTCGGGAGAGATTTATGGTAAGAAGAGTGTTCATGAATGATAGATATGTATTGGTGAATCTATATAAAACATAAACAAAAGGAATTCCATCAATAGGAGAAATCATTACCTTAGCACTTTCTCATTATTGTTTACAGCTGTTTATTATATTCAATCTTAGTTGTAAAAATACACCATAAATTGTTATTCATAATGTTTGGATAACTTGATTCTAAAGAGTTTATTAGGTCTAACGATAGTGATTGATAGGTTAATTCTCTATGGGCATAATACTCAGGTTATATTTGCAACGTCCGTTGTTTTTTTATAAGGCATAGTTGGGCGTGATCAAATTTTGGCACCGTTGGCGGGGAATTAACGGAATTATCAATTACAATTAAAAGAAATACAAAAATTCTTAGTGTAGTCAGTTTTCTCTATATCAAAGTTTACATTGAAATTTTAACAGTCATTGACTTGGTTGCACAGGTGCATGCCTAGAAACTCATCGAGATCTAGTGAAGTATTCAAAGCATTATCAGATCCCAAGAAAGTTTTTAAGGCCTTGAATTGGGCCAATCGGAAGAACAAACAGCAAACAACAACTGCACAATTCGAAATAGTCATGGCAGATCACGAGGAATAACCACTCGTACCAATAGTGCCAGAAGCTGCTATCTATGACTGGACACAACCCATTACTAAAAATTTTTCCACAACGATTATAGTCCCACAGATACAAGATGAGTCATTCCAGATCATGAGTAACATATTGCACTTTTTGCAAAGTAAGGTACTCTTTTCTGGGACACAAGTCGAAGATGCTCTTTTCTGGGACACAAGTCGAAGATCCTCAATAGCACTTGAAGAATTTCCTGTCTATCGGTAAAACCCAAAGGCAGCCCAACGTAACTCCAGAAGCAATTAAGCTGTTATTATTTCCATCCTCCGTGACTGGAGCTATCCAAGTCTGGCTAAACTCACTTCCTATAAACTCTATAGCAACTTGGGATGAGTTAGCCAAGCAATTCCACAACAAGTTCCACCCACCCAACAAAACTGCTCAACAAATTGAGAAATTGTGAGCTTCAAACAGAAACTAATGGAGACACTGCATGAGATATGGCGGCGGTTTCAAGAAATGTTGGTTATATGTCCACACCCACATTGTGACGATGGTTTTACATGGAATTGTCAGATAGCATGAAGAACATTGTGGATGCTTCAGTTGGTGGAGCATTCTTGAGCAAAACATGGAGAGAAGGTCAGAGTCTGCTTGACAAGATGGCACAGAATTCGGGATGGACAACTAGAAATGCACCTATTAATCTAGTGTGCACTCAGTGCCTCTTAATCCATCAAATTCCATCGCTGAAAATATGGCGACCTTATTGACACAGATGAGTATACTAACCAAAAAGGAAGAGGAATCCGGGCAGAAGCAACAAGTGCATATTGTAGATACTACCAATGGGGGCTCATGCACATCTTACTTTAGTAAGCCAATTGGTAACACTTGGAATGTAGAACATGATCATCATCAATACCCTGAAGATATGAACTACATGTTGAACTATGGAGGACAAGGATAGGGTAGTCAGAATTGGGGTCAGCGGAATCAACAACAATACAGACCGGCTCATCCACATTTTAACACTGGGAATATGGGAGGTATGAGACCCCCCCAATAATATGGCACTTTACCCAAGGCCACAAGGATACAATAATCGCAATCAGCAGCAAGGTTATCACCATTCTCAACAGCAGCATGGTGGAAGGCAGGAAGATGTGTTTGCTAGACTTGAAGCAATGATGCAGCAGGTTATTGGTCTAATGCAAAAATTAATGAGGGAGTAGATGCACATGATGCGGCAATCAAGAATATTGAGGTATAAATGGGCCAATTTTTGATGTCTCAAAACAATCGTCCTCAGGGGACATTACCTGTAGACACCTAGATTAATCCAAAAGATCAGGGTCTGAAGTAGCTGATGGCGGTGAGTCTACATAATGCAAGAGATTTGGATGTAGATCAAGAGAGGGCTCGAGAAACTAGACAAACAAAGACACTCATACCAGTGCCCATTGAGCTGGATGAGTCAACGAAACTAACAGAGATGACAGTCCATCCTACTTAGGAAGAAAAGAGCATTCAGCAGGTGACTGAGAAAATAGTTGAGCTAGCTCAGGAGCCAATAGTTGAGATAGCAGCTGATAAAGATCAACTCCAAATGATTAGGAAGAAGAGACCTCCTGCACCCTTTCCGCAGAGGCTATCTAAGCACCAAAATGAGGAGCAATACAAGAAGTTCTTTGAAATGATTAAAGAAATCCAGGTAAATATACCATTGATTGAAGCTTTAAAAGAGATGTCTGGGTATGCAAAAATCATGAAGGACTTGGTGTCCCAAAATTTTGATTTTCAAGACTTAGCCACAGTTACTATTACTCAGACCTGTAGTGCAGTGGTGACTAGACCAATTGCGGAAAGCTGTCTGACCTAGGGAGCTTTACAATTCCATGCACTATTGGTAATTATGCCTTTACTAAGGCACTTTGTGATTTAGGGGCTAGTATCAATCTTATGCCCCTGGTGATTTATAAGAGGCTGGTCATTAAGAGAGCTAGACCCACTTCGATGTTCTTGCAACTCACTAACAGAATGGTGAAACGACCCTCTAGGATCTTAGATGATTTGCTAATTCAGGTGGGGGAATTTGTTTTCCTTGCAGACTTTGTGATCCTGGATTGCAAAGTAGATGAAGAGATTCCGATAATTTAGGAAGATCATTCTTGGCCACGGGAAGAGATCTAATTAATTGTAAGACTGGAGAGCTCTAGATGAGACTTAACGATGAAGAAATAACATTAAATGTGCAGAAATCTATGAGGCGACCAAGTTAATTCGCCAATTGCTCTCTTACTGATGTCGTGGATGTAATTGTAGAAACTGATGATGAGGTGCTGACTATTAAGGACCCCTTCTCTGATGTTTGATGAATTTAGATGAGGTGAATGGAGAGGAACTGGCGGAATGGGGTGTTGGCGTTAGAAGGTAGAGGGTTCTGGGATAGAAATCTAGAATTTGAACCCTTGCGCTTGGAAAAGAAAGAAACTCGTCCAGCCAAGCCATCCATCGAAGAACCACCAAAGCTGGAGTTAAAGCCGTTGCTTTCCCACCTCAGGTATGAATTTCTAGGACCTGACTCCACATTACCTGTTATTTTCTTATCTAGTTTGTTAGATGTTCAGGCTCAACAACTCTAGCAGGTACTAAAGGTGTGCAAAACTGCCATTGGAAGGACCATGGAAGACATCATGCGGATCAGCCCCGCTTACTGTATGCACAAAATTCTACTGGAAGAGGGACACAAACCTTCTAGGGAACACCAGAGAAGGCTGAACCCCAACATGCAGGAAGTGGTGAAGAAGGAGGTAATAAAGTGGTTAGATGCGGGAATTATTTTTCCAATCTTTAACAACAGCTGGGTGAGTCCAATTCAATGTGTCCAAAAAAGGGTGGCATGACAATTGTGAAGAATGATAACAATGAATTGATCTCTACAAGAATCGTCACAGGCTAGAAAATTTGCATGGACTATCGGAAGTTAAATCTAGCCACCCAGAAAGACCACTTCCCACTTCCCTTCATTGATCATATGTTGAACAGATTGGCAGGGAGGTCACACTTCTGTTTTCTAGATGGGTACTCAGGATACAATCAGATCTCCATTGCACTGGAGGACAGAGAGAAGACCTCTTTCACCTGTTTGTATGGTATTTATGCCTTTTGAAGGATGCCCTTTGGCCTATGCAATACACCTGCCACATTCCAACGGTGCATGATGGCCATATTCACTGACAAGGTAGAGGACATAACGGAGGTGTTCATGGATGACTTCTCTGTGGTAGGGAATTCATTTGAGGAGTGCTTGATAAATCTGATGCGTGTTCTGAAACGGTTCATTGAGACTAACTTGGTTCTGAACTGGGAGAAGTGCCACTTCATGGTACAAGAAGGCATAGTCTTGGGGCACCGAGTGTCAAGCAAAGGAATTGAGGTGGATCGCTCTAAAGTGGATGTAATAGCAAAGCCACCTCCCCCAACTTCAGTCAAAGCAATCAGAAGCTTCCTTGGGCATGCCGGTTTCTACTGGAGATTCGTCAAAGACTTCTCCAAAATTGCCAACCCTCTCTGTAAGTTGTTAGAAAAAGATCACCCTTTCTTAGTTTTTGATGATTGCAGGATAGCATTCGAGGATCTGAAAAAGAGACTGGTCACAGCACCTATCATTGTTGCCCCCAACTGAGAGCAACCATTTGAACTCATGTGTGATGCCAGTGACTACACAATGGGGGCAGTGCTGGGACAGCGAAAAGACAAGCTGATACCCCCAATCTACTATGCTAGTAGAACGCTGATTGGAGCCCAGATGAACTACATTGTAACTGAGAAGGAAATGTTAGCTGTGGTGTTTGCTTTTCATAAGTTCTGATCCTACCTGATTGGGTCCCAGGTAATTGTGTATACTGACCATGCAGCTCTCAGGTACCTAATCGAAAAGAAGGAGTCTAAGCCACGCCTGATTCATTGGGTGTTGCTATTGCAAGAATTCAACCTTGAAATTCGTGACTGTAAAGGCATAGAGAATCAAGTCGTTGATCATCTATCACGACTTGAAGGAGCTAAAAATGTGGTTGAGGAAATTCTAGAAACTTTTCCAGACAAGCTGCTCGCCACCACTCTTCAGGAAGTGCCATGGTATGCAAACTTTGCTAATTACCTGGCCAGTGGTATAGTCCTCACGACCTTTCATCGGTCCAAAGGAAAAGGTTTTATCATGAAAGCCGCATGTATTACTGGGACGAGCCTTACCTATTTAGAATATGCAATGATAATATGATCCAGAAATGCATCCTCGAGATAAAACAATCTTCTATTTTGCAGGCTTGTCATGCATCAGCGTATGGAGGACATTTTGGAGGGGTCAGGACAGCTGCAAAAGTGCTAGAGGCTGGATTGTTTTGGCCAATAGTGTTTAAAGACGCGCACCTATGGGTGAAGGGCTGCAATGAATGTCAGCACATCGGGAACATTTCACATCCCCATGAGATGCCCATGAACACAATTCAAGAGGTGGAAGTGTTTGACTTTTGGGGGATCGACTTCATAGGTCCCTTCGTCAGCTCCTATGGCAATAAGTACATTATTATTGCTATGGACTATGTGTCCAAATGGGTAAAGCTACAATGTTGACCACCAATGATGCAAAAGTGGTGGTAGGATTTTTGAAGAAGAACATATTCACCCCGCTTCGGGACACCAAGAGCGTTATCAGTGAGAGAGGCACTCACTTATGTAATAGAGCCTTTGAAAAGCTGCCTGCCAAGTATGATGTGCGCCACAAGGTGGCTACTCCTTACCACCCGCAAACTTGTGGGCAGGTTAAAGTGTCCAACAGAGAAATCAAGAGTGTATTAACCAAGACTGTGAATGCCACAAGAATTGATTGGGCGAGCAAGCCAGATGATGCACTCTAGACCTACAGAACTGCCTTCAAAACATCAAATCGTATGTCACCGTACAAGTTGGTATTGTGGGCGTTGAAATAGCTGAATTTAGATATGGAAGTTGCAAGCACAATAAGAATCACTGAATTGCATGAGCTCGACGAGTTCAGATATCTTGCTTTCAAGAGCACAAAGCTGTACAAGGGGAGAATGAAGAGGTTGCACGACCAGAACATTGTTGAGAGGAATTTTAAAACCGGGGACATGGTATTGCTCTACAACTCAAAACTACGGTTGTTCCCAGGTAAACTTAAGTCACAATGGTTTGGACCGTTTCAAGTGGTTGAAGTTTTCCCTTCAGGAGCTGTCAAGATTGCCACAGAGAAAGACTCTCGTACATTTAGAGTCAATAGGCAGAGATTGAAACTATATGTGGGCATGAGAGAACCAAAGGAAGTGTCTGAGCTACACTGACTGAACCACAGAGGTCGAGCCAGCCTTAAATGCGCTCATCTGCTTCGGGCCACGACGTTAAATCAGACGCTGCGTGGGAGTCAACCCATAAAATTGTTGTAAGTGTAACTCATAACTTGAAAAAAAAGAATTGGAAACACGCCCAGACCGCGGTCCTAGCGTAACCGCGGTAGGACCGCAGTGATTCCCTCTCTGAAAGCAGACTACCATGGTCTCAGCATAACCGCGATCGAACAGCGGTGGGAGACCCTCCTGGTCCCAGTGTAACCGTAGTAGGACCGTGGTGAGTCACCCTCTCTGAAAGGGGTCTATCGCGATCCCAGCGTAATCGCGGTAAGACCGCGGCAGACCAGGTCGGCCCAGGTACGCGCAGAAGTTTTCATTTATTTTAATTTTTCTTTTACCGCCCTTTTAATTAACCTAAAACCCCACCTACCCCCAAACCCTTCCATTCCCATCAAACCCAATGTAGCCCCCTCCCCCCTCCCCCAAACCCTCTCTCTCCTCTCTCTTTCAAGTACCCCTTCTCCTTCAAGACCTCCATTGTTGTCTTCTCTACCTCTCCCTTTCCACTACCCACCCCTTCCATTCTTCATCAATGTGAGTTTTCCTTTTTCTCTTTATATTTCTTTATCTAACTTAGTATAATGTTAGTCTAATTTAGTTTAATTAAACCCTAGGTAGTATTTTAGTGTTATATTTTTTCTTTTCTTTTTTTCTATTTTTTCTTTTTTTATTTGATTATTTTGGGAATAATTGATGCTTAAATTGTTGGGTTTTTCCTTATGCTTAACTTTTGGGAGATATTTAGAATGTGCGGAGGCCTAAACAAAATTCTTGTGGTGAAGTTTGGTGGAGAGGCCTATTTGGCCGAAAATTAGGGGTGTGTTGTGACATTTGGAGCACTTTGTGGCCCTCTTAGTGCAGTGGTGGTAGTATTTGACATGAAACACTTGAAGGAGATTGTGTGAGGTATTGTTGGCAGAATTGTAGACTTAATAGTGATGTGAGGGCAATAGGGGAGGTTGTCAGCCTTGGGCACTTGACTGGTGAGGTGCACTGCATTGGTTGACACAAGGAAACTAGTTGGTGCCAAAGGGTGGCGAAGTCTGAGTACTCATCCGATTGGCACATGTTAGGATAGATCTGATTGTTGTCCTAAATTGTTTGTAGGTAATATGGCCCGAAAAAGGCGAAAGAGCTCGGCAAGCACTTCCCAAGTGCCAACATATGATGCCACCAGGTTCCAGTCACTAGGGGCTGAGGACGCATTTCATGCTAAGGCCACCAAAACCTTTGTCCCGAGATTCTGGTTGATAGGGCTGCCCTCCGTATGGAAGCTACAGGCATGTATGAGGAAATTCTACAGAGGGAGATGGAGTTCTTGTTTGATGAACCTGAGTCGGCAAACCCAATGATAGTCCATGAGTTCTATGCGAACTGCCCGGAACATGTGGGTCGGGATGTGATTGTGCAGGGCAAGGTGGTAAATGCCTCGATTTATAAGATTCGCCAGGTTTTGCGGTTGCCTCGGTTCACTGGTGACATTGATCATTACAACGATGCCCAAGGGTCACTTGGGACACTATGATTGAGGTAATCTGTGCAGGGAGTCAACCAGTCTGGATACACGAAAACATTACCCTGCACTTCAAGTCATTCACTCATGAGGCCAAGTGCTGGTTCACTTTCATTTGCAGCCGGTTACTGCCTACGGCCAACACGACAGATGTGAACCACTTACAGGCTCTATTGGTGTGGTGCTTCGTCACCAAGAGGGACTTTGATGTGGAGAGAGTTATTGGGTATGAAATGATCCTGCGGTCATCTCAGCTATCTTAAGGGTTTTACTTCCCCTCCTTTGTGACGAGGTTGTATCTGTTAAAAGGTGTCCCTACCAGTCCTACAGATGGAGCTTTGCCCCCAAAAACTGCATTAAGAGCTTCCAAGATCACAGTGGGCAGAGATGCACCCATAACCATCGACCTTGATGATGAGGATGATGCCAAAACACACATGACACCATCCAGGAGGTCCTATGATGAAGCCAGATCCTCTCTGGGGTAAGATTCTCTCGATCACAGACCACCCAACCCATATTGCATTCTATGGAGGAAGATGTGGTAGATCTTCGCACCTCGGTGGATGGCCTACATGTGTGTATGGATGCCATGTCTCAGCGGCAGGCAAGGTCTGAGAGACAGATCATGGCTTGGTTTCATGCCTTGGGGAGGGCTTGTCATGTGGACCCCAACACAGTCTTAGACTCCGACTGATGCACAAGGAAGTCTTCTTACCCTTCTGCCCTTTATTTGTGATATGACATGGGGACATGACATAGTTTTTTTGTATGGAGTGCGAGACTTGCTTTGGTGGTGTAGTGCTAGTGTACATATGCATTGAATATGTTGTAGTTTTGTATCTTTGTTATTGTGTATAATTGGTTGTACTCATCTTACAATTGACTGACTTGGCCCAACGACGGACACTTGTCGACGGGTCTCTTGAGGGTCAAAGTCGGTAGCTAAATATAAATAAATTAGAAAAGGTAGGGGATTCTTATTGAGGACGAACCACTTGGACAGTACTCTTGAGGGAAGTAGTCCATTTAGATTTTTTTATTTTTGTTATTTTTCTTTTTTAGGTAGTGTAGTACTTCCCCTTGGTTTTTCTTTTGACCGCGGTTCTTTTCCAAGGGCTTTTCTTGAACCGGATTAGGTAGATTTTTCTTTGATAGTGTTAGGACCCTCAGGACTCTCTTCGACTGAGATGGGTGGGAGAAGGAATACAACCCCTAATGTACACACCTTCAAATAACTAAAACAAATTTGAGGGTGTGACGTCTAAGCTCATTTGTAGACTCATAATTTATGCCTTAATTTTGCACACCTTGTCTTACTTGAGTGCTCATGTGAGTGTTTTGAAAAACTAATTAGGAACGAGTTACATGCCAAGAGTGTATGAGATAATACTTGCATTATGTGCTTGCATGTGATACCTAGAACTTGCCCTATATGTTTGCAAAGAGAAACAGAAGTTGTTTGGTTTTAGAGATGATTGAGGCATTTCCTTGTGTAGCCAGTATTTTTATGAATCCACTTGTACATATTACCATAGTTAACCCCGGCGAACCTGAAGAATGTTCTTGATAACCCTATAATAACCTACATCTCTGTGTTTGAATAGTTTAATTGTTTGAACCTGTACCTCCTAGAAGCACTTGAATCATTAAAGAGCATATAAAAGTCAAAGTGTGGCGTACTAGTGAAGTAGAAAAAGGGGAATCAGGAAAATACTTGAATGGTGCAATAGCGTTTAAAAAAACAAAACAAAAAGAAAAAAAGAGAGAAAAAGGTCAGTTGCACCTAAAGAATAGTGGGGGTAGCCTATGAAACAAAGTGTGGAAGAATGATCCGGATGAACATGGAAATTAAAATAAAGGGAAAGATTGTATTAAAAGTGCTTAGGGAGGTTAGTCACTATATCCAAATATATCATACCCGTCCCTTAGCCTACATTATAACCCAATAAAGACCTATTGATCTTGGACCGAACAACTCGATTAGTAGAGTATTACACTAGGGGCAAGCTTATGGTGTATCTGTGTGGTATGTGAATGTTCTTTGCTAAGAGTGAGTGAATTATTTCTATCTATAGTTCCTTGTTGCTTGATTTTATGCGTGCGTAACTTCTCTAAGAATTGTGATGTGAGGGCATGTGACTCAGGAAGAAAAAGTAAGTTTTTACCTCTGTTTAGAGTAACTAGAGTAAGCACGAGTGTGACGTGACATTAGAGTTCTCATCTGAGGTGTGGCTGTTGCACTGATTAGGTTAGTATTTCATAATGGGGGGTGTGACATAAAACTGGGTAGTGCATCAAACGGTTAGGCCTAGAAGTGTGGTTCAACTTGCTCAAGGACGAGCAAAGATTTAAGTGTGGGGTGTTGATAATAGGTGAATTGAACTATAATTAGGCCATAAAGAACCACTTTCTTCTGTAGTTTTTATGGTAAAAGTGATAACAAAATGTTCTGATTAGTGTTTTTCATGATTTGTAGGTTACATACGATGAAAAAAAGATATGGAGTACTTTTGGGATCAATTATGGAGAAAAAGAGGCCAATCGTACAATATCCGTTAAGTGCACCATGCGAAGGCAGCTCAAACTAGAACTGAAGATGGACTGTCGCGGTCCTGGCCTAACCGCGGTCGGACTGCGGCAGAAGGTAGTTACAGATTCTGAGATGGTGTTTGGCCGCGGTTCTGGCGTGGCCGCAGTAGGACCGCGGCATGCAGCATAAAGTTGAGGGACTAAAGTGCAAAATATAGGAATTTTAGCCCAAACCCCTATTTTAAGCAATAGAACTCGCCCAAGGGAGGCATATAATGTTTTAGAGAGTACTTTGGCAAGAAAAATAAGTGTATGAGAGATTACCCAAAACATCATATCTTCTTCTTCTTCTTTATTTTTCTTTTTCTTGCAATTATGATTATGAATATCATTATAGTTCATTTACCCAATGTTATGAGTAGCTAAATCTTTTATTTAGGGTTTTGATGGAACCTATTGATGGATGAACTTCTTGATTATGTGAATACAGTTTGCCAGTTTTAATCTCTATTTGTTCAACTACGTGTTTGTTGTAGTTAATTGATAGGATCCTCAATTAGTTGTGTCTTTTTAGTGTGCATAACTCAGGATAGTGCTTATTTAGGTAATTGTTGAACAACAACACTCCCGAATTATAAAAAAGATCTATAACTGCAGATTTAAAGGCGGGATAAGGGATAACGAAGCCTTGGGTGCAATCTCAAATGAACTGTGATAAACAAAGCTAGCTAGTGTATCTCGGAAGAGTGCGTCTAGTAAATTATCTTTATTACTCGGGAGAGATTTACAGTAAGAAGAGTGTTCATGAATGATAGAGATGTGTTGGTGAATCTATATGAAACATAAACAGAAGGAATTCCATCAATAGGGGAAATCATTACCTTAGCACTTTCTCATTATTGTTTACAACTTTAGCATTTTTAGTTTACAACTGTTTATTATTTTCAATCACAGTTGTTAAATACACCATCAACTGTTATTCACAACGTTTGGAGAAGTTGATTCTAAAGAGTTTAATATGTCTAACGATGGTGATTGATAGGTTAATTCTCTGTGGATTCGACTTTGGGCATAATACTCAGGTTATATTTGCAACGTCCGTATTGTCTTTTTATAAGGAATAGTTGGGCATGATCAACCACCACATTTTATCATGGCAAGGATGTTGACACATAAAAAAGGTATTTTATTTATCTCTCAAGATGTATGTAGGTCCTTAGCCAAACTTGGCAATTTGAATGGCCTTCATGGCATAAAGTGTCTTGTGTAATGGATCAATATTACAAGGGGATATCATATTCCTTGAACCTAACTAGTTCATTTCAAATAAATATCTTTTTTAAATAAATAAATAAAATAAAATAATGTAAAGTATATGAGTTAATTGTAGCTAGCATTTAGCCATAGATTCTCAAATTTATTTTGAAAAATTTGAGTTGGGTGAAGTTTGATTTCAAGATGAAAATGTGTTCGTACATCACTTTTCAAAACATATTTAACTTTTTTTTGAAAAAAACATGAAACATGACTTATACCCACAAGTTCTAAAAACTATCTCAAATACCCAACAATACCTTCATCAATGATATTCATTATATTATCATAAACCATAGTCTTGAACACAAATAAATTTAGTAAAAAATTATCATTTTTTAATAATAAATAGTATAATATACTATCATATGACAGAAAAGACGAAGCACTATTGTTACAAAATAATAAAAGGTGGATTATTTTATAAAATACAAAGGTTTGAGTAATTTTTAAAAAATATAATAGTAGTAATATTTTGGGCCAAATTTATTTCTTGGAATTTGGGATTTGAAAATTTGCTAAAATATAAATAAAATTTATTAATAAACATGTATTTGTAAGAAAAATTAAATATATTTTGACAAAATCTATGCACTCTCAAGTACCACTAAATAAAAAGCACTCTCCGAGCCCAAGGACCACTAACAACTTCCAATAAAACAACTGAGGCTTTACCGGAAATTTTCTCAACTTTATGGGTCTTACAAGATCTTCTGTCGGTCCTTTTCTTCATCTTTCAAAATTATCCTTGTCGGCTTACTATCCCTACCTTTGGCCTCCGCTCTCCGCCGCTGCTGTAGCGATGACAACCAGGTATGCCATTACCGAAATATTCCCACATTATTTCTCCTCTTTCTCTCCGAATTAACGTTTGAATGTAATATGTTTTTGCGGTAGGAAACTGAGAGCATTCAAGAAATGGATGAAGTCGCAAGGCGTAGATTGTAGCGACGCGCTGGACCTGGTAGTGACGGCGAACTCCTCGGAAGTGTCTGTAAGAGCGTTGTGTGATCTCCACGAAGGCGATGTGGTTGCAAGGATTCCGAAGGACAGTTGTCTGACGATTAAGACTTCTGGTGCGCGGCAAATTATCGAGGAAGCGGAGCTCGACGGCTACTTAGGTCTAGCAGTTGCGGTCATGTATGAGCGAAGCCTGGGTCCTCTATCTCCTTGGTTTGGTTATCTGCAACTGCTTCCTTATTCTGAACCTATCCCCCTGCTCTGGTCCCTATCTGAAATCCACTCTCTTCTCGCCGGAACTGAGCTCCACAAGGTTACCTCAATTTTCCACACTTTGTTTTTTCTTATTTCTATTAGAATATACCGCGTTTGAATTTCGATGCAAATATCTATACAGAAGGAAGCATAGTTAACCATACAAGGGAAGAACTTAGGTCCAAAGTTTTTGCTTCTTCTCAAGAGTATATAGCCTGGCTATTATGCTACTATAGAGAATTTTTTAGCAATTTTGTCCGAGAAGCTTGCATGTTTATTCTATAATCATTTTTAGTGTAGACGACTTTGCAGGTCGAGTTCTACTCTGGTTGAAAGTACTTTATTGGGACTTGTTAAAAAAATATCTTAGGATTTTCCACTCCCTACGTTCACTTTACTTGGCATGTATCTAAAAATAAATTTTTATTTTTACTTGTCACTTTATGCATATTAAGAGAAACAAACTTTTTTTTTTCTGTTAATAACCACAATATGTCTTACTCATTTCAAATTATTTTCTCTAATACAATAAAATATGCATCAATTAATATGGGTGTCATGGTAAATTTTACACTTCATTTATTATTTCTTAAGGGGTGTGGAAAGTCAAAATGTACCGAGTAAAAGTGAACAGAAGGAGTATTTAGTTTTGTCAAGATATTTTATGGCAACTTGTTTGCAAGATGAAGTTGACTTGTAATTTCATGAAAAGAAATTGTACAACTTTGAGTGTGTTGGCATGAAACACAGTGGCGGAGGGAGAGTGTGATTCCTCTGTTCAACTAAACTCAATGTTTCGGCATGGAGCATAAATATGTATGTAAAAGATCACTAAAATTTTGACAAATATTATACTTTGACCTTAAATTTTCAAAAGTGAAATGGGTTCAGTAGCAAGAACCTGAAGAGGATACAAATTGAAACCCAAAAACACGAACTTAGAACAATTAAACTAAGAACAAGATAGGGAGAAAGAGATAACAAGCAATTCCAAGGAAGAAAGGACAATTCTAATGATTAAAATAGCATTTAACTCTACAAAATAATCCAAGGAAGAAGAGAAAGAGCTCATACTAGGCGTTCAGACATAAATGAATTTAACAGGGGTTCAAAGTAAAGAGATAGAAGGGTTTAATCCCAAAACACGAAGTAAATCTAACTAAGAAGTGTTTAATCTCTGCAATTCATCAAGGCTAACCAAGGCAAATGACCTAAGACATAGCTATTTATAGTAACTGCTAATGCCTATTACAGATGACCTGATGGCCATAATGGCCTTAGTTGTAGAATACAACTAAAAACAAGATAGGGAGAAAGAGATAACAAGCAATTCCAAGGAAGAAAGGACAATTCTAATGATTAAAATAGCATTTAACTCTACAAAATAATCCAAGGAAGAAGAGAAAGAGCTCATACTAGGAATTCAGACATAAATGAATTTAATAGAGGTACAAAATAAAGAGATAGAAGGGTTTAATCCCTAAACACAAAGTAAATCTAACTAAGAAGTGTTTAGTCTCTACAATTCATCAAGGCTAACCAAGGCAAATGACCTAAGACATAGCTATTTATAGTAACTGCTAATGCCTATTACAGATGGCCATAATGGCCTTAATTGCAATTGTGGAATCTGACTGTCTGAAATAGTGCATCGTGATCGCGATCACGCTTTATTATGTGATGATCTTATCAGCAAATGCAGACTCTATCTTATTGAATGCATGCCATTGTTTCCCGGTGTCCCACCACGATAGAGCCCACTGTAGCACCATAATGGCCAATGCCCTGTAGCAGCATCTTCGCGATCACGGCTTAGTCCACGTAATGGCGGTTTAGTAGATCCTTTATTGACAAGAAATATTGCAATCATGATACGTCACATGACAGCCCAGTAACAACATCAACCCTCCATGTTCTTGATATCTACATATATGGGTCTCATCCTTTACGTGCCAAGCTGGAATGTATCATCTTCATTTGAAGATGAACTCTTCAAATTTAATTTTTAGATTTGCTTCTGATGCATTTTAGTTACAACTTGGTGTCAGGTGGCTTTCAATTTGATTTCAACTTGCCGGAGTTGGCATGCAATTTGATTACAACTCGGAGTAAATTGCCCACTAGGTGTTGATGAAAGAATCAACTCAATAAATAGGTAGCTGTACCCTTACTGTGGAGAGCTAGCGATAAAGAAAACAAAATGATTGCTGTAGAGATGGTAAACCTTAGTGCTAAGATGGCTGACATGTTGACTACATTCACTACTAGAAGAAAACCCAAGTAGTCTAATCTAATCTGTCATGTATTTCCAAAAAAGCAGCCTCCAGCTATGTTGCTCGGACACTAGAAAAATATCGCTGGATGTTGTCGGATACAGTATTTTGGAAAGCGTTAAGCGCAAAAAAGCGACGAGGCCTCGCTTCACATAAGTGAGAAGCGCGAAGTGAAGCGCGCACTTTTTTGCTATGAAGCGCAATTTAACACATAAATAAAAAAAATAAGCATAGATAAATGGCTAAGAACTTACTAAAAATAACATATTAAGCAAATGTTTCAATTCTTGGATCAAGAAACAAATAATAGATACCAAAAAACAAAAATTAGGGCAGAAAACAGTGCACTTCACTGATAAATTGCAGAAAACAGAGCATAAAGCAGCATAAAACAGAGCACTTTTAATAACAGTAGAAGAAGTCGTTTAGGGCAAAAAATGAGCGCTTAAAAAGTGGAAAAAATTGAAAGAATAACAGAAGAAGAAGAAGAAGAATAACAGAAGAAGACCAGAAGAAGAATAACAGAAGAAGAAGAAGAAGAAGAACAAAAGAACAGAAGAACAGAAGAAGAAACTTATTGAGATCTGGAGAAGAAGTCATTGGAGCAGCAGTGGTCGTCGATGGAGTTCGCTGGAGAAGAAGTCCTTGCGTATGTTTTGTTAACAAATGGGTTATTTGCCAAAAAAATTTAAAAAAGCCCTAGCGGATGCCTTCTGCTCGCTTAAGCGAGCTTTTTCTTGCTTTTTCTACTGGCTCGCTTTCGCTTAAGTAAGAAAAGCGCACGCTTTTTGAGTGTGAGTCGCCTTTTTAGCAGAAAAGTGCTAATCTTGCGCCTTGCCTCGCTTCATCGCTTAAAGCGAGAAGCGAGCACTTTTAATAACACTGGTCGGATATCCAAAAAGTAGTGCATTTTTAAAAGATCCTCAGGGGTCTAGCAACATTTTTGGAGAGGCCGTGCAACATAGGCCTCCAGTAGGAGCTACAATGCCCACTCTAAGAACAAGAAGGAACTGAGCACCCCTCCGAATAATTTAACCGAGTCTCTTTTTCATTATTTGCAGCTCAATAATCTTTCTGTACGGAATCAGAAAACTTATTCCTATTGGAAATATTATGTTGGGACTTTCTAGGGTGAGATTATTAATGTTTCAATACTTTAGAAAGCAGATTGAAATGTAACCGACTTTCGGAAGAGTCAAAGAATTGTGCTCTGTAGGGGTTGAAAGTCCCTGTGCAAATATTAGATTGAGCATTTTTTTGGTTTACTTGTGCGACACCGAAGAAACTCTAGTAATCATGAAGAGAAGGGTGCTTTTTGTAGAGACATTTTTGTTTTGATCTCTATACTTTACGTAAAACTGCTTGTATATTTGTGTTTCCCCCCAATAAAGCAATAAAATTATTACTTTTTCAATTAAAAAGTAAAGATTGCGGATGTTGCTACATTGCCTATGTTACTGCTTCTGGTTGTTGAACTTCAATGTAGAAGAGAGGGAAAGGCTTTTCTGCAATGTATTTGCTGTTTTGCCTACTTTTTAGCTATTTGAAGCTTGGTCGTTGTGTACTAACAGCTTTGGTCTGTTCTTATTTCTATTGTGTGACCATTTCAATGCATTTTAGGCAGATAGTTAAAGACGACAAGGAACTTATCTACGAGGACTGGAAAGAGTGTATTGAGCCTCTTTTAACTTCAGGTTCTTTACAGCTTAAACCAGAATATTTCGGTGTTGAGGAGTATCTTGCTGCAAAAAGTCTAATTGCCTCACGGTCATTTGAAATAGATGATTACCACGGATTTGGAATGGTTCCCTTGGCGGATCTGTAAGTATTCCTTAGAGTGACAAATTTTTTTTCGTCATGTCTTACTGTTTTTTCGACTTCTCGCTTCCTGAAAGTCGCACCTCCAAACAATATGATTAGTCATGTTAGACATTTATTTTAGATCCTATGCCTTCTAGATGTCTTTTAAGTCCTATAAGAGATTTATATTCTTTCTAGTACTGTTATATTTACTTTTATTTTGGATAATAGTTGCTGTTGTTCGTCAGAGGTGTAGGACTGTTTCCTAGTCAATGATAGTTGCTGACTCATATCACCTCTCTGCTGTGAGGGGATCATATGTGCATTGTTACTTCGTGATGTCACGCGATGTAATTCCCTAAATTTTCGTTAGTGTTGCTTCATGATAATTATTAAATCTATGGCTCATGTATGCATATGAGCAGTGACATGTTTTTGAATTTTATTAACCTAACCACCTAGCTCAAAAAGTCAAAATTTATTCAGCGTTATCCCATCACTTACCTCTGGCTCTTATATTAACATTTTTTTAGCTTTAGGTATGGTCATACTCATATCACTTCATTGTTTCGTAGTTACCTAGTTGCTGTATTTTGTGGCTTCTCGGCTATCGTCTTCCTCTTGTCCCATTGGGCACGAAGCTTAAGAAACAAATGAAGACTCCTAATACTTGTGGTCCAAGCCATAACATTTGTGTGACTATAATTCTTTTGAAACTTGTGGTATTAAACATGCCAAAGTTTTTGTATGGCTATTAAAGCTTCTCATTGAGGGTAGAATTGAAAGAACAACAACAACAACCCACCATAATCCCACTAGTGTGGTTTGGGGAGCGTAGTGTGCACGCAGACCTTACCCCTACCCTGGTGGTAGAGAGGTTGTTTCCAATAGACCCTCGGCATCCTTCCTTCCAAAAACTTCTTATCTTGCTCTTGGGGTGACTCGAACTCACAACCTCTTGGTTGGAGGTGGAGGGTGCTTACCATCAGGGTAGAATTAGAAGTTTAAGTTAATTTCTTTCCAAATTTGGAAATAGGTTATTCTTTTCGGAACATACTAAAAGGAAATATGTTCACATAAATTGGAATGGAGGGAGCAATAGGTATGTGTTTCTTGTAATACAGTATCTTAGGGCTAGACGATGTGGAACAAACTACTGGACTGGTGAAAATATTAAGTGGACTACCAGAAAGTTGCTTCCCCAAATAGTACCCTTGTTTGAGAAAACATATTATAGATAATTCCAGAGATCAACTTCATTATAAAGAGCTTTCTTGACTGAGGTTCCAAGTAAAGCAGTAAGGAGAATTACACATACTCCAGTTGTAGTCCCTAGCTTTGAATAAAACAAAAATACTCTGCAATTCAGTATTAACTGCGTACATGCTTAAGAATATTATTGTTGTTTCTGGTCAGACTAGTAAGAGTTTTCATTGTGGATCTATATCAGTAACTTATTACCTTGAGTACATGCATATCCTTTTTGGTGCACCCCTGATATTCCATTTTGTATAAAAGATTGGGTGTCATTCGTAGAAAATCATTTCTTTGTAGGTTAAGTTTTGGGTATACTTCTTGTATACTGGTGCTTTCTATGCTGGCACATCAAATAAAAAAATAAAAAGAAGACTCCAGTGGGGAGAGCATTTGAATGCAGAATGTTTGTTTTCCCTACAACCAATTAGACATTTTTCATTTAATGTAATTAGCCACCTTGTAAAACAATTAAATGCTCTCTACTACCTTGCAAGTGATGAATACAGCTGATTTTATATTCTTGTACCCGTTGCTATAAAATTATGGTTGTCTTGATTTTGCTTTGGAGGGTTCCTCTGAAATAAGTTCCTCTCACCCTAACAACTTTTAATGTGCAGCTTTAATCACAAGACTGGTGCTGAGGATGTACACTTCACATTGGTATCTTCTCACTCTGAATTGGATAATGATGCTGATCACGGCAAATATGAAAATAATAACAGACCAGCCAAGAGGAACTCTCATTCAGGAGTTGAATGCTTCAGTGCGAGTGACTTGGAATCTTCTCATTCTGAATTGGAAGATGATGCTCACAATGATAAGCATGAAAATAGCAACCATGAACCAACCAAAGCTCATTCAAGAAGTGAATCTATTAGCGAGAGTTACTCGGATTTCTCTTCAGTTTCAGGGGATGATCTTACAGACTTAGAAATGATCATGGTGAAAGAGGTCAAAGCCGGGGCTGAGGTGAGATCTCTTTTATCTGAAATTGTTATTCAAATAATAACAACTCTGTCACACAGATGAACAACTTTTTTATCTTGCTTTAGTAGGTGTTACATAAACCTACTTTGATTTTGTGAATTAGATCCTGACAGTGTTCTGACGGTTCTTTAGCATCATGCTATTCCACAGTGAGACACAAATATACCCGTTAATCATTTAAAGCAACACAGAGAGAAAAAACTGAAACTTTCCTTCCCTCTTGAGCATAGGAGTTGCTGAAAAGTAGCTGCAATGGAAATATCTATTTATGATCTAAAATCTAAGCCGTATTCTCTTGGGGTCGTTTGGTTGTAGGGTTAGGGTAAATAAACTCAGAAAAAAATCTCACAGAAAATAATGCAATGTTTGGCTGGTCGGATAAGAAAGAGTAATCCCTGCATAAAATATGGTGTTTGGTTGGATGTATAAGAAATAAATAAAAAATACTTCAAAATAGGTAATCCCTACATAATGTTCCCCGACTTTTATCCAATGCATAATAATCCCTACATTATTATTCTATGTTATAAGAATCCCTTAAGTATTATTCACGACATGAATGATCTCATTGTAATCCCCACATAACTAGTCTGCAAACAAAATTGCCCCTTATTGTTTAATTGATATGCCTTAACTGGTTTGTGAACAGCTTCCTTATTAATGTTCCTGTGTAGATTCAGGTATCGTATTAAATTGATAAAGAATATGTTTGTTTGTTATATAGTCTCTACCTTTTCACTGGTTGATCATTCTCTTGGCTTGGCTTCTTTCTAACTCTTCGTAGGTATTCAATACGTATGGGTCTTTAGGTAATGCTGCTCTGCTACACAGGTATGGTTTTGCAGAGGCTGATAACCAGTATGGCATTGTGAACCTCGATCTGGAGCTTGTACTCCACTGGAGTTCATCTCGGTTTTCACATCGCTACAGTCGGAGGAGGTTATCACTGTGGAAAAAATTAGATTATTCTGGATGCATTAGCCAAAACTCTGAGTATTTCGAAATTTCATTTGATGGGGAGCCACAAGTTGAGCTGTTGATTTTGCTATACATAATATTATTGCCAGATAAAGAATATACGGAACTTGATCTTGCAGTTTCTACCACGGGTGATTTTGGAAAGTCCATGAGCTTTACATTATCAAAGAAAGGTATTATTTTATTTGGAAATAGTTCAGAGTGCAACAGTATGTTGCTGACAGATGGAGTTTGTGCGGCTCTGTCGGCACTAGCAGATATTCGAGAAAGTTTATATGGTTCAAATTGTCTAGAGGATGATATCAAAACTTTGAACTGTTGCTGTCTGGTGAAAGAACCTAAGAGATATTACTCATTGGTGCTGCGCATCAGTGAAAGAAGGATCCTTGAAAAGCTAAGGTTCTATGCCTCTGCTAGTGCTGTGATCTGGACAAAGGAGGGAGGTAAAACAAGAAAAAGGGCCAAGACCGCATGACTTTTACCAACTACCCGAGGCTACTACGATTACTGCTAGAGTTGTTCCTCGATGAGAGGTGCAGACCAGACGGAGTTCCACCTTGAATTCCACCACCATACTCTTGGCAACCAAAGTTCCTTAATCGTTTCTTGGGCTTCTTTGTTATCCTTGAAATTGTTCAAAAAGACTCCACTGTGCTTCAAACGAGGATATCACACACTACCAGTTACCAGTTTAACATGCAGATTAGTTATATTTATTCTGGAATTGGCATGAGCTGGCAATGCAATTCCAATGACAGTTGCAGTATTGTGAGCACATTCTCCCTTGTTATGGAATCTATTATTACCTATATCCCAGCATTTATCTTAGTTGTTTTGGTCGGTACAGTAGCTTGCTTAATAGGTATGTAGTGCTTTCTTATTTATGCTGTGTTCATCTTATCTTCGGAAAAAACTTTAAATTGAAGTCTCTTATTGTAATCCTATGGAAGTTTTCGTTGCTGAATCTGGATTATTGGCTGTTGATGTTCTTTCACCCTTGTGATGTTATGTCGATGAAATCATAAACATCTTATTTGGACTGTAGTCTGACTCCTCATTTATAGATGTTGAATAGTAATTATACGTTTTGATGAGATGGCTACACTTTCAATCATAGATTTACTGTTTCTTTTAGTTTTTTCTAACCAGGAAGGAAACATGATTGTTTCCTCGTTTAATGTTAGATTTACAAAATACACCCCCTCCCCCCACACAGACATAAACATACATGCGCACTCACACACACACACACACACACACACACACACACATATATATATATATATATATATATATATATATATATATATATACATACTTTTGAGCAGGCAATGGAGATAGTACAGATGATTGAGCGCGTCCTTGGTCAGGGAGAGATGTGGTGAAAGATATGATGCCTCGTCATTCAAGAGGATGCAGTTGTGCCTCATTTGGAGGCAAGAGTCATTTTGGTAGAGCCTACTCTAGTAGGCCAGTTCAAAATAATATCCAAGCATCTTTATGACAAACTAAGACAATAATTGTATAACTGCATTGGATGCCACTACCTCAAGTCAACCAGGGAAAGCATAACAATGAGCCTATTCTCCACTGACATGTTCTCCTCTTCTAGGACAGTCCCTAGCTAGTTGAACTCCACCTCTTAGCTGGCTGGCCTCCACTTGTAGTTGGTTGGGTGGACACCGACAATTAAGGCTAGAATCATGACCCAAGTACCCTAAGATATACCACCTCAAATCCTAGGGCAATCTCTCCTAACATGCCTCATATCTTCACTCTTAAAAGAATCTCTTTGCTAGTGTGACTGTTAGGACTAAGTCTGACCCTAACGACTTGAATAACTAGTGTATAAACTATGAGCTGAAGATGCAGGGGAGGATGCCTGCCCTTAACGAGCACTGTGATAACCATGACTAACTGGAATTCCATGAGAAATCAAAAGTGCTGAGTGAACTGGCCTACTAGAGTAGGCTCTACCAAAATGACTCTTGCCTCCAAATGAGGCACGACTGAATCCTTTTGAATGACGAGGCCTCTTAATTGGTTCTCTCCCCTGACTAAGGATGCGCTCAATCATCTGTGCTATCTCCACTGCCTGTTGAAAAGTAGTCCCAATCGCTATTTTTCTAGCTACACTGAGCTCAAGTCAAAAATAAACCCCTCAATGAACCTCCTCACCTTCCCAGTCTTAGTGGGAATGAATAAAGCTGCATAATAAAATAACTCCACAAATGTTATCCCATACTAGGTGACTGACATATTGTCTTGCTATGGGGCTCATTATATCATCTTGCTCCAGATATGATGGTTCATTGGCTTGTGGGAGGAGATTTTAATGTTATAGTTTCAGAAGAGCAGAAATATGGTGGTCGTCCAGTATGCCTTATGTCGCGCCCCTTTTTCTCGCGAAATTGGGTTTCGACACATGAAAACTCTTTTAAGGAAGAGTTTTAAAAAAGAGAATTGCCACCTAATGGATTAAGTTGTGTTATGGCACCTATTTGAAAAAAACTTTGTTTAACCAGTTTACATCACCAAATACCGAGTAAGGGCTGGAACTTACCTCGAAGAGAAGGTGTTAGGTATTCTTCGAGGTCCATAACTGTGGGTCCCGACCGAACTCAATTTTATGAATTAGTCTATGTGGTCAAATCTAAGAAAAAAGGAATTACTAAACGTGAATAAACAATTTAAAGACAAAAGGGAGGGGTGTTCTAAGTTTTTTAGTCTAAAGGATCATCCCGTGCAACATAAATAATACTTCGTAACTCGCTCGAGATAGGGTGTTGCTCATAGTATTCAGCTCACAGACTATCATCTTCTGCTACCCAATTACTATCTTTAAGTTGTTTACTTAAAGTGAACTAGTCAATCTAAGTCGTGTCTTGCACGTACACTACCCGTCCCATGCCTATGGTCCATAAGGCATCTGGACCTCTATTTTAGGATGGTTCTAGACTTTAACTTAGGCTGTTCAAAAGTGGAAAAATACTTAGCGACAAACAAAACAATTAGGACTTTCAAATAGAAACAAGTATAAACTCAAGTTAGCCTCTGCATTTAGACATCAAATGCACGCAAAATTAGTTAACATTGACAAATTTTATTAATTTCAAGATCTTATAGGCAGGATATCTATGTGATATTGAATGAACAAACAAACAGTTCTGTAGAAAATCAGTTTCTTAACGCGATAAGTAGAACCTGCACAAGTTTGCCTACTGATTTTAGCATAATACGATTAAGCCTATTAGCATGGTATCTAGGTGTTTTATGCGATAGTAGATAGTGGAAGGTCACAGAAGCAGATCTAGAATTATTTGTTTGAATCCTATAGGCATGTTTTCTTGTGAGAGTAACAACATAGTATTTGGAAACTCGAACAGAACTGATACTTAAACAAATTCAGGGCTGTAACGTGCCTTCTACTATTTGGTCCAGCTTTGGATCGTATAGGTATGATCTCTACAATTTGAACAGAAAAGTATGTAAACAGGCATTTTGCACACATATTGGGTCACACCATTTCCTGTAGGCATGGTTTCTTGAGCAAAACATAACAGAACCGAGCATTAAGTCTACATGCATGGTTGCCTTTATAGGATGATTAAACATAATAAGGTA
The DNA here is from genome assembly GCA_034376525.1 of Nicotiana benthamiana. Classification (NCBI taxonomy): domain Eukaryota; kingdom Viridiplantae; phylum Streptophyta; class Magnoliopsida; order Solanales; family Solanaceae; genus Nicotiana; species Nicotiana benthamiana. The sequence continues at coordinate 44,662,476 of CM067333.1, read as the reverse complement.
CCTATAGCCATGATTTCGAACACATCACATATAATAGCACATTGTTAGACCTATTGGTAGGATTTCTAACATAGTACATATATTAACATATTGTCGGACCTATAGGCAGGATTTCTATCCAACTTTTATTGCAGAAAATAAGAAACTCTTTCTAATTTCACTAACACTCCATAATTGTTATTAGAGACTAGAAATTAATGTAATGAATTGCAAAGTGAGTAAACTATAGGGAGCCTACAACAAGCCTAAATACACCCGAACAAGCCAGGCCTTTCAACTCATAATAGCTCTAAAACCCATATTCATACAACAAAACCAGTTGTGGAGTGATTCACCCATATATCAAATTTCTAAGTTCCAAACGGTCCATAGCCTATCTGAAACTCAGCTGAGCCTCTCGGGCTCCAACCCAAATATGCACAAAAGTGTAATAGCACCATACAAACTCGCTCACATGATAAAAATACCAGAGTAACACCTAAAATTATGAATCAGACATCAAAATGCATGAAATTTTAAAAGAAAATCAAGAACTACAAAAATCAAAACTGAGTGTCTGAATCATATCAAACAAACTCCGATTTGCACCAAATTTCAAATAGAAAAAGGAACCTACCAAGTCCTGGAACCAAAATCCGAACTCGATAGCCATAAAGTTAACCTACGGTCAAACCTAAGAAATTTTCGAAATCTTCAAATTACTAACTTTCGACAAAATAAGTCAAATCAAGTTAGGGACTTCCGAATTACATTTTGGGCGTTCTCCCAAGTCCAAAATCATGATACGAACCTATTGGGATCGTCCAAATACCGCTCTAGGGTTGTTTACACAACATGTTGATCATAGTCAGCCAAAAATTATATTTTCTTCAAATTTTCATATAAAATATTTTTAGAAAAAGATACGGAGAAACATTAAAGTAGAGCTAATAGAGGTCTCGGAACATGAAAATAAGTTCTAGTACTCAAAATGTCATATCGGGTCGTCACATTCTCCACATCTAGAAGAAATGTCAGTCCTCGAACGGACATAGAAAAGTACATTGGCTGGTGAAAAGGTATAGGTATCTACTCTATATATCAGATTCGGAGTCACTCCTATTTACTAATAGATCTGCCACCACTAGTATAACAAAAAAAAACATAACTATCTCGATCGGCTAAGCTCTCCATTGCACTCTCACAGAAGGATATCTCTTAAACCTCAACTTCTGGTCTTGCCGTGCTAGAATAGCCACCGGCTCCTCCTCATAAGTAAAATCCTTATCCAATTGGATCGAGATAAATCTAATGCATGGGAAGGATGGTCATGATACTTCCGGAGCATAGAAACATGGAACATTAGGTGAACTACCAATAAGCTAGGTGGAAATGCAAGTCCGTAGTCCACCTCACCACTCTCTTAAGGATCTCAAAGGGACCGATATACCTAGGGCTCAACTTGACCTTCTTCCCGGACCTCATCACACCCTTCATGGGTAAAACCCGCAACAAAACCCTCTCTCATACCATGAATGCTACATTACGAGCCCTCCGATCCGCCTGACTCTTTTTCGTAGATTGGGTTGTACAAAGCCGATCCTGAATCAACTTGAATTTCTCCAAGGCACCCCAAACCAAATCAGTGCCCAGCAATCTGGACTCTCCCGGCTCAAACCAACCAACTGGAGAATTACACTGCCTCCCATATAAGGCCTCATAAGGAGCCATCTGAATAGTTGATTGGTAGATGTTGTGGTAGGCCAACTCTGCAAGCGATAAGAACTGATCCCAAGAACCCTCTAATTGCAAAACACAAGAGTGCTGCATGTCCTCCAAGATCTAAATGGTGCGCTCGGACTTCCCGTCCATCTTTGGGTGTGATATTGTACCCAAATCAACCCATGTACCCAACTCCCACTACACAGCTCTCCAGAAATGCGATGTGAACTATGTGCTTTGATTGAATATAATAGGCACCGGCATGTCGTGAAGACAAATGATCTCCCGAATATAGATTTGAGCCAGCTTCTCTAAAGAATAGGTAGCCTCCATCGAAGAAGCGACTACCTTACTTAAGCAATTCTGCTTATTCTTATTCTTTCTTAGTTGAAGTTCCCCTTCGGATGGGAGGATCGACCCGTTCAGATAATTCCGAAGAAAGACTGTTGGCAGCAGGTAGAGAGATTTTTTTTCCTCTTCAAAAAATGAAATGCACCGACTTGGTCAACCTATCCATAATGACCCATATTGTGAGTAAGGCCCTGTAAAATATCACCTAAAACCTGGGGTTTTGTGGAGCTGAGGTAGGCTAATGTGTTTGAAGATTGTACAAAACGAGCCGCGATACAAACTCTTATGGTTGTACAATGCATTGGTAGTTAGAGGAAATTATTACAGAACATGGCATTTCTACTATCCATTTTCTGACCGCAAAATTACTTTGTACACTTGAGATCCGCCACGGAGTGGAACAGAAATGGGGAAAAGTTTGAAAACTACTTTTGCTAGCGACATAATAATTCTTCTACCGCAAAATTGCATCGTGGAATGGACCAGACCAAGCCTAGAATTTGAAAATCATTTTGTGGCCATTCTATTAGTCACATATCTATCCTGCTAGCCCCATAATGATTCTGTTGGCCACATATCCATTCTGATACCACATAACTGACTTCAGAGGTTATTTTTAAAAAAATTCTTATCCGACCCTATTTTGATACAAGGCCTTAAGGGGTCATTTTACAAGATAAAATCTAATATTTCAGAGAGAGGAAAGGGATCCAAATAGATAAGGAAGGTCACCGACATCTTCATGCTTCGAATTCTTGCTCAAGCTTTGGGTATTCAAGGTAAAAATCCACAAGATCTTCATCTAATAGGTAAGGCTTTACTCCCTAGCCCTAAATTTCGAGATTTGGACTAAAAGAAGGTAATGATGAATATGATTCTTAGGTGTTGGAGTTGCTCTTTGTTAATGAATGTAACTATGAGGATTGCGGGGAGGTCATTGAGCTAATATGAGTAAACTCTTGGTATTGAATTGGTTGTGAAGTGAAGGAAATCTTGTCGAAGAACCTTGTAGTCATATTTGTACACCTAGTGTTTAATGAAATGCTTAAATGAGGTGAACTCAGGAATATCTCCCTAATTATAGCTCAATTTTGTAATAAATCGAAGTTGCTAGGATTTTCGAAACATTGTAGGTGTTCTAAAGAAAGCCCAATCAAGGTATGTTGGCTAAGCTCCTTTATTAGAATTGAATCTCACGATGCTCTCGTAACTCTCAAGTATGATGGGATAATTCCTTATTTCTCATATCTCGAGTTATTCATTATAAATTTGGCTATGCCGAATAAACTTTATGCCGAAAGATATGTGTTCAAAACGTGTTTTGGATTCTCTTATCATGTTATGTTATCCTTCAAGAATGTATTCAAAGTATGGACCGTGTATTAAAATGTTGTAACCTTGAGTTGTGTTTCAATGAAAGTTAGTATGCCAAATTATGGAAGAAAACTCAATGTGGTTAAGACTCTTAATTGCTCATATGTGTACTTAAAGTTGTGATTATAAATGCCTTGGTGTTGATAACACATGATGATGTTTGAAAGTGAAAGGGGTGAACATGAAATACTGCCAATGTGCCAGGAATGATATTACATTGTGGCGACTAGCGCCAATGAATGAAATGATGAGTGGAAGATTATGAATGAGCCTTGATTCAAGTGTTCCAAATTGATTTCAAAAATAGATTTGCCAAAAAGCTTATGTACTCAAGTCATGTCCAAATGTGGTTGTTTCAACTAATGGTATGCATGGTAGGTGTTTCCAATATGTTTTATGTTCTTACCTATTCATGAGTTAAAATTGTGTATTTTCCTTTTGAGAAAAAAGTAGTTCAAGAATAAATGGGGAGTCACTCTTTTCAGATTTTAACTTGTGCTTCGATTAATAATCATTCTGCTCCATTTCCTTGGAAAGAGATCCATTGTGTTTAAATCCTTCATTACTAATGAATATAGAGTTATGATTTCCAAAAAATTCTATATGTTGAAGTTTATGATGATGATCCTTGAAAGTAAAGAAATAAAAGTGTGGAATATGAGATACGAACACCATGCCATGAATAAAGAATAATATGTATGACTAAAGGAACCAATGAAATAATGATGTTGTAAAATGTTAAATGTACCAATGAAGTGATATATGGTGTGAAAGGTAATCAAATGAACATATTTGTACTTCTATTTTCAATGTGTTATAAGCTCGTACATTCTCATGAGTAAAGACTATGGTGTTCCTAAATGTTGTAAATGCTCTTAATGTTCTATGGTCACCTGTGGAAAGAAAAAGGAAGTGATAGTATGAACATGAAATGTGGCCGCTTGCCAAAATGAGATTTATGAGGCATTGTATGTTCTAATGGTTTCATTCATGGTATGTAAAATAATAAATGCAAATAACTTTGATGTTAAATCCCCAAGAATTATGAACTTAGCTAATGACCTTAAGATGGCAAGAGAGTACATAACTAGATAAAAGAGAGAAGTCATATGCTAATCGATGATGAATCTTATGGAAAAAGAATTTTGGCCATGTGCTATCGAAATTGACTTATTGCTGAGCATAAATATGAAGTATTCCAATGATCCAAAAACTTACAACCTTAAATGAAATGCTAAGCATTTCGCTTTGAGTTTATATTAGGTCATGTGTATAATGATGTGTTATGTGAATCCTATGGACGGGCTATGAAACGCATAGGTGTATAATATAATTTGGGAATACTATGAGCCGCCCATGAAACACATTGGTGTATAATATGAGTGAACCCATATGGACGGTATATGAAACGCATAGAAGTATAGTATGAATGAACCCTATGGAGGGTCTATGAAACGCATAGGAGTATGGTATGAATGAATCCTATGGATGGTCTATGAAACACATAAGTGAATACACATAAGTGAATGGTGTGAGTGAACTCTATGGATGGTCTATGAAATGCATAGGTGTATAATATGAATGAACCCTACGGATGGTTTATGAAACGCATGGGTGCATTATATGGGTAGATCCTATGGACGGTTTGGACAATCTGGTGAGATGTATAGGGAACACGAACAATAGGTTCCACTTCCATTTCCCTTTTTTGTACATGTTACATTTATATTATATTTGGTATCCCGTGCGTAGTTCATATGGCACACTTGATCCCAAAAGATGTTTAGAATAATGTATGTATAATAAAACTTGACGTGTGATTCCTTGGGTCATTTCGTAGTTCTTGATGTTCTTAATTTTCCTCTTATTTGAGCTACCATATTTCCATATGTTAATATGTATGCCTTACATACGACTACTATTCCATATGTACTCACATCCCTTTTTCATGGGGCAGTGCATCTTTTAATAGATGTAGGTGGTTATAGCAGGCAACATCGATTAGTGATAGAAGTGCATCCTCTTCTCAGCTGACTTGGTGAGTCCCACTTCATATTGGGGTCTTGTGTTTTTTGTCTCCATGTGTATAGCATTTTGAGGTATAGTCGGGCCTTGTCATCGACATTATTATGTCACTCCTATCAAGGAGAGGCTCTATAGACATAGTGTGGGTTGTACATTGGTATTGAAAAAGTCAAAACTAGAAGATGTTGTAATTGTGTCACGCGTTCCACTTCAAACTATGAATGGGTAATATATTTTGGGAATTATAAATGAAGCTACTAATGGTAATAGAATTGTGTGTTGATACCCAATTTTTCCCATGTACTCCTATACTCAAAATATTCAAAAAATAGCATATAGATGCATACATAAGCATCCACAAAAAGTTTGGTATTTTTCTACATTTTTTCAAGTATTTTTAAAGCCAGTTTAAGATTTATTTTGTACTATAAAATCCAATATTTAGTCTCAAATCTTGCTATTTTCATAAGTAATCTATTTTATTTTCTCATTTATATAAAAATATAATTTATATAATTTTTACAGAATTTTACAAAGCCATTAGATATTTTTAAACTAAAACTGCATTAAATTGCAATTTTAGCCTATTTCTCGATTTAATAAGTATTTCAAGTAAACATTGTTCCTTATATTTTTAATTAATTCCTAGAAATATTTTATTAACTTAGTACTTTCATTGGATTTTTATAGGATTGTTTACTATTTTTATAAAATTAAAATGGGGAAAGATGACTATTTAAATTGTAGCCCTTTAATCTTTCAATTTTAGCCAAATTGGAACCCAAATCAACCCCATTTTAACCCCCAATTTCCTGATCCAAATTCCAAAATCACCTGACCCAAACTCACCTAAATCTAACCCGCCCGGTCCTTTTTCTAATTCTGACCGTTGATCTCATAGATCAACGACTCATAATCCACTTACCAAAATTAAATCCCAAATAACCCCCAAGCCCTAATCAGTCTTCCAAACCCGCCGCCTTTGAATCTCTAAAGCTCTCAAAGCCCTCTCAAACCCTAAATCGCCTCTGGCTATCTCACCGGTGTTCATGGGCGTCCAAGACCTCAAACTCTTTAATCCATTCACTCCTCACCTCTCCTGGGTCATGGGTTTGAATATCGGAACCCCACTTTTAAGCTGATCAGACCAGAGGTCCTCTAATGGGGCTTTTTAGCCATATCTGGCCTTTCTCCGGCAAGCCTTAAAGCCCTGGGCCCTTTGCTGACTCTGACGAGTCCATTCCAGGCTTTTCTCACTATTTCGAGACTTTTCTATAAAACCCCCAATGCTTGAGGTTCTTATCTGTGTTCACCTTTAAGATTCTCTCTAAAATCCTAGTGATTTTCTAAAGATTTACAAAATATTTCTCATCTCTTCTTCGCCTATTTTTGTTTTCAAACTGTTCGTCTTTTAAAACCTAGGGTTTCTATGACTTTCCATGATTTCTCTTATTTTATTACTTTATTTGCTGCTGTGTGTTCTCCTCTATGTCTTTGCTATGATTTTTAAGCATTTTTCTACCATGACTCTAAGGTGTTTTTCTTTACTGTTTACTTTCTAGGGTTTTCAGTTCATGTATTCTACGCTTCCTTTATGTTGTTCTACTTTTGTTCATCTTCATGTGTTATATTCCTTATGCTCTGATTTGTAATGGAAACCCTAGTTTTAATAGGGTTTTTCCATTGTCTCTCTGTGAAACCTTAGCCGCCTCTGGTTGCTTCCTCGTATTTTTTGCTACATGTTATTTTAATTGCTTCTAGTTTATGCCAGTTCAAACCTATGCATCTGTTATAGTACCACTTTTCCCCTTCTCTGAAACCCTAATTGATTTCGTACAATTTGTTTGATTCTCTAATTAAGGCATGTTCTCTAACTAAGTTCAACATACTGGTATCATGATTCCTTGATTTCCTGGGTGATTACTTGCCTTATGTGTTTTACCCGTGTGATTCTCAAATTCTTTATATGAATTTACCCTATATTCTGTGACTAGTACTCGATTTCTTTTCCAAAATTAGACCTAAGCTTAGCTATTTCTAGCCGGTTCCATAATTAAAGGGAGCCTTCTCCTTGATTGTTTAGGATTGGTACTGCTGAATATTTTCTTGACTTAAGTGTTGCATCTCTTTCAAACTATAAATAGGCCTTCACTTTTTCTCACTAGCACACACTGAAAACACGAGTACTCTCTAATTCTCACTGAAAACTCTCTTATCTTCTACATTCCTTCTCTGTTACTTGCTCTCTTGCTAAGAATTAGCCGGATGAAAGCCAAGGCTAATTATAAGGATCTATACTTGCTCTATTATTCAAGTTGCAACTGGTAGGCTCCTAACTTTATATCATCAACTTCCAACTGGTTGTTACTTGACCCTGCTCACTGTTTGTGTATTTCAATTTGAGTTTAGCATGTTCAACCCCTTTCCTTTCCCCCTAGTCTGTTAATTTGAACTTTAGCATGTTTAATCCCCTTCCCCAAAGTTGTTTGTGTATTTTAATTTAAGTTCATCATATTTAATACCTTTCCCTTTTTTCCTTGTCTGTTCAGTTTAAGCTTTAACATGTTGAATCCCTTTCCCCATTTCCCTTGTCTGTGTGTATTTCAGTTGCAGCATGTTTAGTTCTCCATTTTTCCTTGTATTTTTGTGTTTTAATTTTTAGTGCAGCATGCTCAGTCCTTTCTCTTGGTTGTTTATTGTTCATTATATGGTTTGAGTTCTTATACACCCCCTTTCCCCTGAATACCTTTTAATTTAGTCTTATATACTTATGTGACTCCTTTTTCCCCGATCCTTGTTTGAATGAGAGTGTGTTCTGGATTAGGGTGGCATCTCATTGCCACTCCTAGTTTAGAACTAAGGTTGTCAACAACCTATACTCTAAGTAATCCCATCCCCTACCCCCTTATTATGTGTTTGAGCCTTGACAAAGGCCTGTTGGTGTCCTAATCACCATACATGCCCTAGTCTGACTTGTTTACTAGTCTGCTCCTATTTGTTAACCTTTGTAAGTGGTTAGGGGTGTGCCAGCCTCACTTCATAGGCTAGGTATGACCACCTCCTACAATTGTCTTCCTCTAATCTATCACCTTTACACCTATACTTAGTGCTTTAAGTCCTACTTCCCCCTTAGTAAGCCATGCTTATGGGACCCCCAGAGTCTCCTCTGAACTTGGATGCTTTGGGGCTAGTAATTCCACACTTGCACTACTCTGAAGAGAAAGCCTCGGATTTGGGAGCCTGGATTTGGTAAAGGGCATACGTTGGACATTAAAGTTGCTTTGCGGTTCTTCGGGCCTGTTGTAGTATTGATGTATTATTTATTTCCTTTAATGTCATTTTTTTGGTCCAGATTCTTGTAAATAACTTGTAATAAAAGAACTTGGGGATCTAGTGAAAGGGAATATGGGAGGGGTTTACCTTTCTTGCGTTATCTCATATAGTTACCATGGCTATAGGGTTTTACTTTTTTGCATCATCTCATGTAGATGCCATGCTTATAGGGTTTTACTTCTTGCATCAATATCATATAGTTACCATGTTTATAAGGGTTTACTTTCTTGCATCTCATATAGATGTCATGTCTATAGGCTTTTCGTTATTGCATGAACTTCATAATAGAAATCATGTCTATAGGTCTGCATTCTTACAACCTCATATAGAAACCATGCTTATAGGTTTGCATTCTCATAATCTCACCTAGAAAATATGCCTATAAGAACCATATTAACGCGAGGCAAAACAGTAGGTCGTCCAAACTTGTAAAAAAGTAGTAAAGAACAAAGATCAATGTGTATGTCCAGTGCTTAAAAATGTTTCAATCTGTTTACTTTTAAATCGGCTCAGGTCTTCCCATTTCACATTACTCTGAACTTGTAATGTCCCTTTAAAATGATGGTTTCAAACATTCTACCTGCCTAAGTTTAATGCTTTAAGGTCTTTTAAATTTTTTCCTCTTGCATCCTTTTGTATTCAAACCGTCCAGCTAAATTGTAAGCCATTCCTAAACCTTGATGCAACTTCAACTCTCTTTTCGACAGGCCTATGTCTGAAACTAATGTTCTCCTCTAAGATTAACTGATTTTCAAAAAATGTCAGTTTCTAAAACGGGCCGGAGGGCGCAAAGCAGATTTTCTATCTAACTTCCATGTGTCAAACTAGCTTGCCTGCTCTTTAACCTCTTTTAAAGACCAAATCAGTACTTGAAGTCATGCTAAACTAGTTGCTTGTAATGTTACGGGGTTTATCTGAGCCTTTAATTGTCTTATCTGCATACCTCTTATGTGCTATGTGTTTTGACTGTCGTCTTAGTATTTTTTTACCTTTGAAACTCCATATATACCCTATCTCTCTCACCCCTTCTTAGGATTAGAAGCTCTAATACCCCAGGACTAACAGGTTGGGACGGGTATTAGCATGCAATAGGTAAACGATACCAACGCGTTTAAATACCTCAATGGGGTGGGAAGGGTAGAATATGGAGATGATGAAAATGCGATAATATCATAATGCGACCCTTCTTTGGGAATATGTGTGTATATTGTATCGAATGATCCATATTATAGTTAAACCTAGGACCCTTCTCCATTTTGCTTGTTTTATTCAAATGTTCTTTCATAGTATTACTTTTCTAAATCAACTTTCTTTCATTTTATTTTAAATTTTCATACCTCTTTCTTCTTCAAAGCCTTTTTTTCAAGTTATATGAATGCTATATTTGTGAGCCTTACTTTCTTAATTACTTCACCATTCATAAAGTCACAAATAATGCGGCCGGGAACCACACTAGTGGATCTTGAGGGGTGTCTAACACCTTCTCCTCGAGATAGTCTCAAGCCCTTACCCGAACTATGGTTTTCTTTTCAAAGTAATCTCTCTTATGTGTCCTAATGCACTATAATCATTAGGTGGAGACTCTTCCAAATCCATAACCCAATTCCCAAATGGGAAATAGAGTTATTTTGCCCATAATATCGTAAACCCGATTTCGCTTTCTTTTAAAGAGGGAAAAGGGGCATCGACATTGTGTTGATTATGAAATCCTTTCAATGTTTAAATAATGGAATACATATCCACTTTATTCATGTGTAAGGTCGGGTAGAAAGTATCTAGAAAACTTGCTTGACCGGGTATCTCGGTTGAGTGCCGGTCACGCTCCCCGAGGTCGGGGCGTGACATACTTGGTATCAGAGCCTGAGCTTTTAAAGTATCCTAGGATGTCTTAGATCCATGTCTAGTAGAATCCTTATTATCGGTGTGTTGTCGACCATATCTATAATTAGGATACTAGTTGGGCATTTAGGAATGTCACCCTTCTTTGATGTTTTGGATCGTGCAATGGAGTTGGTTGTATAAATGTTCATCCTTTAACTCGTGCATTGCACTGCTTTTTAGTATATGGCGCCTAATAAGAAGGCAAGAACTGGACAAGGGACAATTCTACCTCAAGAGTGTCTATAAGAATGTGATTTGAGGAGTATAAAGCCAATGGGGCCATGGTTACCATGTATTGGGTTGTTGCCATGATGTGTAGTGTCTTGTGAGGAAAGAGATGTAAATCCCTCATGGGATAGTCCAAATTGGTGTACTAGGGTTGATAGGGTCCAACACTCATTCATTAAACTATAGAGAAAGTCAAGATCATAACGGAATTGTTGTGTGTTAAAAGAATGTTAGGAGTTTACTTTATATGATTTATGTCCAAACTTGTACAGTTTATGAAAATGCTCCATTTTGATAAAATAATGCCTAAGATGTCACGGTTGGTGTTGTTTTCATGTATATGGTGCAATGTGGTGTTATCTATTTGTTGTTAGGATCGATTTCTATGATTCTCTGGCAGGTGGATTGGGCCAATTACAGACTCTGGAAAACGTTTTTTGGAAATTTAAGGAGTTAGTCAATTATTGAAACTGCAGGTGTGAAGAAATGGTTGAGTCTCATTGGATGCTAGTGGCGGATTTTGATCCTCATTCGAGGAAGAATAATAATAAACGGGGGAGGATGTAAGGCCCCATAATATTTACCTAGAACCCAGGGTTTCTTGGTGCCGAGGTAGGCTAATGTGTTTGAATATTGTAGAAATCGAGTCGTGGTACAGACCTTTTTGGGTTGGACAATGCATTGGGAAGTCGGAGGAAAGTTATTGTAGAACATGGCATTTCTGTGGTCCATTATGCGACAACAGAATTACTATGTGGACTGCAGATCAGTTGTAGAATGGAATAGAAAAGGGGCAAATTTTGAAAACTACTTTTGCTGACCACAAAATAATCCTGCTACCACAAAATTACACCGCAGAATAGACCAGACCAAGCCTAGAAATTAAAATTATTTTGTGGCCATTATGCTGGCTGTATATCCATTCAGCTGGCCACATATGATTCAGCTAGGCACATATCTGTTCTGCTACCACACAATTGCACCACATAATTGACTTTGGAGTTATTTTTGAAAATTTTCTTACTCGGCCCTTTTCTTATATAAGACCTTAGCAGGTCATAATACAATATAAAATCTGATATTTTAGAGAGAGGAAAGGGATTTACAAAGAGAAATAAAGGCACCAACATCTTCATGCTTCAAATTCTTGCTCAAGCTTTGGTATTAAAGGGAGAAATACACAAGATCTTTACCTAAGAGGTAACGTTCTACTCCCTAACCCTAAATTTTGGGATTTGGACTAAAAGTAGGTAATGAAAAATATGATTCTTAGGGGTGGGAGCTGCTCTTTGTTAGTAAATGTACCTATGAGGATGGTGGGAAGATCATAGAGCTAATATGAGTAAACTCTTGGTATTGAATTGGTTGTGGAGTGAAGGAAATCTTGTAAAAGAACCTTGTAGTCAAATGTTTACACCTAGTGGTTGATGAAATGCTTAAATAAGATGAACTCACAATATCTCCCTAATAATGGTTCGATTTTTTCGTCTCTCTAATAGATCGAAGTTGCTAGAATTTATTGAATGTTATAGTAATCTAGAGAAAGCTCAATCGAGGTATGTTGGCCAAAATTCTCTCTTTAAATCCCAAGATGTTCTCATAATTCTTAATTATGATTGTTCAATTCCTTATTTCTCATATATCGAGTTATTCATTATAAATTTGACTATCCCGAATAAACGTTGTGCCGAAAGATATGTGTTCAAAATGTATTTCGGATTCTCTTGTCATGTTATGTTATTCTTCGGGAATGTATTCAAAGTATAGATTGTGTATTAAAATTTTACGACTTCGATTCGTGGTTCAAATTAAATTTAGTATGCAAAATCGTAGATATAAACTCAACGTGCTTAAAACTCTTAACTGCTCATATATGTACTTAAAGTCTTGATTAGAAATGCCTTATTGTTGATAACCCGTGATGATGATGTTTGAAAGTGAAAGGGATGAGCATGAGATATGAAATACAACAGACTTTTCCAGAAATTATAGTACATTATGTCCACTATTACCAATGAAATAAAATGATGTGTGGAAGTTTATGAAATAAGTCTTGATTCACTGTTCCAAATTGACTTCGAAAATAGATTTGCCAAAAAAAACTTATGTACTCAAGTCATGTTCAAATGTGGTTGTTTTAACTAATGCTATTCTTGGGAGGTATTTCCCATATGTTTTGAATTCTTACGTATTCATGAGTTGAGATTGTGCGTTACCCTTTTTTGGGAGAAATTATTCAAGAATAAATGGTGTCACTCATTTAAGATTTTAACGTGTGCTTCGATTGCCAATCATTCTGCTCCATTTCTTTGGAAATAAATCCATTGTGTTTAAAGCCTTCATTAATAATGAATTTAGAATTATGATTTCCAGAATATTCTAGATGTTGATATTTATGATGATGATCCTTGAATGTAAAAAAAATGAGAGTGTGGAGTATGAGATAGGCCACCGTGGAATGAATGAATAATCATATGTATTATAAGGGAGCCAATGAAATAATGATATTATGAGCGGTTGAAAGTAACAATGAAGCGATATATGGTGTGAAATATTATGAGATGAACGCATTTGTACTTTTATTTCCAATATGTTATAAGCTCCTACATTCTTATGAATAAAGGCTATGGTATTCTTAAATATTTTAAATTCTCTTAAAGTTATATGGTCACCCATGGCAAGAAAAAAAGGAAGTGATAGTATGAACATCACACATGGACGCTTGCCAAACTGAGACTTATGAGGCATTGTATGTTATAATGTTTTCAAGCATAGTATCTATGCTTCTAAAATAATAAATGCAAATGAATTTGATGTTAAATCCCCAAGAATCGTGAACTTAGATTATGACCTTAAGATGGCAAGAGGGTACATAATGAGATAAAAGAGAGATGCCCTATGTTAACCGATGATGAATCTTATGAAAAACGAATTCGGGCCTTCTTTGTACAGTCTGGTGAGACACATTGGCAACACGAATTATAGATGCAACTCCCTTGTTTGTACATGTTGTTACATTTACAATATATTTTGTATCCCACGCATAGTTCATATGGCAAACTTGATCCAAAAGAAGTTCATAATAATGTAAGTGTAATAAGACTTGACATATGATTCTATGGGTCGTTTCGTAGTTCTTGATGTGCTTCATCTGCCTTTTATTTGAGTTACCATATTTCCATATGTTATTCTATCTGCCTTATAGATGAGTAATATTCCACATGTACTCGCGTCCCTTTTGCCGGGGGAGTTGCATCTTTTAATAGATGCATGTAGTTCCATAGCAAATGACATCATTCAGTGATAGCAGTACATCCTCTTCTCAACTGACTTGGTTATCCCCACTTCATATTAGGATCTTGTGTCTTTTGACTTCATATGTATAGCATTTTGAGACATAGTCGAGACGTTGTCGCCGGCATTATCATGTCACTTCTATCAAGTAGAGGCTCTGTAAATATAGTGTGGGTTGTAAATTGTTATTGGAAAAGTTAAAACTAGAAAATGTTGTAATTGTATCACATGTTTAACTTCAAACTATGAATGGGTAATATATTATGGGAATTATAAATGAAGATACTAATGTTTATGGAATTTGGTGTTGATTATGAAATCCTCTCAATGTTTAACTAATGAAATACATCTCCACTCTATTCATATGCAAGGTTGGGTATAAAGTTTCTAGCAAGCTTGCTTGACCGGAGTATCTCGGTTGAGCACCGGTAGCGATCCCCGAGATCGAGGCGAGACACTGCGTCAAATTTCTTTATAGTCCATAGGATCCCAACAACAAATTTCATGGTAATACGCTCCCAATTCCATTTGGGAATGTCAAACCTGCTAGACCTCTAGTACTAGTACTTCACGTACTGACAGTTCAAACATCAAGAAACATACTTTACTATATCTTTATTCATTATTATTCACTAATAACGCTTCCTCAAATCGTGATAAATTTTGGTGGCACCCGGATGAATGGAATACCGCGAATTGTGGGTCTCCTCAAGAATCAACTCGTGCAATCCATCCACATTGGGCTCACCAATCCGACCCTGCATCCGCAACACCCCATCATCTCCAATAGAAATCTCCTTGGCATCATTGTGTTGCATTGTATCCATATAAACAAGCAAATGGGGGTCGTCATATTGATTCTCTCTTATGCACTCATACAAAGAGAATAGAGAAATTGTGCAAGCAAGAAATTGGCTAGACTCTAAAACATTTAACCTTACGAACTGATTGGTCAAATCCTGAAAAACTGATGCTAGCAGTCTTTCACCAACTAAAATAGAATATATGCAAGGCTGCCCATACTTTCAGTCATTTTACTCAAGGCATCAGCTACCACATTAGCCTTCCCGGATGATACGGAATGGTGATATCATAGTTTTTTAATAGCTCTAACCACCTCTGTTGCATCAAATTTAGATCCTTTCGCTTAAAAAAGTGTTGTAGACTCCGATGATCTGTGAATATTTCACACGACATGCTGTAGAGGTAATGCCTCCAAATCTTCAATGCATAAACAATAGCTACCAACTCTAAGTCATGAACATGGTAGTTTTTCTCATTAACCTTTATCTACCGAAATGCATAGGCAATCACCCTACCATCTTGTATCAACACCACGCCAAACTCAAAACGTGACATATCACAATACATAGTGTAAGACCCGAACCCGTAGGTAACACCAACAATGGAGTTGTAGTCAAAGTAGTCTTGAGCTTCTGAAAGCTCAACTCACACTCATCAGACCACCTGAATGGAGGACCCTTTCAGGTCAATCTAGTCAATGTGGCTGTGATAGATGAAAATCCCTGCACGAATCAATGACAATAACCCTCCAAAACTAGGAAGCTCCGAATATCTATAGCGGAATTAGGTCTAGGCCAATTCTGAACTGCCTCAATCTTCTTAGGATCCACTTTTTTTCTCACGAAAGACACAACACGGCCTAAAAAAGAAATCGAACCCAATCAAAACTCACACTTTGAAAACTTGGCATATAAATGACTATCCCTCAAGGTATGAAGTACGATGTGCAGATGCTACTCATGCTCCGCTTGACCGCGGGAGAAAACCAAAATATCATCAATGAAGAATATCATAAAAGAATCCAAATAGGGCTTGAACACACGGTTTATCAAATCCATAAATGTTGTTAGGGCATTTGTCAAGCTAAATGACATCACTAGAAACTCATAATACCCATACCGAGTTTGAAAAGTTGTCTTAGGGATGTCCAATGCCATAATCTTCAAGTGGTGGTAACCAGCTCTCAAATAAATCTTCGAAAACACATTGGAACGCTGAAGCTGATCAAATAAGTCATTAATCCTTAGTAAAGGATAGTTGTTCTTGATAGTGACTTTGTTCAATTGCGGGTAATCTAAACACATCCTCGTCGAATCATTCTTATTCTTCTAAAACAACATTGGTGCACCTTTGGCCGAGACACCGGGTCTAATTAATCCATTATCAAGAAAATCATGCAACTGCTCCTTCAATTCCTTCAGCTCAGTTGGGTCCATATGGTATGGTGGAACAGAAATGGGCTGAGTGCCTGGAACCAAGTAAATACAGAAGTCGATATCTCTGTCGGGATATATCCTTCGCAGATCTGTGGGAAACACCTCTGGAAAATCGCGCACAACTGGTACTAAATTTGTGGAAGGAACCTCCGCACTAGGATCAGGAATATATGCCAAATATGCTAATTATTCCTTTTCGAACATATGTTGAGCCTTCACATAAGAAATAACCCTTCTAATAGAATGGTCAAGAGTTCCTCTCCATTCTAGTTGAGGCAACCCCGGCATGGCTAAATTAATCATCTTTACGTAACATTCCAAAATAGGTTGATAAGGTGACAGTCAATCCATGCCAAAAATAACATCAAAGTCCTCCATATCAAGAAGTAGCGGATATACACCAGTATCAAGGCTCTCGATAGAAACAACACACAAGTGATAAACACGATCAACAACAATATCTCCCACATGCATGGACACATATACAGGAGCAGTCAAAGAATCACGAGGCAAAACCATATATGAAGCAAAATATGATGACACATAGGAATAAGTAGAGAACACATAAGATAGAACTAAAAAATCTATATTGCAAACTGGAACATTACTTGTGAAAATGGCGTTAGATGACTCTGCCTCAGTTCTAGCTGGAAATAGGGGTGTGCATTCGTATCTTTTTATCGATTTATCGATTTCGATTTTGAAATTTTCCTTATCGAGTTATCGATTTCGATTTCGATTCTGTCCTTTTCGATTTATCAGTTTATCGGTAAACCGATAAGATACACTATTTCTTTTTTAATTTTTTTTAAAAAAAATTTAAACTTTTTTTACCCTTATTTTATAATACCCTTTCCTTTACCCTAAGTTCCTATCCCTGTTATTTACTATACAACGTTTAAGGAGTGATCATATTTAAAACTCAAGGGAATGAAGTTCAAATTAATGGAAAATAGAATTAGCCATGATGATGTATTTTTTTTAATATCGTTGGAGTGTTGGTGACATACATTTGTTCCCTTACTTTAGTTTCCTTTCATGTGCTTGTTGACACAATATTTATATTATAAACGGTGCTCTTCTTATTTTAGCTTCTTTTTGTCCATATTAGTTAGGCGTGTTTGTAGCGATATACTTTCTGCGGAATCCCGAAAATTTTCTTATTGGTGTAATCGTTAATCGAATCGATAAATCGAAAAAATCGAAACTTTATTAAAACGATAACGATAAGCATATCTTCAAATCGATAATCGATAAGTAATTATCGATAGGGGTCAATATCGAATCGATAAATCGAATGTATACCCCTAGTTGGAAATGCATAAAAATAGGGGTGGGCCCTACCACTTTGACCTCCGCCTCTAGTTGGTTAGCCTCCACCTCTAATGTTCTGGCCTCCACATCTAGAAGCATGACCCCCTCCTCTAGCTAGCTGAGCGAGTGGTGGAGAAATCGGTGCCATAACTATGGCACGAGAACCCTATTGTGGCATGTCGCCCTGTGACCTAGGGAAAAATCATGCAATGTGCCTTGGATCTCCTCAAGTATAACAAGACATCGGCTGCTTTGACTGCTGACTCTAGAACAGACCTTGTCGACCTGAATAACCAACCTGATAACTCTGAATTAGAGGTGCACTAATAGGAGCTGAAGGTGCACTATAGCCTAGCTGCTTGGGATGAGACCCATAAGAACCACGACTACCCGAAACACCGTGGGATGCCTAAAGCACTGACTGAATGGGCCTAGGAGGATAGCCTCTACCAAAGAAACCCTTGCCTCAAAGCGAGGCACCACTGAAACCACCAAAATTACAAGGCCTCTTCTCAAATATCTCCCCTTATCCTGACCACAAACTATCACAATCTGTCTAGCAGTCTCTACGTCTCTCTAAAGAAAATACCATCTCCGTTCTCGTTGGCCATCTATATCTTGATATTGAAAGTAAGTCCATAAATGTATCTCCTCACTCTTTCCCTCTTGGTAGGGAGCAAGATAACTTAATGGAAAGCTAGGTTCACAAATCGGATCTCAGACTGGGTAACACTCATGCTACCCTGATGAAAGCGCATGAACTGCCTGCGGTACTTTGCTTTTTAGAGTGAACGGAATAAACTTCTCCAAAAAAAACTGCAAAAACTAATGCCAGGTGAGGGCTGGCGAACCTGTTAATCTACCCTACACATAATCTTGTCACCGCCTCTTGGCAGAACTGGCCATCTGAAACACTACAAAGTCTACTCCATTGTACACAACAATACCCATGTTGCACAACACCTGGTAGCAATGGTCTAAATAATCATATGGGTCCTCATATGGTGCACCACTGAAGTGAATAGAAAAGCTTAATAAACTTATCTAACCTCATCAATCCCTCAAAAGACATCGCGAGCCTCTCAGTGTCTTTGTACAATAATAGTCTGAACTACCCCAACTGGCGGAACTGCTGGAGTCTGATATATGGGAGTTATCTACTCTGGAGTGTCGCTAGAGAGAGTTTGTGCTCCTTCCCCAGATTTGGAGAAAACTAGTGCCACCGAAAATGCATCGTTCTTGGCCACACTTTCCATAAGCCCCACCAAAAAGATTAAAGCATTCTAATGCAGGACAATGGCTATAAATATCTCTGGGACCTGAATGGGTCCTACTGGTGCAGCCTGAGATGGGATCTCCTCTTCATGATCAATATGAGGCTCTACAATGGGCGATGCTGCATGTGCTCTAGGATGAACCATGTCTCTACCTCGGCCCCTACCCCTAGTAGTGGCTCCAACATGGGGCTTCGACTCCTGCTCGACTGTGGATGTTGTGTGTTCTCACCATCTACAAGAGAACAATAATGTAATAATTCAAACATCAATGATAGTATAAAATTGCACGATAGGGAAAGAAAAAAGTGAAATTTTTCTAAAGCTCTATAGCCTCTAGAAGATAATTACATACGTTTCTGTACCGATCCTCCAGACACTACTAAGCTTGCTAATGACTTATGAGACCTAAGCAACCTAGTACGCTTAACTTTTCACGATCAGGAATCCCACATTTGGGACCGTAATTGTGCCTAACATTTTACTTGCTAGTCAAGCCAACGTTAGCTAGATTATTTAAACAATTTTAACAATTTTAATAAAGGTAAATTGAAATAGATTGAAACATAAATATAAAATACATATGACAATATCCAAACATCTCCCATAATCTGGAGTCACAAGTGCATGAGCAACTAGAATACTACATATATTGTTTGAAGCAAAGTACACTATTTGAAACTAGATAAATAGTAGAATAGATAAAGAAGGGGACTTGAGGGGTTGCTGAAGATGTGCAACTATATCTCAAGTCTCTGAATGTAGATGGATCCAGATAGAGCACCACTTGATGCTACTAGGACCAACACCACTATCTACACAAGAAATTCAGAAGTGTAGCATGAGTACAATCGACCCATTGTACTCCGTAAGTGTCAAGCCTAACCTCAATGAGGTAGTGACGAGGCTATGATAAGACACCTACGTAATATATATATATATATATATATATATATATATATATATATATATAGATATATATATATATATATATATATATATATATATATATATATAGCAACAAAATAATAAGTAGAACAACAAAATATTAATTGGGAGGGGACATGCAAAAAGGGAAATATCATAAGAACGATAAGAACGAGGTCACGAAATAATATCTTTAGAAATAAGCTACAATGTAACCAAGTAAAATACCAATCCAGGAATCAGATAAGGCAATGAAATAAAGATGGCATGGCATCACCCTTCGTGTTTTTACTCTCGTCCTCACCATGTAATATCATAAATAAAATGGCACAATATCTCCCTTCGTGATTTTACTCCCTGGCACGGTATGATCCTTCATGCTTTAAATCCTCACAACCTCTCAATACATTAAAATGAATAAAAATAAGGCACGCGATACCTTTCGTTATTTTCACTCTTCCTCACCAAACAATAATACAAATCCGAATAACAAATGCAAGGCGGGAGACAATTTCACTTCATTTTATAGTGTCATGATAACAAGCAACTTGCAAAAATTTCCAACGTCTTCAAATAAACTATAAATATGAGGCAAATAATTAAAAAGGTAATAATCTAACCTAACCATGGAAAATATATTTAATTAAATAGTATAATATAAAGAAACATCTTCCACCTACATGCTTTAACTCAATGCAACACATATATAATCGTCACCTTATATAGACATCATCCCCGTACAAAATACACCTAAAAAATTGACCAACTAGTCATAATCCCTCAAGTCAAGGTTAACCACGACACTTACCTCACTTCTCAACCAAATCAAGGCACAACTGCAAATTTTCTTTAGAATTAGCCTCCAAATCTAGACAAATATAGTTTAAACAATTTAAAATACATTTTAGAAACTACTCATGAGTGAAAAAAATTCAATCTTTAATGATTTTGAAAAATTCAACAAAAGTCAATCTTGGACAGCTTGGTCAAAACTCGAGATTTGGACAAAAACACAATTACTCATTCACCCCCGAGCCCAGTTATGTAATTAGTTTCGAGATCTGATCTCAAAATCTCCAATTTCTACCTAAATCCCTAATTTATACCATGAAAATTCATAGATTAAAGGTTTAAATTAATGGGTGTTTATGAAAATGTACGGAAACAAGTTAAAATCTACTAACCAATGAAGTGGGGATGACAACCTCTTCAAAATCGCCTCTAGGCGGAGCTCAAACTTTAAAATGGTGAAAAATGACTCAAATCTCCTCTTTTGGAAGTTTTAATCACTGGGCGTTAGGTGTTCTTTGCATTCGTGAAGCACCTGACACGATCACAATACACAACAGCCAAAAAGGCCTTCGCATTCGCGAGCAACCCTACGCGTTCGCGTAGGCTTTATCCCCCTTCCTTCACATTCACATGCCAAGGACTGTGTCCGCAAAGAGTAACACGTGACTCCACCCCCACCCCAAGATCCCACAACCTATCGCCTTCGCGAGAGGAAAGTTACATTCGCGAAGCCTAAACCTCCTCACTACTTTGCGTTCACGACCGCTCCTCATGTTCGTGAAGAAGACATTCCTACCCTGACCAATTTCCCCCTTCACGATTGCAATAGTAGCTTCGCCATCGCTAAGAAAAAGCATCAGACCCAATCAGCAGTTGAAAACCAGCAACTTTCTAAGTTCAAAATGGCCTGTAACCAATCCGAAACTCAACCAAGCCCCTGGGCTCCAAACTAAACATGCACACAAGTATACTAACATCATATAAACTTGCTCGTGTAATCAAAATATAAAAATAACACCTAGAACTAAATCAGACATCAAAATGCATGAAATTTTCAAAGAAACTCAAGAACTTCAAAATTTACAACTGAGTGTCTAAATCATATTAAACCAACTACGATCTGCACCAAATTTTACAAACAAGTTTCAAATAGCAAAATGAACCTATACCATATCTTGGAACTAAAATCTGAATTTTTTAGCCATATAGTCAATCTACGATCAAACTTAAGAAATTTTTAAACCTTCAAATTACTAGCTTTCGACAAATCATGTTAGGGACTTCTGAATTAAATGGCATAAGCCCAAGTCCAAAGATATAGACCTATCGGGATTGTCCAAATATCGATCCAATTCGTTTATACAAAATATTGACCGTAGTTAACTCAACTTACTTGTAAAGCTAAAAATTATATTTTGTTCAAATTTTCACATAAAATCTTTTTGGGAAAACACACAGACTGCGCATTCACATCAAGAAATATTAAATAAAGCTAATAGAGGTCTCAGAATACCAAAATAAGGTCTATTACTCAAAATGACATATTGGGTCATCACACTGGAACGAAGAAAATAACATGTCAGCTAAGTAGGAAAAAATTTCACGAAGAAAAGAAACAAATATATGAAAACTTACAAAAAGGGTTCCACGATTCGAGAAAAGTTGGCTATGTTGCCATGATGATGTCCCTCATAGCAACGACAACGAACTATTTCATCCATCCACAGTCAATGTCATCATCAATACTGGTAAGAATAGCTTGGAGGCCAGGCTTGCTGAGATTCAGCACAGCCCGATGGAAGAACTTTGGGGAGGCAATATTCATTATATGCGCAAGGGTTAGGGTTTCCCTAGTTACATCACATAGTTGGTGGAGGTAGGTCACCGCACGCTGTATGAATTGGCCTACCTGTGCCAAGAAAACTTGGTACTTGTGGCAAAATTCAATAATTATTGGGTTAATTTCTTCACCCGCTCCCAAGGTGAAAGGACCAAAAGTAAAGGGTACACCTAGACATACATGAACCCCGTCTATGAGTAGGTAACTTGCTTAATTGCATTAGGGATAAGAATTTAAATGCTACCCCAATTAAATTCTTCCTTCATAATAGGGATGATAGAAAAGTGAATAGAAGAAGGGTATCTGCAAATAGGCAAGAACCATTCGCTTTTAGAATTTGTAGGTGATTTATTCTCTTGATGGTTGGAATTTGTGCTGAGATGAAGTAGAATAATGGTGTTTATGCTTGGAGGTTTAGACTAGACGTCAACCTCCTTGTTTTTGTTCTTCTTTGGACCCCACCAAAGAGAAGGCTAGAGTTTCCGGGGAAAGCAGTGTTTGAAGACATGTTTATGAAGAAAAAAGTTTTTTGTTAAGAATGATGAATATTGCATAATAAGAACTCCAAGGAGATTTGAAGAAGAAGAAGAAGAAGAAGAAGAAGAAGAAGAAAGAGTTATGAAAATAAAGAGTGAAAATGATGAGCAGTAGGAAAGTTATATAGGGCAAAAACTATGGTCATGATTACCTCAAAAATCAGCGATAATATTTGCTGAATCACAGGGCAACACATGTTTGGTTCATTAATTGCGAGAAAACGTGCGTCCTTTCAAATGTTACAGACTGTTCATGAACTTTTTTGCCAAGAAAGGAACTCTTATCTACTTCCCGCTAACACTAATTTATGTCACTAGAAAGTAGCTAGGGGACTATCTGTATGAGGTAAAAATGCTTGGTAACAGCTGGGCGAATGACAAAGTGACATGTGGAACTCGAGACAAGTGGGATGTGAGTAAGGAATAGCTGTCACCGAATGCAAGTGAGTGATTGGTGCCAAACAATCCCCAAAGAGAGCGCAGCTGGTAACAAGGATTCGTAGCATTGTCATCGGGTAATATTTATTGGACAGCCGTTATAAAGAATATCTGCTTTTAAAGCCAGTCGTTATGCGCCCATTAATGACGATTTTATTCTCAATTAAGAGGAGCTTGATTTGAGGATCTTGTACACCTAAATAAGTATAAATAGAAGGATTATTAACCATCGTAGACACAAGAAACTCTATATACAAAAAGCTATAATTCTATTGTCAATTTTTGCTATTTGAACACCTGGACATTGCATTCACTCTTGTTATCAGAAAAGCTAAGTTCTTCGTCAGATTTGTTATCTCTTTCAATTTTTTTTGATTATATTATTCTGTTCTCATTTACTTATATTTTTTGTGTCAAATCGATTCTTTTATCTATAAATCACGTAATAAATTTAACTGTGTCATTTTAGGGTTAATAGTCAATACACATAACACATGCATAACATTACAGAAGTAAGAATTCATTGAGCGAATCTGAAGTTCAACATATATACTATTTGACTCACACAAATGCAAAGAAAATTTGTGCATAAAGCTCCGCGAATAACTAGTAGGGATCACTAGGTCAAAATGCTCTACTCGAACTACGTCTCTATATACCTTATTGTTGTGGCTCCACATCGAAATGTGTATTCATAAAATATAAAGAGCGAGTCCACTGACTTATCAAGTAATGAACTACATCCACAATCGTGGGCACAATAAGAAATTGTAAAAATATAAATCTAATGTTCTCATTACATATAGTCACCATCAATGTTGCACATCCATACCATACACCATATTTCTGTTTGCCCGTAAAACAGTTAAATTTATAACGTAGTTTATAGACACGTAAATTAATTTGATTTAAAAATATAAAATAAATAAAAATAGAAATAATATTTTCAAAATAACTTGAAGAAAATACAAGCCTTGCTATGGACTTAGCTTCTCCGGAAGCAATGATCAGAACAAAAGAATAGTTTTTGCCTACAGAATACTTTGTCCTCTCATGAATACAAATTTCAATATTTATAGCTCTATTCAGATAAACAATCTCCAAATCAAGCTCTTCTTTAGTGAGAATAAAATCCTCTTTGATGGCTGCATAATATTTGAACATTAATACAAAGATTCTTTGTAACAACTGTTCATTGAATATTATATTTTCTAGTCGATGTCTTCCTTTCAAATTATCGTTCTCGGTTTTATTGTCTTCGGAACGTATTCAGCACAGGTCACATGTTTGTATCTGGTGCCAATTATTTGATGACTCATAACTTGCATGTCTTTACTTTCACATATCAACTCATTGAACATCTACCCATCATTTATCAATTTTACGCATACAATATCAATTCACATGCATATTATATTATTTCCAATCCATCAATTACAGCACACACCAAAGTTTACACAAGCAAGCTTGGCCATCTCCCTCCTTTAAGGTGCATATAGTTTGTCAATAATCATGTCTATTTCATAGTTCATACTCATAGTTAGGGGAGGACCAATATGGTGTCAAGTGGATTTATATGAACCCACTTCTTCATAAAATTATATCGTACATAGTTATTACATATCGTCTAAAACAAAGGAAATTTTCAGATATTTATTAAAATGAATTCGCTCGAAAGTAAGTGAGAGTGTGGTCAGGTGAGTTTAGAATGTTTAATAGGTCATGTGCAAAGGTGGCTTAACCCCCAAGCCACTAAAGCGGCCGCTTTAGGCATAACAAAATTAGAGGCCCCAAAAGTTACTCTTATTATATATAATTTAAATATTTATTAGACTTATTATTAAATAGTGATAAGAAATTTTTTCAACCATCTATTGCTACCTTTTCATCAATTGTTAATAATATTATTTTATATTTTATATTCTCTTTTTTCGGAGTTTGTTGAGAAAATTCAAATGAAAGTGTAAGGCAATCAATTCTGCAATTACTTTCAAGTTCTTCTAACTCCAACTTGAGCAGATTTATTTACAACTTTAACTTTGTAAGATTTTTTTTCAAGCTCTCTATAGGCACGCTCAAGCTAATTAGATCGTAAAAAGCTATACTTGATTTGTTGATTATCTTTGTAAAATACAAATCCCCCCATGATTATTATTTCGGGATACAATATTATATAGTGAGTTATGTTGATTGTCCTTTGAAAAGAGAGAAAATCAAAATTAAACTTAGTAAATCTTATCAAAGGTTACCAATGTTTCAACTAACATTAAAGAGGTTGGCTAGATCATCAAGATTAAATTGCATCTCAATAAGAAGAAAGAATAAACTTCAAAAAAAAAAAATCTAAAATTATGAAACAAATTGAAGGCCTCTTATTATGACTTGGCTTTAGGCTTCTGATGCCATTAAGCATGTGTTCAAGGTTGAATGGAGCACTTCTTCTTAAATTTTTGACAGTTTTGTTTTCTGCTAGAATGGGGCTCAACCTTTATTGTTTTACTTCTGAAACTTAAAAATTTATTCAACGTTAACTTGGTTTTCACTCTTATAATTTTGAACAAACTTGCAAGAATATTTATTGAAATGATTTATCATATTTAGTTAATTTAATTTGGTCTATACTGAAAATGTTTATTTGTTCTAAATTAATATTTTTTAATTTGGCTTATGAACTTTTTCTATTTAATTATTTGTATTATTTTAGTTTTGTCTTCCCTCAAATTCGGGTAACAATTAAATTTATATTATGATTTTTAAGGATATGTGGTTTTGTCCAATACCAATTGGCTAAGCAAGAAAACAAACGAATAAATTAGAGAATGAAATAAATTAAACCAGTGTGCTGGCCAGGTCTCGACCTTGACTTGGAATAGTCTCGAGGCGGGATAGTATGAATAGTAAATGATAAAGCAACTTTGATGAACAGTAAGCGAAATAGCAAGAAAGTAATGAGTATATAAATTTTTATCAGTGAACGATGATCCTCCTCACAAATGAATGGGATGCCTCTTTATATAATAGAGGAGTCCTAAATAAGGTACACTTTTACTTATAGTAGAAAATCATATTAACATATAATTAACTATTGTATATTGATCTGTTCCGAGATTCATGCTACGATCCTCAACCAATCGCGGATATCTCACCATTTTCGTTATCAAGCTATGCTGATGTCACTTGAATTCTGCCTCTTTCTGGTCGCAATTGATGTCTACCTCTTTCCGGACTCGATATCCTACCTCTTTGATGTGACATTCCTATCTCGACCAAAAAGTGAAATTGGGTAGCATCGATTTGTAACGTACAGAGATAGTCCCCTTATTTCTTAGAGTAAAACGATAAGAAAGGACTTGAACCCTAATAATGATGTCATCCCCATGACATTAGCGATTGAGGTGACTGAAGCGTCTTGTCGGTACAGTTCTCTAAACCATTAATGCTTGCAAGTGGACGGTCGACCACTAGCACCACCGAACTGTCACCGTAAATCTATAAATACATGCTCTTTAGTTGTATCAAAATTTACTTTCACCTCCACCAAGTTTTCTAAGTATCTCGCTCTGTCCATCTCTTCCCTTTCATCACCCGTAGAGTCAATTTTATTAGTACCAAAAATACCAAATTTCACCTCTTTCTTCTTCCTTCTACCTAAACCAATGGCAAAAACCTCCAAGACCGTCCCAAAAAGAAGAAAACTTCTTCCTCTTCTTCCTAGCCGGTCGGTGATAAAACATCAGCAGAACCTCTCCCTCATAAGTATGTTCCCAGCTCTTGTGTCTTAAAATCCGACTTCAAAGTCTAGAACCCTCCATCTATCCCTGGCAAATGTGAACATGTGTCGATATATATCTGCTCGATAACGCCGGGCCATCTGGAGGCTATGAGGAGCGACTATAACCTAGGGGTCGAGGTTATGGTATGAATCCCCGCTCTTGAAGAGAGCATTACAACCTATATGAAGGGGTTTCTAAGTTTCTGCGCTTACCCCTTCACATTGGGTCCTCTCGACCCAGTCGTTGTCGATATTTGCAAGAGGTACCAGGTCACCCTCGACCAGGTTCACCCCTCATTCTGGCGCATAGTGATCATGCTCTACTTTTTTTTATCAAGGGCGAGGGGCTGGAGTTTACTATCAGCCACCTCATACGATTATATCGACCTTGACATTCTTGAGGGTTGATCAAGCTCCAATGTCTAGCGTTGAAGGCCTTGTTCGTGAGCATAGATGAGGACAAGGATCAGGGTTGGATGAGTTGTTTCGTGCGGGTAAGGACATGCAACGTCATCCCAGGTAAGAAACTGCCGTTTCCCGAGAAGTGGAACCCCGATCGTAAGTAATGTATTACCTATTAGTCTTCATGCTATATTTTTTGCTTTAGGTAATAGTTTCTCTGTTATGCAGTGGTTTGCTAAATGTCTTATGTGGTCCCCAACCTTAAAGACTGGGTTTAGGAAGTTGGCCTCAACTTCCTCCTATGTAAAATGCTGCTAGCACGACTTGGTAAGGGGCAAATTGGAAGGCAAGAATCATGGTAAGCGTATCCTGTACGCTTTCAATGCCTTTCTCTGTAATGTTTCTTTTTATTTATACTTGACTCCCTTTTATGCAGGCCTCATAGATGTTGCTGAAATAAGGTTGGCCCCACCTATGAAGAGGTCGAGTCCCCAATTCTGAAGTACGGGAATACAATAAGAGGAAGAGGGTTTCGGAATCCAAGGACCCCTAATCTAAAAAGGATCCAGCTCAAAGACATAGGAGAAACTTCATCCCTCTGACTATAGATTTAGTCCGCCAGTTGGAGGAAGAAGAAGAGTAAGATGAGGGTGATGACATGGCGTTGGTAGTTCGAGCAAGAAAGCCAGTCGAGGTTGCCAAGCCTTTCAAGCCAGAGGTGATTGTCGAGACCTGGCCTTGTGATGAGGAGATCTCGAAGAAAGATTTAGGCAAAGACCCCGAATCATCTAAGCTTTAGGTTATCCCTCATCCATCAACAAACATACTGGAGGGGGCCGGTTCTGACACCCCATTGCTAAACAGGGCGCCCCCCGCAATTTTCTCGGGGTTGTGATAGTAGGTTACTCTCCTTCTCTATCATCCTTTTATAAGGAGGATAAAATTGATGCTTGGGCTCTACAGAACCCATACATAGGCGAAGTCCCCAGTGAAGGGAATCTCTTCCGGGATTGTTTTACCGGGGTCGACGATGCCGCTTATCTCAATGATGTGTCTACCCTCATTGAAGAGGCCCAACGTATTTTTATCCCGAGTAAGTGCTAATCTTCGTTGTTGCAATTTTTTTTTCCTTCTTCTCCATTTAACCTAACTTGTATCTTTCTTCTCATATAGGCTTTTACCAAATCTCGGGCAAACCTGAGCCAATGCGAGGTCGAGCTCCAGAAGACCTCAGCGGAGAGGAATGCATTAAAGCTCCTTTGGGGTCAAAACGTTGAAGAGCTCGGGGATCTAGGAGCAGACTTGGCCCACGCTTGTAGGGAAAAGGCTGAGCTGAATGAGCAGGTAAATGTCCTTTTGAGAACATATGCGATTAACCCAAGAGTGGAGGCTAACACCTTGATGTCTTAGTTGTATCAAAAGATTGAAAGGATCGAGCCGTTTCGGGGGGATTCGATAAAGTTAAAGCTGACTGTAATCACTGGAAAGAGAACATGGACTACCTAGCTACAGAGAAAGAGGCTGCCCTGGTGCAACTGTCATGAACTGAAGTCAACTTCGATGCATTAAAGAGAAGAGCTCAGCCCAAGTCAAAAGGATCGAAGAGCTCGGGCCACGCTTTATGAGTCCAAGGCGGAGGTCGAAAAGGTGAAGGTCTTAACTGACAAATTCATAGCCATGTACCTGGCTGATGCCAAGGACTCCCAAACTTAGCTGAGGTAGGCTATCGATCGACGCGGTGGAGTAATAATCTAGACAAGTGCCAATCTCGGAGAGAAACCCTCGAAGAAATCCATGCTCGGGGTTTTGATCTCTCCAAAGAGATAACTCAAGCTAAGGTGCTTGAAGCCAATGCTAGGTTGCTTGACTCCTCCAATGATGACAATGATAACGAAGGAAGCCAAGGTAAGTGAGTAAGTCTGATAATGGCGAGGGGCCCAAAAGAGGATCTCCCCTCGAGGGAGAAATCAGCCCCGGGCATAGTTAGGATCTTATTTTTCCTTCCATTTTGCAAGACTTGTCGGTAACTTGTACATATTTTTGCCCATATATATATAAAGAAATTTCTCTTCTGGATGCCTTCTCAAATTTTGTCTTCAAACATGTTTCATGCCTTGTACAATTTTAGAATATTTTTATATTGCAACAATATGTTCGAGGTTTTGGTTTCAAATGACTTGATCGAAGCCACAATAATAATACTGCTTTTATAGTCGGATTTGAGTTAAACCCAAATTCAAAGTGAAAAGGCCTTTCTTTTGAATGACACAGGATCCTCGATCTGTAGTCGAGTAGGTTCCAGTTGGAATTTGGTATACGGGACCCTGAAGTTTGAATCGAGTGAGAACGTGTTCTCGAACTCAAAGTGTGTTGTCCCCTGGGCTCTTTGAATTGTACCAATACGGCATCTAAATGATGGCTATTTTTTCCCTCTTTCGGCTCAAAGGCTTAGTAAAATTTTCTTATGCCTTAGCATGTATATTGTTTTTTTGTACCTATTGGGATTTTTGAGTGTTTAGTGTTGATTGAAACCCCTTTATTTTTTGTTCCTAAGCAAAAGTTTGTATTTGAATAATTCGATACCTCTTAAGATTTTTCAAGAACTGATCTTATCAAAGCCCTTTGATTATTTTGCTCAAGGTTAACTTTTTTAACTGGTTCTTGGAGAGAATTCGAAGGCATGCTTTTATTGTGGGGTTGAGACGTCTCCGAGCAGCGTTACTTTGGCTGTAGCCTTTGGGTGTGACTCTTAGTCTTACTTTCTCATCATGAGTTCAAACTTGTTCGAAGTGTTAGTCCTCGAGAATGATGGTCTTGGCCTATTAATCGAGGGGTGCCTCTTTGAGGTCTTTAGACAATTCAAACATATTGATTTTCAACGGCAATCCGCGAGTAGGTGGGTCAATTCGATTGAGGTTTATTTATACTTGACCCTTGAATCATTTTTCACAAAAATCATAAGTATGGAGCTTGTATAGTAGAAAATTTTCTTTGACGCACAAGGTATTTGATAAGGAAAAATGCTTCTTTGAATAATTTATACATGCATACATATTTCTTTATTGGGTTCGATCAATCTACATAGACATGGTTCATTTGACCGTTTGACCTATTACAGAGTTTCGCTATCGAGGCCTCTTTGACATGAAGTATTTTCCCTTGAAATTAAATCATCAAAGGGTGATGCCCCCTAGTATTTAAGGTTAAATGTATAGAAGCAACGGATACTGTTGAATTGTTCCCAAGTAGCACATATAATTGTTGCCTCGTTAAAAACCTTACCGAAAAAATTCATTTGGGGAAAAAACTTATCTAAGGAAAAAGAGTGCAACGCGTTCTTTAAATCCTAAGTTCCTCGTGTTGAAGAGATTCTTCGACATCTTCGATTGAACATTTGCAATAAGTTAGTATCAAATACAAATAGAAAGGCAAAAAGTCCTACCTCAGTAATAATATCATTTGAGGAGTGATATATTCCAATTGTTTGACAATTGTTTGCCCTCCACTGTGCCTTGTTTGTAATACCCCTTCCCAACAATATCGAGGACTTGATAGGTTCCTTCCCAATTTGGACCGAGTTTTCTTTCATTAGGATCTCGAGTATTGATGGTGACTTTTCTTAAGACTAGGTCCCCGATTCTAAAATGGTGAAGGTTGGTTCTTCTATTATAATATCTCTCGATTCTTTGTTTTTGCGCTGCCATCGAAACGAGTATAGATCCTCATTTTTCATCAAATAGTTCAAGGTTAGTATTCATAGTCTCGTGATTTGATTCTTTCATAGTATTTTGAAACCTGGCGCTAGGTTCTCCAACTTCAACCGGAATCAAGGCTTTAGAGCCATATACTAAGGAGAATGGGGATTCCCCCATACTAGACTTCGATGTTGTTTGATATGCCCAAAGTACCTCGGGTAGAATTTCTCTCCATTTTTGGATTCATTCAATCTTTTCTTTAGATTTTGAATGATGGTTTTATTGGTTGACTCGGCCTATCCATTTCCACTTGGATGATATGGTGTTGATAAGATCCTTTTTGTTTTAGGTTCTTCGAGAAACTTTATACCTTGTTGTTGATGAACTGCTTTCCGTTGTTGCATATGATTAATGAAGCTATCCCGAATAGGCATACGATGTGATCCTAGATAAAGTCTATAAATTCTTTTCTCCGACTTTATCGAAGGCATGTGCTTCCACCAATTTAAAAATGTAGTCAGTCATAAACAAAATAAATTTATCTTTTCCTGGAGCCGATGGCAGAGTCCATCCCTCATTTCATGAATTGCCATGAGGATAGGACCAAATAAAGTTGTTCCCCGAGCTCATGGATCATTGGTGCATACCTTTGGCATTTATCACCTTTTAGAACAAACTCCTTAGCGTCTTTTCCCATAATATCCTAATAGTATCCTCTTCTGATGACCTTTCTTAAATAGTGATTCGGTACCGGAGTGTTTCCCACAAGTACCTTCATCTACTTCTAGTTAGAACATAATCGATGTCCCCTGGTCCCAAATATACTACTAATGGTCTGTCGTACGTCCTCATGTACATCTTTTGTTCGTAGGGCCCTCAATTCTTTAGTTACCATTAGGAGCTTTCTATTTTTCAAGTACTCGATATATTTATTCCTCCATCCCAATTTAAGCTTGTGGAGTTTGTCTCAGCATGACCTTCTTCGATCACTAATCTCGAAAGTTGGTGACAGTCCCTAAGCTAATTTCGTCCTCATCAACTGATGACCCCAAATTTGCAAGAGCATCGGCTTCACTGTTCTACTCGCGAGGTACGTGCTGCAAGGTCCATTCTTTCAAACGGTGCAAGACCAATTGTGGAGAAGTTGTCTGACCTAGGGAGCTTTACAATTCCATGCACTATTGGTAATTTTGCTTTTGATTAGGCACTATGTGATCTAGGGGCCAGTATAAATCTTATACACCTGGCAATTTATAAGAGGTTGGGTATTGGAAGAGCTAGACCCACCTCTATGTTGTTGCAGCTGGCTGACAGGACTGTAAAGTGACCCTTAGGTATCTTGGATGATGTGTTGATTCAGAAAAGGAAATTTGTGTTCCCTGCAGATTTTGTGATCTTAGACTACAAAGTGGATGAAGAGATTCCCATAATTTTTGGAAGCCCATTCTTGGACACTGGCAGAGATCTTATTGATTGTGAGACTGAGGAACTCAAGATGAGATTAAATGATGAAGAGATACAGTCAATGTGTAGAAATCTATGAGGCGACCAAGTGAATTCACCAATTGCTCTCTTATTGATGCAGTGGATGTAATCGTAGAGACTGATGATGAGATGTTGACTTTTGAGGACCCCCTTGTTGCATGTCTGATGAATTAAGATGAGGTAAATGGAGAAGAACTGGCATAATGGTGTTGGCATTAGAGGGTAGAGGGTTCTGGATAGATCTCTTGAATTTGAGCCTTTGCACTTGGAAAATAGATAAACTCCTCTAGCCAAGACATCCATCGAAGAACCACCAAAGCTGGAGTAAAAGCCACTAACTGCCTATCTCAGCTATGGGTTCCTTGGACCTGACTCAACATTACGTGTTATTATCTTATCTAGTTTGTTAGATATGCAGGCACAACAACTCTTGCATGTACTCAAGGAGTGTATGACAGTGATAATAGGAAAAATTTGGGTGATTTAGCCGTTGTTTGTACCTCTACTTGATTATATTCCAATTGTATATTATGATTAATTGATGAAATATGGGCTCTAATAGAGAATTGTACATTCTGCAAGTTAAGGAGCCTATTTGGTGCAAGAAAATGTTGATTGGAATCATTCGGGAGCAATTGAGACTCATCGGGGCTAAATGGGATCGAAGAAACTCAAGAAAACGAAGAAGTTGAACACCTGGGCATATGCACCCCAAGTGCGTGCCTGCGAACCTAAATGCGCGTCCATTATAAAGACCAGAGGACATGCACGGCCAGGTGTGCGGCCTAATGCGCTCCCGCGCATGTCCGGGAAATCGCGAGGCAAGTTCAGGGGCAAACATGGAAATTTGGGATAAAGTCCACTTAACCTTTATAAAGTCAAGCTATCCCAAGGTCATTTTTATCAAGGTTTTTCATAAGGTTTTGCAAGGACTAGAGAGGCAAGAGGCAAGGAGAATTTTGGATCATCATAGTTTTCTTTTCTACTCT
This sequence comes from Nicotiana benthamiana, assembly GCA_034376525.1. Classification (NCBI taxonomy): domain Eukaryota; kingdom Viridiplantae; phylum Streptophyta; class Magnoliopsida; order Solanales; family Solanaceae; genus Nicotiana; species Nicotiana benthamiana. The sequence continues at coordinate 44,628,585 of CM067333.1, read as the reverse complement.
TTGTTTTTGCCAATTGTGATAATATTGAGCCTGATTATGTTGAACAATAGTATGAGTGGCTAAAACTCATTTTTCTATGGTCATGGGTAAAACATGAATGTTGTTGTTTGAAGTTTGATTCGACGAAGTCGGTTTATCATATTGGGTTACTTATTTAATTATGATTTTAATTATTTTGCTGAGTAGCTAACAGTGAAGTACTATCTACAAATCTTTAGTTGAACTCGAAAGTGGGAACTTTAGATTGCACATAGAACTAAAAAGAGCAAGTTCTTGAACCTGGGCAACAGGAAATGGATTCGCGATTGGGATAGACATATACCCAATTGCCTTGCTTGGTAGAAATACAAGAGTTTTACATGCATTTTGTTAATCTTGATTACATAGACATATAGGTCTTGAGTTAACTTGAATAGGCGAGGAAGAACTCGATAGACTCTTACGAGTATTATTAACCTTGTCAATCAATAACCCAGATAACTAAATTAGTCGTTTGAAGCTAAAGACACAACACAATTTTTACATATGCCCGCGACCCTGGAATATCCTCCTCTACTGTTTGTAAACCAAATTTCTGCTTGTTTAGTTAATTGCTTTAGCTAGATTAAATTGTTAGAAGTTAGTCAAAATACATTCAAATCACTTATGCGATAAAATTCTTGGATAGATAAAGATATTGGGTTTGAATCTGTCACAAGCTAATCATAAGTCTTTATGGGAACGATACTCTACTCACTACTCTATTACTTGACGATTACGTGCACTTGCGTGAGTGTTTTGATCGCAACAAGTTTTTGGCATCGTTGTCGGGGACTTAGAAATTAGCTATTTGACTTAATTGAGCTTATATTATTTGTTTATTCGTGATTTAACTATCATTCCACCTTGTTTGTGCTAATACAAGATTTTCTATTGAATGCAAAGAAGTAGAAGTGCAAACAATATCCTTCCTCTCCTCCAGAGATTGAACGGACGGACACTTCACAGGTTGAGGAGGGAGTTGGACGCTAGGACAAGAATTGATCGAGAGTCTGACATAGTTGTTCAACCACATCCAATTGAGATGGCAGGCAATGATGAACGTACGGTTATTGAAGCCGCAAGGCCCAGTCTGGCAAATATGACTCAGGCAATTGTAAAGCCTGACATAACTGGGCACCTTGAGCAGAAACAGTATATGGTGCATCTGATTCAAAATGCAGGGCTCTTTATGGTTCTACCTCATGAATACACACAGCGGCACATTCAGAACTTCTTGGAAATCACTAATATATAAAACTATCCGAACGTCCCCAAGGATTATGTTAGGTTGACATTTTTCTTGTTTTCACTTATTGGGGATGCTAAGGAGTGGTTGAACAAAGAGCCAGCAAATTCAATCCGCACTTGGGATGATCTGGCTAGGAATTTTTTGTCAAGTTCTTCCCCACCAGGAAGACAAAAGTGTTGAGGAGTCAAATTCTTGCGTTCGAACAGCAGGCTGGCGAGACACTTTGTCAGGCATGAGAAAGATATAAGAAGATGCTCAGAGACTGTCCTCATCACCGTGAGACAGACGAGGTGTTGGGGCATACTTTTGTAGATGGGTTCGATGATGCTTCAAAGATGAATCTAGACTCAGCGTGTGGGGATAGTTGCATGGCCAGACCATATCGTGAAATCCAAACCTTGCTCAATACCTTTACATCCAATGATAACAATTGGCAGGGTGATGGTGATTCACGACGGGCAGTCAAGCAGAAAGCAGCCGGGATACTTGAACTAGATGAGGTTTCAGCTTTGAGAGCAGAACTGGTAAAGTTATCAAATCAGATGACAAGGATGGTAATACAGCAACCACAACCAATGCAACATGTAACCAAATGGTTGTTTGTTGCGAGCTGTGTGGAGATAATCATATGAGTGACATGTGCCCCACAAATCCAGAATCGATCTACTATGTGGGACAACAGAACAGAGGGCCACCAAATCAGCATGCACAGTATGGAAACTTGTATAAACCAAATTGAAGAAATCATCCCAACTTCTCATGAGGTGGAAATCAGCAGTGTCAAAATCAGCTCAGACCTCAAGGGGGTTTCAACCATCGTCAGAAGCCACCTCAACAGATGGAAGAGAGTACCAATGATTTGTTGAAGAAGCTGTTGAATGACACTCAACAAATAAGGACTTAATATCAACAGATGAGGAATGATAATCAGCAGCTGAGAACGGATTTCAGAAATCTTGAGAGGCAGCTGAGAAATTGGCCACAAACCAAAATACTAGGCCTGCAGGTGCCCTCCCCAGTGACACAGAGAAAAATCCACACGTGAATGTTGTTACACTTCGTAATGGTAGAGAACTTGAGGAAGTGCCCAAGAAAAAGAAATACAAGCATGTACCTGAGGGAGAGCTGATCCCTAAAGCGACAAAGGAGCTAGAGATGACTGCTAAAAATCCAAGGCCAGTGGAGATCCCGAGACCACCACCACCTTTTCCCCAGAGACTGTAGAAGAGTAATGGTGATTGAGTATTTAGCAAGTTCCTCTCCATGCTGAGCCAGGTCCAACTAAATATTCAATTGGCTGATGTGCTGCGTGAAATTCCAAAATATGCCAAGTACATCAAAGGCATAGTGGCTCGCAAACGCAGACTACCTGAATTTGAAACGATTGCACTTACTGAGGAGTGCACGTCCAGGGTCCAAAACAAGCTCCCTCAAAAGCTTAAGGATCCTGGAAGTTGTACGATCCCTGTGCGCATTGGTAATATTGATGTGGGTCGTGCCCTTTTTGAATTAGGGGCAAGCATAAATATGATGCCCTTATCTCTGTTTAAACAACTGGGTTTGGGAGCTCCCAGGCCAACCACTGTGATGTTGCAGCTAGCTGACAGGTCAATAGCACACCCTGAAGGGGTGATTGAAGATGTGTTGCTGCAAATTGGGAAATTTATCTTCCCTGCTGATTTCATTATCCTTGATTATGAGGATGATGAGCTAGTCCCAGTTATATTGGGGAGGCCCCTCTTGGCGACATGTGATGCAATTATAAAAGAAAGAGAGGGAAAAATGATCTTTAGGGTGGAAGATGAGGAACCGTTTTCAATGTATACAAAGCAATCCAGCTTCCCCCTCACTATGAGGAGCTCTCCATGATCTCGGTTATTGAAGCTGATGAGCAAGAATATGATCCAAGTGTTTATCTAGATGATTCTCTAGAAAAAGCGCTTATGCTACTTGACAATTTGGGGAATCATGATGAGGTCGAGGAGATAATGCAAATCCTTGACACATCTTGTGCATACATGAAGGGGACACACCCCTTTGAACCTTTGGATAGGCCTGAGGGACCTCCTCCAAAACCGTCAGTTGAGGAAGCACCAAAGTTGGAGCTTAAACCACTACCTTCACACCTGCAATATGCTTATTTGGGTGAGTTTGACACATTACCCGTTATTGTTTCTTCTGACTTGTCTAAATTGCAGGAAGAAAAGCTGCTGAGAGTACTACGTGAGCACAAACGGGCTCTTGGGTGGACGATGTCTGACATAAAGGGCATAAGTCCAGCCTTTTTCACACACAAAATCCTCATGGATGAGGGACACAAGCCCAGTGTTGAGCAACAGCGTAGACTCAATCCAATTATGAAGGAAATGGTGAGAAAAGAGGCAATTAAGTGGTGAGAAAAGAGGTAATTAAGTGGCTCGACGCAGGTATTGTATTTCCCATCTCAGACAGGAAATGGATATGTCCCGTACAATGTGTCCCCAAGAAAGGGGGAATGACTGTAGTGGTAAATGAGAACAACGATCTGATCCCAACAAGAACGGTCACCGGGTGGCGTATTTGCATTGATTATAGAAAATTGAACAATGCCACCCGAAAGGACCACTTCCCCCTTCCCTTTTGTTGACCAAATGCTTGATAGATTGGCTGGCCAGGAGTACTACTTCTTCCTGGATGGTTACTCGGGGTATAACCAGATTGCTATAGCCCTAGAGGACCAAGAAAAGACCACCTTCACATGTCCGTATGGCACGTATGCTTTCAAACAAATGCTCTTTGGTCTTTGCAATGCACTTGCGACTTTTCAAAGGTGTATGATGGCCATCTTTACTGATATGGTCAAAAGATTTGTAGAAGTGTTCATGGATGATTTTTCTGTTGTTGGCTGCTCGTTTGATAATTGATTGATGAACCTTGAGGAAGTCCTTGCTAGGTGCGAAAAAATTAACCTGCTGCTAAACTGGGAAAAGTGCCACTTCATGGTGCACGAAGGCATATTCTTGGGACACAAAGTGTCTAAAGATGGTTTACAGGTGGATAAAGCAAAGGTGGAAGCAATTGAAAAATTGCCTCCGCCAGTTTCTATAAAAGGGATTCGTAGTTTCTTAGGCCATGCAGGATTTTATCGTCGTTTTGTCAAAAACTTTTAGAAATTTTCCTCTCCCTTGTGCATATTGCTTGAGAAGGATGTGGCTTTCAAGTTCGATGATTCCTGTATGAAGGCATTCGAGGAGATGAAAAGAAGGTTGGTAACAGTACCTATCATAATTTCTCCAGACTGGGAGCAACCATTTGAGTTGATGTGTGATGCCAGTGATCTAGCTGTTGAATCTGTTTTGGATCAGAGGAAAGAGAAGATCTTCCACTCCATCTATAATGCAAGTAAAATTCTAAATCCAGCTCAGATGAACTACACAGTCACTGAAAAGGAGTTGCTTGCAGTTTTGTGGGCGTTTGAAAAGTTCAGGTCGTATCTTGTGGGGACCAAGGTCATCGTCTACACAGATAATTCATCCATCATGTACTTGTTCGAGAAAAAGATGCCAAGCCGAGACTGATTCGGTGGGTCCTACTGTTGCATGAGTTCGATCTAGATATCCGAGACCGAAGGGAACAGAAAATAAAGTGGCTGATCACTTGTCTAGATTGGAGAATCGAACTCACATGGTTGAAGAGGGTGAAATCAAAGAGACCTTCCCGGATGAGTAGCTGCTGGCAGTCACCTCCACCACGGCTCCATGGTATGCCAACTATGTAAACTTCATTGCTAGTGGGGTGATCCCACCTGAGTTATCACCTGATAGTAGAAGGGGATTTTTTCATGATGTGCGAATGTACATATGGGATGAGCCATTCTTGTATAGGTTTTGTGCAAACTAGTTAGTTCGGAGATGTGTTCCTGAGGAGAAAATGTAGGCCATACTTGACCTTTGTCATGCCTCACTATATGGAGGCCATCATGGGGGAGATCGTGCAGCTCAGAAAGTACTGCAATCGGGTTTTTACTGGCCCAAGCTATTTAGGGATCCACACGCCTATGTTAAAATGTTGTGACAGGTGACAACGGACAGGGACAATCACCAAGAAGCACGAAATGTCGCTGCAGAATATTCTAGCTGTAGAGCATTTTGATGTTTTGGGAATTGATTTAATGGGACCCTTCCCATACTCAAACGGTCAGAGTTATATCTTGGCGGCAGTTGATTATGTGTCTAAGTGAGTGGAGGCCATTGCTCTTCCTTCTAATGACGCAAAGGTGGTGGTGAGCTTTGTAAAGTAACATTTATTCACGCGTTTTGGGACCCCTAGAATATTGATCAGTGATAGAGGTACGCACTTTTGAAATAAGCTGATAAACAATGTCCTTTCAAAGTACGGGGTCCAGCATAAGGTCTCCACTGACTATCATACTTAGACAAGTGGTCAGGTGGAGGTGTCAAACAGAGAAGTCAAACAAATTCTTGAGAAAACGGTGAGTGCTAATAGAAAAGATTGGGCCGGCAAGTTAGAGGACGCATTGTGGGCATATCACACAGCATAAAAAACTCTCATAGGTACTTCTCTGTATAAATTGGTGTATGGGAAGGCATGTCACTTGCCCGTCGAACTTGAGCACAAGGCCCATTGGGCAATAAAGAAGTTGAACATGGATAGTGATCTAGCTGGAGAGAAAAGGCTTTGCAACTTGATGAGCTCGAGGAGTTCCGATTACACGCATATGAGAATGCCAAATTATACAAAGAAAAGACTAAGAGGTGGCATGATAAGCACATCCAGCATCGCGAGTTTGAGCCAGGCCAGGAAGTTCTGTTATTCAATTCGAGGTTGAAGCTCTTCCCTGGAAAGCTTAAATCTCGATGGTCTGGCCCTTTTGTTGTAGTCAGCGTGAAGCCCCGCGGAGCCGTGGAACTGAGAGATAGGACTGAAACTGACACCTTTCTGGTTAACGGGTAACGAATTAAACATTATTGGGGTGGTGACATGGTGCATCACAACACCTCAGTGGAATTGAAGGATGCCTGAAAACATGTTGAGTCGTGCCGCACCGTTAAATCAGGTGCTGGATGGGAGGCAACCCATTTAAATATTGTATGTTGTATGTGTCAAGTTAATTAAAAAACGGGGGGTCAGGAACGCCTAGGTGCGCGAGCGCGCATAGGGCCGCGCATGTGCCTGCACATCTGGTGTAGTCTCTGGACAGCCCGCGCACAAACATGCGCGGGCGCGCATATGGCCTCGCATATCCCGTCCGTTTTCCGGCGTTTTTGGTTTGTTTTCTTTTTATTCCATTTTTTTTATTTTTATTTTTCTTATTTTAATTTTAGAACAAGTAAAAGACTAACCTACCCTTTCCCTCTTCCTAAACCCCCCCTCCCTCACATTCATCTCACACTCACCAAATACCCCCAAACAAACGAGAACACACAAAACCTTACCCCTATCGCCCCAAAATCGATCCCCCCCCCTTGATGCCACCATCAAGACCACCGCCAACCACCTTCTTCTCCACTCGTTCTTATCTGGTAATGCCCTGGTCTTGTAGTTTCCCTTGTTCATTGTTTCCTAGACTAGTTTTTCTATTTTCTTTCTTTTTAATTTCAGATTTTAGGGATCACTTTGATTAGTTGTTGGTGCTAGTTTTAAGTGAAGCCTTCGGGTGGTATAGGTTGAGAAGTTAGTCCATGATAAGTGTGGGGTGAAACCCCATTGATTGGTGATGTTGGAGAGTGGATTAGGTGGATACTTGTTCCAAAGAACTTTGACAAGAATAGTGAAGGCCTCATGCTCACAAGGTGTTTGTGGGAATGCCCCAATCACCATGAACATGTCAATTGAGGCCAGAGATGCATGTGAAGTCTGAGTAGCCGCATCGCTTCACTAACCGGAGAATGGATTATGCTAAATTGTTGTCATTTTGCAAATAATATGCCTCTATCAAGGAAACGACGTTCTACAGGTGCTTCCTCAAGCTACCAAGCAGGTTCATCTCGACCATGAGGACCTGCTTTGGCATCCACTTATGATGCTACCAAATTTGTCTCACCCAATGCGCAAGCTCGATTTGCAGAGAAGGCTCGTAGGAAGCCAATTCCCGAAAGGGGTGTCGACATTTCGAGACTTCAGGTTGGATGCCCTCGTGTATACGAGGAGTTGGTGCGGAGGGGTCTGCAAACGTTCTTATATGAACCCGGTGAAGCCAATCTTATGTTTGTGCGGTAACTCTATGCCAATGTTCCTGAGCACGACAATGGAGTAGTTACAGTGCTCCGCCGGGCGGTGAATGCGTCTGTTGAGGCAATTCGAGCAGCCTATCAGTTGCCCGTCACACTAGGGTATCACGATGATTTCTATATCTATGGTCTCAATCCAACGCCCGAAAAGTGGGCACGATTCTTTGAAACTATATGTGTCCTTGGCAGAGAAGTGGTCCGGTTGCCTAGTGGGAAGAAGTTCCATTCTGCGGCCCTCGCTTATGAAGCAATTTGTTGGTTGTACATCATCAACAACCGTCTCATCCCGTCACTCTACACGACGGAAGTCAACGGGCCCCGCGCGGCGTTGATTTGGTGCTATGTGAATGGCCACGACTTTGATGTGGCCAATGTTATTCATGATGAGATATTTATCCGCAACGAAGTAAGAAGGTATGGTTTCTTTTTCCCTTCTTTAGTGACTCATATGTGCAGGTTAGCCAATGTTCCCGAGAACAAAGCGGTGGATGGATTGGTGAAAAAGGAAGGCAAGTTTCGGGCAGATAAGGTGACCACAGGCAAGGAGCCGAAGGTAATGGAGATATCGGCAGCTAGTTTGGGCGACGACGAGGATGATGGTGGTGATTAGTAGGATAAGTATGATGAGGAAGTTCCCCCCCCAAGCCCCTGAACAAAATGTAGCAGCTGCAGGGCCTTCTGAGACAGCAACACCCTCAGGCACAGCTAGGGTGTCTCGACTTACTGCCATGAAACATGAGATGGCTGGTCTGCGGACCTCTGCGAACAAATTGGGCACCCAGGTGGATGTGCTAGCAGACCGGCAGAAAAAATCAGAGAAGAAAATCATTGGCTGGTTACGAGCCCTGGGGCGCGCATGCAAAGTGAACCCCGCAAATATCTCCAACCAAGAGTGAAGTTTCGGGGAAGTTCCTTAACCCCATCGTTCATTCACTTAATTTTGCACCATGAGGGCATAGTTTACCCTTTAAGTGTGGGGTGGGGGAATTTCCAAAGTGTATGTTGTAAATGTGTATAAACGGTTGTTTTTTTTTGCTGAGTGAGATTGATTGTTTTCTTTGTTTTTTTATTGTGGTGGTGTTTTGGGTACTTTGTCAGACGGCTTGACCCAAGGACGGATCCCTTTCGACGGGGTTCTTGAGGTAGATAAGTCGACGAAATACAAATATGTAGACTCTTCCTGACGACGGATCATGTAGACAACTTTCTTGAGGGTAATGAGTCTAAATAAAACAACAAAATGATTTTTTTTATTGTTTTCTTTTAGGTAGTGTACCAAATCCCCCTTGGTTTTTCTTTAGGCCATGGTTCTTTTCCAAGGGTTTAGCTTGAACCAGGCTTAGGTAATTTTTAATTTTTATTGTTTTTTTTTGTAGATTAGGATAGTGGGCTGTGAGCTAAGAATTGGAAGAGAACCCTAAGCGTTGATACACCTGAACACCATAAATCCTAGAGTGTAACGCTTAGCTATCATTGTTGAATCTCGTTAAAACGTGCCTTAATTTGTACGTTGATCACTGACTTGAGTGCTTGAAATGGAATGTCTTGATGAGCTGATCTGAAAGAGTCATATGCCATGTGTGATAAGTATTTGTGTAGACCATGCATTGTACTTCGGGTCTAGAACTTGCCCGGTATGTGAGTCGAAGTGAATACCTAGGTGATGCTCGGTTTGAGAAATGATTTTAGGCTCTCTTTGGTCTTTCTTGAGCTTAATCGCTAATCACAAATAAAATTTGTCCCTAGTAACCCTTTTTAGCCTTTAGACTTTTTATTTGTCACCCACAATACAAGCCCGTACCCCTTCATTCTTTGTTGATATAATTTTGATCCCTAACCTCTTGAAGCACTTTAATGGTGAGATGAGCGCTAAAAGAAAAGTAAGATGGAACTAAGAATGGTGAGATGAGCGCTAAAAGAAAAGTAAGAAGGAACTAAGGTGTGGGGTGGCTTTTGAGTGGAACCAATAAAAAGAAGAAAGGTGCACTTATTTTGTAAAATAATACACCACTAGCGGGAATTGAAAAAAAAAGGAATAATCTGAAGAAAAAAAATGAGATTAATACATTGTGTCTTGTTCTTGCTAGTGGGTATAATGAAGTGCTTAAAGAAGAAGGGGGCATTTTTGAGTGATATTGTTTGTGAAAGTGAAGTAGAGTGAAGAACGTGCGCTTAAAGTTGATTACGTGATGTGTTAAAGTGCTTAGGAGGGTTAGTCACTATTCCTAAATCTATCCTACCCGTCCTTTAGCCCACATTACAACCATAACAAGTCCTGACTGATTTTGAGCCGAGCTAACCTACATTAGTAGAGATTTACATTAAGGGCAAGCCTATGGTACTCGTTGCATGCATGTGACTTTATTTGTTAGAGTGAGCGTTTCAATTGATGTATACGAGTGTTTGGTTCGATTGTGTGCAACAAATTCAGTTATGTGATATAATTGTGAGGGCATATAATTCTTGATAGAAAAGAAAATCTTGACTTCTGTGTAGAGTGATGTATAAATATTGTGTGGCTCGTGAGAGTTGACTATGAGGCTAGGGATTTTCACGTCTAGGCGCAACGGATATGTATTGTTGTAGGTGGAATGCGCTAAAGGGGATGGTTGAGTGGCGGATTGTCTAGAGAGTATAGTATGATTGCTCTAGGGCTAGCAATGATTAAGTGTGGGGTGTTGATAAGAGGCAAAATCTGGGTGATTTAGCCGTTGTTTATACCTCTACTTGATTATATTCCAATTGTATATTATGATTAATTGATGAAAGATGGGCTCTAATAGCGAGTTATACGTTTTGCAGGTTAAGGAGCCTATTTGGTGCAAGAAAATGTTCATTGGAATCATTCGGGAGCAATTGAGACCACTCGGGCCTAAATGGGATCGAAGAGAACTCAAGAAAACGAAGAAGTTGAACACCTGGGCATGCGCGCCCGCGAACCTAAATGCGCGTCCATTACAGAGAGCAGAGGAAATGTGCGGCCAGGTGCGCGGCCTAATGCACGCCGCGCATGTCCGGGAAATCCCGAGGCAAGTTCATGGCAAATATGGAAATCTGGGGAAAAGTCCACTTAACCTATATAAAGTCAAGCTCGCCCAAGGTCAATTTATCAAGGTTTTTCATAAGGTTTTGCAATGATTAGATAGGCAAGAGGCAAGGAGAATTTTGGATCATCAAAGTTTTCTTTCCTACTCTTTGTTTTTGCCAATTGTGATGATATCGAACCTGATTATGTTGAACAATAGTATGAGTGGCTCGAACTCATTGTTCTAGGGTCATGGGGAAAACATGAATGTTGTTGTTTGAAGTTTGATTCAACGAAGTCGGTTTATCATATTGGGTTATTTATTTATTTCTGATTTTAATTATTTTGCTGAGTATCTAACAGTGAAGTACTATCTACGAATCATTAGTTGAACTCGAAAGTGGGAACTTTAGATTGCATATAGAATTAAATAGAGCAAGTTCTTGAACCTGGCAACGGGGAATGGATTCGCGATTGGGATAGACATATACCCAATTGCCTTGCTTGGTTGAAATACAAGAGTTTTACATGCATTTTTGTTAATCTTGATTCCATAGACATATAGGTATTGAGTTAACTTGAATAGGTGAGTAAGAACTCGATATATTCTTACGAGTATTATTAACCTTGTCAATCAATAACCCAGATAACTGAATTAGTCGTTTGAAGCTAAAGACACAACACGATTGTTACATATGCCTGTGACCCTAGAATATCCTCCTCTACTATTTTTTAACCAAATTTCAACTTGTTTAGTTAATTGATTTAGCTAGATTAAATTGCTAGAAGTTAGTCAAAAATACATTCAAATCTCTTTTGTAATAAAATTCTTGGATAGATAAAGATATTGGGTTTGAATCAATCACAAGCTAATCATAAGTCTTCGTGGGAACGATACTCTACTCACTACTCTATTACTTGACGATCACGTGCACTTGCGTGAGTGTTTTGATCACAACAGACAGCCAGTGGGTAGACCATGCCACACATAAAGGGGATCAGCCCCGCCTGCTGTATGCATTAAATTCTGCTGGAAGAGGGACACAAACCCTTCCAAGGAACACCAAAGAAGGTTGAACCCCAATATGAAGAAAGTGGTGAAGAAAGAAGTAATAAAGTGGTTAGATGCGACAATCATTTTCCCAATCTCTGACAGTAGTTAGGTTAGCCCGGTTCAATGTGTACCTAAAAAAGGTGGCATAACGGTGGTTAAAATGATAACAATGAACGGATCTCTACGAGAACCGTCACGGGCTAGAGAAATTGCATGGATTACAGAAAGTTAAATCTCGCCACCTAGAAATACCACTTCCCACTTCCCTTCATTGATCAGATGTTAGACAGATTGGTAGGAGGTCACACTTCTGTTTTTTGGATGGGTACTCAGGGTACAATCAGATCTCCATTGCACCAGAGGACAGAGAGAAAACCTCCTTCACTTGCTCGTATGGCATTTATGTCTTTAGGAGGATGCCCTTCGGCCTATACAATGCACCTGCCACATTTCAAAGGTGCATGATAGCCATATTCACTTACATGGCAGAGGACATATGGAGGTGTTCATGGATGACTTCTCAGTGGTGGGGAACTCATTTGATGAGCGCTTGATAAATCTGACTCGTGTGCTGAAAAGGTGTATTGAGACTAACCTGGTTCTTAATTAGGAGAAGTGTCATTTCATGGTACAAGAGGGCATAGTCTTGGGCACCGGGTATCAAGCAAAGGAATTGAGGTAGATTGTGCTAACGTGGATGTCATAGCAAAACTGCCCCCTCCAACTTCAGTCAGGGCAATCAGGAGCTTCCTCGGTCATGCTAGTTTCTACCAGAGATTCATAAGAGATTTCTCAAAATATGCCAACCCTCTCTGTAAGTTGTTAGAAAAATATCACCCCTTCTTGTTTTCTGATGATTGCAGGTAGCACTCGAGGAGCTAAAGAAGAGGCTAGTCATGACACCTATCATTGTTGCCCTAAACTGGGAGCAATCTTTCAAAATCATGTGTGACGCTAGTGAATACACAGTGGGGGCGGTGTTGGGATAGCAGAAAGATAAGCTAATACATCCAATCTACTATGCTAGTGGAACGTTAAGTGGAGCCCAGTTGAACTACACTGTGACTGAGAAGGAGACGTTGTCTGTGGTGTTTGCTTTTAACAAGTTCATATAATACCTTATTGGCTCTATGGTAAATGTATGCACTGGGTACTTGATTGAGAAGAAGGAGTCTAAGTCGCGTCTGATTCGTTGGGTGTTTCTACTTCAAGAATTCGACACATAAATCTGTGACTGGAAGGGCACAAAAAACCAAGTCGCTGATCATCTATCACAACTTGAGGGAGCTGAAAACTCGGTTGAGGTTGAGGATATTCTAGAAACATTTCCAGACGAGCAGCTACTCGCTACTAGTCTTGAGGAAGTGCCATGATATGCAGACTTTGAAAAATTACCTGGCCAGCGGTATAGTTCCCTATGATCTTTTATCTATACAAAAAAAAAGTTTTATCGTGATTGCCGCAAGTATTATTGGGATGAGCCTTATCTGTTTATAATATGTGTTGATAATATGATACGGAGTTGTGTCCCTAAGATAGAACCATCTTCTATTTTGCAGGCTTGTCACGCATCGGCATATGGAGGACATTTTGGAGGGGTCAGGACAGCTACAAAAGTGCTAGAGCCCGGTTTCTTCTGGCCAACTGTATTTAAAGATGCGCACCAATGAGTGAAGGTCTGCAATGAATGTCAGCAGACCAGGAACATATCCTGTCACCATGAGATGCTCATGAACTCGATTCAAGAGGTAGAAGCGTTTGATGTCTGGACGACTTGCTTCATGAGACCCTTCGTCATCTCCTTTGGCAATAAGTACATACTTGTTGTTATGGATTATGTGTCCAAATGGGTAGAAGCTACAGTGTTGCCCACTAATGATGCGAGTGGTGGTGGTGTCTTTCAAGAAGAACATAGTCACCCGTTTTGGGACCGCGAGAAAGATTATCAGTGGCGGAGGCACCCACTTCTATAATAGATCCTTCAAAATATTGCTAGCAAAGTATGGTGTGTGTCACACAGTGGCAATACTGTATCATCCGCAGACAAATGGTCAGATGGGAGTGTCTAATAGAGAGATAAAGAGTGCATTCCAAGATAATGAACGCCTCAAGAACTGATTGGGCAAAAAAGTTAGATGATGCACTCTGGTCTTATAGAACTGATTTTAAAGCACTAATTGGTATGTCACCAAATAAGTTAGGGTTTGGGAAGGCCTGCCACTTTCCGGTGGAACTTGAACATAAAGCTTGGTGGGCACTGAAACAGCTGAACCTAGACATTGAGGCTACAGGCACAACTAGAATCACTGAATTACATGAGCTTGACGAGTTCCGACATCTTGCTTTTGAGAGCACAAGGTTGTACAAGAAAAGAATGAAACGGTTGCAAAACAAGACCATTGTTGAGCGACATTTCAAACTCGAAGACATTGTACTGCTCTATAATTCAAGGTCAAGGCTATTCATGGGTAAGCTTAAGTCACGATAGTCTGTTCCATTTCGAGTGGTTGAAGTATTCCCTTGAGGGGCTCTCGAAATTGTCTCAGAGAAAGACTCTCACACATTTAGAGTCAATGGGAAAAGATTGAAGTTATACATTGGCATGAAATAACCAAAGGAAGTGTCAGAGGTCCACCTAACGGAACCTCAGAGGTCGAGCAAGCCATAAATGCTCTTGTCTGGTCGTACCGCGATGTTAAATCAGGCGCTGCATGGGAGGCAACCCATTGAATTGTTGTAATTGCCATGCCACAACATTAACTAAGACATTGGTTGGGAGCCAACTCAATGATAGTCATAGTTTTTAATTGTGAGTTTTAGGAAGTGCTAACCAATAAAGGTGACAATGGGCGGGTGATAAAGCCAGCAATAGTGGTAAGAATAGGTGAAAAATGTGAAAACAAATTCATCCAGGAGTGCGCCCGTGCAACCGTCCATGCTAATGGTCATGCATATGGGCAAACATTCTACCTGAGCTCAAAAACATTAGCGCGCCCACACTCGTGAACGTGTTACTGGCTGCGCTACTAGAATGATCGTGCTAGTGGCCGCGCATATTGCACTGTGTTCTACTTGCGCTAGCGCAGCCACGCTCATACCGCCCTATGACCGCGCTAGTCCCGCCTGAAATTTGACGAGTGTTATATTTGCTCATTTGTTTTAATTGTTTAATGTTAGTTTTTTCCCTTTAGACTAAATTACCCCCATCTAATAACCCCAAAACCCCCATTAATCCCGAACCCCACGCCCCAATTCCAAAAACAACAGAAAATCCTCTCCAACCCCTCTTCTTCAGCGATTCCCTTTCTCCTTCAATTTCCCTCTTCAAAAAACTTCCATCGTTTTCAATCTATCTCCTTCAACTCCCCTCTACCTTTCTTCTCTGTTCTTCACCTTCTATCACTACAGATATGAGTCCCTTATTCTATTTTTCCTTTTTTTCTATTTTTTAGAATCATGTTTGTTTTAGTGTGTGTTTTTGTAGGTATTTTTCTTGTTTTATAGTAGTAGATTTGGTAACATATGTTGTAGTGTTTGTGGGTGGTGAGATAGGTGGGTGTTGCTTCCCTTGGTTTGTGATTTTGGAAGATATTGTGGTGGGTTGATGTTATAAAATACTTGAAATGGGTTGTGAATGACTAATACCCACAAGGTGTTTGTGGATAGTCCTCACTGAACGTAAGTATGTAGTTGTGACCGCTGATGCGTGTGAAGTCTGGGTAACCGCAACGTGTTACAATTTTGTGTTGGGCTGTGCTAATGTGCTCCCATTTTTAAGTACTATGGCTCCATCTTGAAAACGACGCACCATAGGTTCCTATTCCAGCAGTGAAGCTGGCTCGTCCAGCGGAGCAGCCCCTACATGCCCCTTTGATAGCAAGAAATTTGTCTCGGCCAAGGCTCAGGACAGCTTTGCGAATAAGGCCTCTAAAAAGCTGATCCCGAAGAGGGATATTAACATAGGATCGGTCCAGCTACACTACCCTCACATGTACACTGAGCTGGTGAGGCAGGAGCTACAAATATTCATTAACGAGTCGGTTGAGGGCGATCTAAAGGTTGTTAGGGAGTTTTAAGCCAATGTGAAGGAGCATGACAATGGCGTAGCCACGGTGCGCCGAAAGGCGGTGAATGACTCTGTTGAGGCTATAAGGACAGCATACCAACTGGCCCCTCCCGTAGATCCTTATGATGACTTTTATGAGGGGTATGGCAGAAAATACACACAGTAGGATACATTCTTTGAAATGATCCGTGCACCGGGGAAGGAGATGGTTTAGATGAAATATAATCAAAATTTTCACTCCTCGGCACTAACCTTTGAAGGGAAGTGCTGGCTGTATTTTATTAACAACCATCTGATTATGTCCTCCAACACTACGGAGGTAAATAGGCCCCGGGCTGCTTTGATTTGGTGCTTCATAAATGGTCACAACTTCGACGTGGCTAAAGTGACGCATGAGGATATGTTCATCCGCTGTTTAGTAAAAAGGTATGGGTTCTTTTTTCCTTCTTTGGTTACTAAGATTTGCAAGGAAGCTCGGTTGTCCAAAAATCTAGATGTGGATGGGCTAGTAAAAAGACCGCAAGTTCTGGACTGGAAAAGAAACCACGGGTAAAGAGCAGGTGGTAGCAAGTGGGGAGGATATAGTGGATCTGATGACTCGGAGAAAGAGGAGGCCAGGCAGGAGGACGTGGGGCCGAACCACAGGCCCATGAGCAAACTGCAGCAGTTGCAGCACCATCTGGGACTGCAACATCTTCTGGAGCTGCCTGGGTATCCCATTTCACAGCTTTGGAGCAGGATGTGGCTGTGTTGCATACCTCAGTCACTGATTTGGGTGCCCGTGTAGACACGGTGGCTGACCGGCAGGTAAAGTCAGAGAAGAAATTCTTGGGCTGGCTGAGAGCTCTGGGTCTTGCTTACAATGAGAACCCAGACACCTTTTCCGAATAGGAGTGATCCTTCAGGGAAGTTCCTTTACCTCAGTGTTCTTTACATTTTTAAGCCATCAGGACATGTCTTCATTTTAAGTGTGGGGTGTGGGATACTTCACTATATGTATGTAATTGTAACAATTGATTGTTTGATTTTGTTTTGTTTGTTTGCCTTAATTGTTTTGGTATTTTGAGTAATAGTTCATTAGGTAAGTGACTTGTCCCGGTGAAAGATCTCTTTCGGCCGGGTTCTTGAGGGACTAAGTCGAGAAAAAAATATATATAAAAAGGAAATATGCAGACTCTTCCTGATGACGAATCCTTTAGATAATTTTCTTGAGGGAAGTATGTCTAGAGAAAAGACTAAAAAATATTTTTTTTATTTTTAGATAGTGTAGTAACTCCCCTTGATTTTTCTTTGGGCCACGGTTCTTTTTCAAGGGTTTAGCTTGAACCGGTGTAGGTAGTTTTTGTTTATTTTATTTTCTTTAGTTTTTTTTGTTAGGATTGATGGGCTACGAGCTGAATTCAAAAGAAAAGCATCTAGCATTGATACACCTGAACACAATAAACACTAGAGTGTAACGCTTAGTCTCAGTAATTGATTATTGTTAAAGTGCCTTAAATATTGTATGTTTGTCGCTGACTTCAATATTCAGAAGAGAGTGTCTTGATAAGCCAATCTAGAATGAGTCATATGCCATGTGTATGAGTTCTACTGTATTCCATGATGCACATTTGATGCCTAGAACTTGCTTCGTATGTTTGCAAAGCGAAATAGTAGTTTCATTTAGTCTTAGAAGTGATATAGGCATTTCTTTGTTGAGCCAAACATATAAAGTAAACCCACCTAACTGTAATACATCTTAATTAACCCTGTTGAGCCTATAAGCCTGTTTCATTGGCCACTACATTGCGAACCTTACCCAGTTATTTGAATAGCCTGTTGTTTGAATCCTTTTATCTCCCATAAACACTTGAATGGTATTGAAATTATGCAAAATCAAAAGTGGGGGGTGACGGTTTGGTATTTGAGTGGAACCATTAAAATAGAAAAAAGGTGCAGAATTTTGAAGAATAAAAGAAGAAGCACCACGAAAAAAAAAAAGAAAAAAATGTTATAAATATAGTGGTTAATAAGTGGTAGCTTGTCACAAATTGCACCTAATGGATTAGGATGTTTAAAATAAAAAGTGGTGGAATGTTTGGTTGACATAAGTATGGTTTTGAAGTTTTATGTAATTGTGTTAAAAGTGCTTAGGGGGTTAGTCACTATATACAAATATATCCTACTCGTCCCTTAGCCTACATTACAACCAAGTGAAGTCCTATTAATTTTAGACTGAGTGGGCTCGATTAGTAGAGTAGTACACTACGGGAAAGTCTATGGTGCATCTTTGTGGCATGTGAATATTCTTTTTTAGAGTGAGTGAATTTTGTTTATCTAAGTTCCTAATTGTTTTAAATATCATTATATGTGGAACTACTCTCTTGTGTGATGTGAGGGCATGTGGTTCATGAGGAAAGACAACTCTTGACTTCTGTGTAGAGTAGTTTGAGAAAGTATGAATATTGCACGGCACGTGAGAGTCGACTTTTGAGACTAAGATTGTTCACTATTAGGCATAACTTATGTGGTTTAATTCTTGGTGTGATACGTTAGAGAATAATGTTTAGTGAAGGAACCTCTATAGGGTGTGGCGGATTGCTCGAGGACTAGCAATTATTTAAGTGTGGGGTGTTGGAATAGACTAGATTTATGTAAATTGGCGACTGTTTATGCCCCAGCTTGATTATGTTTCACTGCTAGAATATAGTCAAATGATGTTAAATTGGCTCTAATTGTGAATCCTACACGTTGCTGGAGTGCGTAGCATGTATGAGGCCTTAAAGTTGTGATTGGATCTAAAAAGAAGCAAGAAAAACCCCTAGGAGCCGAGTACGTGGGAAGATGAGAACAAAAATAGATTAAATGAAGACCTGGACTAGCGCGTCCATTAGCGCGATTGCGCTAGACCAGATGGTTGAGATAGAATGTTAGGGCATATGCACGGTCAGTAGCGCGACCGCGCTAGCCCAGTTCCGGAGTAGTAAATTTCAGGGGTAAACTTGGAAGTTCGGCGAAAAATTCACTTAACCTACAGAAGGTCAAGCTCTCCCAAGGATTAATTATCAAGGTTTTCATAGCTTAGTCCAAGGCAAGGAGAGGCAAGAGGCAAGGAGGATAATTCAACATCGAGCTCTTCTTTTCTTCCTTTTGTTTTTACGATTTGCGATGAATTCGAATATTGTTAAGATGAACACTAGTATGAGTAGATAAATATTTCGTCTTGGGTTTTGATGGAATATATAGAAGGATGAAATTCTTGTGATGTTAATATAGTTTGCCAATTTAATCTCTATTTGTTCACTACGTGTTTCTTGTAGTTAAATGATAGGATCCTCAATTAGATGTGCCTATCTAGTGTGCATAACTCGGGAGAGAGTGCATATTTAGATAATTGTTGAATAACATCACTACCAAAGTATATGAGGAATCAACAACTGCGGGTTTAAAGGCGAGATTAGGGATAACGAAGCCTTGGGTACAATCTAAAGTGAGCTGTAATAAATAAATCCAGCTAGTGGATCTCGGGAAAGTGCATCTAGTAAATTATTGTGATTACTCGGGAGAGATTTACGGTAAAAATGAGTGCTCATGATTGATAGAGATGATTTGGTGAATCTATATGAAACATAACCAGAAGGGATTCCTTTTGATACCGAATTTTTCCCTATGTATTTTTATACTCAAAATACTTTCAAAATAGCATGTATATGCATATATAAGCATCCCCAAAGGTTATGGTATTTTTCTTAAATTTTTTAATATTTCTAAAACCAATTTATGGCCTATTTTGCACTATAAACTAATAATTATTTCCAAAACTTTTCATTTTGGTAAATGAAAATATCATTTACATGATCTTTGATAATTTTACACGTACGTTTGGTATTTTTAAACTAAAATTACATAAAATTTTAATTTTAGCCTATTTCTATATTTAATAGCATTCTTAATCACAAAATAATTTTATAATTTTTTTAAATTAATACTTATGCTTGTTTATTAACTCAGTATTTTTAATTTGATTTTTTAAACAACATTTACCATTTTTGTAAATTCAAAAAGGGAAAGTGGCTATTTCAGTAGTAGCCCATTTTACTTTCAATTTTAACCTAATTTTAGTCCCAATTTACCCCTTAATTAAACGACCCAATTCCATTTCCTACCCGACCCAGACACAATTAAATAAACCCGACCCATGCACCCCTTAATCTTGATCGTTGATCATTTAGATCAACGGTCCACGTTAGCCCCTTCCTTTTTTAGCCCAACCTACCCCTAACCATAAAACACTTCTCACAAACGAGCTGCCCTTGTATCCCCTTCATCTCTCAAATCCTCTCAACCACTCTCCGAAACCCTAGCCCATTTCACCGGTCTCCGACCTTATTTCACCGGAAACTATGGCTTCTCAAACCCTGAGTACACTGTACCTATTCCCACATACCACTATACTCCTTTTGCTTGAGGTTTCAGAGTCCGACCTTGAATACCTTGACTCAGAATCTTTCCGATTCAAGTTCTATGGCTGTTCCGGATCATCTCCGGCGATTCCTAGCCCTGTGAGTCCATCTCCAACTTAGGACCAGCCCGTTCCAAGCCTTTCTCATTTCCTAGGATTTTCTCTAAAACCCTAAGTCTTCGAGGTTTTCTTTGTTTCTCTCTAAGATCTACTTCGGATCCATGCTATTTTCTAGGATTTTAAAGTATTTTCCACATCTTTCGATTTTTTATTTTCAAAATTGTTCATCTTCTTCAAACTTAGGGTTTCCGTCATTTTTACCTATTCTACTATGATTCCTTACTTTATTTGGCTTTGCTGTAAATCCTAAGTGTTTTCACTATGATTTGTAGGTATTTTCTTTACTGTGTTGCTTCCTAGGGTTTCCGAGTAATTTCTTTACTGTCTTTTTCTTTACTTAGGTTTCCAGGAATGTTTGTGTTCTTTGGACTTCCTGAGTTATTTTTTTGCCTGATTTTCTATGTTTTTGTCTTTACCCCTAACTTGTGGAAGAAACCCTAGATTTTGGGTGTTTTTTTTCAAACTATTTGGGTGCAATGATTTTACTTCCTGCTTTATTTCAAAACCTAGTTCTCTAAACTCGTCTCATGTTTCTGATTCTTGCTAAGCTCTGCAAGACCTTTTTATTTCTTGCATATCTATGTTCTTCTATTTTATGATTACATGACTACATTGTTTGTTTATACTTAGCCCTACATGTTTAAGTTTGTGCATCTTTTATAGTCAAACCTTTTATTCTCAAAATAACCATAATTTTTGGGGATTGATTTCCGTGTAGGCTTAATTGATTCTTTCCTTGTCTAATTTGTACTTGTTTTCTGACTTAATTCATTACTGAGCTCGAATCACTAATTCCTTGATTTACTATATGTTGATTGATTTTACCCTTGCCTTATTTATCTAAACCGTGTATTTTCATAATTTCCCTTATGTATTTACCCTTGATTGCACCATGTGTCCTTGATCTTCTTTTCTTAAATAAATTTTGCCTTTACTATTCTAAGTTCGAACTCCTTAATTAAAGGGGATCCTTTCTCCTGATTGATTTGATACTGAATTATATTTTGCCTTACTTACCACATGTTTCAAACTATAAATACTCCAATCCTTTTCTTCAAACTCACGAACAACTGAGTTCAAAAAACACACAAACATTCTAAACTCTTTTCTCTTCTCTACTGCAACTCTTTGTGTCTAGCCGGCTGAAAGTCAAGGCTAGACTATAGAATCCTGCTTGTTTTCTCAACTGCTTGCTGAAGCTTGAGTGAATTCTCCAGCTGATTTCCTACTTTGTTTATTCTGCTATTTGAAACTTGCAACTGGTATGTCTCTATAATTTAAATATTATTCTCCAAAACTATGTGTTTACTTCTCCCTTTTACATAACCTCTCACTACATGTTTTCTGGCATCATGTGACTATACATTAGTCTGTTATACCTTTCTTCATGCTTCTGCATCTTTAAAGTTCTTTTATGCTTTTCTTATGTGAATGCTTTCATGTGATCCCATTCCCTTTAACCCCCCCCCCCCCTTTTATGTATGAGTATTGGTTCTAGGATGAGGTTAGCACCCTATTGCTATCCTTGACCTGGGACCAGGTTCTCTTGAACCTTTACTCAAATCAATCCTATTCCCTTAACCCCTTTTATGTGTTTAGCCATGACTAGGGTCTGGAAGTGTCCTAATCACCAGCCAGACCCCTATCTAACTTCTAAAAGTCTGCTCCTTATTTTCTTTAATCAAGTAAAGGGTCAAAGGTGTGCCAGTCTTATCCATGGCTGGGTATGACCACCTTTTGCTTTGGTTTCCTCTAGTCCCCTCACTTTACACTTATTCCTAGTTCTTTAAGTTCTGTCCCCCCCCCCCAGGGTAACCCATGCTTAGGGACCCTAGAGTTCCCTCTAAACTTGGATGCCCATGGGCTGGTAATTTTACACATTGCACTACTCTGTTACCACATTAAACCTTTAGGGTGTACGCATTGCCTGGGCTTCCTGAAAGACCTTGGAACTTTGAAACACTCTAATAGAAGGCCCTGGAATATGGAACCCGGATCTGGTGAAACACATGTTAGTGGGTATTACGATTGAATTAGGCTTCTAGAATCTAGTTGTAGGTTGTAATGTATTTTGTTTATTTTCTTTTTGGTTCTATAACAATCTTGTAAAAAGAATTTGGGAAATATTAGTGAAAGGGTGTGGGAGGGGTTTATGTGTATTTTCATATGCTCAAGGGTAGATACCATGCTTATAGGACTAATGTTGTTATTCAATCACCTAGATATCATGCCTATAAGTTCAATGCTTTAAACCGCCTTGAGATCATGTCTATAGGTTTTTTAACGTTTCATAAGTCAATCATTTAGATACCATACTTATAGGGTTTAATATTCAGTCACATTGCAAGTCATTTAGAAATCCTGCCTATAGGACCTAATACTCATATAACAAGTTGCATATAGAGATCATGTCTATAGGAAATGCATAAACGCTAGGCAAACTGTAGGACAATCAAATATTCATCCCCTTATCAGTTCAATGACAGTAACGAGTCTTAAACAACCAAGATATAGATATCATGCCTATAGGAATTCAAACTCGTCTAATATGAGTGATAATCTGTCAATTAGCCTCAAACGCTTTCAGTAAAAATTTGTCCAAACCTGTTTGTTTTTAAATCTGTCCAAATCCGTCTGTTTTAACATTTCTATAGATTTGTAGTGTCCTTAAAATTCCAAAATTACATCTTTATTCTGAAATCAACCCCTTAGTTTTCTGCCTAAATTTTTTACTTCAATGATTTTCGAAAAACGCCTCTTCACAACTTTACTATACATTTACTTAAGCAATTCGGCTAATTTGCAAGCAATCTCTGAGCTTCTACAATTTTTAATTTTCTGTTTCAAAACTCTTCCGTACAGGCTCTTGTCTAAAATTAGTGCTTTCTGAATCACTTGTTTTAAAATACCTTAAGTTCTGAAAACTTGATCTGGGTTGCCTAATGCGGACTTGTTATCCAACTCTATGTGTTAAACTAATATGTCCACCATTAGTTTAATTTCAAGACCAAACAATACATGCAAGTCATGCTAAATTAATTGTTGTTGTGATTTACGGGGTTTGTATGAGTCTTTGACTGTTTGATTTGTACCCCACTTATTTGTTATTTGTTTTGATTGATGCCTTAGTATTTTATCATTTTAAACTCCATATATGACCATTCCCTTTCTCCCCTTTAGGATTAGAAGTCCAAATATCCCCGTACTAATAGGTCGGGATGGGTATTAGCATGCAATAAGTAAATGAGACTAATCGCGTTTAAATACCTTAACGGGGTGGGAAGGATAGAATATGGAGATGATGATGGTGCACTAATATTTAGTGTGAGAATGATTGCTAGGTATTGTACCGAATGATCCATATTATATTCAAACTTAGGACCCCTTTTCTTTGTTTTTCCTTTATTTAAAATTAATGTTTTCTTCAAACTAAACTCACTTTTTACTTGTTTCTTTCTTCTTTCAAAATGTCAACTTGCTTGTATTTCTTATGTGCAAACTTTGCTTGTCTACTCTTACTCTTCTTAAAGTCACAACTAAGCAAGGCCGGGAACCACACTAGTGGATCTTGAGGGGTGCCTCACACCTTCCCCTTGAGATAATCTCAAGCCCTTACCCAAACTCTGGTTTTCCTTCGAATCCTTCCTTTTTTCTCAAAAAATGTCATAATGCACTAAAATCATTAGATGGCGACTTTCCAAACTCCATAGCCCAAATTCCCCCAAGATGGGATAAAGAATTCATTCCACCCATAATGTTATAAACCCGATTTCTCTCCCTCGAGAGAAAAAGGGGGACGTCGACAATTCCATCAATAGGGGAAATCATCACCGTAGAACATTCTCTTAATTGTTTACAGCTTAATCATAGTTAGTTTTCGGCTGTTTATTTACTTTCAGTCTTAGTTATTAGAAATACAATAAACTCTTATTTACAACGTTTTGAAAGTTGATTCCATAGAATTTAGTAAGTCTAACGAAAGTAATTGATAGGTTAATTCCTTGTGGGTTCGACTCTGGACAAAATACTCAGATTATATTTGCAACATCCGCGTGTCCTTTTTATAAGGCGTAGTTGGGTGTGATCACTGCTATTATAATATTAAATTACATCTACACCCACTATTTCGTATTTATAATTTAATTGTGAAGAGTGTCCTTGAATTATTTAGAGATGAAATCGCTTTAGTTAGAAGAGTTGTTGGTGTAATTCAAGGAAATAATAGAAGTGCTAGATTAAATGCAATTAAGAAAAAAATATGTACAATATGGACTAAAATCAAGACTCGTGCCTGAAAAAATAGTTACTAGGTGGAATTATACTTATTTATTCTTAAGATATTATTATAAATATAAAATGCCTATAACTGAAGTTGCTAATTCTCATTGTATAATCGTAACCGTTTGTTAACATCTAGAACTTGGGATGCCATTGAAGATGTTGTAAAAATTTTATGTGGCTACACTTGAGTTTTCTGGAGCTTATTATCCTACTATTGCGAATGGTTTAGTTCATATTACTGAAATTTCTCTTTTACTCTATAGTTTGAAGAAGACAGAAATGCTTGATAATTAAAAAAATATTTCTACCCAATTTCCCCTATTTACCTAATTGGTGCTATTTTAAACTCTTCTATCAAAATGACCACTTGTCGCCAATTAATCACTGCTTTATATGTTTATATGGATATTGACCAACTGAAACTCCTGATATTGAAACTTGTATTTCTGATGTACACAAACATTTACAAACTTTATATAATTATTATGCTAATATTGTTGATGATTCTGCTGCTGTAGATGCAAATATTTCTTCAAGTCAGTTTCAACATTTGGGACCGGTGCTTTAGATGATAAGGATGGTGTTGAAGATTATTTTATTTGATCAAGCATCAACAAACCAGTAGCAGAAATATTGATGAACTCCAATTTTACTTGCAAAAGTCACCAGAGCCGCGCACAACAGAATTCCTACTGCTGGGTTGGTGGATGAGCAACTCAAATCAATTTCCTGTTCTTTCACCCATAACTAAATGTACCGATTTCAACAATCGCATCAGAAAGTGCATTTAGCCAAGTAAGGCAACAACTAGGAGATACCCTTCATTCATTGGGCAACAAAGCTTTGGAAATTCTAGTGTGCTTCAGAGATTGGATAAGGTTAGAACGATGAAATCAAGGGCGTGAAGAGGTAAATGAAGCGGAGGACCAAGAAATTGAAGATATAATGGTTTATGGTTTCGATTCAAGCAATGCCGAAAACCAAGAACCTCATGTTGACATTGATGAACTTACAAAAATGAAGCAAAACATGCGATGTACACTTTCTTATTTTTGTAATTGCTGTAAGCTTTATTTTGCAAGTTCAAAAATAAAAATAAAAATCAAAATAGAACTTGCAAATTAATTTGAAGTATTATTTATTACAACAACAACTACCCAATATAGTCCCACAAAGTGCGGTCTGGGAAAGTATTATTTATTATTCAACGAAAATGTAAAATGAAAGTGTTCGGAATTTGATCCTTACATATTGCCTATTCGTCTTATTAAATAATCTTTTGTAACCACTTACTTTCAAATTTCAAATTTAAAGTTTAATTCAAGCTTAAAAGTTTGCAAACATTTCAGTACCGGTAATATCGAATAAGAAAAACAAATTATACTTAAAAAATAATTAGCCCAGCCCAGTTTGGACCCGTTAAACCCAAACCCAAACGGGCCCAAAAATCCCGCCTGAAATGATAACCAGGCTGTTTTTTTCCGTGTCCAGCCCAAAACAACGCGCCCGATTAACACCTTTAATTATAGAATCATTAACTGACATAAGAAGAGACCAACTCCAATTCCTGGAAAAGTACCAAAACTCGTCATTAGAGAGGTGGGGTGGTTCTTAGTGGTGAAATCTGTAAAACACTTAATAGTCAATGGTAAGAATCTTGACTCTATGAAGCATTAACCGTTATGATTCATTTTAGACTTACTTCAATGATTTGGACTGAAGAAAGCTCAAATCTCCCCTTCTTGGCAAACCCTAGCTCTGGGAAATGATTTTAGGCTAAAATTTGCCAGCACAATTATTTATAAGTTTTAGCGACTGTGGGTGGACTCTGTAGAATGTGCCCTACAAATTTCTAAAAAACTCAATGAAAACGCTGCAATGTGTCAATTTGATGATATACCAGTCTCCGGGAGCAAGTAAATGACCAAGGACCTGAACATAAAGTATAAGAACACAGGAAGACAACTCGAACACAAGATATACAGAACAATAATGGCAAGCATATATAAGATGCCCACTAATATAGACAATTTTGCAAGAGGAAAAAGATCGGTGACAATGAAATAAGTTTACATAATTTCCATAAAGGAGGAGGTTTTCTGCATCCTCCTTCCACATCTTCAATTCCTATGCTGTACATAAAGTTAAGGTGGGGGGGAGCAGTTTTCCCTTCGGTGACTCATCAACTACCGAATTCTCTACAATCTCATCATATTTCCCTTAGCCTCATTTCACCGTTCTCATGGATAGTTTTCCAATACTCTTTTGTGCACTACACACCTTAGGTTGCCCAAAATTGCAGCTTCCATCTATTCAGCATTTTGGGTGGCATGAGTTTCTTGTCTAGGTGGTCCTGCAAAAACTTGACCATGGTCTCGTACATCTCGAAATATAGAGAGAAAGGAGTTTAGACCTTCAGAAGAAGCACCCCCTAATATCCACAGCAACAAGTTGCTGAATGAGTTCATAGAACCAGGGTTAGTTCCAGTTTCAGACTGGGGGGCATCAGGTTGCCCTCCAAGTTGAAGAGGATTACCAAACTCATCTTGGTGTCCATTCCCTTGTCGATCTGGAACTCCAGAAAATTCAGCGGCGCCGTTTCTTGGCACTGATGGATCAATTCTAGGCCCAGGACCAGGAGGCATATCAACATTAGTTGGAGCAGGGCTCCTTGCATTTAATCTTGTGATGTGCACAGTTGATGCGAGAATCGTAGAGGATGTGATATGAAAGTCAGGATGCTGCTGAAAATGTGAGCGTCTATTTTGCATAAATCTCTGCAGAGCTGGAACCTGAACGACAAAAATACGGGGACAAATCACAAATTATATTTGGTTGAGATGATAAGAAGTTTATTTTCCTTTTAAAACAATTTGATATTGATACAGATAAACTCCCATCGGATTTGAAAGAAAGCCAGAAATTCAAATGGAGATCAAGTGTAAGTGAAGACTGTTCAGCATCAATCAGTAGTAAACCTAGTCCATCGAGTGTTAGATTTGCTAACAGCCATCTAGCCAGGAAAAGATGAATCAAGCATGGAATTTCCCAAAGCAAATACATTCAAGCATCATTATCAATCTGAAGTTCATAGGCAAATTGAGAACACTATGTCACAAAAAACCAGTATTAAGTCGAGGGAAATTGTAGGGTAATCATCTTACTTCAATTAGCTATTCCTCTTGTGTTTCTTTCAGTGGGATTCGCTCCTAATGATAAAGTTTGGGTTTGATATTTCTCTCCACAGAGGAATAAACAAAGAGATGAAAATTGTGCTCAAAATGTTTTAAGAAATTAATGTTTCCTTCTTTTCATTCTGTTTTTTAACACATCTGCAACATATGTAGGACATGATTGTACTGGATCAAAGGAGTATATACAAATCTTCAAGCATTCCAACACAAGTAACACATCTTTCAGATGTAACTGTACTATAGGAAGTAAAGGAAGCATACAGTATATATACACACCTATCTACTTGTTAAAGAAAGAAAAAGGCCCTAAAACAGACTTACAGTTTTCTAGTGTCTAGACTTGTTAAAGAAAGCAAAAGCCCCTAAAACAAATAGAGAATCCTCTAACTACTATAAATATCGAAATTTGCGTCCTACCTCAAAACGGTTCCAGAAATATAAAATAAGGTGTTGCATAAATGCAGCTGTTGTCGAGAGTGCTAGATAAGAAAAACCTGAGAAGAAAAAACCATGTTTGCCATATAAGGAACAATAAGCAGAATTTGACCCTCAAGAAACCTCAAGTCATTTGGACATACCATAAGTATAAGAAAAGAAGTAGATGTGGAAAACCAGAAAATAGAGCAAAAAGAAGCGGGGAAAGTACTTCGTTGATATTGGTGTGCGTACGCTGCAAGAGATAACCAAATAAGTCATCATATCAGACAGCCAATAAGAGAAAGGATGGTACATGAGAAATAAAATTCTTCACAGTAAGTCATCATATTTAACTAAACCTCCTTACAGATGAGCCTTATATCAGACTGCCAACCCCAAAAGATTGTCCTTTGCACTAAAACCTAGATTAATACCATCTTCTTCACAGGCATCGAGCTAGAGCTACTGTAACAGCAAAATTATAGCAGTCCTCAATGGTTAATGTTCTTATTTCGGCAATTTATCTCAGTTAATTTTCATAAAATTTCTTGGTAGCAGGATTATACTTGTTTCTTTCCTTTTCATTCTTATCTTTTGTTTTTATACAATTACGAGTCCTAGATCATTTAAGGACTAAGGTTCTTACAGTCCTCATTTTTTATAATAAGATCAGACCAGATTAAGTTTTGCAGTTATTCGCCCTTTATTCTAACTGACATCTACCCTTTTGTCAAGAACTTCTTTGGTTTGCTGAATCAGCCCCCGTAAAGTATTTTTCCTCGGTTTTCCTCTAAGAAACTAGGGCTTCCAGTGAACAGAACCCCTTCCTACTGTGCTCCTTCTTCACAGAAAGTTTATCTTGGCAAATAAACAATAGAAAAGACAAAAAATAAAAAAGACGGTAAAAGTAAAACTATATTCACGAGTAATGATAGATACAAGATTACAGGGTTATTCTTCTGACCAACATAGAATACTGAAAAGCTGCTGATGAAAGAAGTTAGCCATTAAGCCCCTTGAGTGAAAGTAGTGCAGCCTGACCAAATGCTGACAGAGGTCATCCAAGATGGGGATGTGTGGCCATTATTAAGGGAGCACCAAATTATCTTCCATTATTATGCTAATAACTACCATCCTACCTTCTCTTAGCCAGTTAATTACCCAACTATTTGGGAAAAGTTTCAGGCAGTATAAATTAGCAATTACTTGAAACAGTTTTAAAGAGGTGTTAGAATAGTGTTCCTTTAATCAAATAGGTATAGACCCAACTATCATCAGCAAAAAATGTATAGGACCCATCAGGATGTAGACACTCAGAAATACACCACTAGACATGTTTCTCTGGTTCCATTATAAACTAGTATCAAAGATGGATAGAAGACCAATATCTAGGTTTTCCTATACAAGGATCAGCTTTTTCACTGAGTATTGCACAGGATAGTCAAAACAGCATTCAATGCTTAGATTATCTGGAAGTTATATAACTGGGCCTCTACCAAATACGATCTGAATTTGTCATTTGTAACTAATAGACAGTAGTAATCAATGTCTATGTGCAAGAGAGAGTGTGACAAAGACACACAAATACATGCACATAGAGAGAGAGAGAGAGAGAGAGAGAGAGAGAGAGAGGGACCTGATTAGCGTAAACAGTTCGCACAGCCAAACAAAAATTAACACCATGAAAGCCAGTAGCTGATCATCATAGAACTCGAACAGAAAAAATAGGATGCCTATCATGATCTGCATATTGAACTCTAGGTTATGTCTGAATGACCTCAGATATATAACCAACATTCACTGACTACAAAACAGATGCACATGGAATTAACTGATAAATGAGCAGTCTGCTTACTGGTACAAAAACGAGGGACTCAATTACGTGCACAAAGATCAATTGAAATGTTGGAAGCCTATGCCGAGCATGATGCTGTAGCTGCACTGTACATAGTTTACAGAGTAGGTCTAAGAAAGGATAAGGAAGGAAACATCAAACAAAAACAAACAGCAAGTAGTGGATAATCAATGAATCAATGATTGAAACATTCGTTTAGTATACAAGGTTAACAGGATATTTGCACACGAACGAGTGATCCATACTTCACAGCATAACCATATCTTTATTAATTTTTTGATAACTGAGAAATCCTCGAGGGCCAATGGCGCGCGGTTCGAAACTCAGTGGATAATGGTCCCTCTACCCTTCTCTACTTAAATACCAGGCTTTTGTTTGTAGCATGGCTCGAACCCGTGATGTGTGCCTAACCCACACATTACTTGTTGTAATCTTACCAATAGACAAAAGCCCTGGGAGCTTTATATTTTTCTTCTTTGTTTTTCATGTCGACGTGTGATTGTTCTAAAATTAAAATATGATTGCACATTATTCAGATGCCAAAATATATGGCATTATAAATTCGCCATATAAGATGCTGCTACATTTCATAGCATCAAATATATAGAAGAGAACCTACCCGTGAACTTCAGCATGCGAGTTTGGGTCTCTCTTAATGTAAATGAAACTGACATTGTTGTGGTAAAGAAAACAAAGAGCGACATCATGAGTACACCACACTTTGTGACAAGGTAGTCTGCAAGAAATATAAAGCAAATGCTCAAATGAGAACTAATCACGTGTATTTGAAGTGCTCATAACAAATCTAACCACGTGTATTTGAAGTGCTCATTACAAAGCTTCATATGATCAGTAGTATACAAGCAAGTGCAACCACTAGTATGTCAGATGGAACTTACATAAGTTACACAAATTCAAATTCAGACAAAGAAGAAAGCAACTTGACTTTCAAGTAATACAATTTTGTTCATCTGTGAATTAAGTCATTAACTGCCTCAGATCAAAACTTCTACACCCCGCCATTGCATTACATGCTAGACAGAATGGAAGTGTTACACTTCAGCTAAAAAACTACAAAAAACCACATTGTTTAAAGTCACTAAACACCATACCCTGACATGGTTCAGGGTTAAACAACCTTGAGATGAGCATATCTAAGGAAAAGTAAATTCCAATTTTCACAATAAAGTTCAATCAAACAATTGGATGCAGTAACCCGTCATAAAACATTATGTTAGACTTGGCAGATAATAGAAAAGAATGACAAACCTCCAAATCTTGCAGAACTTTCAGGTTGCTCGTGAGCGTAAGTTAGATTATAGAACTCCTTTGTTTGGTGATTATAAAGATAACCTGCACAAAATTCCATGAAGCATCAGCACAACGAAAGACAAGAAAATGAAAGTAAGCTTTGCGAAAGAGACTTGAATAAACCTTCATAAATCAAGTGGTTACGGGATTATCCCAATCCAACACTAGAGGCACTTTGAAAGCATGCAAAAGTAAAAACTAATTAGGCTCAAGCTAAGAAACAGTTACATGCTTTAGGTCTGCTACCCAATTAAGGGGGACAACCAGCTGCAGAAAAGCACTAAGATTTAATTATCAGGATTTAGAATAAAAGGTATCATAAGAAGATGTTTGAATGAACGCACAAACATTTTAAGTATCGGGATAGAGAAAGTTCATTGGGCCATCGAATTATTTGAACAAATACACCAATTATTCATCTAGAAATTGGTTTTGGCTGCAGTTCTACAGGTTTGTCCATTATACTAGGAGATATATGGTTTTTAATTTTAAAAAACCATCAGAATTTGGTTTTGTCCTTGAGTATTTGAAAACCACAAAAACAAAACCGACAAAGAAAGCACGCACTATCACACCTGCAAGCACGCGTACACATATACACCTTATTTCGTTGGTTGCAAAATTATACCTGTCCCTCACTCCACCTTTAGAATCTCTCCAGGCTGTGTACTACATGAACTTCAAGATTATCATAGTTTATGGCATTTTCTAACTTACAAGCTTCAGTTTTTCTAGATTAACTTTTTGTCAGCTGCCAGAAGCTAAACCCTCATGCTAGTTTGCTTTTTATCTTTATGTACGTAAAATACCTGGAAAATGTTCCTTTTACTATTTTCTGACACTTGGACTCTAACATTGCTATATTGTGACGTACAACAACAACAACAACCCAGCATAATCCCACAAGTGGGGTCTAAGGAGGGTAGAATGTATACACACCTTATCCCTACCTCGAGGGGCAGAGAGGTTGTTTCCAGGAAACCCTCAGCTCAAGAAAGCATCAATTGACGATATATTAGTACTATCGATAGACTCATAATAGAATAATATAAAATACAAAATATAACATAAAATACCTAAAAATAGCAAAATAACAGCAATACAAGAAAATATAGGAAATACAAGAAAGATGGAAGGTAAACTAATATCCAGCATACAAAGCCCTACATCAGTAGCTGATTAGTAGCATCCTAAGCCTAACTCCCTACTGGCTAGTCTCACTCTAGTGCGATGTAGAAATATCCACAACCTCCCCCTAACCTACAACCTTGATGTTCGACCTCCACAATTCCCCTGTCTAGGGCCATGTCCTCAGTAATCCTAAGTCACGCCATGTCCTGTCTGATCACCTCTCCCCAATACTTCTTAGGTCTCCCTCTACCTCTCCTCGTACCCGCCACCGCCAATCGCTCACACTTCCTCACAGGTGCATCAGTGCTCCTCCTCTGAATGTGTCTGAACCATTTTAGTCTTGCTTCCCGCATCTTGTCCTCTATGTGAGCCACGCCCACCCTCTCGAATCTCTTCATTCCTAATCTTATCCATCATTGTA
Organism: Nicotiana benthamiana; assembly: GCA_034376525.1. NCBI lineage: Eukaryota > Viridiplantae > Streptophyta > Magnoliopsida > Solanales > Solanaceae > Nicotiana > Nicotiana benthamiana. Next base: position 44,595,769 of record CM067333.1, on the reverse strand, counting down.
TGCCCGCACATCCACCTCAACATCCTCATCTCTGCTACTTGCATTTTCTGGATGTGTAAGTTCTTAACCGGCCAACACTCGATACCATACAACATAGCAGGTCCACCCACTGCTCTATAAAACTTACTTTTTAGTAACGGTGGCACTTCTGTCACACACAACTCCCGTCGCTAACCTCCACTTCATCCACCCCACCTCTATACGGTGTGTGACATCCTTGTCGATCTCCCCGATCCCCTGAATAACTGACCCAAGGTACTTAAAACTACCCCTCTTAGGGATGACTTGAGAGTCAAGCCTCACTTCCACTCCCGCGTCCGTCGGCTCGGCCCCAAATTTGCATTCAAGGTATTCCGTCTTCGTCCTGCTCAACCTGAAACCTTTAGACTCAAGGGCCTGTCTCCAAACCTCTAGCCTCTCGTTGATGTCGCGTCATGCCTCGTCAATTATGACTATGTCATCAGCAAATAGCATGCACCATGGCACCTCCCTTTGAATATTATGTGTTATGGCATCCATCACCAGGGCAAATAGGAAAGGGATGAATGCCGACCCTTGGTGTAACCCCATAACAATCGAAAAATGCTCGAAGTCGCCTCTTATTGTCCTAACCCGAGTCTTAGCTCCATCATACATGTCTTTAATCACCCTGATGTATGCAGTCGGGACCCCTTTAACCTCTAAGCAGCTCCATAAGACCTCTCTAAGTACCCTGTAGTACGCTTTCTCTAGATCGATAAACACCATCTGAAGATCTTTCTTCTTATCCCTGTATTGTTCCACCATCCTCCTAATAAGGTGGATAGCTTCTGTGGTAGATCGCCCCGGCATGAACCCGAACTGGTTGTCTGAAATAGACACCGTACTTCGCACTCTCATTTCGACCACTCTCTCTCAGACTTTCATGGTATGACTCAGTAATTTGATACCCCTATAGTTGTTGCAGCTCTGGATTTCGCCTTTGTTCTTATACAACGGAACCATCATACTCCACCTCCACTCTTCAGGCATCCTGTTAGTCTTGAATATAACATTAAATAACCCAGCAAGTCATTCCAAGCCTGCTCTACCCACACACCTCCTCATCTTAACTTGTACAACAATAGTAACAACTCTTCAATCCCAAGCTAACAACAACAACAACAAAAACAACAACAACCCAATATAATTCCACAAGTGGGGTCGGAGGAGGATAGGATGAACGCAGCTCTAACCCTACCCTAGAAGGGCAGAGAGACTGCTTCCGATAGACCCTCGGCTAAAAAAAGGATGGGACAAGCACTGATAGCAAGTAACAGCAATACAAGGTATGATAGAAGTACCAATAGACAGTAATAACAGTACAAGATATGAAGTGATAGCAAACTAAGGGAGTACCGAAGGCAAGTAACAACAGTACAAGATATGTGGTAATAGCAAACTAAGGATAAAAGAGTTTACCATACTAGCACTAATACTATTGAACTAAGGAAGACACCGGGAAACGCTCGACTACCTACTAACTTCTCCTTTTAACATGCCAAAACTATCTTAGCCTTACCTCTCGATCTTATCCTCCACAAGGGTCACTCCTACCTTGTCCTGAATAACTTCATTCCTAATTCTATTTAACCTAGTATGCCTACACATCCATCTCAACATCCTCATTTCAGCTACTTTCATCTGCTGGACATGAGAATTCAATCCCAAGCTAGTAGAGATCAAATCCATGTTTAAACTTATCAGAAGAAAAAAAAAAGTTCCATATATTAATTACATTAATGTTGCATTCACTGGTTCTAGCCCGGATAGAAGAAGAGAGTTGCAATAGGTTGACAATCACATAAAAACAGCGAGTTTTTAGCACAAATGATCTCTAATGTTAGTGGGTACGCCTAATTTTGTCCCTAGAATATAATCTTCAGCATATTAATTCTAAGTGCTTGACAAACTTGAGCATGTCTGGTGTCTTTTAATGTACTCACAATATTTGTTTGTCGGAAGAGCCCTTACTAGACAGCTCATATTAGATGGAAAAGTCACAAGAAATGCAAGTGCTAGTCATATCTGAAGACCACTTGTGAGTGTCATAGTTGACTGTGTCTGCTCTTTTGCAGTGATGAGTTGTGCATCGTATTGTGGTGCAATGCATGTGTCAGTTTTCTCGGTGAGCTCAATGTGGATGTGGGTATATGTGTGAATGCACACTAAAATTGCAGATGAAATTGCAGAGAACGTGGGCGCCAATTGTCACTCTGGTAAGCTTGTGCGTGTCTCTGTCGTGAGATTATGGAGAAAAGGGGTGAGGGAATGTGAAATATCTCTTTTCATTTTTTAGTATGTGACTGAATGTGGATGTATTCCGCAGTGAGCTCTCCCATTTGAGATGAGAATATTAGCTGGGTTTATGTCTACTGTGAAACTCTTTATCCTGAGTGTATATATTTCTTGTTATGTTGCTTTGCATGATGTCCTCTGTATGTATAAAACTTGTCCCTATGTTGTGGGCTTATATAGAGCAGGAAAGAATGGGAAGATGACAAAAAACTGGAGTTAGGAGAAAGATTCTCTTGGGTGAGTTTGTTAGAACTGGTGAGGCGGAAGACGCGCATGCCGCTGTTGTCATCCAAAGAAAGGATTCGTGTGACACTTCGTTTTGGAATGACGAAGAAAAAAGGGAGAGCTTTGGCTCTTTTCTTCAAGAAGAGCCGAGTTGAGGTTAGAGAGATGAAATTTTCCGTCAGTTTTAACAAATGGAGTTTGACATTCTATTAAAGGAGATTAAAAGTACTTAAACTTAGCAAATTTAAATAGTTCCGTTGTTATATTTTAGGGAAAACATGGACACACCCCAAATTTAAGGGACCATTTATGTTAAAAAATAAAAAGATAGCCCTAGTGTGATGAAACCTTTAAAGGTTATTATAGTCTAGTTAGCAACATTCACATGACTATACAGAAGGCATGATTATTTAGATAACCTCCGATTTTAGAGAACTCCTAATTTGTCTTAAAAGAGAAATATTTAGTATTGTAACGAATCTAGCCCAAATAGAACGCACTTGAAATAGAGGATATTTTCATTGGATATAGAGGATTTATATAGTACAAGTTGAGGCACATTATTTGATTGTCGTGTTTGAAAATCATTCATCTTCCACATGATTTATGTGTGTACATATTTGAATTTTGAAAGTCAAATGTAGGGGACAAATATGAGACAAAGAACTCATGTGCCACTGTGTTCAACCATAAATTTTCGTTCTACATATTGTGCACACGTCTTTTTCTTTAAGCTGCTTAAACCAACCACGACGTGTTTCAAGCTGCTCAGATCAAATATATGTGCAGGTAGTTCTGGTTCTGTATTCAGCAGAATGTGAAATATGATTTGATTTTCCCATTTATAGCGGGACTGTTACTCATTTATTTTGGTTCTGACTTCAAGTATCAGATAGGCTTAAGCTGGTTTATCCTATAGTTCTATGCCAGTCAGAACAGATAGCTATAGCAACAACAACAACAACAACCACCCAGTATAATCCCACTTAGTGGGGTCTGGGGAGGGTAGTGTGTACGCAGACCTTACCCCTACCTTGGGGTAGAGAGGCTGTTTCCAAATAGACCCCCGGCATCCTTCCCTCCAAGAACTTCCCACCTTGCTCTTGGGGAGACTCGAACTCACAACCTCTCGGTTGGAAGTGGGGGTTGCTTACCATCAGAGCAATCCCTCTTGTCTAACAGATAGCTATAGCAAATATAAATAAAACACAACAAAGAAATGTAGCATCAAAGGTTATGCTGTTACTCAAGTAAGACAGTTGCATAGGCAAAAAGTTGCTGATATGTTGAAGTACTTAGTACCTTCTCCAGGACTATTCAACAAACTATTCATCAAAATAGTGTCATATCCCACAAGTCTGTTTATAAGAAGCTGCTGCCACCTGAAACAAAGAAGTTTTCTATTTAAATATGATGTTTTTACCTAAATAAGTCATCAAAACTTGAGTGTATCAAAATCTATTGATATAAACTTCAATCAAGAAGAGAATCCAACCTTGACCAACCAAGTTATTGTAATCACAAATAAGAGAGCATAAGAAGAAAAGGAAGTGTTGGGGTAAAGAAATCCTTGTGTTTATAATTTGTTCATGAATGACTAGTGATACAACAAAAGTACTGTCATATGGGTGAAGGATTTGCTAATCAAGCAAGAAGTTAAAAGGCTAAAAGCAAAATAGGGGAAGGCAAGATTATTTGAATTGTAAGTCCATGATCATGTCCCAAGTTTTTCCACCATGTCGGTGGTAAGAGGAAAATGGAACAAGCTCCAGAAACATTAAATGGGATAGAAAACGAAAAAGAATAAGAAAATAAGAAGAATAATGAATTATTTTTTTTGACAACCTTGATTCAAGTGCTAAAGATATCATAACCATTGCCCTTCTGACTGAAGTTCATAGCACCAAATGAAAATCATAGAACACATCTTTATGTATTTAAGTGATACTTTTAGTGAAGGGGTATGAACTGACCTGTTACCAAAGCAGGAATGCCAAGCTGAGATGCTTATGTTTATTGTGCGAATGTTATGGCGCAATCTAGCTTCCTCGGGTAGTAACAAGTAACCCTGGGAAGAAATGGTAGCATTCAAAAATTTATTAATAAGACAAACTTTAGCACTTCCGCAATAGTTTAGGAAAAGAAAAATAAACAAACAACAGGAAGGATAAGCATGCAACACCAATACCTTCTCTTTGGTGTATAAGTAAGTGGGTTCAAATGCTTGGCTTCTTGTCTCAAGCCACTGCACTGCATAGCCAAATAAAGATCAAAACCATAGAAAGATAGATAATTCAACAAAACCATCAACAACTATCGACCACGTACCAACTAACATGAATTTGATCTCTCAAAAAGCATTAGCAGCTTCATTTAGCTCAAACAATTAAAGTTGTGTTACGGCAAGCCTTTCACTTATAAGAAGATACATAAATATCGAGGAATCCAAAGTCGTATATTAAGATTACACGTACTTAATGACAGATTCTGACAGCCAATGTTCTTTAAATGTAGGTCAGCCCGTGAACATGGTCCAATTAATACCTGTCCTCCCCGTGTCTTTCCTTATTCTTCCCCCTCCAACCTCTTCTCTGACCAGTATTCTTTTCTTTTTTCTTTTTTTCCTTTTCCTGTTTATGTATATTCATCTTGGGTGGAGTTGGAATGTCTTTAGTCAAGGACATACTGTATTGACGTGAATAAGCACAAGGAAATGGAGATACAAGTTCACCAAGTTCCATACAATGTTTTTGCAAAAAAAACATGTACAGTTTTGATCATTGGAAAATTTACTTTCAACATTTTGGTGTTAGCACATAAGAACATTAAAATGCCAAACAATTGGTCAGGCCACCCTTAATAGACTAATCAGAAATGTACGAAACACCTTAATCCAAAAATGAATAGACAACATCCAAATCACCTACACAAGTTTCTTGCACATTAAGAACTTGCAACTTCAAGCCGATTAGGGTATTGTAACATAATATACTCCAACAACAACAACTACCCAGTATAGTCCCAAAAAAAGTGGGGTCTGGGGAGGGTAATATGTAGACAAGCGACCCTCGGCTCAGGAAAGGAAAAGCAAAACAAAAACAAATTAGCATTAGTAACTCCAGCAAAAATCACATAAATAATTATCTAAACATAAAAACATATATAAAATGTCCTGCAATAATATTAAACAGTAACTACCATAAGTGGGCACAATCCATTACACGGATCATCTATGGAGAGCCCTGCCAAACCCCACCCAGCTCCGGTAACGGAGTGCGACAAATTCTAGACGCCCCTATCCTAAAACCCTGATACTAGACCTCCAGACTTTCCTATCAAGGGCCATGTCCTCGGAAATCCGCATTCTAGCCATGTCCTGCCTAATCACATCTTCCCAATACCTCTTATGCCTCCCTCTGCTTCAACTCACGCCGACCACCGCCAGCCACTCACAACTCCTCACCGGGGCATCAGGGCTTCTCCTCCGTACATGTCCGAACCACCTGAGCCTCGCTTCTAGCATTTTCTCATCCACTGGGGCCACCCTCACCTTCTCTCGAATAACTACATTCCTAATCTTATCTAACCTGGTGAGCCAGCACATCCACCTGCGCATCCTAATCTCCGCAACCTTCATTCTTTGAGCATGCGAGTTCTTCACCGGCTAGCACTCCGCCCCATACAACATGGCAGGTCTAACCACAACTCTATAAAATTTTCCCTTGAGTTTCTGTGGAACTTTCCTGTTACACAAGACTCCTGATACAAGCCTCCACTTCGACCACCCCGCCCCTATACGGTGAGTGACATCCCCATCGATCTCTCCGTCCCTCTGGATCACTGACCCAAGATATCTGAAACTGTCCCTCTTAGCGATAACCTGAGATCCAAGCTTCACGTCTCTGCCTACTTCGCTCGGCTCGGCGCTAAACTTGCACTCCAGGTATTCTGTCTTAGACCTACTTATTTTGAAACTCTTAGACTCTAGAGTCTGTCTCCAGACCTCCAACCTCTCGTTAACACCAACCCTCGTCCCGTCTATCAAGACTACGTCATCAGCAAATAGCATACACAAAGGCACATCCCCTTGAATATGACGAGTTAGAGCATCCATCACCAAGGCAAACAAGAGAGGGCTAAGGGCAGATCCTTGATGAAGCCCCATAACCACCGAGAAATGGTCTGAGTCACCACCCGTCATCATAACCCTAGTCTTAGCGCCATTGTACATGTCCTTGATTACTCTGATGTAGGCTTCCGGCACACTATTCGCCTCAAGGCACCTCCATTGGGACCTTGTCATACGCCTTCTCCAAGTCGATAAACACCATGTGCAGATCCTTTTTTTTTAATCCCTGAACTGTTCCGTCAATCTCCTAACAAGGTGGATAGCTTTTGTAGTGGAGCGCCCCGGCATAAACCGAACTGGTTCGCTTATACAGATGTCGACTCCCTCACCCTCGCTTCGACTACCCGCTCCCAAACCTTCATGGTGTGACTCATTAATTTAATACCCCTATAGTTGTTGCAACACTGTATATCCCCTTTGTTCTTGTACAAGGGCACCACTGTACTCCACCTCCACTCCTCAAGCATCCTCTTAGTCCTGAAGATCACATTGAACAACCTGGACAGCCACTCCACTCCTGACCTACCCATGCATTTCCAGAACTCCACCGGGATTTCGTCTGGCCCGGTCGCTCGACCCCTACTCATCCTACGCAAAGCCCCAACTACCTCCTCCACCCTAATGCGCCTGCAGTACCCAAGGTCTCTATGACGCTCTGAATGCCCCAGCTCCCCTAGCTATATGTCTCGATTGATGCACCTAACTTGGTCTAGATCTCGTGCCTTCCTCTCCTAACTTTAGCTAACCGGAATAACTTCTTGCCCCTGCCTTTCTTCCCCAATTCCTCGTACATGCGACCAAACGCCGATTTTTAGCTTCCGCGACCGCCAGCTTCGCTTCCTTCCTCGCCACCTTGTAGCTCTCCCTGTTCACCCTCCTTTCTTCCTCGCTTGTGCTCCCTGTCAACTTAGCAAATGCCGCCTTCTTCGCCTCCACCTTTCTTTGGACTACATCGTTCCACCACCAGTCACCCAGATGTCTTCCTGAATAGTCTTGGCTATCCCAAGCACATCCCGTGCTACCTCCCTAACCAAGTGCGCTGTCTCTGACCACATTGAGTCTGCATCCCCAGAACTTCTTCAAGCTCCACCATCAACTAACCTCCTCTCCAACTTCTGGGCTTTATCCCTAGTCAAAGCACCCCATCTGATCCGCGGTTGGCCCCGAGCCCCATCTGGTATATTATGTTATATAGTATAACATAATATACTCCATATCTCTAATTTACCCTATATTTATTTCTTACTCGAGCACGCTTGTCATAATGTTATCATACACCACCTACAAAGAACGCTTTAGAAGACGGTAACTTCAAGGACCTACGACAACAGCGCATTAGTCCCAAATAAGTGGGTTCAAAGACCTACTAAAAGAAAAATTAAAATAAAGGTGGATGTACACGAGGAATTATTTGGGGTTTCACAGACCATCTACTGCAGCTACATTGCATCCTATGCACCTGAAAAGCCGATTTGACAAGCACAGTAACATCGGATGAAATGACAAGGGCATGTTTATCTAATCCAAGCTGAATTTTGTTATTATATATCATGTATTTTGACTGTCTATACATCACTAACAAACCATTAGTATGGTAGGCAGAGAAAACAAGGGGTAATAGAGTAGAATCAGAAGATTAGATTTTGTTTTAGGCTTAAAACGTGCGAAAAGGGACACGCTAGAAACTTTACTAGGTCAATACATTTTATCCTTATACAGGCATGTTGATTTTTGGGCCTATTAAAATGAAGTGCCTTTGTACCAAATAGGCAGAATACATAGACAAACACTTAAACTATCAACGAAAGTTCACTTGTACACCTCAACTAAGATATTTTTCACCGAAACACTTTTACTATGCTTTTACTGCACTAGTTTAACACGTCCGACCAGTTTAACACGTCCGACCTTTAGGGAAAATGTCGTTAATGATTACATCCACCTTTATGTTGTTGATAAGAAAAACCATATTGATAAAATAACCCTATTGTCTTAGTTGTCTTAATACAACATAAAGGTCGGACGTGTTAAACTGGTGCAGTAAAAGCATAGTAAAAGTGTTTCGGTGAAAAATATTTTAGTTGAGGTATTCAAGTGAACTTTCGTTGATAGTTTAAGTGTATGTCTATGTATTTTGCCTACCAAATAGCTGTACACAAGTCTTTGTATCATAGTCTACCTTTATAGAATAAGCATATTGTTTGTACCGAGTTACCGAACCGAAATTTGGTATTTGGTATCTGGTATTTGATTTAAGCTTTTAAAACTTTTGGTATTCGGTATGGTAGTATGGTATTTGGTAGTTAAAAAACAAATTTACCGATACCGCACCGAAATACATACTAACTTACACAATACACATATTTTTTATTATAACATAAATATAGGAAAGCTCTAAAATTTCACTTCATTTATCCTTAGGTTTTTTTCTTTTACTAATCATTGCTGCATTAGGACTTGTATAATATTAATTTTGCTAGCTAGTTAAGGCGTATCTTTCTCCCGTCAATAGATCATCCAAAAGCTGCTTGAAAGCTGTGAATTCATTTAAGACTTGGTAGAGTGTGATGAGTTTGCAGATCTTGTGATATGAGATGATTCGGAGGTGTTCTTCCATGAGCTGCAAAATTCCTTGAGTTCGCTCCACTTTTATCATATAATCACTCTGTATTATGGAGAAGTTTTGCAGCTCATGGAAAGGTAAACATGACTTTGCAGAGAACCTTTCCTTCAGTTCACTCTCTATAATTGAATGTTTTAAAAGGTATTTTCCTTGATTTAGTGGTTCATTCAAGAATTTTTTACTTTTTAAAGATAAAGATAAGTTAAAATTCTCTATCCAATCTGAACAAACCGAAGTTACCGAACTAAATAAATCAAAACTGAAAGGACGAAACCAAACCATACTGAATTTAATTAGGTATAGTATTGTATCACATTTTAAGAAACCGAGTACTAAAAAAACCGAAATGTCTAAACACCATACCATTCCAACCGATGAACACCCCTAATAGCTACTAATGACATAAACACCACATGTCATTCATCAAAACAATAAATAACAGGAGAATGGAAATCAGAGCCGCAAGATAATGGCTCAGCACATAGAAACAAACAGATTCAACCAACCACTGCAAGAAGGTTAAGAAAATAATTTCATTCCAACAAAAGTATCTTCAAAAGAATCTTCTGTTGAAACATGTTTTAGAGCTAACTAGAAAGAGCCTTCATGGAGCTTTCGCTTCCAAGATAATAAAGGTTGGCAAACAACATCCCAAAAAGAGCAGTTAAAATACCAATTCAGTAACATTTTTGGCCATCCACCAACATTGGGAAGAATAGACATAAAAAGAAACTCCTAATTTGGCTTTACTAAGATTGAGCTCATTATGCAGTTGTGGCTACTGCACAGGATTATAAGAAGGTAGATAAATACCAGCATAAGAGTTTAGCCTGTCCAAGTGAAGCGCCTTGAGCAACTTAGGAATGTCAATATGTAGATGTATACCAGCAATATCCTGCACATTGGAACTTTAGTCTGAGAAGCACGTTAAAGCAGGCATCAGAATGAGCTTGACGTTTATATTTACCAGGAAAACTAGAGGAAAAGAAACAAAAAGGCATTCACTTATTAGATCAACTAAATATCTAACAGCTCATTATTAGAGATAGAAGAAGTGAACTTTATTGTGAAAAAATACAAGTTGGATGCCCACCGCCACCAGTACACAAAAGTGCACAGGATAAGTAATGCATCATTTCTTCTGGGAAAGAATATCAGGTATTTAAAATCTAGCTCCACAATGTATCAAAACCAAACGCTGCCATAAAGATGATCAGTAAAGTAAACCCTAAGTAAAGCGTTGTTACCAGACAATGACATCAAACTCAAACAAAGGTTCAGCAAAACATACTTAGGGGTAACAAACTAATCAAATTCCTGAGAACAACAAAGGACAAATATGGGCACTAGTCCGCAATTCAAACAGTGACCTGCAAAAATTCAGAACCCAAAATGCGCAGAGCAGAGCAAACTAAACTGAAAGATGAAATAAGAGTATAAGACCTTAAAACCTTTATAATGGGACTTTCTAACATATATTCGAACTTCAAAATCTTTTATTAAAATGCACATCTCATAACAAATTCAATTTATGTTGTGGAAACTTTTCCTTTTTTTGTGTGATATAAAGGGTCTGTATAACACCTGATCTTCTCAGTTCCTTTAAGCATAACTTACAACACACTCAGTACACTTCCATATAGAATTTTTAACAAAAGAGAAGTAAGAAAGACATAATAGGCTATGTTCTTCACTAGGTACTGTAACCTTTCAAAAAGCTAATCACAGAAATACATAAAACTGGTAATAAAAAGTAAGCTATCTGGTGTTCAGATTCATTCTCTTAATCACTCACCTTGGCCAAAATAATAATAATAATAATAATAAGTGTAAGTGTCATGTGGTAGAAATAGCAAGTTTAATGACAAAAAGTTGCACGTGAAGCAATAAATCTATATAATAATATATTAAAAGAACGAAGGCCCTTAGTGCAATATTGTTAGTCTTTTTTACCCTTCAAAAATAGATTTCACACTAGATAAATTGTAATTTAGTTTTATTTTTCTAATATTTTAAGAATTTGATATCTAGTAAAATTTTAATTATTAAACCTTCCCTTGTTTGAAGAAGTAACTAAAACCAAAACAGAAAAATCCAAAGTTGACATTTAAACTAGAGAAAATCAAAGTAAGAAACTAAATATCGTGCACCTAGAACTTTATTAGGTTTAGGAGCCTTCATTATGAGTATAATCGATTTAATTTTTAATACTATGATTTGATTAATAAAAAAAGTAATTAAAAGAATACGTAGAAACTACAAATAAAGTTCTTTTTTCTACTCGAACTATACACAATTTTACTCCTTTCCTTTTTTTAACATACAGACAAACTTCTTATATAGGATTTCGTTTGCACATAACGATTCTCTTGTCAACGGAACATCCAGACAGATTTACTATTTTTAGAGGTAATTCTTCTTCAGTGTTTGAGTTGTAATAATCAGGTTGATTTTTTTTTTTTGGTCTTAAATAATCAGGTAGATTGAAGCTTCATATTTCATTGAACATGATGTTTCTTAATTTTATTTAATTGACGAAAATACAAGCTAATTAATAGTTTCATTGCACCTCTCAAGCTATGATTTAGTCCATATTAATTCTGATGCAAAGAACAACTCATGCTATTTGTTGCACGAACAAGCCAATGCCAAGCCATGTTCGGTTTTACTCTATGAATGATTCTTTTCCCAGATTTCATTGTATATTTGACAGTGAAATTTTTACAGTTGTATCAATACTTTATCTTCAATCTCTATTTGAAGTACTCCTTTAACATGTTGTCCAAGTTTCGTCTTATTGTTTCAATGCACTTTGTATCTGAATGAACACACCAATGGTATCTTTTAGATTCCAAGTTGCTAGATTCTCAATTATAGAGATTTTTCTTTTGCTATTTTTATACGTTAAATACCAGTTTCGTTGTCCCAGCTTTTTATGTTATAGGTCAGATGAAAAGTTGAGTTCAAATCACTCTAATATAGTAACTATGTTACATTTAAACTCAAACTAATTTTAAACTATTCTTGGTCTTGTTTTAATTTTATTGTATTTGGTGTTGTTTTAATTTTACAATAATTTGTTATTCATATGTAAACATATGTTTGTACTGACTTTTTGAAAAAAAACAAACTATAGGCGGTGTTGCAGGATAACTAAGCGAGTAAGTTTTACTTTTCGATATAAGCGAATTGTAAATTAAAAATATTTTTTTATGAAATACTTTTTTACTTTGAACTTTGGCAGGATAGTTTATGGCCACTATGAGCTTTCCTTCCTCCTCCAAAGAAGTTCACCAAAGGAGGAACGAAAGGCCTTTTACAATATTTAATTATGATAACAATCATCCAGAATCAAAATTTGCAGTTTATGTAAGCTTTGATTTTTATAAGATAAATAAATATTTTTAAGTTATGCATTATATTAAAAGATTATTAGCTTTAAATTTTATAATAATCGCTAGGCTACACGTGCAAGGCACGTACTCTAAAACTAGTACATGGAAAACCACAAGTAAGCTAGTGTTCCTAAGTATACTCCTAGCTTGTTTAACTAGGAAATATTCCTGTCTAGGTTAAGACCATCTCAATTTACCTTGGATTTTCATTTGCACGAAAAACATTAATAAAAGATGGCATGAGATAAGCACAGCAAGCTTTGTACTTTATAATACGATTCACTTAGCTAGTCTTGTTCCCAGATGAGGGACTCCCATAATATGCTAACATAAGTATAAGAGAAGATGCAAGCTAGTTTTACACTTATCCAAACTTACCCATACTCCTCCAAGTACCCGCTTGGAAATTCTCCAAATGAAAGACAAACGTCCATGCCATTTTTGGCCAATTCGAATTATAGCTGCTTTGAGTGATTCCTTTGGCGAGACGAAAAATCGTGCACGTGAACTTTCCTTATTGATTTTAGGGATCACATCATCAACCACTGACTCACTCTTCATAGAACTCCCCAATGAAGATTCAAAGAACTCACTGTTTGAATGTAATAGAGATTTACCACTTTTGGTGCCATCACTTAACCAGTCCAACCATGGTTTTGTAGCTGTGGTAACTGAACTATCTTCATTCCCACGTTTCAGGCTCTCACTTATAGGCTCTTTGTTGGCGACATTTACTACATCATAGTTGGTTTGATTCTGTGACCACAAGCCAGCACTTGTAATCTGTAGGAGAAAACAGAATCAGCTGGATTTTACAGGATGATATAACTAGCACACGTGAGTGATCAGAAATTTACTAAATAACCAAAACAGCAATAATAATGCAATTATGTACTAAATGGAGACTTGTATAGATTCATGAAAATGTGACAAACGCTAGATATTCTATAAGGAATCATCCTTCAAGACTAGTTAACTCAGTTTATCACCTATATTTGCTTTGAACCACGCCTTTTTCATTATTCATATTTCTCTTAATCTTCTTTTGAACAATTTGTTGAACTTTATCCCTATACAACTTTTTTTTGCTAAGAAATTATGTGAACCAGCTCAAATGAGGCTTAAACCCTTCAATTAAAAGAAAAAGACAAAACAACATAGCTGCTTAGATGCTTATGCAAATATCAGCAGTGAAAGATCTAATGTCAGCTGTGAAAGATCTAATGTCTTTCTTTCTTTGGGGGGGTAACAGTATGTATTGGCCAACTAACGCGCCTTGGCTAATCAACCAATACCTGTTTCCTTCCACCACTGGAAATGGAACAGCAATTTGATGAGACTTCATCAGATGATTGTACAATAAGGCCCTAAATTATTTAGAGAGAAAAAAAAAGAACAGATGAAAAAAAATCGACCATAGGCATCCATTCCCTAATCTATGCCAATAGATCGTGAGATCCATGTACTTGAGTTGTCAAATGAGCCACATTAAAAGTGAAAGCTTATATACAATGGCCCCCATGCGTCCAAATAGAGCTCGATTGAAAGACCCCAAGCGCACATGACATAACCATTAAAGTACTACAAATGAAGATAAGGCTCTCTAAGGAAAAAAAAAAAGAATAGTTTCAAATGAGACACTACCTAGGTGTAGGGTGTTCCTCCCTTCATTGCTACACTTTGACAGATGGAAACTAAGATACTTCAAAAAGAAACTACATCAACCACCAACATTCACTCTAATAGGCCAACCTGAACTTACCATGGTCTTAATGTCAGATGAAATGGCCATGGTTTCAACTGTGTGAGTAAAGATCTTTTCTTTGGTTCACTTCCACTTGGGCTTGGTGCTCTTTTTACCATTTGCTGCAGTAAACGACATGGGATATATGACTTTTGCTCCGTTTTGGGGACTCATTAATATGGTATTAATAGAGGTCCATTTATCTGTTTCTCAAAAATAGATAGATTTCCTAGGACTAATTCTTTATTTTGAAGTTACCATGGAACCAATTTGGTTAGGATGTGAACGAAAAAATTGGTAACTCAAGACTAGACACCATATATATATCACATTGTTATTTGCTAAAAGAGAAAGACCATAAGCCGACTAAACCTTCAGCCTAATGCAGACTCACACCCTTATGATCAATTGGCTTTACATCACAAGGCCAACATTAAGCCATACTTATACTAAGTCCTCAACTTAGATAGAGGAAGATTATTTGTGTTTGGAACTTTGGATTGGGATGTCAGCAGAGTGGTTGAATTTTTCAAGTTGTTAAGACAATTTTAAAGGTATCTCAGAGAGGGCATAGGCTAGTGTAGAGAGGGACTAGCATGGGACTTTTCACTGTGAAATCAGCATATGCATGCTTAAATTGTATTGGGCAACACTTCGGCTCCTGGAAGTGGAAACATGTATGGAAAGTGAAGATTCTTCTCAAAGTGGCATGTTTCCGCTGGTTAGTGGTTATCATGACAGTCTTGATACATGACAATGTGATGAGAGGGCTGCCTTTATGTTCCAGGTGCTTTATGTGTGGTAGAGAGTCTGAAACTGTTAATCACATGTTTTTGCACTGCCAAGTAACTGTATGGCAGTTATTTTTTAACATGAAAAGTATGAGATGGACGATGCCATGATCAACTGGTGAACTCCTAGCACGTTGGAATGACAAGGAAAACATGATAAGGCAGAAGAAGTGGTGGAGCATCATCCCAGCATGTATTTGGTGGGAAATTCAGAAGGAGAGAAATCTTAGATGTTTCGAAGACATTTCGAACTCTCAACAGAAGATCAAAATGAATTGTATATTTTTGTTCTACCTTGTTGTAAAGAAGGTTCATAGATGATGTAGAATCTTTGGTAGACATCATTGGGACCTTGTTAGAAGTACAAGGCTAGGATTTATGTTTGCTCTTTTTTGTTTGAACTGTAACTTTACTAATGAGTTTTACATATAAATACCCTTCTCAAAAAACATTGATGATTTTTTTTGGTCGAGAAACATCGATAATTTATTAATTTATTCATCACATTTCTACATGCATATATTTATATTTTATATGATCCTACCCTGGGCTTTCCTTTGTCTGATTCCAGGCTAAACACTTTTCAACTTAAGCTACAGTAATCAAAACCTAAGTTGCACGGACTCATCATTTTTTCTGCAGAAGCTGTCTGACACGACTCTAGGACGGGTGTGGGTGCAGGATACATTTGGGATTCAGTCAACCAACTTTAGATACTTTGACCAGAGTCCATGGACAAATTTGGGGGGAATAATTGAAATTTTGATTTCTTAAAATAAAAGATAAAACGGATTTAAGACATGGGAAACGGCATACCTTTAAAGTACATGTAAGTTTTTCTACAATATACTGTATGTTTTACAATTTAAGACATGGAGAATGAAAGATTGAATTCTACAATATACATGTAAGTTTTTCACATAATATCTCTCAGAATTTAGAATATCTTTAGAGCTCTATTTTTATAATTTTGAATTTTTCTAGCCGAATCCCAGCACCTGTATCTACAATTGGATCCGCACTCCCGAATCTTAAATTTAGATTTTGCTGAATCCGACTCTCGGATCCATACACCAGCACCCGAGTGCGAGCAACATAGTTCAAAACCCGAAATTCAAAAACACAAAAAACTGAAGCCTTATTCAGCACGAGCTTCTATTTCAACAACCCAAAACCTAGATGCATATCCACAATTATTATTGAGAACATAAAACCGGAGAAGTTTTACAGTACAGCAAATGAGAAAATTCACCTTGATTTGAATAAGCTGTGCCTCTGAGATGTTCACTCTAGACAGCTCACTTGAGCAGCCAGGCTACACAGAACAAGTTATAGCCATTACTTATACATTTTACATGGAAAGGAATGGAAGAACACAACAACTCCACCATATTCAGAAAGAAGAGAAACCTCCATAAAGAACCATTAAAAGAGTCAGTCAATCAAATATGATATCTAAAACAATTTTCCCTTTTAAATTCGTCAGCAATTCTTATACAGGTTTTTTCTAATCTAAACTCTTTTTTTAATGTAAATAGTTTTATTAATCATGAGAAAATATGGTGTTAGTATACCAAAAAGAAAAAGATGATTCTATACTGTTCTGTACAAAGTAAAACCTCATTGGCGCATCAAAACGAAACTAGGGATGAGAGGCTATTTGTGCATTGTCATTCTTCCTCTCTAGGAATTTGATTCTTACCTAACCAAGAGGTTATGATAATATGACGCTACTAAAAACAATTCATTCATCCAAAACTCAGATTAGCGGACCCAAATTATGCAAGTACGGACTAACTCCGGAAATTCGCAAAAGAGTAAGCCGACATTAAGGGGAATTACATCAAAGATGCAAAACTAAACCACTCAATTAGCAAATTCAACTTCCCAGAAAACCAAACATTTATCAACCCTCCACAAAAAATGAAAGAAAAAAAACAACAATTTTGATTTAAGGCGAAAAAAATGAAATTGTGAATTCAATTGAACAAGTAAAGAAGGTAACCTGCTGAACATAATTGCTGTGCAAAAAAAATTCAGTTCCATATGAGAGGTAACGATTTTCCCAATAAAAGTAAAAGAGAGTATTTAAGGAGAACCTGTTGAACATAATTGGCGTGCATAACGACGAGAATAGAGAAAAGAGTGACAGCGATGAAGAGATACAAAAACTCCAGAGTAGCTCTGACCCTGGGCCGAAGCATCTGAGCAAATCGTTCTTGAACCCTTATAAACGTCTGCTCTGGATCCATCTGTACATAGAACTAAAAGAAAAAGGGCTTTCCTATATCCCTAAGAATGCACAATCAACCTTTTCGTATCATTTGGGGAGTTTATGGGTCTTCGCAATTCCTCGCTTTTTGCCTAATTAGGATTCTCGAATAGAATTTAGTTGGAGACCATGGTCAAAGTTCAAAGAGGGGATGCTGCGAGCCTGCGACTGAGAGGGATGAATGAAGATGTGGGTCAATGCATGAATGAAAACGTTTCCCTATATTTTCCTTACAAAATATTTATCTAGAAAATAAGTGTTTTTCATTTTTTTACTACTTAACACAACAACAAATTAACATCCAACCCCTCCCCTTTGAACTACCAACACATTTAGCAGAACAATTGTAACACATTTATATTAAACCACTTCATAACCTAAACACCTTCGATAAACTTATACGGGGACTAACACCTCATGGAAAATTCAATGTCAAGTCCGTATACAAAGATTTAAATCAAAATCAATACCACCAACCTAAAAATTTTAAATGGATTTGGGCATTATCATTACCACCCAAAATCAAATTCTTTTTGTGGCAAATTGGCCATAATCTTTTACCAACAATTGATATCCGGATAAACTCAATATCACCATGTCCCTAAGTTGTTCTATTTGTCACGAACAGAATGAAACCGTTGCTCACATATTATTTCAATGTACCTTAGCAACCATCATACTCTAGGAATTATGCCTTACTCTATAACAAATATTGATCATAATAAACCCTCATAAAAGATCTCTACAAACTCATCCACTCCAATACACCAACACCAACACACGCACCGTCCCACGTACTCGTATCATTCACAATATGGTACATTTGAAACTGCTGTAATAAATATATTTTCCGGTATATTAATATACAAATATCATTTCAACAAATAGTTTCTCCGGCTTACGAATATTATTATCTCATTCAAAAACATCGTCTGCCTGCTCAAGTAACGAGTCTCTATATTAAATGGGAACCACCAACAAACGGCTCCTTCAAACTTAATATAGATGGTGCCTTTAATACAAACCCTCCTAGTCTTGGGATATGAAGGGTGTTTAGAAACTCTGCAGGTAATTGGAGCTTAGGATTCGCTGGAAACAAACTTACAGGAGATTCTACTTCGATGTAACAACATGACTTGCTCCAAGGCTTGTATCTAGCATGGCAACGTAAACTCTTACCACTTGAAATCAATATCGACTCCACTAAAGTAATTTTTATGCTGAAAAATAATAACATTCGACACTTATCTTTACTTTCTGAGTGTGGATACTTGCTACGCTAGCTGAGTAGCGCGCACATCATGCACATTTACAGGGAGCAAAATAGTGTAGCAGATAGACTAGCCAAATATGGAGCATCTTTAAGCGGAGGACCCAATTGTAACTACTACAGGAGGCACCAACTTTTTGGAAACAACACTGCAAGCAGATCAACAATGCACAAACCACTTAAGGAAAACGTCTATTGCGGCACAACCTAATCCTCTTATTTTTTGTCTAATGAATGTATTTTTATAGACTTAGGTCAACAACAACAAATACATCTACCCATCTGCTCTTTTTGTAACCCATGGAAATGTTATATAATTGCTCCTTGTAATGCTACAATTATTTAATATAAACTAACTTCATCGATTTACCCAAACAAATTTAAAAAAAAATCTATAGTTTAAACAAATACTATGGGAGATGAAATAGATAAAGTACCGAAAAAGATTGATAATTCTGAATCTAGGGATTGAAATGACAATAGCAAATATAGGAATACGGGGTCGGTGGGGTTGTTGGAGGGTGGATGGGTGAAAGTGGTGTGTCACGACCCGAGATCTCACCAAAACCGCTTACTTGGTAAGCCAACACTCAATGAGAACTCCACTAGATGCCCAACTCACAAATCAACAAACCCATGTCAGAACTTTCATAGCCCAAATATTTCTCTTCCTCTGGAACAAATGTCAAAATTCAAATAATGAACCAGATAATTCTCCTCACAGGGCTTCAACTGCTGCAATACGTATGCCATCACCCCACCATTATGTGCCAACACCGCATCAAGACCTACGCGTGATTCATCATAATACACTAAATAAGCACTGAACTTGTGGGCAACACCGACACCGAGGCTGCTATAAATGGAAAACCTCACCACAAGGCGACATAATTAGTATGCCCTCAAAACACGAGAAAAATTATCCTACACCATATCTGCAACATCACTACTGCTCGTTGGCGCGCAAGTGATATTGAGTACTTCACCTCGCATACGAGTGAATAAGAAGGAATTGAAAGTATAAGCTTCAAACGGGATAAAGTAGCACGATAAGGAACCAAGAAAGGGAAGTTTTCTAAAGCCCTGTAGCCTCTCTAAAATAAGTATAAATATCTCTGTACCGGTCTGCAAGACTCTGCTAGGTCTGCTCGTGAGACCTATATGAACCTACTGCCACAATAGGAGACTTCGTGGTGAGCTACCTAATTCTTTGGTCCTCAGCATATGGAGACCCATTCCCTTGATTATTTATTCATGTCCTTGCTTATTCTAGATATATATTGTTATTTTTTATACATAATTCACTCTTATTAGATGTTCGTGATGTTGTGATATCGGATTTTGGAAATGTTTACACAATTGTGGTTGGGTATATCCCTGTCTCAGATATTTGTATCTTTATATTGGTTTTGAGATATTTTTGCCTTTATGTTTATCATAACTATGTTAATGACTTAGTAATTTGACATGTATTATTGCTATTTGGTGTTAGATTGCCTAGCAAGCATGTTAGACGCCATCATAATCTTTGATGGGATTTTTAGTCGTGACAAGTTGGTATCAAAGTTTGGTGAGAACTCGTATTTCAAAAGCAACAACAGATGACAAAGAGGTAGTACCACTTGTTGTTGCCAAGAGAGGGGGATGGAGAAGTAGGGTCAAGGCTCCCACCAGGGGCTGCACTATAGCGCTGAGAGGTAGATCACCTACGGTAGTAGTGCACTTTGCTAGTGCATTATCAGAGGACCTACCTGCTTATCAGGTGGAGGATCAGATTATTGATGACCATGTCAAGGCCCCAATTCCGTATTTGCATCCAAAGGGTTTTGTTGCTACACTAGTGCTTCATGATATTATGGCTAAGACAATCAGCTTTATCAATGGTTTGACTCAAGCTGGAGTGGTTTAGTGGCCCCATCTACATCTCAGGTTGGAGGGGGAGCTTAGGCCCTTCTCACTCGTACTCTGGAGCAGGCTAAGGTGATGTTTCAGATGCAGGGTGTATTGGCAGCTAGTGGATGGCAGGCGATAGTGGTAACTAGAACTGTGGTTGATCCTGCTATGTCTAATGAGGAGCAAAAGAGGCTTGAGAGATTTCAGAGGTTACATCTTCCTCACTTTGATGACACTTCTAAGAATGCATAGATTGTCTAGACTATGTCATCAAATGCTTCATAATTTGGGCTTGGTAGAGTTCAATAGTGTGGACTTCACTATATTCAAGTTGAGAGGGGTTTCTAAGAGATGGTGGCAGACGTATGAGTTGTGTAGGCCATCAAGTTCATCTCCTCTTACTTGGACTCAATTTTCGCACTTGTTTCAAGAGATGTACATCCCACATACCATGAGGGATGAGTTGAGGGGTCAGTTTGAGCGCCTTCCGCAAGATCACATGAATGTGATTGAGTATGAGACGAGATTCACAAAGTTGTCTCGTCATGCTTATTTCTTGATCCCCACGAAGGCAAGGAAGGTGAGTGGATTCATTGAAGGTTTCACTTATGGTATCAGGATTTCCATGGCCTGAGAATCAGATATTGGGACTACCTTTTATCAATCCATGGAGTTAGATTGGAGGGGTGAGCATATCTGTAGTTATAAGAGAGAGGATAGGATGAGGAATATAAGGCCTTGTCGTTCTGGTAGTTTCACTGGTACCTCATCTAGAGGTGGAGATCAGTTTGGTAGAGGCCATCATGGTAGGCCATCTTATTCTATGTATCATGTTGCTAGTGATGCAGTATCTCGATCGTCCTTTAACATTCTGATTTCGTCATTGTTCTATGATCTCCTAGTGAGTTAATATTGTGCTCCATCTATTCGGAATTCCTCTAACAGCTATCCAGAGCACCGGGGTAGATTCATATTTAGCAACCTCCGTCAGCTATGGGTTATATTAAGTGTGGAGTTTGGCTATGTGATGAGGCATTGTCCTAGACTTGATAGAGGCGTAGTTTCGTAGACTTCTTAGATAGTGGTTTCCATATGGGTTGATGCATCCCTTGCCTAGTCATCTAGAGGTATGTCTTGTAGCTAGAGGTCATCCTAGAGGAGGTGGTTAGGTTGGTGGTGATCAGACCGATGATTGTGAGTCTTGATATTATGCTTTTTTCGGGTAGACCCCAGGTTGTGGCCTCAGATGTGGTGATTACATGTATGGATTAAGTCTGCCATAGATATGCTTCCATTTTGTTTGATCCAGGTCTATCTATTCATATGTGTCATCGTATTTTGCTCTTTATTTAGACATGCCTTGTGATTCTCTTGATATTTTTGTTTATGTATCTATATTTGTTGGGGATTCTATTATGGTGGATCGTACATATTGGTATGTGTAGTTATTAGTGGGTGTTACAAGACTAGTATTTATCCTTTGTTGCTTAATATAGCATATTTTAATATGATTTTGGGTGTGGATTAGCTATCTTTGTACTGTACTATTCTTGATTATCACGCCAAGGTTGTCACGTTGGCTATTCCGGGGTTACCAAGGTTGGAATAGAGGGGTTCTCTTGGTCACACTCCTAGTAGAGTTATTTCATTTCTGAAGATTCAATGGATGGTTGAGAATGGGCTTTTGGTTTATCTAGATTTTGCTATAGATGTTAGTGTTGATACTCCTACTATTGATTCGATCCTAGTAGTGAGGGAGTTTTTATATGTGTTTATTACAACCTACCAGGCATGCCACCCGATATGGATATTGACTTTGGTATTGATTTGATTCCGCACGCTCATCCTACATCTATTCCACCATATCACATAATTCCAGCTAAGTTGAAAGAGTTGAATGAGCAGTTGAATAAGTTGTTGGATAAGGAATTTGTTAGACTGAGTGCTTCTCCTTTGAATTTGTCCCTATTGTTCATGAAAAAGAAGGACAGTTATATGAGGACGTGCATCAATTACAAGCAAGTGAACAAGGCCACTATCAAGAACAAATATACATTGCCTCACATTGATGATTTATTTGATCAGTTTCAGGGTTCCTAGGTGTTCTCGAAGATTAATTTGCGGTCAAATTATCACATGTTGAAGATTAGGGCTTCAAACATCCCAAGACGACTTTTAGGATTCATTAGGGGCATTATGAGTTTTTTGGTGTGACCAATGCCCCAATAAATTTCATATATTTGAGAACACTATGTTCCATCCATATTTGGATTCTTTTTTATTATGTTCATTGATGATATCTTGGTATATTCCCGTAGTAGTGAGGAGCCCGAGCAGCATTTGAGGATTGTGCTTCAGATTTTGAGAGAGGATAAGTTGTATGCTAAATTTTCCAAATGTGAGTTTTAGTTGGACTCTATGGCATTCTTTGTCCACGTGGTGTCTACTGATGGGATAAAGGTTGATAAAAAGAAGATTGAGGTAGTTTAGAGTTGGCCTAAACCTTCTACCTCTATAGAGATTAGGAGTTTCTTGGGCTTGGCTGGCTACTACCATCATTTTGCAAAAGGATTTTCATCTATTGCAACTTTCTTAACTAAGTTGACCCAGAAAGGCCTCAGTTCATATGGTCTGACAATTGCGAGGAGTGCTTTTAGAAGCTCAAGACTACTTTGACTACAACTCAAGTTTTGGTATTGTCCTCATGATCAGGGATGTATACTGTCTATTGTGATGCTTCGCGTGTTGTCCTTAGTTATGTTTTGATTCAAGACGGTTGGGTGGTTTTTTATGTGTCACACTAATTGAATCCCTTTTGAGAATAACTACCCAGTTCATGATTTGGACATCGTGGCTATTATGCACGCGCTGAAGATTTAAAGGCATTGCTTGTATGATGCATCTTTAAAGGTTTACACTGATCACCAGAGTCTTAGGCATCTATTCCAGAGAACAGATTTGAATTTGAGATAGCAAAGGTGGTTGGAGTTGTTAAAGGACTATGGCATTATTTTATTGTATCATGTGGGTAAGACTAAAATGGTAGCAGATGCTTTGAGTAGGAAAGCGAAGAGTATGGGGAGTTTGGCATTTATTCCAGCTGTAGAGAGGCCTTTGTCTATTGATATTAAGGCTTTGGTCAACGTTTCGTGAGGTTGGATATTTCTAAGTCTAGTAGAGTTCTTGTTTGTGGTGTTGTATAGTCGTCCTTGCTTGAGCACATTAAGGCTCGTCAGTATGATGGTCTTCATTTGATAGTCCTTAAGGACACAATATTGCAAGGTGGTGCTAAGGAGGTGGCGATTGGTGATGACGGGGTATTGCGATTTTAGGGTCGGATTTGTGTTCCTAATGTGGATGGTTTAAGGGAGTTGACTCTTGAAGAGGCTCATAGTTCACGATATTTTATTCATCAAGGTGCTACAAAGATGTATCGTAACTTGAAGAAGCATTCTTAGTGGCAGAAGATAAAGAGAGGCATTTTTGGGCATGTTTCGCGATGTTTAAATTATCAGCAAGTCAAATATGAGCATCATAGACTCACTTGTTTGCTTCAAAGATTAGATATACCAGAGTGCAAGTGGGAGCGTATTACCATGGAATTTGTTGTATGATTGATGCAGGCCTTGAGGAAGTTTGAATATTTTGAGTCATTGTGGACAGATTAACCAAGTCTGTGCATTTTATTCCAGTCGTGACTTCTTACACTTCACATAAGTTGGCTCGGATCTACATTAAAGAGATAGTCTGTTTGCATGGCATGTCTGTTTCTATCATGTCGGATCGGAGCATGTAGTTCACATTGCACTTTTGGGGAGAAATTCAATGTGAGTTAGGCATGTCGATGGATTTGATCACAACGTTTCACCCTCAAACATATGGGCAATCTAAGTGGACCATTCATATCCTTTAGGATATACTGAGAGCATGTGTTATTAATTTCGGAGGCAGGTGGGATCATGTTTCTACCATTAGCAGAGTTTGCTTACAACAATAGCTACCACTCTAGTATCTAGAAGGCTTTGTATAAGGCATTATATGTGAGGCAGTGTCATTCTCCAGTTGGTTGGTTTGAGTCTGGTGAGGCTAAGTTGATGGGCACAAATTTGGTTCGTGATTCCTTGGAGAAGGTGAAGCTGATCCAGGAGCAGCTTCGTACAGCGCAGTCCATGTAGAAGATTTATGCTGATAGGCTGGTTCACGATACGGCTTTCATCGAGGGTGAAAAGGTTCTTCTTAGAGTTTTGCCTATGAAGAGCATGATGAGATTTGGGATGAAGGAGCCTTCGGTACATTGGATCCATTTGAGGTGTTACAGAGAGTCGGTAACGTTGCATACAGACTTGTTTTTCCACCCAGCTTTGTCGGGAGTTCATATGGTGTTTCATGTTTCTATGCTTCGGAAGTATCATGAATATTAGTCACATGTGTTGGATTCTTGTTCAACGCAGATGGATGAGAATCTAGCTTATAAAGAAGAGCCGGTGGCCATTTTGGATATGTAGGTTTGGAAGTTGAGGTCGAAAGAGATTACATTAAAGAAGGTTCAGTGGTGAGTCTATTGGTCGAGAAATGACTTGGGCGACCAAGAATGATATGAGGAGCATATATCCTCATATTTTTGGCATTCCATGTATGATTCTAAACCCGTTCGAGGATGAAGGTTTGTTTAAGAGCGGGAGAATGTAACATCGAGCCGATTGTTTTGTGTATTTGAGCCTCGTTCCCGATTTGATGCTTCATGTATGTTTGTTTTTTGTTTTTTTGACTTGCAGAGATGATTGTCTTAGTTTTGGGAAGGTGTGGATCTCTTTGAGGGTCTCTCTCGGAGATAAACACTTTATGTATTCAGTTTTCATCTTTAAACGAGTCTCGATGACTCTACATCGGCCTTGTGCTGGGCCACCATTTCCTCAGCATCAGTAGAGGATGCATCTAGTTTGGACCCCAGTGCAACATATTCTTGCCCAAGGACATCCCGTTCCGAGATGGCCAAGCTCAGTTATGCCCGAAGATCATCATTCAACTAAGAGTCCTTATCAGCTTTACCCTTTGCCACCCGGAGTTGGTTCTCAACTCCTGCCAGCTCTGCCTTTGCAACTTTCTTCTCCAAAGCCAACAAGTCCATCCTGCCCTTCCACCCTTCGGCCATGGCCTTGACATAGTTCATCTTGTCCATGAGCTGGCTGATTAGGTCTATCATTTGTCGGACCTGCGAAGTTGTGTCATCAGTCACCACAACTAGCTGCTCATTTTCATCCTCAAAGATTTTTACCTTCTCAATAAGGTCGGCATGTTCCCGCTTCAGGGTTAAGGCCTCCTTCTAAGCTTTTTCTAGCTCATGCCGGGAGAATCGGGAGGTCTTTAAGAGCCTCTCCTATTGCTCACTAAGAGCCATGTACATGTCCTTCTTATGGACTTGCTCTCTGAGCTCGAACTCGAGCTAGCTAACCTCCAAGCGGTACCTGGGGAAGCTTTCATTTTGAAGCAGCGAAGCCTGAAAAATAATGAAGTTAGTAAACGACATCAAAGTCTAACAAAATATTCATAATTAGTTAATCGGGTTCACTCGGTTGAGCGTCGATCCCGCTCTCCGAATTTGGGGTGTGTTTGGTATTGGAGCCTAAGGTTTTAAAGTGTCCTAGGATGTCTTGGAGCCACGTCTAGTAGATTCCTTCTTATCGGTGTATTGTCGACCATATCTATAATTAGGAGGCTACTTGGAAATTTAGGAATATTACCCTTCTTTGATGTTCTTGATCGTGTGATAAAGCTAACCATAAGATTAAACCTGATTTAACTCGTGCATTACTCTAACTTTCAGTAAATGGCGCCTAGGAAGAAGGCAAGAACTGGCCAAGGAAACAATGCTACCTTAGGAGTGGCAGTTGATTCTATAATTAATGATGCGGGTGAACACCCGAGGGGGTGAGGATATTCCCCCAATTACTACCCCGCATATTTCTAGTATTCCTGCTCAGGTTGTACTATTTTATACACCTGATGGTGGTGCAACAAATCCTCCAACCGATATTCCGGTTCCACTCCAGCCCCAACTTCCGGTGTGTTTCCGATGGGGTTATTAGGTGAGACATACAAATTTTAGCACACATAGTGGCTTCCCAAGCCCAGAGATCAAATGTTATCCCCAATTCTTCTAGCCAGTAAGGGGATTCTACTGGTTCAAAGGTGAACATGTTTCTTCAGTTAGATCCTCCAGTGTTGAAGAATGTATTTGAGAAAGGCTTCATTCGACCGAGTGTGTCATCTTGGGCACACTAGTTCTCCTTGTAAGAAAGAAATATGGATCCTATGAATGTGTATTATGTACCGGAAGCTCAACAAAGTCACAATAAAAAATAAGTACCCACTACCAAGAATAGATAGCTTGTTTGATCAATTTCAAGATGTTAGGTACTTCTCCAAAATTGATTTAAGATCCGAGTATCACCAATTTAAGATAAGGGAGCAGGATATTCCAAAAATAGCTTTTAGGACCCGATATGGGAACTTTGAATTTCTGGTGATGTCTTTTGGACTAACAAATGCCCGAAAACTTTCATGGATCTTATAAGGTTTTCAAGCCTTTTACTTGACTCCTTTGTGATAGTGTTTATTGATGATATTCTTGTATATTCACGAAGTCAAGAGGACCATTCTCAAGGCAGTTCTGCAGACTATCATCAGCACCAGTTGTACGTGAAGTTTTCAAAATGTGAATTTTGGTATGAATATATCACATTATTGGGTGATGTCGTCTCCAGAGAAGGAATCAAGGTTGATCCTTAAAAGATTGCCGCTATGAAGAATTGTCCTAGACCTACAACTCCAACAGAGATTCAGAGTATCTTGGGCTTAGTAGGCTATTATAGGAAGTTTGTTGAGGGGTTGTATACTCTTTCCTCTCCGTTGACTAAATTGACGCAGAAGGAAATTAAGTTTAAATGGTCTGATGCATGTAAAAGGAGCTTCTAGGAGCTGAAATCAAGAGTGACTTCGGCGCCAGTGTTGACCTTACCAGAGGGTACAAATGGGTTTGTGGTGTATTGTGACGCTTCAAGGATCAGGCTTGGGGGTATATTGATGCAACATGGCAAGGTAATAGTTTATGCTTCTAGGCAACTCTAGAATCATGATAAGAATTATCCAACACATGACTTAGAACTTGCAGCGGTGGTATTTGGGTTGAAGATTTGACGTTATTATCTGTATGGGGTCCATGTGGATATATTCACAGACCATAAGAGCCTTCAATACATTTTCAAACAGAATGAGTTGAATGTGAGGCAGAGAAGATGTCTTGAGTTACTCAAAGATTATGACATTGATATCTTGTATCACCCGGGAAAGGCCAATGTCATGGCGGATGCTCTTAGTCGGAAATCTATAGGCAGTTTGGTTTACTTAGAGGCATATTAAAGGCCGTTGGCCAATAAGGCTCATCGGTTGGTTAGTTTAGGATTTCGTCTTGCAAACTTTAGAGAAGGAGGGGTAATTGTGAAAAATATGGCTAAATCGTCGCTTATTGTGGAAGTCAAAGAGAAGTAATACAACGATTCATTGTTGGTACAATTGAAGGAGGGGATTCATAAACATAAAACTATTATTTTTTCTCTTGGCATGGATGATGGTACGCTAAGATACCAAGGGCGGCTATGTGCTCCAAATGTAGATGGTCTCCAGGAAACAATCATGACCGAGGCTCACACTTCTATCTATTATGTGCACCAAGGTTTTACAAAGATGTATGATGAAATTAAGGAAGTCTACTGGTGGAATCACATGAGGAGGAATAAAATAGACTTTGTAGCAAAATGTCCAAACTGTCACCAAGTGAAGGCTGAGCATCAAAGGCCCAGTGGGTTGGCACAGAACATAGAAATTCAAATGTGGAAGTAGGAAATGATTAATATGGACTTTGTGGTGGGACTACCGCACACGTCCCTCAAATTTGACTCAAGTTGGGTGATTGTGGATCGACTTACGAAATCAACACACTTCTTGCTAGTTAAATATACAGATATAGCAGAACAATATGCTCAGTTTTAAACAAGGAGATAGTCAGGTTGTATGGCACTCTAGTTTCTATCATTTCTGATCGAGGGGCACAGCTCAGGGCTAATTGTTGGAAGAAATTTCAGCAAGTTTTGGGTACTCAGGTAAATCTTAGTTCAACCTTCTACCCAAAAACTGATGGGTAGACAGAGCGTACTATTAAGATACTTCAGGATATGTTGTGTGCGTTTGTTCTTGATTTCAAGGGTAGCTGGGATGGCCATTTGCCACTCATAGAATTTGCCTACAACAACAATTATCATGCTAGTATTCAGATAGCTCAATTCGAGACGTCATATAATAGGAGATGTAGATCTCATATTGGGTGGTTCGAGATTAGGGAAGATGAATTGATAGGACCAGACCTCATGCATCAAGCTATGAAGAAGGTCAAGATCATTAAGGAACGGTTGAAAACTACTTAGAGTCATCAAAAGTCCTATTCAGATGTTCGTCACAGAGATTTAGAGTTCAACGAAGATGATTGGGTATTCTTGAAGGTTTCCCCCAAGAAGGGTATAATGCGGTTTGGAAAGAAAGGGAAATTGAGCCTGAGGTATGTCGTACTGTAGAGAATCATTCAGAAGATTGGCCAGGTGGCGTACAAGCTTCCATATGAGATGTCATTTGTGCATCCGTTATTCCATGTGTCTATGTTGAATAAGGTAGTTGGAGATGTGTTGCTTATTGTGCCATTAAGAATATTAAGGTTAATGAAGAACTGACTTATGAAGAAACTCCAGTTGCCATTTTTTGATAAGCAAGTCCGAAAGCTGAGCAATAAAGAGATTGCCTCTGTGAAAGTGTTATGGCAAAACCAACTAGTCGAAAAGGCCACCTGGGAAGTTGAGAAGGAGATGAAGAAGAAGTTTCCTCATTTGTTTGAATAGCTATGTAATTAAGTGTTTGTATTTTATGAAGATGTTGGGAGCTTACTGATAACTGTGAATTGTACATGTTTTATACCCTTTATTACCTGAGCTTTGTGCATTAATTGCTCTAGATTAGTCCCGAAATGCTTATAAGTATGCTTGATTGCAGGTTTGAGCGGCAAGATGATAAATATCACAAATCAACTCAAAAAGGAGTGAAACCCACCAAGCATCAAAAGATAACTGAAATGGGGGTCAAAATGACCTGTGCGATCCACACTACTTTGCAACGCGGCCGCACAGGAAAGTTTAGACGCTGAGTATGATCAAGGCTACCCTGCGCGGTCCGCACTGATTTTTCATGCAGCCGCACAAGTGAGTTCAGAGGCCTTGCAATTTTGAAGTAAAGCTACGCGGTCCGCAATCATTTCCACGCGGTCCGCACTGATGGAAGTTCAGAGACCCAAAAAATCACGGGAAAAGCCCACGCGGCCGCACGCCAAATCAGTACGGTCCGCGTGGGTAAAAGTTCACAGAGTCCAAGTTTCGGCAAATCTTGCTACGCGGCCACATCCCTTTTCTATGCGGTCCACGTGTCTCAGCCTACGTGGCCGTGTGACACATCTGTGCGGTCTGCATCCCCAGTTTCATAAGCAAAAATCTGAAGACCAATTGCCCTTCGCGGCCGCATGACATTTGTACGCGATTCGCGCCAGACCTTCAGGGGTATTTTTGTCTGGTTTTTCCTGTATAGTATAAATAGAACATTTTACCTTTTTAGGTTAAGTTTGGATTTTGAGAATAGCTGCTGAGTTCGAGACTTCACATTGTTAGCCTATTTGGGCAATTTCTTCTAGTTTTCAAGTGGATTCAAGTATATTATCAATATAGTTAATTATTATGTCAATTTTATCTAATATTTCTTTAATTTCTGTTACTCCTATGTCTAGCTAACCCCATTAGCTAGGGTTTGGCTCAACCCTAAAGTGGGTAATTAATGGGTGTGATTGTTTAGTGCATGAATGATGTTGGGTATTTGTTATCTGGATTAATCTTATATTTTCACTAAGATTTGGTGGTTGCAAATACTAAGTCTAGCTTAGTGGGTCTTGACTCTTCTTGAGAAAGAGAGTCTATGATCCCAAGATTAATTCCAACAAGGAATTGGGATGGACCCATGAGAATGGTAGTCCCAATTAACGGGTTAAACCTCGAGAGAGTAACTACCCAACTTGAACCATTTGTTGCTTGGGCAAATTAGCCTACCCAATTAGTCTCGAGAGAGTCAATTGGGCAAAATCACTCTCTTTACCGAGAGGTGTGAGAGTGGGTGCAAGAGTGAAAATGTTATGGCATAAGTCCCATATTCATCGTTTGTGCATTAGGAATCTCTACCCGTTAGTTGAGCCCCTAGGTACATGCCACGACCCTAGTGCCTTTCTCTATATTGCATACAACTAGAATCATTGCCTTATCATAATTTAGTTTTACAATTGTAGTTGATAAATTGTAGATATTACTCTAAAGGAAAATAAAAATGTTAGAAGATCAATTAGGAGCCAAAACGCACTTCTAAAAATTCTTTCAAGAACTCAAAGGAGGATATTGCAAGATATCTTCCAAAAGGTAATCCTACACCCTTAGGCTTATACGCATGAATTTATTGTGGGAATATGAGTATGAATTAAGTACTGAGACTCGTGGGATGGTGATTGGAAGCCATAATTTCTCAATTTAAATACATAATAATTGTAGAGATTGAAATTTAATTATTTGATAAATTTTTGTTGGTTGGGTGTGGATGGACGGTCATGCATGTGATGTTGGAAGTTATAAAATATTTAAGAATGATGGGGGGGGGGGGGGATAAATTATTGGCAGATGATGGTAGTTGGATGAATTAATTATATGGTTCTGAGATGTAGAGATTCATGCATACTATGTGTTTGATAAAGTGTCTAAATGACCTAAACTATGAAGTTTGTTACTAATGATGGTTACATTGAATGTTGATATTTTAGATTGATATTGCTTAGTGTAGTAGATTATTGTAGTATTATTAAGGGGTGAATTTCAGGTATGTTGGCTAAAGTCTTCTTTAAGAATTGAACCTCATATTACTCTTGTAAGTTCCAAGATGTTCACTATGAACTGATTACTCCGAATAAAACCTTGTGATAAAGATGTATGTTCAATTAGTGTTTCAAATGCTCTTGTTATGTTGTATATTAATTGATGATGTGTTCGAAATTATTGATTGTGTATCTACATATTGAAACTCCATGTCGTTTTTCATGTGAAAATTAATATGTCAAATTGTGTAGAGATTGTGAATGGGGTTACACCTCCACCTGCATACACATTAGGGTGAGGCGGCAAGGCCCCTTTGTGTGGAATTTTGGGTATTGTTGTTACACTACCACCCGCATACATATTGGGGGTGAGGCGGCAGGGCAACTTTGTGTAGGTTTTTGTATTGTTGTTACACCTCCACCCGCATATATTGGGGTGATGCGCCAGGGCCGTGATCACCCTCAACTATGCCTTATAAAAGACAAAGCGATTGTTGTAAATATAATCCAATTTTTTAGTCTGGAGTCGAATCCTCAGGTAACTAACATATCTACTACAACTCTTGGTGATGCTATTGCAAGCTCAATCAATTTTCGGATGCAAGTTTTTTATCAATAAATATTGGATTTTTGTTTAACTAAATCAAAATGATATTAAAACTACAAATATTCTAAATAAAAGATAATTTAATGGTAAAAAGATCTAGGGTATTGATTTTCCCAATTGCTAGTTTACTTCTTAACTCTTTTGCTATAATCTCATCATAATACTCTATGCGGATTATGAGCTATGAGTTTTCGCAATTATCTCTCGATCAACTATGATAATTTACTAGAGCATTCTCTCGAACTACTCTAGCTGATAATTTATGCAGTTTTGAATTATCCCACCAAAGCTTCATGATATCTAACCCCACTTTTAAGTTCAAGTAATGAATCTCTTCGATTACCTAAAAATGGTGGTGTTCAATAGCAGTCTAACCTAGTATTCTTTTTCAAGCAAAACAAGACAATTAGACATGATTAATTAAGGGTCCATTCATTTAATCACCATACAAAACATAGTTGAACAATCATATAATAAATCCAGCTCGATTATAATAAAATTGAGTCAAAACTTCATCTAACAATTGGTTCCATCAACCCTAGATTAAATATTTTTCTACTCATAGTAAAACAAGGTAAAACAAGAAAATTATTCATAATTCGCAAATAATGATAACAAGAAAAATATTGAAAAACTCTAATGGTGTCTTGATCTTCTCGCACTTGTTCTTACCTCCAATTCAGTCTAAAAACACGCTTAACCTTGACTTGGGAAAGTTTGTTGAGTTTATATAGGTTTAGATAAGTTTCCCACTATTTACACTTAAGTCCCTACATTTTTGGGCAATTCCAAGTCGACCGCGGCCGTGGCAGAACGCGGCGCAACCGCGGTGAAATGCATCAGTTCTGTTCTGCCTCATACGTTTGGCCCACCACGTTTCATCCGCGGTCAATTGCGTCGCGGTGGGCTCTTGTCCAGTCATCCTTTGCCTTTTTTCTTGCTTATTTTCACTTGGGTTCTTCTTAATTGGCCTTATATCCATATTATTGACTCTAATACACTCCATAGTATCTTTCTAACTTGGATTAGTTCCTGCAAAGCATAAGAACACTAATTAAAGTCTTTTTGTTATTATTTTGCATTTAAAACAACAATAAATTATGGTTTTTTAGAATATAAATAGCGTCTGTATAGCGTATTATCAAGCCACTTGAGTAAAGTTATGGTATTGTGCTTGCACCTTCACCCGCATACAATAGGGTGAGGCGGCGGGGCCGCTTTGTCTAAAGATGGTTACAAAATATCTCGTCTTAAAATTTATAAATGTTATTGGCAGCTCTTGATAAACTTGCTTTGGCTTCAATGGCAATCTATGCTATTCTATTATCAACCTAATTCATCATGTTCATGTTGTATTTTCAAGTTGTTTATTAGGTGTTTGGTTTTCATACTAGTATTATTTGATATGTACTAATGCTCCTTTTTTTTCGTGGGCGCTGAATTTTTTATGGATGCAGGTGGTTACATAACAAAGGATATTGACTAGGGATAGCGGTGATCCTTCTTCCCATCTGATTTGGTGAGCCCCATCTTATTCCTAGGTTATGCATCTTTTATTTCGTATATATATCATGTTTTGAGGTATAACCGGAGCCTTGTTGCTGGCACTATCATTGTACTCTTTGGTATATTTAGAGGCTCCGTAGACATAGTGTGAGTCGTGTATTGGTGTGGGAAAAGTTGAACTAAAAATATCCTAATTGTATCACATACTCCTATTTGTAAACTATGTTATTGAAAACATACTATTTTGGAGACTTATTAAATGAAGTAACTAATGGTTAGATATTTGGTATTGTCTACATGATCTCTTTGTTGGTCAATTTTCAAGTGATGCATTCTCTTTAAATCATGGGTTAATTGGGTAGAAAGTGTTCAATAGGCTTACTTGACCGGATTCACTCGGTTGAGTGCCAGTCGCGCTCCCCAGTTTTGGGGCGTGACAATGACCACGTCCTTACCCTCCCATTTATAGTCCGTCGCACACGAGTAAGGTTTCTTCATTGATGGAGCATATATATCTCCATGTTCCCTCACCTCGGTCTTGTTGACTAGAGCCTTATTGACCTTGAAGTTATTCGCGATAGAGCAGCTCCTGGGTATGAAGCTCTTCATAGAGGGCTCTTGAGCTACCTTGGGAACGACCACCTCGACATCCGTGGTTGGGTGGGAAGATGAAGGGATGGCCTGTTGAGGCACCGACTTGGATGTTTTAGTCATTATAATCTGGAAAATATTGGTATGAGAAAAAATATAGAGATTTGAAGATAGAATAAAAATAGGAAGATTTGGGATAAAGCTTCAAATAAGAAGTATGAAGATGCAGATGAAGATATAAAGGCTCAATGAACAATGTAAGAAGATCTGGAGAATTTAGAAGGCATTAGAGTGTTCGAAGGTAAAGTCTAGATTGAAAGTGGAAGAAGTGAAGAGGATTGAAGCTTTGGAAAATGCAATTAATGTGCGACTTTTCATATTCGAAGACAGACATCCGATGACCAACACGTGTCCGAAGTTAGACCTACGCGGCTGATGGGACGTTTCGATTTATCCGTCATCTCAGTTATAACTTACGAGGGAAGAAACCAGGGTTAATCTATTTGTTTCCCATTGTTCCGACAAACCTACTCTTCCGAAAACGAGAGGACTATTTGTATACGGGTAAAATGGGGGATAATGCATACCCCGACTTTCAGGTGAAGAAGACGGAAGAATGGCACTGACACATGAGGTTGAAACCGAGGATGAGAGCCTTTCGTACCGAGACCCATGAAAGGCGAACGATGTGCTCATCGTTGGGCATGATAACACAATGCTCCTCAGATCCAAAACGAGCTCTAAGACCTCGGGAAATATGGAAAACGATTACGCATGACTAACAGAGGGCCGCAATATCCGTACCAAATAAGATCTCGCCTGATGTCCGTTACAGATCAATAATTAACAAGAAAGGAGAATTTTTACCCTTTTTAGACTTGTACTAGGAATGAAGCTCTCCTACTATACGAAGAGGAAGTCTTTCTTTGATAACACACATTCCGACACGCAAGTCAAGACAATACAAATTCATTTTTCTGCTTTCTAACTATTGCAAAGTTCTGTTTATTTTTCCTTCACAATTGGCTTCGAACCAAGGGTCCGATCGAGGGCAAACCTATTGTTCGACCTAAGTTCGAGCTAGGTCGTAATATTACAATTGGTTTGATTATTCATTTTATTTTGAATCGTTTATTTAATATTCTCGATTATTTGTATTGAAGCAATCCACATATCCTTAAGACCGCATACAAATTTAATTATTATTCGTTTTAAGGGTAAACAATCATCATCTGATATCATTTCGCATATAGTGTCTTCACATTATTTCATCAATTTTTTTTCCACATTAGGTTCAAATTTGTTGATCCAAATAATTACCGGATCATAATTCATAAATCCTTCCAAATAATACCTGAAATTCCAGGTAGAGTAGTTACGGAGGTCGTCACTACTCCCTACTACTACTACTATTTGAGGTGAAACTTTTAGAATTTAAAACTTCAGGGGTCTAAGTAACGATACCTTCCTTTATGCTTATTTTTTTAGCCTTGCACTTGGGGCAACCAATAGAGGTAAGAATCTGAAATTCTGAACTACACGGGTCTAAGTGAAATTACCCTTTCCGAAAATAAAACCAAAAAAACATTGGAGTTGAAATTGAAAATGTTTCAGAAATAGTCCATCACGTTTCCTCCTCCTAGAAGCAGCAGTACAACTCTACCCAGAAGACCATCTCCTAGATCTCCCTCTCATCGTTCCAAGTCTTTATCAAAATGGTATTAGCTTCTTTCTTCAATTTCATAAGATTCTATGCGTTTTGCTTTACCTTTTTCACAAGTTCAAGAATTACTATAACGCATGGAGAAACTTGCTTCAGTTTCCTGTTTAATACAATTTCTGCTAATACCCTTTTGGATCTCTAATACTGCTGGGATGTTATTAATCCTTCTTTTTTCTCCTTTTGATTGTTTTGCAGACTTATTTAGAAGAAAGATCAACGGTAATGATTCTAGCCTTTTTGAATGTCCTTTTCTTTAAATATTTTTGCTTATGTTTATGTGAAGGTGTTGATCTTTTGTTGGTAGCTTTCTTTGTTTGAGGTAAACGGAAATAGATTGTTATTGGAAATTTAGAAGGTAACTTCAAGTACTAGTAAGAGTTCTAAATTTAATGTTTGTACACATTTACCGGGGTGTATAATTACGACCCTAGTAATATTTATGCACGGCTTTTCAATGGACCCTTAATGAATTTCTGTTGATTTGTCAAGAAACATGTCCGGCTTATGATTTGTCAACTAAAAGGGAAAAAAAAATACAGGATTAAAAATGGGAAAAATAGTTTGTGCTGGAAGGTCGTCTTACCCAGCTACTTCATTTTCTTGTGTTTGTTTCCCTTCATGTTTATGTTTTCGACGTGCTGTTACTCTCTAAGTTGTATGGGCACTTTAAAAAAAGTAATCTATCATATTACATCAAGGTTTCAATTAGATAGTTTTGCAATAGGTCTTCAGACCTCTTTTTTCTTCTTTCTTGAGAATCTTGTGCTATGTGAAAATTTTCATATGTATCGAGAAAACCCAAGCTCTGATGCCGTGCTGCTACACCTGGTTAGTTCTCTTTCCGAAAAATCTGTAGTATGACGTGCTGTAAAGCTAGTCAAGTGGGTGTTAAATATTAATCAAACACCATGGTCTAGAGAGCAATATAAGTTGTTGACAACACATTAATCCAAGCATGGAGCAAGTCTTTATCTCCAATTAGCACTTCAAACATAACCGCCGATGATCCTCTGATGACACATAAGAACTTGCTTCTAACTCTCTGATTCTCATCCCTTATCTTCATCATCCTTCTCCAAATGTATCTCCCTTTTGTCCTCTCTAACAGTATATGTTAGTTATGAAATTGTCACTTTCTTAGTGCCGTCCTTTCCATTTATAAAATTTACCTTTATCATAAAGAAAATCCGCTATGATGGCAGTATATGGTGCCAAAAAACATTTTTTTGAACCAGCAATTTCTAAATGCTGCGACTTGTATAGCTTCTCCTCTTGTGTTTTCTTATGCATTGCGTTTAAATACTTGGGAAAGTAAATTAAAACTGTAAGTTTTCTTTACCTTTTCTTTAGAAGTATGAGATTGAAAAACAAAACAACCTGATCTACAAAGAGTAAAGCGTGGTTAGATGAGATGTGGTGTCCAAATGCAGACAATTCAGATATCTAACTTAGTATTCCAGGAGAACGACATAATACAAACAACATTAATTACGCCTCAGTCCTAAACAAAGTTGGGGTCGCGGGATGAATCCTCGCTTTTTTCCTTAAGCTTAGCTCATATCATCAACATTATATATATATATATATACACACACACGCACACACTACTACTATCTACTACTACTAATAATAATAATAAGAAACATAGTAATATTTAAGCCTATTCCTAACTAGTAAGTATTACATAAATGAATCTTTGTCTTCCATTGTGCCAAATCTTTAGTTAAGTGTGTAATAATTGCAAGGATTTGTAGATCTTTCGAATACCTTCACTTACAATAGTTTCACACCTATGTACCCGTGCCTCTGTAGGGCCGCGCAATATATGATCAAACCATCTCAAGCGACCTTCTCTTATTTTATCCTCAATGCATGTTACTTGAACCTTTTGGCGAATGTGGTTATTTTTTATCTTTCTAATATTTTATGTCCGTACATCCATCTTAGTACCGTATCTCTGCAACACTCATCTTATGAATATTTTAGACTTTACCACCCTAATATTCACTATCATATCATATTGCCGATTTTATAACTCTTCTATATGGTAGGCATCCTTGTATCACACTACACTCCATTAGTACTTTTCCATTTCATCCATTTGATTTTAATCCTATGGGTAACATCTTTATCTATCATTCCATTCTTTAGAAACAACGAACCTAGGTCTTTAAATTATTTTCATTTTGGCACCACAACCCCATCTAGTCTCACCTTAACTTCGTTCTTCTTATGTTGACTAAACTTACAGTGCATGGCCTTCTATTTATTCTATAGCTTAGTCTCCAAGGCGTTTCTCCATACCTCAAGCTTTTGGTTGACACCCTCACTAGCTTTGTCAATTAACACAATATCATCAACAAATAAGATACACTATAGGACCTCATCTTTGTATTATATTGGTCAGCTCATCCATAAAACTAGGGTAAACAAGTAAGGGCTCAATGCCGAACCTTGGTATAAACCCTCTATTTTAGGGAACCTTCTGTATCTCCTACTACTGTTCTTAGCTGGCTCTTTGATACATGTCCTTTATGGCATGTATATAACAGAAAAAAGTTAGATATGCCCCGTACTTCCCCTCTACTTTTTTTTTATATTTTTCAATCATGTCTTTGGTTATACTTTCAGTTCATATAATACCCCTACCGCCCATCAAAGTTCCACATTTACCCATGTTTAAAGGACTTGACACATGGCGTTGTTTGGGTGAAAGAACCAACCCATCATTAAAAAAACCCAACCAGACTCGGTTACCCATAACCCGCCTGACCCTTCTTCCTTTAAAACATGTCAAAAGAATCCCCTCGTAAAGGACTGACTTGGTTAATATGAATTCCTTTCATCTCCTTCCCGCATGAAAGGACCTTCCGTAACACTCTATCATATGCTTTATCTAGATCAATAAATAACATGGGTAGATCTTTCTTCCTTTCGTGATAAATTGTCATCAATCTTCTAACAAGAATATGGCTTCTGTTATAGATCTATCGGGCATAAATCCAAACTGGTTCTCTGTCTCTCTTGTTGTATTTATAAGTCTACACTTTATCACTCTTTCCCAGAGTTTCATCATATGAGTTGTGAGTTTAATGCCACATAGTTCGCAACTTTGAATATTTCCTTTATTTTTATAAATTGGTATCAGGATACTCTTTCTCCACTTTTTGGGCATCCTACTCCTTAGTATAGCATTAGCTTTGTGATGTGAGCCATTCTACTCCGGCCTCTTCAAGGCACTGCCAGACCTCTATACGATGCTATCCGGACCACAAGCTTTGCGAATCTTCATATTTTTATTGCATGCTTTACCCCTATTGGCCTAATTCTATGAGTATAGCTAAAGTTTTTATCGCACACATACGTCTAGAGGTCTACAATGCTATTTTCTTGATTCGAGTTGAACAATTGATATAACATATATATTTGAATTTCACCCAAGGGTGGTTTAGTGGTCTGAGAAAAAAACCATGAGATTTTGGGTTCGGATTTTCGTGGAGGCAAAAAACACTAGGTGATTTTTTTCCTATACTTGAGTCATTGCGGGTAGAGTTACTTTGGTAATTGTGCTGGTGGGAGGGTAGCAGGTACTAGATGGAATAATCGAGGTATGCGCAAGCTAGCCCAGACACCACTTTCATCACAAAAAGAAAAGAATTAAATAGATATATTGAGAAAGAAATATGCTATAGAAAGATGGCTGGCTGGACACTTTGTGATATTGGATATGTGCTTGATAGTTGATACTACACAATCTCTGATCTTGTCTGTATCACTCACCTGAATTATGTTGTTCTACAGGCAAGCCTTTACAGAGGTGCATCACGGAGAGAGAAACTCAGAGGACGTAATCAGGGGTTAACTCAACAGAAAAGGCAAGAAATAAGAGAGGCTTTTGAGCTTTTTGATACAGACAACTCGGGTAGTAAAATAAACCTCGAGATTCATACTATATGTGGTTATTGATATTTAAATTTTTTCCTGACTGTGTTAATCTTTTTGCAACTTAATTTAGGAACCATTGATGCCAAAGAGCTCAATGTTGCTATGAGGTTTGTTATAATTTCTTGCTTTGCTTACAACGTCCTCGATATCTAATAAATAACATTCTTTGATCTTTGGATAATTCTACTTTCTCCCACATTCTCATGGTCTGTGGTATCTTTCCTGCTTCGTTTTATTGATAAATAAAACTATTATGTTTTTTTTACAGGGCCCTGGGTTTTGAAGCAACTGAAGAGGTATTTATATGTTAGTTCTATATTCAACTGCATCATTCTGTTTAACAGCATATTTCATACGGTAGAAGTCAAGAAGATATGGGATGACAACAACATCTGTACTTGTTTCTGAAGCATAAAATTAGAATTATGAGATTCGGTACTTTACTTTTCTTCCTATTACAGATAGCAGTTTTCTTGCTTTATGATTGCCAACTGAACAACTCTATGATTTTTGAATTTGTGTTTGGTTGTTTTGGTTTTCATATTCAAGTTGCAGATTTATGCAAGGGTTTTTTTGTTTCCTCTTTTGCCATCGACGCTCCTATACCCTGCATGTAATGGCCTCCTCTATGTTTAGATTTGTAACTTTCCCCAGCATTATCCTTTTGCTGATATTCAGTAAAAGCTACCCTTTACTTATTAAAAAGAGGTTTGCATACCTGCAATGATTAACATAAATTTCTTTCATCTTTCATTCTTTTTCCTGTGTGGACACGTTAAGCTTATTTTAAGAGTGTGCTCTTTCCATTGCTACACTAAGCCGGATTCTTAGTAGATGTCTTGTGTGGCTATCAAATAATGCATTACTAGTGACTCTTTAGCAGCTCTTCCACTTTGTACATAATGATTGTCGAAGTAGACAGCCTGGTTACAAATTTCAGAGTGATTTTGATCTTGAAACATAAATTGATTTGCATTATTTTGTGTTTATCTGTGCTGAAGTGATGCCAAAGATCTATAGGTAGTTGCACCGAAGGATGTGCAGCTTATTGTTTTGATCCAGGGAAATAAAGGAATCTATAGATTATTGAAAAGCATTTTTTATTTTTCTTTTTCATTTTGTTCTGTATTCCTAGCCTATAACATGTTGGCTGATCCCATTGGCAAAATCTCGAAGATGCATCGAGAAGATTTGGACTATAGGTTCCTGTATCACTATTTTAACATTTCTAATATTATTTAATTACTCATTCACTTGTTATTTGACGCGTCATTTTGAGAATAAGTTCATCATTTATTCTTTCTCTCTCTCTCTCATGCGTGCATGCACATTTTGTTAATTTGGAGCCTTTCCATCGTGTCATATTGTCTATTTCTGGCTTAAAAACTTGGTTTTAGTTTATCTTCTTCTTTTCCGCCCTTGTCAGGTCTTCTCATATGTGTTACTGCAGTCATGATCTCTGTTTTTGTTATTCTAGGAGATCAATCGAATGATTGCAGAAGTTGACAAGGATGGCAGCGGTGCAATTGATTTTGATGAATTTGTGCACATGATGACTGCCAAATTTGGAGAAAGGGATACTAAAGAGGAGCTCAAGAAAGCATTTGACGTTATTGATCAAGATAAAAATGTGCCTGCTTTTTCTTGCCCTCCTGTTTTCTGCTTATTTGGTTGTCTTCCTGACAGTTCAGTTGTTCTTTTCGGCTGGTTACTAATCATCAGATAATTTAAATGCAGGGGAAGATCTCTTTTGCAGACATTCAAAGAATCGCCGATGAGTTGGGGGAGCGATTTACTGACAGAGAAATACAGGAAATGATAGAAGCGGCAGATCAAGATCGTAAGTTAGGCTTTATTATCTAGTTTTCCTCTGTATGCTTTAGTGCTTCTACTTGTTTCAATATATGTTGGTATTTAAGATATTTTACTTGTGGAGCTTCTGAAAAGACCTAGCTAATCCAAAAAGCTATACCCAAATTCCAAAAATTGACATCGTAATATATATTACCAGTTGTTTAGGATAATATAATAGACGTACTAACAAGAAAGTCCATCTTTTCCAAACCTTAGTTGTTGACCTTGTCTAATGTTTGTCTTCCCCTGAGT
This sequence comes from Nicotiana benthamiana, assembly GCA_034376525.1. Classification (NCBI taxonomy): domain Eukaryota; kingdom Viridiplantae; phylum Streptophyta; class Magnoliopsida; order Solanales; family Solanaceae; genus Nicotiana; species Nicotiana benthamiana. Next base: position 44,553,634 of record CM067333.1, on the reverse strand, counting down.
TTCTCTTAGCTACAAATACATTAAGATCTTATATTGTTTGTATATGTTACTGTTACTAACTCTGAAACAGATATACTACAGCAACAACAACCCAGTAAAATTTTACTAGTGGGGTCTGGGAAAGGTAGTGTGTACAGAGACCTTACCCTACCCCGAATGAGTAGATAGGCTGTTTTCGGAAGACCCTCGGCTCAAAATAACAAAAAGACAAAAATGAGACAATATTAGTATCACCGCAGAAATCGTAGAAAAAATAGGAACAATATGAAATCGAGAAGAAAGATGCAAAGCAAAAGCGAAAGTTAATCAAAAGAACCTGCATTGAAAAGCGAAATAGTAAGACATAACATTGTCACAGACCTTACCTTACCCCGAATGAGTAGAGAGGCTGTTCCGGAAGACCCTCGGCTCAAGAAAACAAAAAGACAAAAATGAGATAATATTTGTATCACCACAGAAATCGTAGAAAAAATAGGAACAATATGAAATCCAGAAGAAAGATGCAAAGCAAAAGCGAAAGCTAATCAAAAGAACCTGCATTGAAAAGCGAAATAGTAAGACATAACATTGTCACTAACTATCTTAGCAGGCAAGATTCAACTATCTCCTAACCTACAACCCTAATACTCGACCTCCACATCTTCCTATCAAGTATCATGTCCTCGGAAATCCGAAGCCTTGCTATATCCTGCCTGATCACCTCACCCCAATATTTCTTAGGTAGCCCTCTACCTCTTCTCATGCCCTCCACAACCAACCGTTCACACCTCCTTACTGGAGCATCTGAGCTTCTCTTCGTAATATGCTCGAACCATCTTAGCCTCGATTCCCGCATCTTGGCATCAATGGGAGCTACGTACACCTTCTCCCGAATAACATAAGATGCTGTATTGGGGAGAGGTGATTAGCATGACATGGCTAGAATGCGGGTTTCTGAGGACATGGCCCTTGATAGGAAAGTCTGGAGGTCTAGTATCATGGTTGTAGGATAGGGGCCCCTAGTGTTTTTCGTACTCCTCACCCGGGGTTGGGTGAGGCTTGACAGGGCTATCCTTAGATGATTTGTGTATTGGATTGTGTCTTCATTATAGTAGTTATTTATGGTAGTTACTGTATGATATTATTGCATGCTATTTTATTTATGGTTCTTATGCTTAGTTAATTATTTACGCTATTTCTGCTGAAGCTACTAATGTTCTTTTGTTGTTATTTTTGTTTTTGTTGTTCCTTTCCTTCACTGAGCTTTGAGGGTCGATTGGAATCAGCCTCTCTGCCCTTTCGGGTAGGGGTAAGGCCCGTCTACATATTACCCTCCCCAGACCCCACTTTGTAGGACTATACTGGGTAGTTGTTGTTGTTGTTGCTGTATGCTAATACCATGTAATTTTTGAGAGTCCCTTTTCCATTAAATTCTAATCTTAGGACATTGTACTTTATGTTTTTTGAGATAAGTATTCAATTAGCTGTAGAATTGTTGACTGATGTTATGTTTCACGAACTATCTTGGAATTATCTCATCAAGTTGGTGATAGAATCCATGGGGTATTTAGTGGATATTATGCCTTTGATCACATCAACTATTGCATGTGATGCGATTGAGGGAGCTGCACACATTTCAATAATAGCATAGCATAGCTATATGATAACAGTAAACAAGGTCAATGTTTTTGAAAATATGTTGCAGGACTACTTATCCCCGGCAGTTCCACTTTGTAAAGTCTTACTGGCTGATTAGTGAACCTCACAACTCTTGTACTGTTCATCGACATGCCATGATTTAGATTATATGGAAGAGGTTCATATATACCCTTGTACTGTACGAAATTGAACACATTTTCCCTTCGTTAATACTTTGACTCATATATGTCCCTACCGTCACATAGTTGGTCCATATATGCCCTTTTTTAAACTGAATCCACCCAAACTAATTAGCTATTTCGTTAATTATGCTAAAGTGTATTACAAACACTATTTCCTTTTTATTCGTACCTTTTTTCTTTATCTTTCTCTTTTCTTTCTTCCTTTTCTTTTCTTCTCTTTTTCCCCCTTTTTCTTTCTCCAATATCCTAGTTGCTCCATTGCTGATGCCTTCTCCATTTTCGTCACCAATTTGACTTGACAAAACACATGACAACAACAACAACAACTACTACCCAGTATAGTCCCACAAGTTGGGGTCTGGGGAGGGTAATATGTACACAGGCCTTACCCCTACCCGAAAGGACATAGAGGCTGTTTCCAATCGACCCTCGGCTCAGGGAAGGAAAGGGAAAATAAAAACAAAAACAAAAAAGCATTAGTGACTCCAGCAGAAATCGCGTAAATAGTTATCTAAACATAAGAACCATAAATAAAATGACATGCAATAATATCAAATAGTAACTACCATAAATAACTACCATAAGGGGGACACAATCCAATGTACCAATCATCTATGGACAGCCCTGTCAAGCCTCACCCAACCCCGGGAAAGGAGTACGAAAAATTCTAGGAGCCCCTATCCTACAATCATGATATTAGACCTCTAGACTTTTCTATCAAGGGCCATGTCCTCGGAAATCCGCATTCTACCCATGTCACGCCTAATCACCTCTCCTCAATACCTCTTAAGCCTCCCTCTGCCTCGTCTCACGCCGACCACCGCCAGTCGTTCACAACTCCACACCGGGGCATCAAGACTTCTCCTCTGCACATGCCCGAACCACCTGAGCCTCGCTTCACGTATCTTCTCATCCACCGAGGCCACCCCACCTTCTCTCGAATAACTTCATTCTTAATCTTATCTAACCTGGTGAGCATCCACCTGAGCATTCTCATCTCCGCAACCTTCATTCTCTGAACATGAGAGTTCTTCACCGGCCAGCACTCCGCCCCATACAACATGGCAGGTCTAACCACAACTCTATAAAATTTCCCCTTGAGTTTCTGTGGCACTCTTTTGTCACACAGGACTCCTGATGCACGCCTCCACTTCGACCACCCCGCTCCTATACGATGAGTGACATAGCCGTCAATCTCTCCATACCCCTGAATCACCGACCCAAGATATCTGAAACTGTTCCTCTTGGCGATGACCTGAGATCCAATCTTCACGTCCCTGCCTACTTCGTTCGGCTCGGCGCTAAACTTGCACTCCAGGTATTCAGTCTTAGTTCTGCTTATTTTGAAACCCTTAGACTCGAGAGTTTGTCTCCATACCTCTAGCCTCTCATTCGCACCTACCCTAGTCTCGTCTATCAATACTATGTCATCAGCAAATATCATACACCAAGGCACATCCCCTTGAATATGATGGTTAGAGCATTCATCACCAAGGCAAACAAAAGAGGGCTAAGCACCGATCCCTGATAGAGTCCCATAACAACCGGAAAATGGTCTGACAAAACACATGAATTCTTGCTAATTTACTATCAACAAACCTCGCAAGTTCTTCTGACATGAAGAGATAAAAATTGTCGGAAAATTTTTTCCGGTGGTGTTAATTGGATGATGGTAGGATATGGTTATTCGGATTTTGAAGGTCTTGTTCCCTTCAGATTTGAAGCTCCACAATGAACAACACCTTTAAAATCAAAATAACCATATCCTATTCTCCGATAATTTTTATCTCCTCCTTTTCAGAAGAACCAGGGCCTTATCGCTAGGAAGCTTTTGGTGGAGTAGGTTTGATTTCTAGGAATAAAATCATGTAAAATTGGTGGGAATATGACGTTGAGCTCTGGCATATCAGAGTCCATCAGAATTTAGCTCACCTCATTCTTTTAGGAAGTGTGATCCTCTTCTCTTTCCTTCTCTTAGGGTGACTGTGCAGCCTTATTTCAACTTCTCTTTGGGTGTTGCTGAATTTGACTATAACTCACAGTTCTGCACAGCTCTGTCTCTCCCTTGGTCGGGAGGGAGGGAGGGGATGCTCTAATTTTTTTTTCTTTTCGTTTCCCCTGGATCTGTTGCTGCATGTTACAGAATATATTGAGGACCTCTTGGCTGTAAATATTGCAGGTGATGGAGAGGTTAATGTTGATGACTTCATGAGGATGATGAGGAGAACTAACTTTGGGCATTAAGTATTGCTACACCTGGGGCATTTGAGGCAATACTGTTGTTATAATATGGTGTTACAGTTTCAGAAAACATGATTTCGATGTACCAATGAACGGTCAAAACAGCTGAATTTAGAGAACCAATACCCAGGGTCTCGGCTAGTTAATGGAATATGTATTATTCAAGTTTGTGGCAACAAGGATTTCTCGTTTGTAAACAGCTAAGCTAATATGGTCTCAAGTCAGTTTGGTTGATTACATAAACTATCAGTTGTCAGCTATCACTATTCATTTTGCTTCAGTTGACCTTATACATTTTAAAACCGTTTGACTTTGCTCATGGCAAGGCTTAGACTCGGGTTGAAAGTAGAGCCAGATGAATTCATGTACGGAAAATGGTCAAATATATTCCTATACTATCTAAAATAAGTTAGATTTGTCCTACGTTATGCTATTTGATCAAAATTGTCCCTACCGTTCAAGTCTCTTGTTCAAAATACTCTTCTGCTGTCAAATTTCAATTTTAAATTATAAAAAATCATGTGTCAGAGTCCTATTGGCTAAACTAAACCTACTCTTTTTTCTTTGACCCAGTCGACCCGCTCAAATCTCTCATCTGTCATCTTCCCAACCTCACCCTTTCTTCTTTCCAACAACTCATTCCTCTAAATACATACAGGGCAAGTTCCTAAAAAAATGAAGATTGAAAATTTAACATTCAGATAATTAACTCGTTAAACTCAATGCTCCCATTCATTTATGAAACTAAACACTAAATCTAAAAATTTTACACCAGCTAACACAAAGAAAATTGATTTAAAAAAGAAAGAAATACATGTATAACTATATAAAAAATCAAAAGAACTATAGTAAGTGTTGATAGAGAATCAATTATCTCCGCAAACGCGTGGTTCGCTTCATTAAAGACAAGAATCTTCATGCACTCATGCCCATTTTTCTTGTTGTGACCCGTTTTTATATAGTTCCAGGAGTGTCAATTATTCATAGTTGGCTGCATCTGCTTGGATAGCGGGTCTACTGGGTCAAAGAAAAAGGAGGAGTGAGTCTAGTTTAGCCAATAGAACTCTGACATGTGACTTTTTATAATTTAAAATTAGAATTTGACTGCATAGGTATTTTGAATAAGAGACTTGAACGGTAGGGATAATTTGATCAAATAGTATAACGGAGGATATATCTAGCTTATTTTAGCTAGTAGAAGGATATATATGATCCTTTTCTGATCTAAGTGGGATTATACTGGGTTGTTGTTGTATTGGTCTTTTTTTTCCTTTCTCTTTATTTTTCCGGCAAAAGTGAAAAGATTTTTTTGTGATGATAGTGGAACTTTTCCTTAAGACTATTTCACATTAATTTTAGGGATTTTTATCTATATATACCATATAGCAAACCTTATTACCAAAATTGTGTATGGTTTGGTATTTACCCGCATATACCATATTTTGTTTACAAAAATTGTACCAAACCAAAAATAGATAGATTCTACCCTAAAAAGGCTCCAAATTTGTAGGAATCACATTTAATGGTGATTCTATCACCATTAATTTCGAAATTTAAAACGGAAGAAAATCTATTGCAGCGTAATTCTCTCCTTCTCCATATATTTTCCACCATTGATAGCCATTAAAAAGCTTGAAAGCTTTGAATTCAAATTTGGATTTTCAAAAATCATTATTTGTTGGATTGGATGTTGTTGTAAATAATTCGAAATATGTTTAGGAGTTTATATGTCAATTTTGAGGGGTTTTGGTGAAGATTAGACTTAGTTTGACTGATTTTCAGATTGAAACTCGTCGAAGAAGAAGAAGACATATTTTTCCAGAAATTGTGGTTAAATTGTAGTTCAATTGTACTTAAATTGTAGTTAAATTGTAGAATTATAGATAAAATATAGATAAATCGTAGATAAGTTGTAGATAAATTGTAGATTGGGAAGATATGTTTAGGAGTTTATATCTCAATTTTGAGGGGTTTTGGTGAAGATTAGACTTGGTTTTGACTGAATTTCAGATTGAAACTCGTCGAAGAAGAAGACATATTTTTCCAGAATTTGTAGTTAAAATGTAGTTAAATTGTAGAATTGTAGATAAAATGTAGATAATTTGTAGATAAATTGTAAATTGTAGTTTATTGTATTGTTACATTTATACTACAATTAAACTACAATCTTGTGTCAAAAAAATTTAAGCATACCAAATTTAATCAATTCTTAATATTCAAAATTCCATTTGATAATGAAGCTATGTTATTCAAATAAATAAGTATAGAATTACAAGTTGGATGATTAGAACTAGAAAAGTGTGCAGTAGCAAAGCAAAATTATCCTAATAATTTAACTATGTCTTCACATATATCCCAATTTATGTTATTTAATTTCTCTTATAGTAATAAAGAAAACTGAGTAATCTTTGATATAAAATTTGATATCATCTTTCTGTTATTATTTCTATGTTCAAAATTTCAAATCAATTAAAATGAGCGCAATCCTGACGGGCCACATAATTTTATTAAATAAAGGTGGCAATGGCTTCTTAGGATTAATAGATAAAAAAGACTTTTAATGCATAAATCACATGTAAAGAAATTCAAAATCACCATTAAATGTACCATTTACAGTTGTAATGTTTTAATCATTTAATGGCATGCGATACTTTACCAGTCAAATTGTTTGTGCAATAATCACGTTAGGAATGAGAAGAGGAAAAAAAGGAAAAAGGAATATATTCTCCTAAAATCATGCCTAGAATAAATGAAGCAATAATTATACCATTAATTTGAATTATGGTACATAAATTGATATTATGTATACTTAAATGTAATAAACACAAACCTTAAACATGAGAAGTAATAAGGTTTGCTATATGATATATATATATATACATATATATATATATATATATATATATATATATATATACATATACATACATATACATATATATATACATATACATACATATACATATATATATATATATACATATATATATATATATATATATATATATATATATATATATATATATATATATATATATATATATATATATATATATATATATATATATATATATATATATATGTACATATATATATATATCTTCTCTGAGATACAAACTCAATTTTCCTTTTTAAAACCCACATATCTTTAAACCAGAGAGAAATTTCAGTTGCCTACATTAACAACAGAACATACATATTATGGACCAAACAGAAAACCAACATTACATCTATACCAATAATAATATCAATTGATGATACGGCAGTTGCTGCGTACTTCCCCGTCGGACCCTTCTTTGACATCAAGTAAACCCATTTTAACCATGGCTTGTTGGAAATCAAGGAAGAACATGGCTTGATTAAATGCATAACCATTCACAATCCCCCTAGTCCTTGGGCTATTGTAAAGTGTTTGATCAGAGAAAAGGACACCACTCTTCCTTTGCAGTGCATTAAAGTAGTTGTTGTCAAAATCGTTCTTTGTGGTGTCAAAGGCCTGCTCAGACTTGTCTCCACCACCGCATGTTTTGGACAGAGTCTTAGCAAATTGGGCGTCCAAAGTTGGATCCACATCATGCGTGGAGTCAAAGTTACTCAATCTGTGCTTGAATGATGAGCATCTTGCCACTCCCAGCGTATGTGCACCTACAGATAATACACTTTATTAAAATTGGTGGACTTCCACATGTCCAATCAATTTTTGACGAGGATTTACAATTACTCTTAGATATGAGCTACGTTAGGGATCTAGGACAACATCGAGACTTATTTCTAGCAGCGACGCGACGTAATATATTAAACGGAAATAAAGTTAATTTCGGATAATAGATTGATAATTTTGCGGAAAAGGGTCATATATGCCAGTGAGCTATGCCAATTACGACATATATATATATATATATATATATATATATATATATATATATATATATATATATATATATATATGCTCGTCGTTAATAATTTGGCACATATATACCTATCCGTCCAATACTTTCTCATTCATGCCTTTAGTTTAACGGAATATATATATATATATATATATATATATATATATATATATATATATATATATATATATATATATATATATATATATATATATATGCTCGTCGTTAATAATTTGGCACATATATACCTATCCGTCCAATACTTGCTCATTCATGCATTTAGTTTAACGGAATTACTATTTTATCTTTCTTAAAGAATTAGTAACCGGACCCAACCAAAATGTGCTGACTCAATCCGTTAGGACCTGACCAATCCTTATTTCAAAGATATTTTTTAATATAATATTTTTATTTAATTGAGAAATAATATGATAATTAATTTATTTATTTGAGTAATTTGATAATCGAGTTGTGAACTTGTGATAGAGGACAAACGGGACAAAAACAAAAGCAAGGGCGCCTGATATGACATTGGTGAAGAAACATTAAGAATATTTTATTGTACCTGATAAGGCCACCATATCTTGAGCACTGAAACCATGTTGGGCAAATATTCTGATAAGCTCAGAACTATTGAGAGTAGGGGAAGGCAGATTGATTGTGTCTTCTATTCTTGACCTTCTTCCATCCTTTCTTCCTTTTGGTATGTCATATACTGGACCTCCAGCCTATCATAACAATATTATTCAATATTCCATTAAAATTGTAAGGGATCTAAGAATATCATAATATAATGTACCTATCAAAGAATATTATAATATAATGTATCTATCTTACAAAGAAGACAGCATCCCTGGCAGCCATGGCAAGAATATCAGCACAAGAGACGACTCCGGGGCATTGATTTTCGAGCTCTTCCTTGGCTTCATCAATGATTTCATAGCCTCTCAAGCTCAAATTTGCTGGCGAGTCCTTTTCTGCTGTGTTACTTCCCTTTGTTGAATCTATCAACACAGATGCATCACATCCCTATTTTCCATCAAACACCAAAACAATTTATGTAAGAAGATGTTGGTTTTTTAAAAGATGGGGCAAAAAAAAAGAATTAAATTAAAGTATTAGTTGAAAAATGTCTCTACTTTTTTTATTGCCTCCATTCTTATATGAATCTATTTCCTTTTTGGTACGTTCCAAAGAGAATGACGTCTTTCTAAATTTCGAAATACTTTATCTTAAACTTTTAATTCTTTCCTTAATGATAAGCTTTTATAACCACACAAGTACTCTGGCATATTTAGCACCATAACTTTCAAAAGAATTATAGTCATACAAATATTCTAACTTATTTAGGACTACAATTTCTAAAAGTTTTATTTTTCTCTTAAACTTCGTGTCCAGTTAAACATGTTCACATAAATTGGAACGGAGGAAATATTAAACATAGAAGGCTTTAAATAGCCAACTTAAGAACATAATTTGCAGAAAAAATTGCATAAGAAGAATTTTAAAAACCTAAAATACCTCAACAAACCTTAAAATTTTAACAGAAAGTTAAATTCAAAAAATATATTTATTCTAAAACTAAGTAACTTATTATGCTAAAAAATGGAACAACAACTGAAGCAAATTATTAATGCTCCTCCTTTGCTTCAGTTGCTCTAAAACAATTGCTCCCCTCAATTACTTTTGCTGTTTGTACTTAAGGGCTGTGTTAAGTGTCTTTAAACTTACACACATTTGTAACATGTCCATTTTGTTTGTAAATACCACATATAGCATTATGTCTCCAGCAACAAAATTTTTGTAGGTGTGTTTTCTTTTTGTAGTATTTGCAAAGAGGATAATTGACCTTTTTTGTTTTTGTTTTGTGCATAAAAAGCACATTCAGTAACCATTTATTGTCTAAATGTTCTTCTTTGTTCTTGTGCTTGAAGAACACTTATTGATTTTGCACCAGAGATGGTAGAGGGATATTTAGACTCTTCTAGAGAGGAGATTTTGGACTTGAATCTTTCTAGAACCATCACAAAGTATTTTTCAACTATTCTGTCATCTTTGAAATCCTCGCCAAGAAACCGGATTTTATTAACAATAGAAGAAATCCTATCAGAATACCTAGTGATAGTCTGGTCTTCTTGCAACCTAAGACATTCAAAATTCCTTTTCAAATTTAAAATTTGCATTTGTTTGACTCGATCACTACCTTGGTACTCCTTTTTAAGCTTTCCCCAAACTTCTTTTGCCGTCTCACATTCAATAACTTTAGAAAAAAATTATATCTGCAATTGAATTTTGAATCACAGTTTTGACTTTGTATTTTTTAGTTTCGCTTCTATATGAATTTTAATTTGGGCAAGAGTAGAATTGCATGGAGTGGTTGTAATGGTCTATCTTCCACTATAACTTCCTATAAATTATAGGCTTCAAGATATAATTTTATTTTCACTGACCAAATCAGATAAATTTCACCAGTGAAAGCTTGTGGGGGCATTCAAAGAGAGATTGCTACTTTTGAAAACGGGGTTTAAAAATCGATACCGATTAAAAATAATTTGAAAATAGTTCTTTAGAAGAACTCACAAATCCACTAAGACCATTGAAGCTCCGATAGCGCTGTTGGTTTTTTAAAATATGGGGCACCAAAAAGATTTAAATTATTGATTGAAAAATGTCTTTATTTTTTTTGTTAAATATAGAGGGCTTTAAATAGCCAACTTAAGAACATAATTTGTAGAAAATCTGTATAAGAAGAATTTAAAAAATCCAAAATATTTCAAGCAAACTAAAAAAATCTAGCAAAAATTTAAATTAACAAAAAGTAGATTTATCCTAAAACTAAGTAACTTATTATGAAAAAGAAAAAAAATCATCAAGAGAGGAAAAAAAGTGTTAAGAAGAAAAATAATTTCGGATAATGCCTAGCCTAAGTGATAAAATAATACTAATATGATAAAATAGTGTAAAAAATGTTGTTACTACGTAGATTGAACACAAATCTCACGTCTCATGCATGGTCGTAACGGTATATTATTGTACAGTAAAGTGAGAAATTAGTTAGTTCTCTATTTACTAAAAAGGTCAGACGTCTTACTATGCGTCTGCATGTGAAGAAGTGGTAAGAAATCTTTATAGAAAGAAAGAGAAGTAACCTGAACGAAGCAATCGTGGAAGTGCATCCTAACAAGGGCAGCAGCAAGAGTGGGATCAGTTTGCAAATGCCTATTGACAGTGTTTTTCACTATTCCCTCTGCAAATGGGCAACTCATCATGTAGTATTCCATTCTCAGACCATCTACAAACCCATATCCTCCTCCATCAAACCTCCCTCCACTCACTATTATATCCATCGACAATATCACCATTAACAACGCATACTTTCCCATTTCTTATGACTAGCCCTTTAGGTGCTTTATACACGATATATATATGTATATATATATATATTAAGTGATTTATCATTTTGGAGTTGATAACAAATGGTTGCTATATATACAAGTACGAAAAGTTTACGCACATGTAATTACCCATTTTAAAAAATTGGAAAAAAGTTGGAAATAGTGGTCCATAATCATCTCTCCACCTTACAAAACAAAAGTCAGTATTATATATGATAAATTTAAGTACATGTTGATTAAAGTGCTGATTGCATGTTCATTATTGACACGTTATACGTTTAAAAATAAGTGGGACAAAAGTATTGCTAATAAAGAAAATATTCATCTTGCGTTAATTCTTAGGTATTTGGTGTCATTGAGTGTTTTATATTAATAATTAAAATCATTCCTTCTTTCCTCAGACTTCAAGAAGCTTCCTAGAAACGAGTGGGTTCAATTCTAAATTGGAATTGACACAAAATATTTCGGTTCAGTAAGATTATCATTTTAATATTAAGTTTATGAAAGCCGATCTCATAAAAATTTCGTTCTAAACTTCTATACTCTACCTAAGTACGTACGCCTACTTGAATTAGTTTTATTATATAGTTAGTATTGTTTACCTTAAAAATGGTAATTACAATTAAATTTAATATTATGGTTCTAAAAATATGTGATTTATTTTAATGCTAGTTGTAAAGCGATAGATGTTAAGTGTAGGTCAGGAAAATGAGAAAAGAGCTGGAGGACATCATGTTATGCAAATTGAATGGCTGTGAATTGGGATCTCGAGTTGGCCTACGCTGGGCCTCGAGGTCGAGCTAAAGTGTCTGACTGGAAATGGTCGATGAAGAACTAACAGTTCTAAGGACCTTGTTGATGACTTTTTATGATCAATGATGAGTAATAAATGAAGAACAATCAATAAAACACAATAAATGTAAGTAATAAAATCAAAGGAGCGACAACAGAATATGTTTAAATTGAAGAGTAAAGAATGTTCTTATTCTTGTATTGAATATCATGTGTGCTACAAAATAATAAGGGTCCCCTATATATAGGAGGGGGAATCCCAACATAGTGCAACTGTATTTATTACAAAGATATGCGACTGGTACAACCATTTCATGCCACGGTATGGACTTGTACTATTCTTGTAGACCTGGTCAGTTCTAAACCCGTGCCTTTAAAATTTCCCACTTGTGCATCAAAGCCACCGATTTGCACTGCCCGAGGACGAACATAGGGACCCTTGGGGTCGAACCTCGAGCTATGCCTCGATCCTTCCAGAGAATTATGGAATATCATAACGATTATACAATCGGAATCTCCGATTTTAATCGTATATAGATAGTTCCTGCATTTCTTAGAGTAAAAATGATAAGAAATGGTCTTCAATTCTTGCTCTACGATACTTCCATCATGACGTCAGTCCGTCAGAGCATTAAATGACATGATTCAAAGGCTGCACAGAGATTGCTGTCAGTACGATTATCGAGAAGCCCACAAACCGTCAATGGTTCGGCTCTTCCACTTCTCAAACGTTGCCCAAACGACTTCTATAAATACCTCAACTGTTTGTCATTAATACTTTTACAATATCTTCAAATTTTAGAGCTAAGTTCACCATCTTCTGCATTCATCTCTTCTCTATGCTTTCCTATTTATTTTTCTTAGAAACTTTGTTATAGTTATGTTTAAAACCTCCAAAACGGTACCCCAAAAAAGGGCACCACTTTTTCATCATGCCCGTCCAAAGGCAAATCAAAAGCACCTCCAAGCATTGAGTAATGTATCCCTGGCCACTTCGATACGGTCTCTGGTTTTACCATTGAAAACCCACCTTCTACATCGGGCCGATGTGAGCCCATATCTCGGTACATCAGTATGGTGACCAACACGAAGAGAGTAAAGATAGATTGCTAATGGGGGGAGACAGTACAAGTAGAGATCTCCAAAGCCGAGGAAAGCATAGTGGCACACAAAGCTGGCTTCTTCAGCGTATATACATACCCCTTCACTGTAGACCCTGTATATTCTTCTTCTCTACCGATAGATCCGATGATTCTTGACTTTTGTCATCAGTACCGAGTGACACTCGGTCATATCTATCCTTCTTTCTAGAGGAATTTTTTACATAATCAGATATTTCTCCAACCGGATCGAGGGAATGACCTTTACCCTCGATCAGTTGATCAGATTAAAACCCCCGTCTCTTCCAAAGGGGTTTAATTAAGCTTCACCATCGATCTATCAAGACATTCTTTATGAACATCGATGAGGACAAAAACCGGTATGGATGAGCCGGTCTGTCAGAGTAAAAACCTCAGGCATTATCCCTGCTGATAAGATGCCATTCCCGGAGGAATGGAACATAAAGCGTAAGTGTCCCTACATCGAGCACATTTTATTGCCACTTCTTCTTCTTCTTCTAAAATGATGTTCTTTTAATTCGGCCACCATTTGGTTCCCCGGTGTGATTTAGAACCTTTCGGGATAGATCAAACTATTAGACTTATTTTTTCATACAGCGAGCGTGTTTGGCGTGACTTGGGCAAAATGCGGTGGCAGGCCAAGAACTATTGTATGCTTTCCTTTTTTTTTTTTACACTTATGAAATCTCAAAATGCCTTCATTTTTGTTTTTTTTGGTCCACTAGGCAATCGCGTAGGATTTTTTTTATTTTTATTATTAATAGGAAAAGGAAAATTACAACAAATAGGAGAAATAAAATAAGGCGGATTACGCCGGTAATGTTACCCATATAACACAGCCGGCATAGACCTTGCCTTAACTATCCTATTGAGGCAAAAGGCCTCCTAGACTAGCAAGCATGTAAAAAGAAGGAACTCGCAAGAACTAAGAATTGATTGATCATCACAGAGTTTATGACATACTCTGTGATGATGGTAAAATAAATAGATGAGGAAACCATAAAGGTTCCCTTTTTTCTCCTTTGTTGTGAAAGTTTCGATTTGTAAAATATTGTCTTCTTCCACATGATTTTTCAAAAATTCTTCAAAATTCATACTTTATTCTTGGATTTCGAAAGTAATGTTTGAGCAACCTGTTTTTGTTTTGCATTTCGCATTGGGGGCCTCCTTATGTTGACGTCTTCGATCACCCTACCGTCCCAACTTCTTTCCCTTTGACGAGACTCTGCCTTAGCATTATTTCTTGGAACAAAAACTGGGGCATTATAGTTTAAACTACTGATTGCTTCATCCCAGCTCTCCTCATCTATTTTGTTGCTTGAAATTGAGGGTTCCCCGTACTCTTTGACAATGTTGTTCATAGGAGGAGATTTGTCCTTGGCAAGTACTTTAATAGAATTTGAAATTGACAGTAAATCTGTATTGTTTCCTGGATTGTTTGCTGCAATGTGACTTTTATTTTTGGATTTTGATGATTCTACTTTGTTGGCCATCGATGAGCATTGTCTATCTTCCCTTTTGTGTTGTCGATGATCAGTAAACTGTGTAGCAGAGTTTGCTTGTGTTGAGGCAGTATTAGTTACAACCTCTGCAATTGTATCTACTGCAGCAAAGTTTGAAGTGTCTTGCAGTTTTGCCCATTGTGGATTGCTCCCCTGTTTGAATTGGTAAATCAGTGTGATTTGTAGCAGATTTAGTGACATTATTGTGAAATAAAAGTTGGTGTTCAGACAGCAAATGTTGACTCCTGTTTGTATTGTGGTGTGCAGCCTCAGTCACCTTAGAACTAATTATTTGTTTGTTCATTCCCTTGAGACTTGAATATTCTCCACTATCATTGATATCTTCCCCGCTGTATATACTAGATATAGAGATGGGAGGATAACTTTGCTCCTTCTGAATCACTCCTCCAACAACTTTTCCATCATGTTTACCCAGATTTTCAAGCGCGGCAACTGAATTGGACCTTACTGTTATTGCTGTAGACTTGTTTGCAATCTGTTTATTTTCGTTCTGGGTATCTTCATTTCTGTTGGTCCTCGAAGATTCACTGTTCCTTGCATTTTGTTGTCTAGTATCCTTTGTAAGTTGTAGATCATCTGGAGGATGGTGATAAGTGTAATACATCATGCTTTTGCAGGCTTCGGGGAAGGCGCATCGATGAGATCACGTCCTCTTGGTGAAGAAGAACCCTTGAAACCCGACAAAGGTAAGAAGAGCAAGAAGGAGGCGTCTATCAAGTCTCCAAAATCAAATAAACCCAAGATTTGCAGGCCTCAGAATGATGCTACAGTCTTGAATTCGACATCTACGGCAAGTCTTTGTACCAAAGACGAAGATGATGATGATAGAGATCGCCCTTTGGTACAAGGGGTAAGATAGAGCATTGATGCTCCACGAGCTGTTGGGTGGAAGGCCGCCTAGTTGGAGGTGGCTGATGTGGAGCAAAATCATGCTGAGGAGACCTTCGAGAAGGGTCTGAGCGCAGTACTCGAGCCTCATGTTGGACATGGCACAGTCCATGCCAGCAAATCCTCGGGTGGCAATTTTGAAGGTCCTAAATCCAAATTTTTTTGGGATCGAGAAGAAACCCCTATAGAAATTGATACTATAGGCGGCTTTGAATCGAGCCCTTTATTTTCTCCGAGGGAAATAAGGGATGCCCAGAATAGGGGTGTCAATGTGAGGACCTTTTAGGGAGAGGATGATATGTGCAAGGACTACTTCGTCGGTGTTAATGAGGACACAGATCCCGGCGGCCTTGTCGCTCTCGAGGAGGCTGTGAGGCTTCAAAAGCAGGTGATATTCTTGACATACAATTTGCGGTTCAAATTTTTACCCTTGCCTTTCTAACTTCTCTGCTTTGTTGTGGGTCAAGAAATTGCATGACCACGCCTTTTCTAAGCTTCAAGATGAGATTTCATGCCGGGAGGAGGAGCTCGAGAAGCTCACCTTGGAGCTAAATAAGCTGAAGGCTTCCTCTGCCCAGAAGAAAGATGAGTTGAGTGAGCTTCAGCCGAGTCTAGAGGGAGTGCACCAGGAACAGACTAGCTTTAATGAGCAGGTAACATGACATTCATGAGTTCATCTTTTTATTCTTACAACTTGATGCTCTATATCTTGATTCACCTTTACAGATTGGGCATAAGAATGCTCTGGTGGGGCAAATTCAGGAAGAGGTTGCAGCCAAGGATACAAAGATCCTCGAGCTGAAGAGGCAGAATGAGGCCGTGACCTCGGAGAAAGATCTTTGTGGGGAGAATTATCTTCGACCCAGGATATTCTTCGAAGCGCTCAGAAGGAGACCACTGCATTATCTGTGGCCAAGTCTGTTGCTAATGAACATGCATCCATATATAAGAGAGATGCTGCCACCACAAATAATTGAGCTTGAGAGATATTCGAAGGCCAAACAAACCTGGCTCGGGCCGTTGATCATGCTCGTTTGCAAGCTAGGAGGCAGGCCTTCAAGGAAGCAAGCGCCAAAGTTGTCGATCTCTCTGCTGAGATTGAGAAAGCCAGAGTCTTGGAGGAAGAATAAGCACCTTCAACTACTTTGGATGAGGGTTCCAGAAGTGAATTAGAATGTAGTGAGGGTTGTCGACATCCCCATTTTCTCAAGAAAGTGGGTTTCGACATTATGGATGAAATGACTCTTTTATCCCCTCTTGGGGAATTTGGGTTGTGGATTTTGAAGAGTCGTAACCTAATGATTTTAGTGCATTAGGACACTTTTAAAGAAAAGAAAATATTTTTGAAGGAAAACCAGAGTTTGGGTAAGGGCTTGAGATTATCCCGAGGGGAAGGTGTTACGCACCCCTTAAGATCCACTAATGTGGTTCCTGGCCGTGCTTAATTGTGACCTTTTAAGAAGAGTGGGAATAAACAAGCAAAGTTTGTACGTAAGAAGTATAAACAAGTTGAAAATTTTGAAAGAAGAAAGACACAAGTTATTTTTAAAAGAGGAAGCTTAGTTGAAGGAAAACATTAATGTAAGACAAAAAATCAATAAATAAAGAAGGATAAAAGGGGTCCTAGGTTTATGTATTATATGGATCATTTTGGTGCAATACACAGCAATCATTCTCACACGAGATATTAACGCACCAGTCATCATATCCATATTCTACCCTTCCCACCCCTTTAAGTTATTTAAATGCGATTAGTCTCGTATTACTTATTGCATGCTAGTACCCGTCCCGGCCTATCAGTCCTGAGGTATTAGGACTTCTAATCCTAAAAGCGGAAGAAAGGGATGGGGGCTTTGCATGGAGTTTCAAAGGATAAAAGTCTAATTCGTCACGTAAAACAAATACCAAGTAGGGGAAAGAACAAAAAGACAAACCAAGGCTCAAAGAAATCCATGTAAAAAGATAACATATAGTTAGCATGCCTTGCATATACTGGTTTGGTCTTAAATTAAAATTAAGCGGCTGATGGACCAGTTTAACATATAGAATTAAATAAAAGGTCTACATTAGGAAACTTGGATCCAATTGTTAGGACCTGGATCATTTTACCGAATTATTATCTAAGGGATTAATACAGAAAAAAAGTTTGGAAGCAAGAGCTTGGAAATTGTAGAAATTCAGAAAGGTTTTGAAAATTGATGGAACTGTTTAAGGAAATGTACAGCAGAGTTTTTCAGAAGTAAAGTGTTTATAAAGGAAGAGAGAGTTTGAAAACTGTTTTGAAAGTAATTTCATGAATAAAAGTTCATACAGAGAGTTAGAAAAGCGATTTTAGAGACAAAAACATGAGTTTAGAAGTCGCAGTCAGGTTAGGACGAATCTGTTGAAAAACATTGAAAATAGTTCCCAGATTACTGATTATACAACTTAGGAGAACTCTGAGATCCTATAGGCAGGATATCTACTTTGGTTTTTATTTACTCATTTTAAACATTTAAGGCATGCGAGCATTGTGTTACCCTATTGTTTGCCTATCTTTTATGCAATTCTATAGGCATGGTTTCTATATGCTTGAATGAAGAAGAATGCAAGCCCATAGACATGATCTCTAGATGATTTAAATGTTAAAAAAAAAAAGCTTATAGGCATGATATCTAGGTAATTCAAAGTGGTAAAATCCTATAGGCATGATATCTAGGTAATTTAAAGTATTAAAATCTTATAGGCATGATATCTAGGTGATTCAAAGTGGTAAAATCCTATAGGCATGATATCTAGGTGATTTAAAGTATTAAAATCCTATAGGCATGATGTCTTAACATGCAAACAACTAAAAACCCCTCCCAAAACTTTACTACTATACTCCCCAAGTTCTTTTACAAAGTTATTATTACAGAACCAAAGGCAAAAATATAAAATACACCATAGCCTATACCTAGATCCAAACTGCCTAATACAATCTGAATATCCAATACATGTGTTTTACCAAATCCGGATTCCAGATTCCAAGGCCTTCTCTTATTCAGAGTGTTTCACAGTTCCAAGGAGCTTCAAGAGCCAAGGCAATGCTTACACTCTGAAGAATGAATATTGTAACAGAGTAGTGCAATGTGTGGATTACCACCCCTCAGGCAGCCAAGTATAGAGGGAGCTCTAGGGTCCCTAAGCATGGCTTACCTAAGGGGGGTAGAACATAAGAACTAGGAGTAAGTGCAAAGTGAGGGAGTAACCTCAGCAGGAGATGGTCATACCAAGCCATGGCATAGGCAGGCACACCCCCGACCTCTTGCTCAGATTCAATCAAATAAGAGTAGACTCTTATAGAGTCAAAATCAGATCTGAATGGTGATTAGAACACCAACAGACCCAAATTAAAGCTCAGCACATAGAGGGAAAAGGGAATGGGAAAGCAATTGAGTAAAGACTCAGAAGAGTCTTAGTTCTGGATCATAGATAGCAATTCAAAGTGGTGCCATGATTCAGGACAATACTCACATACAAAGGGAATGGAGGGAAGGGATTAAAACATAACAGATTGAAAGCACCAGGAGGTATAGCATGCTTGAATATAATTGCACAATGCAGGAAAGCATGAGAAAACACACACAGAAATAAAGGTAGAAGAGTAGAAGAGAACTCATAATAAGAGCATGCTATTTAACATAGAAGAACATACCAGTTGCAAATTCTAGGACAACAGAATAGTAGCAGCAAACAAACAGCCAGGTAGTCAACAAGAACAAACTCAAGAAGCTCCCAAAAGTACTTAGGAGTTCAAACAGCAGGAAGTAAAGATGCAGAATGCTCAGTAGCAGTGTAGAAAAAAAATCGAGAGTAGTAATGGTAGTAGTAAAGAATATTTTTGAAGACAGAGATGTGAACCCTGATTTGTTTTGCAGTCAGAATTCGATGATGGAGTGAAGATAGGAGCATGTATATATACTTAAAGTCAGGCAGACAAACAAGGAAAGAAAATAATCGAGTATCAATTAGAAATCAATCAGTGGAAGGGAATTCCTTTAATTAGGGAGTTCAAATTTGTACTGTACAGGACTAGAGTTATTTAAGGAAAGGGAATCAAGTAGCATATCATGCACAGTACACAAATAAGGGGTAGATTCATAAGAGAAAGTTTAAAACACACGATTTAAGTAAATAAGGCAAGAAGTAAATCTACTAGTACATAGTAAATCAGGTAATCAAAGATTGGAAATCAATAATGAACTAAGTCAGAAAATAAGGGGATAGGAAGGTCAATTTAGACAAGGAAAGAATCAATCAAGTTCACACAATGTCAGTCTGAGATCAGTACCCAAAATTAAAGGTTGTTTGGAGAGGAAAAATCTACATATAAAGAGTGCATGAGTTTTAGAACATGTGAAGCTAGATTCAAAACAGAGATAAGTGTCATGTAATCAAAAAATTAGTGAGTAGGGAATTATTAAGTAAGGAGAAACATCGGATGGCATGTGAAAAGTCAGATAAAGATCTTCCAAAGCTTAGCAGGAATCAGAATCACATAGAGAAAAAAAGAGAGTTCGGAAATTAGGATTTCTAAATCAGATTAACTTAGAGAAGAGAAGCAGACAAAATCACATACAAGTGGTATGAAAAACTCGATCGAAAACCCCCAAATTCAAGAGTTTTTTCTAATAATCGAGTGTAGAGATGAAAGCAAATAATTCAGGCAAGAATACGAGGAACTATAAAAATATTTTATGAAAACATGATGAAAGAAAATACAGTAAAAGGAATCATATGGGTCGGTAGAAGGAATCATAGTAGAAGAAAACATGTAGGAATCACAGTAGGAGCACACAGGAGCCGTGGTGGAGCAAATACGGTAAAAGAAACACATACGAAACATAGTAGAACAGGTAAAATTGAAGAAACCCTACTTTGGAGAAAATGAACTGTTTTTAAAGAAAAATTTGAAAGAGATTTAAGAAATCGTTCAAAAACCTTAAAATAAATATGGATCTAGAGCAGATCTAGAGAAAATAGAAAAACCTCGAAAGGCTAGGGTTTTAGAAGAACCCTAGAAGTGAGAGAGGCCTGGAAAAGGGTCTGCTCCGAGTCGAACGAGTCAGGGATGCACTCATAGGGATAGGATATGCCGGAGTGGAGCAGTAGATGGCCGTAACACTCGAATCAGCTGAGATCTGAGCGAAGACCTTCAAGCTCGAACCTTGAATCTTCTGGTAATAGGGGTATGTGGGTACGTGTGGGTGAGTATAGGCTATCCAGGGCTTGGGACGTCATTGATTCCGGTGGAACAAGGTGGAAACCAACGGAGTAGGGTTAGGGTTTCGGTGAGAGGTTAGAGAGAGTTTGAGATGAATGGATTCTAGGGGCGGCTGATTTGAGCAAATGAAGTAGGGTTTGGGGGTGTTGTGGAATGAAAAAGGAATGGGGAAATTGTGGCCGTTGATCAAAATGATCAACGACCTGTATTAAAACAGTGGCCGGGTGGGTTTGGAAATGATTTGGGTAATTGGGCCATTTAATTGGGGGTCAAATGTGGTTATAATTGAAATGAAAATAGGCTAGCTTGTAAATAGCCACTTTTTCTTTTTTTTTAATTAATTAAGATAGTTAAAAATATTTTTAAAATAAATTTAAAACACTTATCTATTGATAACTTATAAACAATAATTTAAAAATATTTAGAATAATTTATAATTATAAAACATAATTAATTATAACATAGGCTATAATTGCAATTTTGAACAATTTAGTGTAAATATAATGATTAAAAATAACTTACAAACAACAAAGGACAATTGGGGTATAATTATTAATGTTTTATACTGTTAAAATAGATAATAAATTAATTATAAAACATTTAAAAAATTAGGAAAAACTACTAAAACCATTGGGGATGCTCATATATGCATATGAATGCTATTTTGAAAGTGTTTTGGGGTATAAAATTATATAGAAAAAGTTGGGTATCAACAGCTGTCCCTCTTTACCCGAGGAGGATGAAAGAGTTATCGGGTAAAGATAAAATGGCCAATTTTGACCGGAATTGGTGATTGCAAAAGAATTTGACTGAGCTATGGTTTCTGAGCTTCCTGCATATCCCTGGTTTTGTTGGAATCAGGCCATATGTAGTACGGGAACCAATGATGGGTACGCGATGGTTTTGACACAGGTGCCTTCGGAAACCCGAACTCAACTTCGATTGGTTTTGTCGCTTTTGCAGGATGTGCTTCAAACTCAAGCGGTACAGACACATTTAACACATCGCCCTTGGAGGGCTGTAATGAACAACAATGGGATTTAGGGTAGCTGCTGGCTTCTTAGGCTCATCTCCTTCAACTATCAAGCCGATTGATCCCTTGGTGTTCCAATCATTTTCAACCTCGATCATATGGATGCCCCCACCCTTATGATTAGGTAGAGGGTTGTTGAGGACATTGGGAGCAGGCTCCTTTGCTATAATGACCTTGTTATCAATCAAGGTTTGAATCTTGTCTTTCAACAAGCGACACTCGTCGATGGTATTTATTTCGAAATGGTATACGTAGGTTTTGTTAGGGTTGATCCGTTGGATAGAATTTTTTGGAGTTATGGCTAGGATAGTTGAAATGTAACCGGCTTCTTTGAGTTTTTCATATAATTGGTCAATTGGCTCGGCTAGCGATATATTGTCTGGGAGGTCTTCTGTCGAAATTTGATCTGGGGCGAGGAAATTCTTGGAAAGTGGGTGGTGATGGGTAATGAGAAGGTTGGGAGTTGTATGCTTTGTGCACAGGTGCAGATTGGGAGTATCTTGGTGAAGTGGGTGGATATGTGGGCGGTGGAGGTGATTGGTAGGCAAATGATGGCATTTGGTATGTTGGTGAGGGTGCTTGGTAATTTATGGTAGGTTGATATGTGAGTGGAGTTGAGGGATAGGTCTGGTACTTCATAGGGGAATTGTTCCTCTGCGTAGTCATTACGAAATTTATATCCTTTTTCTTTGACAAGCCACCAGACTGTAGAGCCTTGTTGGTAGCTTGCAATGCCTCGAGGTTAGTGACCATACCATTTTTGATGCCTTCTTCGATCCTTTCTCCCAACTTGATGATGTTGGAGATATTTTGACCCTCTATTAGCATCAGCCTTTCGTAGTACTGCGGATCTTGAGCATGGACGAAGAACCTATTCATCTATTTTTCCTTCAAGGCCGGCTTGGCCTTAGCAGCTTCTGACCTCCAACGAGTAGCATACTCGCGAAAGGTCTCAGTGGGCTTCTTCTTTAGATTCTGGATATAGAACACATATGGTGCGTTCTCAATGTTGAACCTAAATCGGTCCATTAAGTCAGATGCCATGTTCACCCAACTTGTCCATTTCTTTGCATCCTGGCTGATATACCATGATAAAACATCGCCCTTCAGACTCCTCATGAACAGCTTCATGTGGATTTTCTCATCCTTTCCAACTCCTACCAACTTATCACAATACATTCTCAGGTGGACCCTGGGTTACCTATATCGTCGAACATCTCGAACTTGGGAGGTTTGTACCCCTCCAGAGCTCAACATCTGGTTGAACACAAAGATCTTCATAGTTGAACCCTTCAAAACCTTTGCTACCTACGAAATCTTGGACCCTGCTAGTCAATTTCTTGAGTTCAACGGCCAAATTCTGAATGAGGGAGCCCTTGTCATCTGATTCGGGTGCATATGTGATTGGCTGAGTGTAGTGGGGTATAGTGTACCCAAAGATAGGAGTGTTATGATCTTTTGTGATGTTTTGTGGTTCGGGAATGAGCAGTGGAGTATTATTGCATGTGTTGCAGGCTTGCGCATGAGTGGGTTGTATTGGTGGTTGCGGGGTATTTTGTGGAAGTGTAGGGATCTGGGTGTTAACATCAACGGCGGCAAGAGTGATTAACAGGCTTTCCAGGTTGCGAACTTGGTCCAATTCTTCTCGAAATCTCAGCAAAGTTTGCTCAAGATGAGAAGCAGTCTCCTTGGTAATTGCAGCATTATGAGAAGCTTCCTGAAGTTCCTTTCTAGCGCTTGTATCTCCCATTTTGCCTTTGTTCTTGTTTCTAGTAGGACTTGGAGGAGGAGGAGGTGGAGGACTTGAATCTTGTTGAGTATACTGATGGTGCCAGATTGCATGAGCTAACCTTCGGGGAGGGGAATAAAAATAAAAATAATAAAAAGGTAAAAAGTTAGTGTGGATTCTGAAAAATAATATTGCGGTATTTAAACACGTTGTGCAATAGTGTAAGTCATTTCCTAATTTGGGTGCCTCGTTGTGCCCGAGGTAGGCCTAGTGACAAATTAAATTGGAGAACTTATAATGCTAAATACCTTATTTTATTGATAAAACAAGGCGAGTCTTAAAACAACTGAATGATAAAAGATGTCACAAATGGCTAGTGGCCTTATTATATTATGAAAGCGAAAAATAAAGAATCCTAACTACTTGGCCCCAGAAGGACCTTCCCCAGATTCGGTACTCTGGCCTCCATCGTACAGCTGCATCAACTCGCGCAGTCTTAACAGCAGATAGGCTTTGGCCAGATGTCCGCCTGCACTTCCCTCGGCATTCTGACAATCTTCAATTCTCTTGAAGAACTTCCGTTCCAATTCCACTAGACCTTGATCTAGATACTCTAGCTGATTGTTGGTGTTGACAGCCATATCCTTCCACTCGTTGATCAGCTTCTCGTGGGCTTCCTGTATTTCCCGATGTTCATTATCATATTCTCGCATCCTCTTGCGCATCTGATTGTATTTGAATTGTGCTGCAGTTTCCTCGTCAATAATCCTATGACCATGGACGAACCATGGACGACCCAAACTAATGTGATCATCTTCCAACCAACCCGTGTAGTGCGGTACACACCCGACATGATACTTGTCTGGTTCAAGAGACTCCTTCCCTAAGACGAGCTTGCAGTGTCACATATACTGAGCGCGACACCTGTGTGGGCTATCATCATCTTGAAAGTCAGCACTCAAATGACTCATTTTCTCTATTCTTGGCATGATTTGCTTTCTTCCAGCTGGCCTCATGACCCTGAGAGGGACGCAAGGATGAGTTCCCCTCAGACCGATGAGTACGAGAAATGGCATGTCCAGACAGCGGACAATGAACTCCCCTGTTGGGAACCACTCAAACATCCACTGAACTTGCTATTCCTTTAGACCATCAAATAATTCTACCCATCCACTAGCGTCCTCTGGCTGAGCGAACATGTCGGGCATGAAGTTCATTCGCTTTGGGTGGTGAAAATCGATATGGTCATCCCAATCCCTGCGTATGATTTCGTATCTGTAGTCGCCTTTCTGAAGGTGTTCTATGAGCCAAAGTTGAAGTAGCAGATTACAACCCTTGAAATGCGGAGCCCCTTGTTGACACTTTCCCAAGGCTCGATAGATTTTGGCAATGATCATAGGCACTATGCTGAAAGACTGCCCGTCAATACCTTCCATTAAGGTTTTGGTTACCATGGCCAGTCTGGTGGGGATCTTAGCCTTCTTCATGGGAAAGATCATCATACCCAAGAAGCAAAACATGGACATAAAGGCCCTCCTATGTATGTTTCCCAAAGAGGTGAGGGCAAACTCATCAATGTAGGTGCGATAAGACTTGCTATGTCCATACCTCTCGTACAAGAAGTCAAATGGTATGTAGGAGTCTTTTAGACAAGATAGGTCAGGATTTTTCTTGAGTCACATCATCTTAAGAAAGCCTCTACTTTTGCAGTTTTCCGGCATATGTAGACCTAGTGTCTCGCAAGGGATACTAGCTAGACCCCTATCTCTTCTAGTAAAGGAGTCATTTCCAAATTCCCGAAGCAAAATACCGATCGATCACTATCCCAAAACAAAGTGCCAGCCTTTATGATCTTGTTGTTAGGTTGGATTTCTAGAAGTGAGGGCAAATTCCCTAAGTGTTTGCAGATGAGGGTTTGATTGCTGGCATGGAGATCTTCCCACCAGCTTAGCAACCTTGGGTGAATGTTGGATACCATACCGAATCTGGGGACTTCGTGCCTCATTTTCTGCAAAATAAAGTGGTAGGCCCTTAACCTCACTAGACTCGACTATTTAAATCAATAATCAGCAAAAGAAATTTCTTTCTTCAAATAAATGCACATAACGTGGAGGTATCCTTTTGGATTTCGAGGAAACCCGATGGACTTTGGTTTAGGCTATCTTAAGGAGTCATTATGCTGACAACATAACTGACTCTTCTAGGCTTGACCATGATGCATGAATAGTTTAATGGAATAAGGTTTCTACTTTTGAAGTGCTTGACAAGGTACCCTTGAGCGGACAACTCAAGAGGGAAAGGCGCGAAGCTGTCGACTACACCATTGATCGACTGGTTTTACCACAAATATGCCTTTGACATATTTAGGGGGTTATAATATTGGAAGGGCGCAACCACTCATTATATGCATTGCTATAGGATTTGTTTTGGCACGAGTGGAATATGATGTTGAGGAATGCAGTTACATGAAGCAAATTGCATGTATTTTCACATTCATAAAAATCGCAATAAATACATGGAAATTACAACAGATTCGAAATAATAAGGTAGTAAAAGAAGAAATCAAGGGAAAAGATAAACATGAAGAGCCAAGTTTTCTTGATAAAACAATTAAAGACTGAAATTAAATACCATTAAGGAAGCAATAAAGTCATAAAGCATATAATGGTAAAAGCCTTAATGAAATCCCCAGCATATTAGTCTCATTTTACTTATTGCATTCTAGTACCCGTCCCAGCCTACCGGTTCTGGGGTATAAGGACTTCTAATCCTAAAAAAGGAAGAAAGGGATGGGGGCTTTGCATGGAGTTTAAAGGATAAAAGTCTAATTCTTCATTCAAAACAAATAACAAGTAGGGGAAAGAACAAGAAGACAAACCAAGGCTCAACGAAACCCCTTTAAACAGATAACATATATTTTAGCATGCCTTGCATATACTGGTTTGGTCTTAAATTAAAATTAAGCGGAGGACGGACCAGTTTAACACATAGAATTAAATAAAAGGTCTACATTAGGAAACTTGGATCCAATTATTAGGATCTAGAGCATTTTACCGAATTATTAATTAAGGGATTAATACAGAAAAAAGTTTGGAAGCAAGAGCTTGGAAATTGTAGAAGTTCAGAAAGGTTTTGAAAATCGATGGAACTGTTTAAGGAAATGTATGTTGGAAACACGTTCTCAAAGCATTATACTAAAACGTGTGTTCATATGTGTAGGTTTTGATGAATGAAAAACAAGCGCAAATTGACATATGACGAAGCTCAAGTACAAGCGCACAATTGATATATGACGAGATTCAAGCACAAGCCAAGTTTTATTGTTTTACATGAGTCGTTCTTAACTGTGATCTTGATCCGACAACTTGACTCATGACATGGCTTCGCTCGTAAAATTATTTTTACAAAATCATGCATATTTAATTTAATGCTAAATGATTTTAAATCATGCATATTTACTTTAGTCAAAATGATTTTTAAACATGCCTCTAAAATCTGGACTAAGATAATCGATTATGTTAAGCCAAGACTGCATGACAATCGATTGTGAACTAATGACAATCGATTATGTTAAGGCAGTGAGCATCAGATTTTTCAAATCTGCATGACAATCAATTGTGAACCTTATGACAATCGATTGTGATGAGGCAGTGTCCATCAAAGTTTTTCAACGCTCAAAATAATCGATTGTGAAGAGACAGTGTCCATCAGATTTTTCAAAGTCACAAAATAATCGATTGTGAACATATGACAATCGATTGTGTTGAGGCAGTGTCTTCCAGACTTTTTCAAAGTTATTAAATAATCGATTGTGAGTATATAACAATCGAGTGTCACGAGGCAGTGTCTAAATTGATTTTTCAAGACTGATATATAATCGATTGTTAACTTAGGATAATCGATTGTATAAATAACCGTTGCCAAAATATTTTCAAATACCGTCAGGTAATCGATTGTTGATATTCTATAATCGATTGTTGAAATTAAAATCTGGAAAGGATTTTTTGAACGTTGCTGAATAATCGATTATTGATTTTGTATAATTGATTGTTTTACGTAAAATCTGGAAATGATTTTTTGAACGTTGCCAATAATCGATTGTTGATCTTGGATAATCGATTGTTAAGCGTAAAATCTGGGATTGATTTTTGGAACGATTGACAAACAATCGATTGTGGATTCTTGACAATCGATTGTCACAGAGTAAAATCAGCAGTTCTTAATTGGCAATTAGGCAACGGTAATACAAGGTTCTTCAACTATAAATACAGCTTAAATTCAGTCTTTTGAGTACACAACAACACACAACAACTGATCATATAATTGCTATAAGCTTGCATGCTCTATTTCTTATCATTTTATATTCATTACATAAGTTTTTGAGAGCCAAACTCTTGTCGAAAGTTGTTGCGATCTTGAGCGTATTCTTTTACTCATATCTACTCATTAAGGAGTGTCTTGTTTGAGTTCTTAGTGTTTTGTACACTTGAAGAGAATTGTTATTCTCTTGTTGTAAGAAGGAACTTGTGTTTTCTTGGTTGAAGTCTTGGAGTGTTGTATCTCCGAGCAAAGGTAGTTGAGGCTTGTGTCCTCAAGTTGTGAAGGAACTTGTGTTTCCTTTGGTTGAAGTCTTGGAGTGTTGTATCTCCGAGCAAAGGTGTTGAGGCTTGTGTCCTCAAGTTGAAAAGGTTTGTTAAGCACCCAGAAGCTTGACAAGTTAGTGGAAATCTCGAGAGAGTCTCTCGGGGACTGGACTAGCCACGGGTTGTGGTGAACCAGAATACTTCGGTCTGTTCTTTCTTATTTATCGCACTTATTTATTTCCTGCAAATTTTAAATTCCGCAAGTTTACACTAGTTTTTATTATAACGCTATTCACCCCCCTCTAGCGTTAAGCGTATTATCTAACAATGTACAGTAGAGTTTTTCAGAAGTAAAGTGCTTATAAAAAAGTGAGAGTTGGAAAACTTTTTTGAAAGTAATTTCATGAGCAAAAGTTCAGACAGAGAGTTGGAAAAGCGATTTCAGAGACAGAAACACGAGTTTAGAAGTTGCAGTCAGGTTGGGACAAATCTCTTAAGAAACATTGAAAATAGTTGCTAGATTACTGATTATACAACTTAGGTGAACTCTGAGATCCTATAGGCAGGATATCTACTTTGGTTTTTATTTACTCATTTTAAACGTTTAAGGAAGCGAGCATTGTGTTACCTATTGTTTGACTATCTTTTATGCAATTCTATTGGCATGGTTTCCATATGCTTGAATGAAGAAGAATGCAAGCCTATAGATATGATCTCTAGGTGATTTAAATGTTAAAAAAACCTTATAGGCATGATATCTAGGAAATTCAAAGTGGTAAAATCCCATAGGCATGATATCTAGGTGATTTAAAGTATTAAAATCCTGTAGGCATGATATCTAGGTGATTCAAAGTAGTAAAATCCTATAGGAATGATATCTAGGTGATTTAAAGTATTAAAATCCTATAGGCATGATGTCTTAACATGCAAACAACTAAAAACCCCTCCCAAAACTTTACTACTATACTCCCCAAGTTCTTTTACAAAGTTATTATTACAGAACCAAATGCAAAAATATAAAATACACCATAGCCCATATCTAGATCCAAACTGCCTAATACAATCTGAATATCCAATACATGTGTTTTACCAAATCCGGATTCCAGATTCCAAGGCCTTCTCTTATTCAGAGTGTTTCAAAGTTCCAAGGAGCTTCAAGAGCCCAGGCAATGCTTACACTCTGAAGAATGAATATTGTAACAGAGTAGTGCAATGTGTGGAATTACCACCCCTCAGGCATCCAAGTACAGAAGGAGCTCTAGGGTCCCTAAGCATGTCTTACCTAAGGGGGGTAGAACATAAGAACTAGGAGTAAGTGCAAAGTGAGGGAGGAACCTCAGCAGGAGGTGGTCATACCAAGCCATGGCATAGGCAGGCACACCCCTGACCTCTTGCTCATATTCAAACAAATAAGAGTAGACTCTTATAGAGACAAAATCAGGTCTGAATGGTGACTAGAACACCAACAGACCCAAATTAAAGCTCAGCACATAGAGGGAAAAGGGAATGGGAAAGCAATTGAGTAAAGACTCAGAAGAGTCTTAGTTCTGGATCATAGATAGCAATTCAAAGTGCTGCCATGATTCTGGACAATACTCACATACAAAGGGAATGGAGGGAAGGTATTAAAACATAACAGATTGAAAGCACCAGGAGATTTAGCATGCTTGAATATAATCGCACAATGCAGGAAAGCATGAGAAAACACACACAGAAATAAAGGTAGAAGAGTAGAAGAGAACTCATAATAAGAGGATGCTATTTAACATAGAACAACATACCAGTTGCAAATTCTAGAACAACAGAATAGTAGCAGCCAACAAATAACTGGGTAGTCAACAATAACAAACTCAAGAAACTCCCACAAGTACGTAGAGGTTCAAACAACAGGAAGTAAAGATGCAAAATGCTTAGTAATAGTGTAGAAAAAAAATAGAGAGTAGTAATGGTAGTAGTAAAGAATATTTCAAGACAGAGATGTGAACTCTGATTTGATTTGCAGTCAGAATTCGATGATGGAGTGAAGATTGGAGCATGTATTTGTACTTGAAGTCAGGCAGACAAACAAGGAAAGAAAATAATCGAGTATCAATCAGAAAACAATCAGTAGAAGGGAATTCCTTTAATTAGGGAGTTCAAATTTTAATAATACATGACTGGAGTTATTTATGAAAAGGGAATCAAGTAGCATATCATGCACAATACGCAAATAAGGGGTAGATTCATAAGGAAAAGTTTAAAACACACGGCTTAAGTAAATAAGGCAAGAAGTAAATCAACTAGTACATAGTAAATCAGGGAATCAAAGATTTGAAATCAATAATGAACTAAGTCAGAAAATAGGGGATAAGAAGGTTCAATTTAGACAAGGAAAGAATCAATCAAGTTCATATAATTTTAGTCTGAGATCAGTATTCGATGATGGAGTGAAGATAGGAGCATGTATTTATTCTTGAAGTCAGGAAGGCGAGCAAGGAAAGAAAATAATCAAGTATCAACTAGAAAACAATCAGTAGAAGGGAATTCCTTTAATTAGGGAGTTCAAATTTTAACAATACAGGACTGGAGTTATTTAAGGAAAGGGAATCAAGTAGCATATCATGCACAATACGCAAATAAGGGGTAGATTCATAAGGAAAAGTTTAAAACACACGGTTTAAGTAAATAAGGCAAGAAGTAAATCAACTAGTACATAGTAAATCAGGGAATTAAAGATTTGAAATCAATAATGAACTAAGTCAGAAAATAAGGGGATAGGAAGGTTCAATTTAGACAAGGAAAGAATCAATCAAGTTCATATTATGTTAGTTTGAGATCAGTACCCAAAATCAAAGGTTGTTTGGAGAGGAAGAATCTACATATAAAGAGTGCATGAGTTTTAGAAAATGCGAGTCTAGATTCAAAA
The DNA here is from genome assembly GCA_034376525.1 of Nicotiana benthamiana. Classification (NCBI taxonomy): domain Eukaryota; kingdom Viridiplantae; phylum Streptophyta; class Magnoliopsida; order Solanales; family Solanaceae; genus Nicotiana; species Nicotiana benthamiana. The sequence continues at coordinate 44,522,469 of CM067333.1, read as the reverse complement.
CAGAGAAAAATGTCATGCAACCAAAAAATTAGTTAGTAGGGAATTATTAAGTCTTGAGAAACATCGAATGGCACGCGAAAAGTGAGATAAAGGTATTTTAAAGCTTAGCAGGAATCAGAATCACATAGAGAAACAAAGAGAGTTCGGAAATTAGGATTTTTAAATCAGATTAACTTAGAGAAGAGAAGCAGACAAAATCATATACAAGTGGTATGAAAAACACGATCGTAAACCCCAAAATTCTAGGGGTTTTTTCCATTAATCGAGTGTAGATATGAAAGAAAATAATTCAGGCAAGAATACGTTCAGAAAAACTCATAGGAACTATAAAAATATTTTATGAAAACATGGTGAACGAAAATACAGTAAAAGGAATCATAAGGGTCGGTAGAAGAAAGCATAGTAGAAGAAAACATGTAGGAATCACAGTAGGAGAACACAAAAGCAATTGAGATGAAGGAATTTTAGGGGCGCCTGATTTGAGCAAATGAAGAAGGATTTGTGGGGTGTTGTGGAATTAAAAAGGAATGGGGAAATCGTGACCGTTGATCAAAATGATCAACGACCTGGATTAAAACGGTGGCCGGGTGGATTTGGAAATGGGTTAGTAATTGGGTCATTTAATTGGGGTTAATTTGGGGTCAAATGTCGTTATTGAAATAGAAATAGGCTAGCCTGTAAATTGCCATTTTTTTATTTTTTAATTAATTAAAATAATTTTAAAATAAATTGAAAACACAGTACTAATAGTAACATATAAAATCAATTTAAAAATATTTGGAATAATTTTGTAATTATAAAACATAATTAATTATAATATAGGCTATAATTGTAATTTTGAATAATTTAGCTTAAAAATATCAAATAAATTTTTAAAAAATATGCGAAAAAACACCTTAACTATATTTGGTGCAAATATAATGATGGAAAATAAATGACTCACAAAAAAGACAATTTGGGAGGAATAATTATTGAGGTTTTATATTGTTAAAATAGACAATAAATTAATTCTAAAACTCTTAAAAATTAGGAAAAAATATTAAAACCATTGGGAATTCTCAAATATGCATATGAATGCTATTTTGAAAGTTTTTTGGGGTATAAAAATACAAAAAAGATCAACAAGGGTGAAGAATAGACTCGCGTTGTCATCTATGCTTTTCCTTTTCCTTCTATTTGTATACGAATTCCTTGGGGGAGCTTTGTAAATATACCCTTTGTAAATGTATTTTTGGGAATGCAAAAAGATTCCTTCGCTTCTTGTCTTAAAATTTTATTTTCAGTGCTTATGCAAATTTAATATTTGAATTTCGATGTCGGCTCTTTGGAGCCCATACTTGGAGTTCTCATGATTTGGCACCATCTCGAGGCTAAATTGATAGCTCTTTTAGAACCCATACTTGTAGCAACAGAGATCCACATGATCGGGCACCATCTAGAGGCTAGATTTGATAGCCCTTTTAAAGCCCATACTTGTAATATTAGAAATCCTAGAGATCTGGCCCCATCCCGAGGTTATATCGATGTGGGGATATCGATAGCTACTTTAAGGACCATACTTGTAATAACAAAGATCCTCGAGATCAGGCACCATCTCGAAGTAGATCGATGTGGGGATCTCGCTAGCTCTTTTAAAGCCCATACTTGTAATAACAAAGATCCTCGAGTCCAAGCACCATCTCAAGGCTAGATCGATGTGGGGATCTTGATACATCTTTTAAATCCGATACTTGTAATAACAAAGATCCTCGAGATCGGGCACCATCTCGAGGCTAGATCGATGTAGGGATCTTGATAGTTCTCAAGCGCTGTATGACAGTGTCATTCATGTGACATGACAGTGAAGTGTCCGGGGCAGTCTGACCGGCACACTTCCCTAAAAGTGATAATGGCATGGTCAAAATTAGTTGGCCTTGACAATAAGCGAGCAGTCGCCGCTTGCTAATATATATTTTTTTTCTTGTTATTTGAGGATTCTACTACTTTGAGCAACTATCCTTTTTATTGAGATCTACTTCCTTGTGTCAGCTCTTTCACCATTTTAATTCAAAGCTTTTACCTAATTTTTCATTTACCTTATCTTGTTTCACCATAGTTATGGCTGCTATGCCCAAATCCATTCACTAAGAAGAGGAGAGTTCTGCCTATGCTTCCCGCTTGGTCGGTGGTACACTGCCGGCGTCCGGTAAGCTAAACTCGATGTAAGACCCCATGAAAATTTTTACTCAAAATCCCAAAATCTTGTAGTGCCAAGTTAAGAGTATGTGTTAGAAATAAATAATTCTTCGCGATGAGAAAGCTCGCCACCGCTCGAACCTTTTGGATTGATCTGTGCATTAAAAAGTTAATGAAAACAATTGTTCGAAAGAGCGCATTTCTGTGGCTCATTATGCGACCGTATAATTGCAATGTGGGCCGCATATCTGTTGCAGAGTGAATTAGTGTTGGCTAATTTTGAGGTCAACTATGAGGCCAATAATGCGATCGCATTATCGATATACAGGCTACATAGTTTTCACATAACCTCCTTGGGATTTTCTCAAAGTGCCATTCTGCGGTGCATTATGTGACTGCAAAACAAGTATGCGGATCGTATATTGGTCGCATACCCGAGAAGTATATTCAAGTCTTGAGGACTACTTTTGCGATCCCTTTTGTGAGACGCATGTCAGTTATGTGATCGCAGATTGAGTCGGGGCTCCTATTTTCTATCTTTTAAAAGCTGACCTCAGTTCGTTAAAAACACCCCATTAGCCCCTCTTGTGCTATTTTCTACCACATTTAGAGTGAGAGAAAGTGTTCTAGAGGCAGAGAGTGATCCTCACCAAGTCACCCCTCAATCGTTGCTCAAATCTTTGAAGATTGTCAAGTAAAGTTACTAAGCCTTCACCCTAAGAGGTAAGAACTTGTGCCCTTATCTTTAATTTCAAAATTCCTACTAGAATAAGTAATTAACAAGTGGGTTCATGGGTATATGGATGGATTTTGTTGCATGGGGATACTATGAGCAAAAAATTATAACAAATGGGGTGTAGTATGATAGAATCTCTCACCAAAAAAGTCATAAAATCATAATGCACACTTAGTGATTGATAATGTGCCCAAATGAGCTAGAATCTTGATTAACCCTCAAAATTGTTGATTAAATTTGTAATTCTCATAAAATAGATCGTTGTTGCTAGCAGTTTCAGAATTATTGTAAGAATTTAAGAAAATCTCTATTGAGGTATGTATGGATAAAACCCCCTTTTTCTAGAAATTGAGCTCCTATGGTGTCAATGCAAATGTTGTAAGTCCGAAATTTGATTGATGTAGTACTTTTTATTTTAAAGGGGTGTTGCAAGAATATATGTGAAAGGTGTGTCTCAATGTTTTCAATATGCTATTTTTGGTAAATTGAGGATATATGAAGAATGTGAACTATGTGCCAAAATGCCTAAATTTCAAGTCAAGTTTAAATTGTGATTATTATGCCGAACCATGTGAATTCCTCTCTATGCCTACAACTTGAATTGCTCTTGTAGGTGACCATTATCTTAAATTGCACGGTTTATGTTGAAAGTGACAGTGATGTGAAATGTGAGTTGTGAAATGTGGCCTGGTGCCAAGTATGATGTGATAATTGTTGCCCCAAGTACTGACGAACCAATATGTGTGAAATAAAGATTGAAATGAGACGATTGATTGAAAAGGAAAAATATCTTGGTGAGACGGCCTAGCCGGTCGGGCCATGATCGGTTGCCATGCCGTACACATAGTGGTATTGTGCTGATATTGAAACTAGAAACTGAGAATGAAATTGTGATTGAGGTACATAACTCAAATGAGGCAACCTAGCCAATCGGGTCGTGATCGACTCCGCGCAAGAAAGTGGTGGTATTGTGAATGATGGTGCAATGATATGAAATGTCCCAACCTCAAGCTATGGAAATTATGGGAAAGCTATATGATCCCTTTTACTTGGTGATGTGGTGATTGCTTAAAGCTATGTTAGTCCTTGTGATTTCATTGTTCTTATATGATTGTTCTTTCTAATGAGATGGTGTTTTGAAATACGGAATTATATGAATAAGGGAGAAACTCCATGAAAGGAAAATTAATGATTCATATAAATCGCTTAGTGGGAAATGTCCAGAAGAAATTCAACGAGTAACTAATAATCCTGTTATAGAGAAAAAAGTAACTATTATTCCCTTTTCCGAAAAATACGAGGTACGCTATTGCTTAGTCTAGCTTTTATGGAAGCTTTAACAATTTATGGACTAGTTGTAGCATTAGCACTTTTATTTGCGAATCCTTTTGTTTAATCTTAGCTTAGAAATATGAAAAACAATCCAATCCCCGTTCACGTTTTTTCTTTTTCTTATCAATGAATAGATCTCTTTACTTGTATGACTTAGATGTCTCGTATTTCTCGAAAAAGTGATTCGATTGATGGGATTTGGTATGAGATCGATGATCTCGATGAGATTAATATTCCAATCTTTCTTCTTATAACGTATTGATTTGACCCCTGGTACTAACGTCCCTTTTGCCGGGGATGCTACATCTTTTGAATGGATGTAGGTGGTTCCATAGAAGAAAGTGCCGATCGCAAGTAGCAAAGCACCCTCCTCTCAAAAATCTTGGTGAACCTCTTTTCATTCAGGGGTTATAATGCACATATTTTGTTATAAATTACCACTTTTGAGGTATAGGCGAGGCTTGTTGCTGGCATTATCATAACTATCTTTTGTATCCTTATTGGCTTCGTAGACGTTGTCTGGGTTATGTACGGGCATTGGATCTGTCACTAGACTATGTTATTATTCTAAACTCTTGCTTCTTCTAAACATTAACTGTGTGAAAATTTTGAAACTTAAATATGGTTTAAATTTTAAGGATCCGCAATATAAAATGTACTAGAAATGTTACATGTACTATCTTTCCTACTATCTAATTTAAATTAAAGCATGGTGTGATCATAGTGATTTGGGTAGAAGGTGTCCAAAAGGTTTGCTCAGTTGCTTCACTTGATTGAGCGTCGGTCTTGCCTTCCGAGGTTGGGGCATGGCACTCAAGATGTTTTGTCTCGAGGAGGGACTTTACATTAGAGAGATCTCGTAATGTTCAGGGCCATTGGGAGCAAGGATTGAGGTTCATCTCATCAATAAGACAGAAACACCTCGAGGCAGTTAGGAGAGACTGCAGATGGGGAGAAAAGGTGGTACTGATAGGTACCTTCCCTGAAAGAGAGCATCATGGCTCATGTAGAGGGGTTTTTGAACGTATACACGTACCCCTTTACGTTGGGCTCTCTCGATAGAGTCGTGCTCGAGTTTTGTAGAAGATATCGGGTTACCCAAGCACAGGTTCACCCGCTGTTTTCGAGGATAGTGTTTAAGATAAGGTTCTTTGCAGATAAAGCAGCGGTCGAGTTCACCTCAACCATCTTATTAGATAATATTGGCCCTTGCATTACTGAGGCCTGATTACTCTACGACGTCAATCCACCCAGCCCTTTGTTACTAGTAATGAAGAAGACAGGGAATGATGGTGGATGCGTCGATTTTTCTGAGTGCGGATCTCTAACATTATCCCGGTAGAGTTCCTACGACTCCCTGAGAAATGGAATGTCACACATAAGTGGTACACTTGTGCTGTTATCATTTTGTTTATAGTGGAGGCAGACTCCATAAAGGTGTTTTTTCCCTTTCCACAACAATCCTGTGGTATCCATACGAAGTCCCCGATCTGATTGATTAGACTCCGAAAATAGTAGCTTGCTATAATGAGCGTAAGTGGCGAGACCTGTCAAAGGGTAGATGGGGGGCAATACACAACGGTGAGTGTCATGACCCAAATCGATGGGCCGCGATGGGCACCCGGTACCTTACTTAACCTAGTACCAACATAACGTATCTTTCGTATTACATCATCATATACACGTGACATATATGTCTAATAGGCTAATATGATCATTTGTAAACTCAAGTAATAGGCCAACAAGGCCGTACAATCTTTCGCGTACACGATATATGTCTACAAACCTTTAACAATACATAAATATCATAAAGATCGGGAGTCATACTAACCAAACAAGAAACTCCAAAGCAAATAGAACGCACCAACATCTTCCACTAAGCTGATAGCCTATATAGAGGGTTCTCGACTTGTCTATCGGGACCTGAGGGCATGAAAAGGGACGCCAGTACAAAAAGGTATCGAGTATGTAAGGCACATGAATAAGTATATAACATAGATGAAAGAAATATAGAGTAAATGACGCAACCTGTAAGCCCGAATAATTCTGTAAATCATGAAATAATTATGATGTCATGTATATGTGTATAAATGTCATGTTGTGCATAGATACACGTGTTCATAACATCATGAGGCCTCTAAGGTCATCCCATCATATTATCTCGATCACTGTGAGCAAAATCATCATATATACCAGCTGATCAGGTGGTGGTGCGTATATATAATGCTGATCAGGTGGTGATGCGTATATATAATACCGTAACCTTTTCCCATACCCCCCATACACTATATATATATATATATATATATATATATATATATATATATATATATAAATGCATGAAATGCATAAGAAATAATTAATAGGATTTTCTCGGAGTGCCATAAAACTCAATATGCCTTTCAGATAAACTTTATCGAATACGTATTTTTCTGTGATCCACGAACAGAAGATAATAATAATTTACATGGGGAACCAAGAATATAGATGCCCCTAGTATTTCTATTAATAAAGTAATTTATGAAAACTGTGTGTTTGCTCGTTTCTTTTTGTATAATTTGCTTCATGCCAAATGGGAAGAAGGGATAGCCTAACATATCTGAACCGATTCACTTTTGTAAAAATACATAACAACAGATTAAAGTAAGAATTTTTTTTTATGATATTCTTGAAAAAAATTGTACCAGGCTTTCTTTAAATTATCATTTCATGCTGGACCTTGTAGTATTTCAGATTATTTCACATTTGGACATTGTAAAAATTCAGAGGCTTTAACGTTTGGACAGAGACCTTTCACGTTTTTTGTGTGTAAGGTTTTAGACTTGATTTTTGTATTTTGATAGTGGAAAGTTGGTTTTGTATTGAGGGTCTTTAGGAATCAATACGTAAGGTTTTTAGAATGAGATGTGTCTTGAATTAGGTTACCACCTACTCTTATATGAGTCTTAGCCATTTGATCATATTGTGGCTTATTCCCGCGTCACTTTTTCCATCCTTATCCAAAGTTTTGTTTTTTTCAATTAACTTAATTAGGTAATATCCCACTATCCAGTAATTAATTAATTTCTCATATAATTAAAAATTATATGAAATTACTCAAAATTCTACTTATTTTTAGTATATTTTATATATCCCACTATCATGGTCATATGGTACTTTATATGGTACTAATCCGCAAATATTGGGTATTAACGCTCAGCCCGTATTTTATCCCCGCATGTCAAACTTGGACAAAAATTTATTTTTTGACTTGCTTTCACTATCACGAATTTACTTATCAATTGTGAAATAGCACAATTCTTATAATCTCCAAATGATCTTTTCTTTGGACTGATGTCAATTACCTTACGATAAATTCAACGTACAATACCACAGGGTGTAACATTATCATAATTTAATATAACATCATTGTAATATAATACAGCGGGATGCAATATCGACGTAATATTGTAGGGCGTAACATCATTCCCCCCTTTGGAACATTCATCCTCGAATGTTGACTGATGCTCTTATCATTCTCATAACCCATATGTCTTGCAAATACTTTAGCACTTGTTTTGCCATCTTGGCGATTGTTCTGTGAATGAATCTCAAAGGCTAGGGAATCCCCCCCCCTTTAAGCTTTTTTCACACACCACGACTTGTAGTTGGAATATTTCGAATCTCGTAACTGTTTCTATCTTCTATCATGCAGCCTTTACGACTTTAACTTTCAATGAGCGCTTGACTCTTTTCTTCTTTTCCAGCTTTTAGCCGATCTATTGGCTAAATTTTGTCAATCTGGGCATCATTAGCTTTACTACCTCTAAGTAGGCCATATTATACCAAAATTATTACTTCGATCTATACTCTTGTTGCTTATACACTAAATCCTTTAACGTTCTTAATTACTATTTATCTTAAGACCGATGACCTAATGTCATCGCGTACTTTGCAGTTCTTACCTATCCATTGTTGATTCACCTCAATGTTGATTTACAATCATCCAGTGATAACTTGAAATTTCTTATTTAATATATTGCCACTAGGGCTTATGTTTTATCGTAGAACATTTGAAATGATTTTCCTGATCCACCTGAGGGAGATATTATACTTCTATAACCATATCTCATATCATTTTCATCAACATGATTTGCGTTACATGGGTATTTTGATCATGTAAAATTCATGAACTCATTACTGAATCGGAGTCCCAAACGTCATCCCTTATTTATCATAATTGTATCCTTGTTCTACCACCAGGGAAACATTTCATTTTTTCTAAATACTATTAGTCTTAGACTCGTTTGAGTTGATTCATGATCTACTGAGCTTTGTATAACTTTGAGAAACCATAAGATCTCTTGTTTTCACAGGCTTGTTCTGAGGATTTATCCATTTTTGTCACCTTCTCACTTGCCTTCTTCTTATCCCTACTCTTGTCTTTATAAAACCTTATCGTTCTGTCATACTTTAGCTTGCGATCGATTCCCTTATGACTTTTGAAACATCGAGACATCACATTGCCTCTAACTCTTCTTTTACTCTCTAATTAGACCTGGTACGCAACCGATGACATTGTTATCATCCTAGATATTGAACCCTAGTGCTTCTAGCCTTTTATTCGAAGCATGGACTATTCACGATCTTCTACCCTTGAGTATCTTATACGTTTTTCACCATTACATTACTTACCTTAAAGTCTTGCATCGTAACTTCTATTTGTTTCATGACTTCCCTTCCACCTAGGTGTAATTTACGTCTAATACTTACACCTCTGGTGCATACACAACTCTGTGGCAGCTTCGTATTGACTTGTTATGAGGCTGGTACTTTTCTGATCTATTTTATCATAGGGTCATTATAGAATATGGTTGTCGTAATATCCCTATTGTATCTTTGATATTAAGAGTGATCTTGTAATGTGCTCAATCACGATTTCTATTATTTTCTGGGTCGAATAATCTACTTCGTTGATGTACCTCTTTAGTTTCCTCCTTCTTCTTATCGGCCTTTATGTAGACTTAAGTTATCTTCCAATCTGTAGCTCATGGTATTAGTTATTCTGTTTATCCTTTCATGGGTGCTGAGGAATATGCATGATACAATCCTTTTTTTATGACCTTGGCTCAATTCTTCCTTTTAACATATACTAGAATCTTCTACGGTTGTATATGCTGCATGTATAAAAATTCGAACCCTTAAGTGCGTTCATAATGTAACAAACTCTGTATTATTGATCGAATAATTTCTTTTGTTCCATCTTAGCTTTCTTTCATGGCAAGCTATTACTTTTCTTAGTCTTTCTGCCCTGTTTTATGTCCATACTTAGCTTTTCTCAGTGCCTACACATGCTAGAGTTTTCTTGTAACTCATATGATCTCGAATATTACTTTTAATTTTTACGTCCCATTCATTAGCCACGGTAGGTTCCACTTTCCTTTGGAGTGCTTCCAATGTTATTGTGAGACTGGTATTACATGACCATTCTCTCCTTAGGTCATTGAGCTTAAGTTGAGCCTTATTCCTTACTTCTCAGCTAGTCTTTCATTGTAGTATATAGGGAGGATCCTTTGACTCTTGTAAAGCTGAGAGCTTATCACATCTTATGCCTGACAGAATTTTTGATGTTCTTCCTTGCCTATAATACTCGTAGTTACTTATCTCCACACCCTTGTACTTGTTGGGTTACTCCTGATTTAATACTTTGAGTGTCTTCAAGGTGAATGTTTTCTAGGGATCACGATGTCATAACTGTGGAGCAAAGTACCTCATATTGGGGTTCCCAATGTTTATCTTGCATGATCTATTAATTTGTCTGTATTCTCTTGTCTAGCCATAACTAGGCTCTTCTTGAATCAACTACTAATTGTTTGTTGGCGCATTCCCGTATCAATATTTCGTGTAATATTTATTGGTCATTTCTTTTGTCTTAACTTGCCCCTCGCACTGGATTCTTAGCAATTAATAATATCTCAAACAAGAACCCTTGCTTCCTTTTCATGACATTGCAGTTGCATAATTCTCTAGTATCATAGCATAACTATAGGCTTTGAATAAGCGCAATCTCATCCCTTTTTCGTTTTATCGCATTCTTCCTTTAGCATTCCATAATTACTAGAATCACTTAATTGTGACATAATGTCACGTCATTCTATATTCCCCCTTTTAGGGGAGTACTAAAAGTTGAAGCTACGACAGTCTGCCTATAGATGTTCTGCCTCTTCATTTTTGGTGTCCATTCATATCATCGATAACCCTTACTCTCCTTTCTTTAATCCTTTTGTATTAAGGGTAAAAAAATTCCTTACTTGCGAGGTGACAATTTCTAAAACTGGCACATATAGTCTCTTAAGCTTACTCACATTACTTACTTTAGGGAAATGTCTTCCTGAATGACCATATTCCAAATCTCTCATGAATCTCCTTCTGTTGTCCATTTTATCATTGTCACTACGAAATCTGAAATTCTCATGTTGTTGACCATTAACAAATCACTAAATTCCTAATTCATATTTACTTTATCTTGTTTACCAACCCATAAAAATTTCTATTATTCTGGGGTTTAGCTTTTCCTTTTGGTAATCACGTTAGAGTCACGAACTTACTTTTTGAAATGAGGATATGACTTCATGTCTTCTACTGTTTTGTTTTCTTGAGGCCTATCACCTCTCGTCTCTTCCTTCACCTGAATATGGACCCGATAATACCGTATTTTTTATTTACCGTTGTCATCCTTGTATCACATCTTACTCATAATTCTTCCTTATCTCTATTCTCATCAATCTGCTAATATTTCTACCTATTCCTTTCTTGTGAAAACTTCAGCTAGACATTCTTTTGCTTTTTGTGCCCCTTAATTCATCCATTGGTTCTTAGGGTTGCCTAAATTTTTTCTCTACTAGGGACGGGAGCCATACTAAGGTAGGCTTCCAGTGCCTATTTTTGTAGTACCCTTATATTGTTATACTATTTTAGAGTGCACCATCTGGGTGTCTCACAAGGAGATCTATAAGTACCTTTATAATATTTTTCGAAAATATCAACCAACAAAAACAATCCACTCACTATTTTGGGTTATTCTAACCCTAGCTGGATCCTGATATCCATTCATGTCTTAAACCATATCTGCTAGCTCCCATAGGCTTAACTGAGATGGGTGTGGCCAATTGTACAAATCCTTTGTTACTATTGAAGGCAACTCAAAGGCTTATAATCCTTTGCTTGAATTGTAAATAATGTTAATCTTCATCCGATGGGCACCTCGTACTCTTCTTCATATTGCTTCTTTTTCTTACTGAAACTTGTATTTATCCTTTAAATCTCTCGTTGTCTTCTACCATTAAGGTAGATAGGTATTCTAGCCTCAAGACTCCTTATCAAGAGGCTTGCACCTTTCAGTACTCACATGATCTGCTGAAGACCTCACATTTACTTATCATAAGCATGATACGAAGTTGAGTTCCTCTAATTCAACACTTCCACAACTATATTTCTTATCGATCATCTTTCTAAACGTAGGCATCATCTTATTATGAATAAAAATAGAAGTTCGGAATTTGAATTCTTATAATTGAGCTCTACAACACGATCTAGAGTAAGAAGAAAGAGTGATAGTCCTAAATGCCCTGTAGCCTCCTGCTTATATGTGTGGTGCAAGACACACCTATAAACAAAACTCTACTAGACACTCTTGTAGACTCCCTGGGACATAACTTCTCTGATACCACCTTTGTCATGACCCAAACCGATGGGCCACGATGTTTACCTGATACCTTACTCAACCGAGTACCAATGTAATGAATCTTTCTTCTTACATCATCATATACATGTGATATACGAGCGTAATTGGCCACATGATCATTTATAAACTCAAGTCATAGGCCAACAAGGTTGCACAATCTTTCACGTACGACATATGTCTACAAACCTCTAAGAGTACATAAATGTCATAAATATCGGGACAGACCAGACAATGCACGACTAAATCATACTAACAAAACAAGCAATTCCAAAGCAAATGGAGCGCACATACATATTCCGCTGAGCTAATAGCCTACTTGGAGGGCTCTCGACCGGTCTATCAGGACCTGCGGGCATGAAATGCAACGTTCCCAGGCAAAAGGGACATGAATACGAAAAATTTATTGAGTATATAAGGCACATGAATAAGTACATGACAGACATAGATGAAATATAGAGTAAATGACTCAACCTGTAAGTCTGGATAACTCTGTAAATCATTAAATAATTATAGTGTCATACATATGTGTATGAATGTCATGTCGTACATAGGTACATATGTTCATCATATCATCAAGTCTCTGAGGGCATCTCATCATATCATCTCGGCCACTATAGGATAAATCATTACGTACTCCAGTTGATCAGGTGGTGGTGCGTATATAACGCGCGTGTATAACACCGTCTGAATCATGAGTCAATGTACATATATAAATGCATTAAATGCATAATAAATACATTAAGGAATCAATATATAAGGCTTTTAGAATGAGATGTGTTTTGAATTAGGTTTCCATCTACTCTTAAATGAGTCTTAGTCGTTTGATCAGATCGGCTTGTTGCCACGTCACTTTTCCCACTTTATCCAAAGTTTTTTTCTCATTTAACTTAATTAGGTAATATCCACTATGCGATAATTAATCAATTACGCGCATAATTAAGACTTATCTTAAATTACTTAAAATTCTACTTAATTTTAATACACTTTATTTATACCACTATCATGGCCATATGGTACTTTATATGGTACTAGTTCGTAAATATCGAGTATTGATGCTCAGTCCATATTTTATCTCCATATGCCAAACTTGGACAAAAATTCATTTTTTTGACTTGCTTCCTCTTTCACCTTCACGAATTTACTTATCACTTGTGAAACAGCATAATCCTTATAATCTCCAAATAATCTTTTCTTTGGACTGATGTCAATTACCTTACGACAAATTCAACATACAATACTACAGGTTACAACATTGTCACAATTGAATATTGAGAAGCATAACATCATCGTAATATAATACTGCTGGATGTAATATCGACGTAATATTGCGGGGCGTAACAGTGAGTACCGTATGATTCTTTTATTTAAGAAATATTTCCCTGTGTGTTTTCTAACTTCTTCTGCAGGCGTTGGAGAATTTTCTGAGATGAGATCATGTCCTCTAGGAGAGGAGGGAGGATCATCAGCTTCCGGGCCGAAGCGCGATAACAAATGTTGGGAATCCTCGGTGGGCAAGGAGATTTATAGTGAGGCAGGGTCTGCCCGGAGGCGTAAAGGAGATGCAACCATTAAGGTAGATTATGTACCTATCAGCCATTGTGCGATCATTGGTGCAACAGAAGGGAGCGGCCACACATCAATGGCTCGAGCCGAGAGACCTCTCGAGGCAGCTGAGCCTGCAATTATCACGCCCCAACCTCGGAAGGCGCGACCGATGCTCAATCGAGTGAACCCAACTGAGCAAGACTTATCAAACACTACCTACCCAACTCAATATAAATAAGAAAACCATGCTTATCTTTATTTAGACTAGGAAAGATAGTACATTCAACATTTTAGTTCATTTTATATCACAACATTGAAACATACTTAAGCTTCCAAGATTTTGTATTAGTTACAGTTTAGACGAATACAAGAGTACAAGGTTACAACATGGCTAATTGACCTATCCAATACCCATACAAACATCTACGGAGCCTCTAAGGATATAAAAGAAAGTGATAACAATGCCATCAACAAGGCCCCGGTTATACCTCAAAAATGAATATCCAAATAAGAAGATGTGCAATATAGCCCCTTGAAGGAGAAGGGGGCTCACCAAAGTCTTGAGAAGAAGGATGCTCCGCTACACATGATCGGAATTATCCACTATGGATCTACCTACATTCATTTAAAAATGTAGCAGGCCCCGAAAAAAAGAACGTTAGTACCATGAAATAATACTAGTATGTATAACTAAGCACCATCAAATTAGAAAGAAGTTTCATACACAAATAAGAAAATTACAAGTACCACTCCAAAGCTTTAAACGATCACAACATTATCAACATGAAAGGATTACACACCTTTCACATCATACTTCCGTAGCCTTTAGTTGGGCTTGCCATACTGTTCCACATCATTCACATCACCGCCGCTACCTTGACCGGAGTCTGATCTCGACCCTATCAATTAGGCCGTCTCTCGGAAATGTTACTAATATTCCATTCACACTTTCAAGTTTCAATCATCAATACATTATTGCCATGTATGTATGTATGTATATGTGTGTGTGTGTGTCTATATATATATATATATATATATATATATATATATATATATATATATATATATATATATATATCATGGAGTCCGATCACAGCGCGATCGGCTAGGCTTCCTTACCGAGGTGTTTCCTTTTTACCGTCACTCATCTCATTTCAATCTTTATTTCTCGTAGATCATTTTATAGGCACTTGAGGCCACAACTGTCACAACATATATTTGGCAGTAGACCACATCTCACATAACTCCCAATTTTGATTTTAGGTTTGTAATTCAAGAGAGTATGGAACAAAGAGCAAATAAGATTGTAGGCGTAGATGAGTCTTCCTATAAATGGCACAACAACGCACGTCAATTCCAATCTAGGGTCTAAGTATTTTGGTACATGATTCATGGTCCTTACACCTTTTGAAATCATCAATATTAGCACGTTGATCAGATTGAGACTCACTATCCACACATATAAGGTTGTAACACCAAGTCAAGTGAAACACCAAGCAATTACAACAATTCAATTTAATCTTACCGTACTCACACAGCGAACGATGAAGCTCAATTTCTAAAATACGGGGTTTTAGCCATACATACCTCAATAAAGCTTTCCTTAATCTGTACTAAATTTGGAACTTTTAGCACTTCGATCTATTGTTCAAGAGTTACAAATTAAACCAAGAATTAGAGACAATGTGGAGATTCTAGCTTGGTTCGAGCATAATATCAAAAACTAATGGTGCATTATGATCTTAGGTCCTTTTTAGAGAAATTTCTATTATTTTATAGGCAGAATGGCCTAAATGGCACCTATACTTGTCCCACTTTGTCATGCCGGTCCCCAAGCTTAACAATTTGTCATTCAGACACTTTAACTTGATCAAAACTTATTATTTAAACCCCTCTGACCGTTGACCAAGCATATTTGACAAAATAATGGTTGAGTTGGACAAAGTGAGTGTAATTCACGTAGATAATGAGAGTGAATATGAACATTTTAAACCAGAAATAATTAAAATAAGAAGAAATAATTAGTAAAATAAGAATAATAATAATTGTAGCAAAAATTTTAGGCTCTGATGATAATTTTTTCTTCTGTCTCAGATTAACCAGTGTTTGCAGCCATGGTAGTGTGTCTAATCTCTTGCCTTGTCTTCATTATTATAGATCAAAGCCACCCTACCTTTTTTAAAGAGCTTACCAACCTGTTTTTTAAGAAGTATTTTCTCAACTTTATTCTATTTTTCAATATGCAAATTTTGGATTACACATAGTGTGTGGATGCCGACCAATTTTCAGATGTGCCTCTCTGGGCACCTACATGCTCTTTTCCTCCATTTTCAAAAGAATAAAGAGTCGTAGATCTGCAGCTGTGTTCTTTCTCTACTACCTTAATTTGTATTTAGTGAAAAAAGAATTATGTTGGTACACATAAATCTACCAACGTGCCAGAAAGACAAAAATTAAATTATATAATTACTGCTCCTTTCTGTTCCGCCATTGATTTCTTAGATTTGAGCTCCTCTCTCTTCCGCCATTAATTTTCCTGGATCTGAGCCCCTCTTTGTTCTGTCATTGATTATCCTCCATTTTCAAAAAAAAACAACAACAGCCCGGAAAAAGCAGAAGCAAACAGGATTTAAGTGGGCTTTGGACATAAACATTCCGGCAAAGATGATAGAGAAGAGATGAGAGACATAAGCGGTTCATATTTTCTAAGACCTAACTAGGTAGATAAGTGTATAATGAGGGGAAAATTTGGGTTTGGCCGATAATAATAATTTTTTGTTTTATTTTCCTATGTGGCCATAATAAATAACCTGGAGCCTACGTGGTTTAATTTTATTGACGTGACGTCCTACGTGTTAGAGATTGTATTACACGCATTGATGGCCTTGTGTCATAAGTGTTTATTATACACGATTTGAAAGAGTGTAAGTTTTCAATTGATTAATTATTAAGTTTGGGGGCCGGCATGACAAAGTGGGACAAGTATAGGTGCCATTTAGGCTATTCTGCCTATTTTATACCCTAATTGCATTCTTTTTAGTTTACTATCTCCCAATACCCTAAGTTTTGTTATACATGCAAGGAATCTATTCTTATACCCATGATATGCCTCACTAACGACCCCTTATAGATGTGTGTAGAAATAAGGTCTGAGGTGAAGAAGTCTTACCTCTTGTGATAAAGATTTAGGTGCCCTCAATTGATTATCTTCACTGTTCTAGCAATGATTTGTGGATGAATGGTGATAAAAGGCACTTCCCCTCTCTAAGGCCCCCCCCTCTCTCTCTCTATAAAAGTATTAGTAAATATGCTCAAAATGAGCTATTATACCGAATAGAACGATAAGGGGTCGAGTTTAAAATTTAAAACATTGGAGCCTGAGTCAGGTTTGCGATCACAAAGTGGAAATACGACCCGCAAAATGGATAACAAAAGTGCTCCCAAAATCTGAACATTCTGCCTGGGTATGCGGTAGAAATGCAGTCCGCATACGTGTTCTACGGTCGCATAATGCACCGCAGAACTGCCCACTAAAAAATCTCAAGAAAATTATGCGACAACTATGTGGTCCACATATCAGTTATGCGATTGCATAATGGACATCATATTTCACCTTAAATTAGCTAACACACTGAATCACTTTGCAACAACAATGCAGCCCGCATACCTGATATGCGACTGCATTCTTGACTGCTGAATTGCACTTTTCTAGAAAATGTTAACTCTTAACTTTTTAATGCAGTGATCAACTCAAAAGATTTGAACTGCGGTGAGCTTACTCACCACGAAGAAATGTTATGGATTTCTAACATCGGACCCTATCTTGGAACTACAAGACCCAGGTATTTAGTTGAAATTTTCCCGGGTTCTCACAGCAATACTCGAGATTTATAGCTTTGGGGGAGTGGGTCCTCTTTTGCCAACGTCTTCTTCCCTGGTCGAATGTACTTTGAGGGACAAAGATCTTTCACAATTATCCTCTTCTCTCATTGAAAGTACTTTGAGGGATTCATATTTTCTGCCATCGTCTTCTTCTCCCGTCGAAGGTACTTCGAGGGATGTTTGAGGCCAGGGGCCGCCTAAATCAAGCAGGGTCTTGAGCAATCATATCCCCACCGAGAGCAGTTCAAGTAGGGCCGATGAGACCAGGCTAGTAGATGTATGCTCAACTTTTCAGGAGGCTTAGTCACTATTGTGTGGTGAGTCTTGGTTGACTTTGTTTGTTTTTTTAGTTTTTTTGCTGTAGGGTATGGGATAAGGTTTCCACGTATATTGGATTTCTTTGATGAGATTTTGGAACTGGGGTATATGGGTAATTGTTGATCGAGTTTTGGGATTGGGAGTAGGTTGTGGTGCATTTAAGGGGTGTGATAATTAGTGATTTGGGGGTATTGAGTTGGATAATGGTGATGTTATTGAGGGTTTGCACTAGATGTGGGTTATAGTTCTAGGGAGGTGGGAGATTATAATGCTAGTATGGTGCTGGAGGATTTGGAGCTATAGGTGGTGGATTCTTGTTTTCTGTGTTTTGTAGCGATGTTTGATTTTGCGTAGTTGGGTTTTGGTGGTTAATGTTGGGAACATTGAGGCTAAGGGGAATATTTTTCAGATTTTGAACCTGCTCAAGCTCTCCCTATAGCTCCAATATGTTTTGTTCAAAATATAAGATCAACCCATTCCGCCTCGTGGGAGCTTCTACCATCCGAAGTTTCAACAATTGCTGCCATAGTAGCATTATCTTTCCGAATACCACTTAAATCATTCATCTTCCCTTTGCCATTGCCTTTGAGTTTTTGGTCGTTATGTGGAGGAGGATGTGGAGGAACTCTGGATCTAGCATGGTATGATGATGATGCCATTATACACGAACCAACCTTTGGGAAATGGAATAAATAAAAGAAATAAAAAAAAGGTAACCAAGTCAATATGATGAAGTACAAAAGTGTTTGCGATATTTAAGCACGAATCACAAAAAGTCATGCAATAATTAATTTGGGGGCCTCATTATGCCTGAGGTAGGCCTAAGCAACAGATAAACTTGGAGAAATTTGATGCCAACATTTGCTTAATTTAATTAATGTGAAAAATAAGCCAAAACAATCTTCTACTAAATCAACCATAATAATAAAATCAGTAATGGCACTAAGCCTTATTACATCGAAATCTAATCTAAACTAGAAAGCAGTAAAGAGCATCTTCTCCTAATCTACTTTGTCCCTGAAGGACCTTCCCGATGTTTGGCTCTCTTGACCCCATCAATTATGTTTCCCAGCTCGCGCATGTCTAGTAACAAGTAAGCCTTTGCCAGCTTTCCTCCTTCATCGTTGTCCATGCCCTAACAATCCCAAGGTAGCTTTCTCATCTTCCCTTTTAGCTCCATCAGTCCTTGCTCCAAGTATTCTAATCTTTCCGTCGACTTAGTGGAAATCTCTTTCCATTCCCTTATTGCCTCCATGTTCACTTTGTGATTCCCAGATGCTTAGCTTCAGACTTGAACACCCTTGTGTAGCCTCTTTTACTTCACTTATGCCTTAGCTACTTAATCTGTGGTCCTATCCTTCAGATTGACTCCTGGTTTGACGTACCCAACTATATCATCTTCCAGCTATGATAGATAGTAGTACATATGGACAACGTTATACCTGTCTGGCTTAATAATTTCTCATTCCTTAATGATCTTTTGGTTCCACATGTGTTGTGCTCCGATATTGAATGGGATGACATCTCCTTTGAAATTTTCCTTGTATTGGATCAAAACCCAATGTATGGCTTGTTTTCTTCCAGCTTACCTCATTACCGTTACAGAAGTGTAAGGGCAGATGCCTTTCAATCCGATAAGAGTTAAGTGAGTAGTCCCTTTTGATCTGATGATGAATTCACTACTTGGAAACCATTCAAATATCCAATACACCTGCTCGTCTGTCAGATCATTGAAGAAAAGCACCCAACCTACAACATTTTCAGGCTTTGTAGACCTTTCTAGAATGAACGTCATTTTCTTTGGGTGATGGTTGGCTTTGTAGTAATTTAATGGCCTTCGTAGAAGCTGTTGATGATATTCACCCCACTGAAAGTGTTCCAGTAGCCACACTTGTAGCACTATATTGCAATCCCTTATAGTACTATAATAACCGTAGAGTGAGGCAGTTTTTTTGGCCATTTTTGAAGTCATTTTTGCACCCCGTTATGAGATCACATAACCATTTTGCAGGCTGCTCTCCGATCGCATATCCAACCTTGCGATTCGTCAGATAGTGGTTCTGTGATGCATTATATAACCATAGAATAGGTCTACGAACCGCAGACAGGTCACAGACTGGAGCAAAAAATTGGCAGTTCTTGAGGGTCATTATGCAACCCATTTTGCGGACCACATAATCATTATGCGGTCTCATATGCAACTAGAGATCCTATTCTAGTAGTTCGTCTTACAGACTCTAATGAAGGAGGGGTATTTGTGCAGAATAGGGCTAAACCATTTCTCGTGGTAGAAGTCAAAGAAAAATAGTACAATGATCTATTGTTGGTAAAACTAAAGGAGGGTATTCACAAACATAAAACCACAATTTTTTCTCTTGGCATGGATGATGGTACACTATGGTACCAATGGAGACTATGTGTTCCAGATATTGATGGTCTTCAGGAAAGAATCATGGATGAAGCTCACACTTCTAGGCATTCTATGCACCCAGGTTACACAACGATGTATCATGATTTCAAGGAAGTCTATCAGTGAAATGACATTGAAGAAAAATGTAGCGGACTTTGTGGAAAAATGCCTAAACTGTCACAGGTGAAGGCCGAACATCAAAGGGCTGGTGGGTTGGCACAATTAATAGAAATTTCATGTAGAAATAAGAAATGATTAATATGGACTTTATGGTAGGACTACACGCACTCCTTGCTAGTTAAATCTACCGAAACAACAGAACAATCCTCAGTTGTATATTAATTAAATAGTCAGGTTGCATGGTACTCTCAATTCTATAAATTTCGGATCGAGAAGCACAGTTCACAGGTAATTTTTGAAAGAAATTTCAGCAAGGATTGGGTACTCAGGTGAATTGTAGTACAACCTTTCATCCGCAGATCGAACTATTTAGACGTTTGAGGATATGTTTCGTGCTTGCGGCCTTGACTTCAAAGGTAGTTGGGATAATCATTTTCCACTCATAGAATTTTCTTATGACAACAACTATCATGCTAGTATTCAGATGGCACTGTTTGAGGTGTTATATGGTAGGATATGTAGATCTTCGATAGGGTGGTTCGAGATTGGGAAGTTGAGTTGATAGGACTAGACCCCGTACATCAAGCTATGAAAAAAGTTAAGATCATTAAGGAGCGGTTGAAAACTATTTAGAATCGATAAAAGTCCTAATAAGATATTTATCGTAGAGATTTGGAGTTCAAGGAAGATGATTTGGTATTGCAGGTTTCCCCATGAAGGGTATTATGCGGTTTGGAAAGAAATGGAAATTACGTTCGAGGAATGTCGCCATACAGAATCATTCAATGGATTGTTTAGGTAGCGTACAAGCTTGAGATACCATCGGAGGTGTCATTAGAGCACCTTAAATTAATGTGTCTATGTTGAAGAAAGTAATTGGGGATCCTTCACTTATTGTGCCAGTTGAGGCTATCGAGGTTAATAAAGAAATGCCATATGAAGAAATTTCAGTTGCCATTCTTGATAGGCAAGTCCGAAAGTTGAGGAATAAAGAATCTAACAACAATAACAACAACATACCTAGTAAAATCTCATTAGTGGGTCTGGGGAGAGTAGAGTGTACACAGATCTTACACCTACCCTGAAAAGGGAAGAGAGGCTATTTCTAGGAGACTCTCGGCTCAACAGGAAAAGCAATAATATCAGAAAATAAGTAAGAGAAAAGACATGTAACAATCAAAGATACAAGAAAGAAAATAACTACAACAAATAAGTGAAAGGACAATAACACAAAACTATGCAAAAAACCAATGTGAATACTATAAAGACCGCTAACAAACCTAGAAAAACTCTAACAGACTACCCGGTTCAATGAGGGAAGAACTCTTGACTAACCCCTAGCCTACCACCCTAATGCTCGACCTCTACATGTTCCTGTCAAGAGCTATTTCCTTGGAAATCTGAAGTCGTGCCATATCCTGCCTGATCACCTCGCCCCAATACTTCCAAGGTTTCCCTCTGCCTCTTCTCGTACCTGCTAAAGTCAACCGCTCACACCTCCTAACCGGTACATCTAGGATTCTCCTCCACTGGTTTCCAAACAATTTATGTCACGCTTCCCGCATCTTATCATCCACGGGAGCCATGCCCACCCTTTTTCAAATATCTTCATTTCGAATCTTATCCAGCCTAGTGTGCTCACACACTCATCTAAACATCCTCTTTTCTGCTACTTTCATCTTCTGGATATGTGAATTCTTGACTGGCCAACTTTCAGCTCCATACAACATGTCCGGTCTAACCACCACTTTATAGAACTTACCTTTGAGTTTCAGTGGCACCTTCTTGTCACACAGGACTCCCGCTTCTAACCTCCATTTCATCCACCCCAGTACTGTATGATGCATAACATCCCCATAGATCTCCCCATATCCCTGGATAATTGACCATAAGTACTTAAAACTTTATCTCTTGGGGATGACCTGTGAGTCAAACCTAACTCCCACCTCTGCTTCCCCCGTCACGTCGCTCAACTTATATTCCACATATTATGTCTCAGTTCTACTCAGCTTGAAACATTTAGACTCTAGGGTCTGCCTCCATAACTCTGGTCTCTCCTTATCACCGCCTCGCGTCTCATCAATCAGGACTATATCATCAGCAAACATCATACACCATGGCACCTCTCCTTGGATATGGTGTGATAGTGCGTCCATCACCAGAGCAAATAAGAACGGGCTAAACGCAGATCCTTTGTGTAATCCCATAACCACCGGAAAAGGCTCTGAGTCACCTCCCACAGTCCTTACCTGAGTCATAGCTCCATCATACATATCTTGTATTGGCCTAATGTAAGTCACCGGCACACATTTCACCTCTAGACATCTCTAAAGGACGTCCTAGGGACCTTGTCATATGCCTTCTCTAGGTCAATAAACACTATATGCAAATCCCTCTTCCTATCCTTGTATATTTCCACCAACCTCCTGATAAGGTGGATAGCTTTCGTAATAGGACGGTTTGGCATGAACCCAAACTAGTTTTTCGATATAGACACCGCCCTCCTTATCCTCTTTTCCACCACCCTCTCCCAAACTTTCATGGTATGACTTAGTAACTTGATACCCCTATAGTTGAGGAATAAAGATTCGCCTCCGTAAAAAAAGCTATGAAGAAACCAAGAGGTTGAAGAGGCTACTTGGGAGGCCAAGGAAGAAATGAAAAAGAAGAACCCGCATTTGTTTGAATATCTATGTAATAGTTTCTATGAAGTTACTTCCTATGAATTTTTGTATCACTTGTTCAGTTGATGTAAATGTGTTCTTTTTTGGTTATTTGTTGCATATGAGGCCACCGTTGGTGTCATTATGGGTTATGTTACGTCATTGGATCCTATACATGTCATTAGGATGTGTTTCTGGGTTCTCTGACAGGTCGATAGACTCAGATACAAAGTAATCTCTAGCAAAATTTTCAAAAATTTTGGGAGTTAGTCAAAAGTTTTGATCTGTTAGTGAGTAGTGTGGAAGTTAGTTGCATCGTATGCTAGAAATAAACATGATTCTCATTTGAGGGTGGATGATCTTAAGTGGGGGAGGATGTAAGGCCCCGTAAATATTGTTTACTTAAACACCCAAGGGTTAAAAATAGTAAAAATTCTTCTCAGCGAGCAAGGTCGCTGCAGCTTGGACCATTTGGGTTGAACTATATGCTAAGGAGTTAAATGAAAATGTTTTGCACAAGTGTGTATTTCTATGGTTTATTATGTGGCTGCATAATCATTTTGCATGCTGCTGAGTAAGGCAGTCTTTTTGGCCATTTTGAAGTCATTTTTGCGACCTATAATGCGGCCGCATAACCATTTTATGGGTCGTACGCTGATCGTGTATCAAACCTTGAGATTCTTCATATGGTGGTTCTGTGGCGCATTATCTGATTGCAGAAAAGGTCTACAGACCGAAAACTGGTCGCAAACTGGTCATAGACTCATTAAAAAAATGCCAGTTCCTACGGGCCATATGCAACTCATTTTGAGGGTTTTATAAACCAACCCAATCTCGTTATATAGGCATTTTTGGTCATTTTCTGGTTAAATCAGATAATTTTGCAGTGAGAGAGAGTGCTTAGAGTGGGGAAGTGTTCTTCAATCAATTACCCATAAATTCTTGCTCAAATTATTGAAGATTAACAAGGAAATTCAATAAGTCTTCACCTTAAAGGTAAGAATCTATACCCGATCTCTTAATTTTGAAATTCTTCGAGCAATGGGTAATTATCAAGATCATCGTTGTGTAAGAGAGTTGTTTATGTTGCATTCATGTGTGATAAAAGAGTGTAGGAGGATTGTGAGCTAAAAGTAATAAAGAATGGGCAGTGGGGTGATGGAATCTTTCACAAAAAGCTCTTAAAAACATAATGCACACCTAATATTTGGTAGTGTGTTCAAATGAGCTATAATCATGATCATCTTTCTAATTTTTGGTTCAATTTGTTATATTCCTAAAACATATTGAATTTGCTAAGAGTAAATAGTGATCCCGTCACTATTCATCGGGCATATCATCGGAATCTGGCACGGTAAGGTCACAATTTAGCTACCAAAAGAACACCTTGCGGATTGTGAACAACCCACATCTGATTTCTTCCTAAAATCTTTAGCCAATCGCATCAGATATTTGATTTTGTCATTCGAGTTACTGTAGCAGCGTGTTAACTGGGCAGATTTCATCGCTGATTTTGTTTTCATTCTGTTTTTCTTTCTTCTTGATGGAGTATTGAAGAACTATGGATGCATCGTCTTCTCCCCA
Source organism: Nicotiana benthamiana (assembly GCA_034376525.1). NCBI lineage: Eukaryota > Viridiplantae > Streptophyta > Magnoliopsida > Solanales > Solanaceae > Nicotiana > Nicotiana benthamiana. The sequence goes on along the minus strand of CM067333.1, from coordinate 44,497,981 downwards.
GCCTTTGGCTGTGGGAGAGATGATCTCAAATGACAATTCAAAACAAACGTATGCTGATCAATTGATCCAATAGAAGGGTGCAACTACTTTGAATCAAAAGTTGTTGAAACCAATTGAAATAATTCACGGAGTCCCAACAATCAAGTTATTAATGGAGGAAAGGATGGATTTCGCAAAAGAGGAAGGTTTACATCAAGCCATTGTAGTGAAGCTCTCTTCAAATGCACTAGATTTAATAGCCTTAAGAAATGTACTGCCGAAATTTTTCGTCATCAAAGGACAATGTCTGATCGGTCAACTAGCACCTCGACAATTGCTTATCTGGGTGGATCAACATGAAGATTTTGTTAATTCACTTGCGAGGTCAGTTAACTACTTCAAATTCAATGGTAAGGAGCATCAAATCCGAATTTTCCCATGATCCCTTGATTTTAAGGTCAATGACGAAACCACGAAGGTAGTGGTCTGGATTTCCTTACCAAATTTTCCAACGGAGCTGTTTGCGATGAAGGCCTTGTTGTCTATAGCTTCAGTTGTTGGTAAGCCCATAGCTGTTGACAAAGCTACCCAGACTAAGTCGCTTCCTAGTACTGCAAGAGTCAAAGTGATTCTTGATTTAATGGACAAATTACCTGAGAAGGTGCGTTTGCATTTTATGGATAAGAAGACGGGAAAGAGTGTTGAGTTCTTTCAAGAGTTTGGTTATGACAACTTACCTTTATATTGTCACTGTTGTAAACATCAAGGACATGATGAAACATCATGTCGCAGATTAAACAAAAATACAACAAGGAATGTGCAAGGTACTGAAGAAGCTGTTGATAATGATCGTCTACTGCCTGCTGAAGTTTTGGGTTTGTCTGAGGAGATGAGCAAGGTGGAAAAATTGCAAGGGGATGCTAGGGAGCTCCTAAATGCAAAGAGGGCTGCCCAGAATTTGGTAGTTGCTTCAGTGCAAGTTCAAAGTATTGGTAGCAAAATGTGGAGGCTACTGTTGCATTGAAGGGAGCTGGGGATCGAGAAGCTGCTGGGATTAAATAATAATGCTAATCGACCAACCAACGGCAATCTTACTGCATTGAATACCAATCGTATCTCTACAATTCCAGATAAGGATTTACAAGAAAATGATGTTAAGCAGCAGCGGATACTGAATGTGCAGGCCGAAGGAGGGCAAAAGGCTGCTACTGTCAATGAAGGTATTAGTGTTGGTGTTCCTAAGGCTAGTTCAAGCAAGCTTGTGCAGCCTATGGATGGTGCTTCACAAATTGGGTTGAATCAAGGAAACATTAGTCATAACCATTTAAAAGTAGTAGGGACAGGACATATTGATGCAGGTACAAAGCTGGAGAAAACATGTGTTGCACGTGTTGCTGCACTATTTGATCCAGTGGAAAAATCAGCAGGAGCAGCTGGACAAAGTACAAAGGAAGTTGGGAAAAAACAAAAGGTGGCTAAGGTTTGGTCAGTTGTATCACCTAGTAAAAGGGCTGCTAATGATTCCAAAAAACAAGAATTTAGATCAGAAAATATTAGGTGTACAAATACTTTTGAAGCCTTGACCATTGAACATGAAGATGGAGAGAATGATGCTGCTAAAAAATGCGAACAGGTGTTTGGAGATTCAGATTCAAATTCTGGAAAATACAGTTATCCAAGTAATGTAAAACAAAAGCAAAGTTCTTCAAAAACTACAGCTCCAGTAAAGGAACATGCTAATGGCCAACCTCAAGCTTCAGGCAGTAGCAATCAACAGCAACATTCCAAGAACTCAGATGGTCGACAAATTGTATCGAAGGCCATTATTCCTATTGTTGCCCAAACGACTGAGGCGATCAGCTCCAATACACCTAAAATGTATATTTCCAATCCTCACTTCCAAAAAATCATCACCGACACACAAAACGCAAAGGTGATAAAATCCAAATTTTGGTTACAGCAACGTGAAGAGGATGACGAAGGCGATAATGATATTATCAAAGAAAATGTGAGGGAGCCAGCAATAAATTCCAAGATATGGATTCAACAACGTCAATACGATGATGAAGAAGATTTTGGAATTGATTTTGTGGATGACTCTTCAAATGATGGTGAGACATGTAGTGGTGATGAAGAGATAACATTAGTAGAGTCTCCAATTCCAAAAGGAGGTAGCTACGCTAAGATAGGATCTGGAAGCAGGCTCAATGCAACAGCTCTAGATTTTATCCCTAGCTCAAGGTAGAAACATGGAGAAATAACCACAACTAAAACTAGGCTGATAGGAGAGGAAGTAGCAACGAATTCTGGGCAGCAGCAGCAGTTCACTTCATATGTTTCTACTGCTGAACGTGAGCAGCACCAGATGAATGAAAATGCACTCACAACTTCTCTAATAAGTGTACCAACAATCTCTTTGGATGACAGAATGTTACTTGATGCATTGGTAAGTCCCACACCTTTCAAAAATTTAAGTGCACCTAATGTTACTAGCCTTGGAAGAATGACCAACACCAATAACAAAAATCAAACAAACACAGTCTTGGTCACTAAAGAGGATAACACTTTGGTATCACAAGATTTTCCTCAAGAAATTCCAAAACCTATAAATTTAGGCAGAGATGTTTATGAAAAAGATGAGGAAGATATTACTCTAAATCAACTCCGGGCAGTGACATCGAGGAAAGGCGATTTGTCGCCATTGCATAGCGAAAAAAATAGGAAATCTAGAACAAGGGATAGAAGCTGGGATGGCAGGCAACACAGTTACGATGGAAAAGCAACACAAGATGCTGCCCTTAGGAAACCACCAATGAGAAATGCAAAGCAAAAGGCGAGTGTACCTACCACTTCCGCAAGGTCAAATAAATCCAAAAAGAAATGATAAAGTTTGAAGATTATTTGAAGAAAGCGGAAGAAGAAGCAAAAGAGCTACAATTTGGAGAATGCACAAGTTTCAACAAAGAAGACAAAAACTCAATTTATTACATTGTATTATTTTACCATTTTTAAAGAATTATCATCTGTAATATCATCACAGAGTATGCTATAAACTCTGTGATGATCACCGAACATTTAGTCTTAGCAAGTTCTTTCTTTTTTCATGCTTGCAAGTGAGGTTATATGCCTCGATAGGATTAGTACAATAAGGGTAGCCCGGTTGCGTTATATGGGTAACAATACCAGTGCTATTGTACCCTTTATTTTGTACTTTTTCTATTTGTTGTATTTTCTTTTTCTTTTCTGTTATTAATATAAAAACCAACCTTAGGCACTTGGCTAGTGGATTAAAAAAAAGATACAAAGTGAGAAATACTAAAATTGAAATATAAAATGCAAAAAAAAAAATGAAATACGGCCAACATGCCCATTAAAGTAATAAAATTGTGGTTGATGTGTCATATGATATGTCCTAGATGATCGGGTCATGATCGGACGGCATGCCGTACACATGGCGATGATTGTATCAGAAATTTTTAGTCGAAACTTTAATTGTGGTTGATGTCTCTCATGAGATAGCCTAGACAATCGGGTCGTGATTGAATGCCGTGCCATACACACGGTGGTGACTGTAATTGACATTTAAATTGAAATATTGATTGTGGTTGATGTCCCATATGGGATGTCCTAGTCGATCAGGTCGTGATCGGACGCCATGTCGTACGCATGGTGGTGATTGTATTAGAAATTGAAATCGAAATAGTAAATAGTATCATATTGGTACTAAAGGCTTCCCCGAATTAAAAAATAGAAAATTAATTGAAACTTATCTCATATTTTATTTGATGTTTGGTAGATGTTCAATTCCTTAACTGATATAATGATTGTCCCTATTTGTATTATTGTTCATTCTAATGAGATGATGTTTACTTATACATACTAGTACTATTCAACGGTACGAATGTCCCTTTTGCTGGGGCGCTGCGTCTTAAATGGATGCTGGTGGTTCTGTATAAGGCAGTGTTGATCAATGATAGTGATACATCCTCCTCCCAGCTGTCTTGGTGGGCCCCATTTCATTTTGGGGTCATGCATCTTTTTTTCCTTATGTATTTCACTTGAGGTATAGTCGGGGCCTTGTTACCAACACTTTTCTTGTAATCTTTTGTATCGATTAGAGGCTTCATAGACATAGTGTGGGTTGTATATGGGTGTTGGGAAGGTCAGACGAAATATTGTTGTGTATCATTTATTCCACTTCAAACTATGAAAAATATGTATATTTTGAAACTTTAAGATGAAGAAACTAATGAAATGATGTAGTATTTTATGCATGATCTCCCTATTATCTAATTAATGAAAATATGTCCTCTATTTGTTAGTGAGTGAATTTGGGTAGAAGGAATCTAATAGGCTTTCTCAGCCGAATTCACTCGGTTGAGCGTCGATCGCTCTCCCTAAGTTTGGGGCGTGACCTTCTTGACCATACCGAACCTGGAGATTTCATGCTTTATTTTATACAAAAACATAAGAGTTAGCCCTTTTCCTTTACAATATCGACTACTTACGCAATAATGATCAAACATGTTGACACATTTTCTCCAAGTAATGCACATAATATGATAGTGTCCATTGGAATTATGGAGACCCGTCGGACATTGGAAAAGGTCTTATCTAAGCGAGTTGTTACTTTAATAAAGTCTCAGTTGGTACTAGGTTCAGCATGGTGCATGCACATTTCAAATTGGAGTGTGATTTATAAAAAAGTCTAGACTGGTACTCTCAAGTGGACAACATGAGAGGGAAAGGCACGGGACTGTCGACTGCACCGTTGATCGACTAGTCTATCGAAAGTAAACCTTTTTTATTTAAAAAGACGATTTCAGGAAAGCGTGGACACTCATCAAGTGTCACTATGAGCCTGTTTGGATTGGTTTAAAAAAGTAGTTTAAGCACGATGCTTAAAAGTACTTTTTAAGTGATGGAGCTTTTTTTATAAGTAAGTAATTTACATGTTTGGATAAAAGTGCTTAAGCTGCAAAAATGTTATTGAAGTGTTTGGCAAATAAATGCTGGTAGGCACTTTTTTCTTTTAAAATGACTGAAATATCCTTAAAGCTGTTAACATTGAACTATGTTATTTTTGGAGAATTTCCTTCAAAATATTGGAAAAAATTATTTATGTTTAGATGAGTTTTCATTAGAAGTTACTATATTTATTTAGTTCAATATATTTGTTTCAGAATTTTCGAATTATTTGTATTTTTGTCTTTGTACATGACAAACAATTATGACATTGTTTGTTTGACAATATTAAAAATGCTAAAAGTACAAAGAATTTGAAGAAAATAATTATTAGTAAATATACTATCAAATCAGAAGGAGTAAAATAAAAATGTTGTTATGATTATTATGTGAGAAGGAACGATAAAATGAAATCACGGCGCAAAAAATAAATAAATATGGAAAGACGATAAAAGATATACCATAAAAATGGCATTAGAAATGGTTGACAAAAATGGGAACCGGAGGAAGAAGAAGGAAAAGAACGTTTGTGCTTTTAGCTTTGAAGAGATATTTAGAAAAATAAAAGTTTATTAGTGATAAAAGAGTAAATTAAAATGATCAAACCCTACCAGCTTTTAAGTTATAAAAAATAAGTCGTGATTTCCTAATTTGTTGCTTTTAGCTTGTTTTGACTTAAAATCACTTGGCTTAAAAGTTGTTTTAATGTTACCAAACACTAGCTAAAAAGTGCTTCTAAGCTGGTTTGACCAACTTTTACGCCAATCCAAACACCCTCTTTGTTGATAATAGGCACTAATAAAGTATAATCTGAGCATGCTTTATGTAAAAATATTAACACATTGCCAAGTATCTACCTGATAAAAGTGCAAAAAAATAATAAATAAAGATGAACATGAGTGGAACAAAAGAGAAAAGAAAAGAAAGGAAAATACTAACGTGTTTGGACATTGTACAAGTGAGGTGTACATGATTCCTATAGACATGCTTTCTATTGATGTGAAGAAATAAAGCAAGTTAAACAAAATAGCACATAAAACACGTAGACCCTATAGGCATGTTTTCTACCCTTTCATGTAAATATTAGAATACCCCAACTGTTTATTTACAAGTTATTACAAGCCCAAGAAAAAATGATACATGATGACAAATAACAGTATGAGGAAGTTATAGGCCCAATACAGAAATAACCCAGGGATGTCCCTAGGTCTTCAATGGTCTTAATCTTCGCAGAACAGCAAACCCATATACTTCTTACCGTAGTAACATGAGTTCCATGCTACATGGCCCAACACTAGGCCTAATGAATAACCTTACTTACCCAAACCATGTCAAAATAATCCACACAGGTGATAGAATACTCATAGAATATACTAAACAACTTAAATACTTAGTTTTTAGAGCTGTAGCTAACAACAAATCTGGCCAACACATACAAACAGGATCAAGCTAAATTGAAAGGCACACAATTTAGCTTTGGAATAGTGCGCTTGAGTCACATACGGAGGGATCAATGGAGTAGTCTTGTCTCTTATTAGCTTTCTGATAAAGTTAAGGTATGAATCTTGAAACTCTCCTAGTCTGCTCATTTTCATAGCACTTTTATTTTAGTTATGCTCAACTTTTATTGATAATTTATAAGATATAGTTTTAATATTTCAATGACAGTAACATACCCAAGTAAATATAAATAATGGGGCCAAGCATACGATGCCTTACACATGAGGATCCAAAAGTATTGATACCTTTATGAATGAGAAGGTAAACTTGCAAAAATTACAAACTATAATATTTTAAACCTTTTTTTATCACGCATATCTGATATCATTTTTAATTTATTAGGACGTAAATGGGATTGAGACTACGCGAGCAATTTTTTTATATTAACTCATTAAAACGTAAGGATGGTAGGCCACTGGATGAGGATTCTATCAAGACAAATGTTTTTTCTTCTATTTTGTTGGTTTGATAACTCCGTCAAATAATGTGCATTTTTTTCTGCTCATGAATTCCAAAATGGATTTATTATATATTCTATGGTTAGGAAATGATAAATGAAAGGATGAGAAACCGTGAGAGATCTACTGAGCAACCTCATCGTAGTATTTCTTGGGAAGACTACATGTATTCTCAAGTATTGGGAAATGAAAAAGTGTGTTTGTTCGTGGTTTAGGACTTGGTCCAACTCCTTCTACTCTATGGGATAGTAGGTCTTCCTTAGAAAATATTATTACAGATGATTCTTCTAATGAGTTTATACAAAATTTAGCACATAAGATAATTGAGTTAACGGAAAAAAATGAAGAAATGAATATGATGAAACAAAATCAGAAGAAGATGCAATGATCATTCTCCAAATGAGACAACTCATGCGTAAATATTCTCCTGATGCTTCTATGCCTCAAAGTAGGAATGACACCTCATGTGAGCAGGTAACTCCGTTTCATAAGCTTTAGATATTTTAATGAAGTTCTAACAATATAAAAGTATAGTTATCTTACATGTTAATATTTATTAGATCTCTGGTGCTAATAGTAGACATGAACGAGTACCACAAATATTAATGGTGCCTAGTGTTGCTGAATATGCTCAACTTTCTCGTGGTACTACTCATCTTTTGTAACAATCCGACCAGTCTTTTTAAGCTCTAGCACACCGTTCAGCAGTCTAAGGCCATGAGCAGCTTCATTTCAGGTATTATGACTTGCACGCGTGGTCAGAATTGAATTTCGAGAAGTTCAGAGTTGATTTGGAAAGGAAATTCTCATTTCGAAAACTTAAAGTTGAAGGAATTAACTAGGATTGGAATTTTAGGTAAATGATCTCGGAATCAGGATCTGAAGCTTCTAGTAGGTTTGTATGATAATTTCAGACTTGGGTGTATTCCCGGATCAGGTTTTGGATGACCCGGGAGCGTTTTGGCACCTATTGTGGAAGTGATCATTTGGAAGAAATTTTTTAAGTTTGGCTTGAAGTGAATTTCAGTGTTATCAATTTTTGTTTTTGATTTTGAGTCTGTGAATAGCTCCTTATTCTGAGTTTGCAGTTGGGGGCGCAATCGAAAGTAAATTCGGAGACCCGTAGGTCATTTTGGAGCCAGTTGGCTAAAGATGGAAAATTGAAGGTTTTTGAGAAGTTTGACCGAAAGTAAACTTTTTGATATGGGATCGGAATCTGATTCTGAAAGCTAGAGTAGGTCCGTAATGTTAAATATGACTTCTGTGCAAAGTTTGAGGTCAATCGGACATGATTTGATAGGTTTAAACATCAGAAGTAGAAGCTTGAAATTTCAAAGTTCATAAAACTTGAATTTGAGGTTGATTAATGATTTTAGCATTGTTTGATGTGATTTGAGGCATCTAGCAAGACCTAATGTGTTATGGGAATGGTTGGCATAATTGGTTTGGATCCCGGGAGCCTCGGGTAAATTTCGGGTGGTTAACGGATTGCAATTGGAATTTTTTGATAGCTGAAGGATCTGGTTGCTGGTATTTCCGCTTCTGCGAAAATAGGATCGCAGAAGCGGCCGCGTAGAAGCGGATTTGGTCAAAGGCTCGTGGACCATAGATGCGGTCAAGGTTCCATAGAAGCGGATCCGCATCTGCGGAAGGGATGTTGCAGAAGTGAAAAAAGGGCAGCCAGGTGGACCGCAGAAGCGGCCTTGGGACCGCACCTGCAGAAGCGGTCAAGGGTCCGCAGGTGCGGAAATGGATGGGGCACTGTGGTCTTTCAAAGTTTGGGGTTGAATTCATTTCAACCCCATTTTTTTCCATTGGAATCGATGGGGAGCAGCATGGAGGTGCCATTTTCGTCAGTTTTCATGAGGTAAGTAATTAATGCTAGCTTTGAGTTAAATACAGTGTTTATATATGAATTTTAACAGGAAATTAGTGGAAATTTGGGATTTTGAGGAAGACCTAGAAAATTTTTATTCTTGTAGTTTGACCATGATTTTAGGTATAGAATTTAGAGAATATCAAATATTTGAGCTCGTGAGTTTATGGGCAAAGTTTATCTTCGAAAAATTTAAAAATCCGGGCACGTCCTGAGGGCATTTTTGTCAAATTTCCAATAGGTGTTAGATATTGTTATAAATTGGATTATATTGAGTACCTTAGCATATATTAATGGATTTGTATAACCACTGGATAGTTTTAGAGCATGTGCATTGGTTCAAGTCTTCGGAAGAACGTAGAATTCCGATTATGGGTCTTCGGAGCGAGTTGAGTCTCCTTTCTAACCTTGTAAGAGGAAATTGTCCCCATATGTGAGTTAATTGGTTATGTTCTCCTATTTTTGGAGGCTGCATACGCACGAGATGGCGAGAGTCCATGCGTATACTATTGTGCTATTGTCCGGATAGTCTAGGACCCAAAAGCATGCTATACTTGGAATATCTATAATCCTATTGACATTTGAATTTCTTAAAATATTTAGAATTAGCAAATGAATTTATAAAAGTATTAAACTCTATTTTTATTAAATTGTTATAGGAGAATTGGCTTTTAATTGGGATAAATGTTCCTGGATAAACTCCTATTTGGCTATTTGCACATGAGTTTTGATGTGTACCTGCGTCACACGTATGATTCGTGACCAGGATATGTGTTTAAATTTTGGAGCGGGCTGAACGCATCGGCTGATTAAATAGATGCATCTATGATTTGGACCATTCATCCCTTGGCAGTGCACATTTTACATTTATGTTGGAGCGGACCGTCGACCTCGACATGATATGCGCATGTGTATACTGCTTACCTAAAAAACTTGATGTTGATATTGCCGTTTTGGCCTGACATAAATTGCTAAAGATAAATGAAAAAAAATCTTGAAAATCTTTTGTTAATTGTTAAAGATTTTTACCTGTTTTACAACTTTGTGAATTAGAGCTTGCTATATAAATCCATGATTTCCTCACATTTTAGTATATTATTATTGGACCACTAGCAAGTGTTAAAGTCGACCTATCGCCTCTACTTCTTCGATATTAGACGGGATACCTTCTGAGTATACGTTGTTTTCGACCTCATACTACACTTGCTATGCATTTTTGTTGCACATGTTTATTGTGCGACTAGTGGCTTAGCGGCATAGCAGCATTGTTGACACATAAGCTAGGTGAGCTGTATTTCCCTAAGGCAATTCACAGCTCGTATAGTCACTCTAAGGATTTTCTTTATTTTCTATTCAATTGTATTTCGGACAGTTATTGTACTTATTGGTTTCTCTTAGAAAATACTTATGTACTTGTGATAACGGGTTCTGGGATGTATTTAGGTGTATTAGGAATTTTAACAGTTGTTTAAATGTTTCGTTATTAATTCAGAGAATTACACTGATTACTCTTTTAATCATATAAAATTAATGTTTTAAAATTATTAAAACGAGAATTTAATTAAGTGTTTTAGTTGGCTTGCCTGACAGCGCTGTCCGGCACCACCATGACCCTTAGTGGATTTTGGACCGTTACAACATAGTATCAGAGCACTAGGTTCACGTCGGTCTCACGAGTCATGAGCAAATCTAGTAGAGTCTCGCGGATCGGTACAAAGACGTCTGTACTTATCCTCGGGAGGCTACAAGGCTGTTAGGAGTACTTGCCTTCTTTATTTCCTTATCGTGCGGTTCGATTCCTTTGAGGCTTATACCCTTGATTCCTTCCTTCTCAATCTTTGCGACGCGAGCTCTTGTTATAAATCAAAAAATTGAAAAATATTATTATGGCACTACGAATGTGGTGTGGAATGATTCTCTCGGTATAGTTAATTGGATTATTATAGTCGCCTTGCGGAAGGATATTCTATTGTTTCAGCTCAGTAACAGAACTTCTAAAAGCCTTGAGGCAAGACACAAGTTTCCATAATGCTTACTATTCCGCAATATTGTTGTGATGGTAGGATGTTGCCTGCGTGTCGGGGCAGTGAGTGACTTGAAGGGAGGTTTACTCTGTGCATGATCTAGAGATTCGATATTTTATTCCCGATTGGGGAAAGGAAATCAGGCTGGGAATGTTCAGATTTGAGATGATGAGAGGGTGAAACTTGGTATTTTCAAGCATAGTGGAGTCTTCATCGGCTGCGTAGTATCATCGTCCTCGATTGAATATGTTAAGGGGCCGGTATGCTAGTCTTCTCCAAATTTTCCCTTGGAGCAGGATATTGTGGGTCAGTAATAAATAAGCGATGGTCGAAGATCGTGAGGCGCATTGGTTCAGAATAGAGTCGATGTTTCTAATGTTGATAACTCGAGAAGGATGAACTTCAGAAAGGTATAAAGTTAGTAGCGATTGTGGGTTCAAGTGCCACGAACATAGATTTATTTAAGGCAACAATTGAGTAGCAAAGTATGACGAAGGACATGTGGGAAGTGTCTGGTATAAAAACTTAGAAGGCCAAGTATAAGAAGCACAGGTTGAGTAGTTGATTAAAGAAGCGAGTTTTCCCAAAGTGGGAGAGTGGCGGAGTTACATATGGGCTTGGTTGTAGGATGACTACGCACTTTAAGGGGAGTTTGGAGCAATATGGAAATTTTAGAGGTTTGTGATTGGGGCCTACAGATTTAATTTAAAGTATGGGTTGTTATGTGGCAGGAGATTTGGTATGACGAAAATGAGATGCTTGAAATGAAGAAGAATGCAGCATAACTCAGAACTGGAAAGGTGTTGCCACACATTTAATCGATGTCCACGAGGAGTGAATGGACTGGTTCTGACGGAGAGTGATCTCGTACCCAGGATGGATTAGTAGAGTCATAAGCGATGGTGCCCCATGCAGCAGCGTTGGAAGATGTTGCGAAGTGATTTCTATAGGTGGGTCATCCTAGGTGAGCATGTTAGCGGTTGTGTGGTTGGCGAAACTTCTCCAAATAATTCTATCGGTTGTTCAGCCGAGCGAATGTTGTTGATGATCCAGAGTTCAAAGGGGATTTTACAGAAATATTTTGAAGATTTAGACGGCTGATTGCATAAGGATATGTCAACAAGAGATGAAGAACTCTAGTGAGTTCCAGAGTTGCGTAATGATGGCTTCAAGCTAAGTGGGAGAGCCCCGCCACTTATAATTTGGGTTGCATGGTTAGCTACCTGCGAGGTTTCCAGCCATTAGTATATTGAGGGGTTATTTCAGCTACGGGGAAAGTACCATAAGTGGTAACTTGAGCAAAGGAATTGTTGAATGCATGCTATGGTTGGCCTTATTGGCTCATGTTCGAACTTGAGGAAGGATTCAGGATTTATGCTTTGAATAGAGGCAGGCTTCAAAGAGAGTGATTCCGCTGGGTGCTTCGTCGAGAGAGTATTCATGTGTTATAATATTTATGGACTTGATTATATTCGGAACCTGGTCAGAGTGGGTGGCTCTCAGTAACAGTCCAACTGAATTCAAGAGGTAAAGGTGTAGTGCCTAATGATGCCGAGCTTATAAGAATCAAGCTTTGTAGCACCTTAGGAGAAAACGTACAAAATTTTCTATGGTGTTTTGGCTTGCGGTGTAGCATTTGGAAGGTATGAAATGGTTCATAGGATTTGAGACAACATGGTATCGCGATTTAAGGTCACTCGGTATGAATGTATATGAAGTATGCTACGTGTTGAATGGAGTTAGTATTATTTCTAAGGAAATCAAGGATAAATTTGAAGAAGGTAGATTGATTAGCCATAGTTGAATTGGCATATTGGGATCGGTGATCAGTTTATTCAGTGTGATCAAGTTATGCGTGTGGTTTATGGCGGTACGTGTGAGGCCTGTCGGCTGCTGTAATTGATGTTATTCATAAGCATTCTTCTATTGGCTTGTTATGTGAAATAAATTTCGGAAGGGATATCGTGGCTTGGACCACTACTTAGATTCGTGCAGGTTCTACGGTTATGAGAATTTACCTGTGTGTTGCTATGTTTCCCCTGAAGTGAGTTAAGTGGAAAGTTGTATATGATAAAGTGTAAACCTGTTAGTGATTCCGGAGTTATGATGAGAATCGTGTTCTATCGTATATTGGCACGTTGAGTGCAGTGAGTGGTATGGAAATTTAAAGTGAGGATCAAGGTTGCGGTTTGGTGCTGGTGAGAATGGCACGTGCTCGGAGGAGCAAGAAAAGGGTTGGATGTTTAAAGTAAATTGGTATTGTCTTCAGTGTCACCTGATATCGGTGTTTTGGTGAAAAAGGCTTTGCATTTTGGTTAAGGATTATTGATCACTTTTCAGCATAAGGACGGCCGGTGGTTTAGATGTGCGGACCTGTTAATTTATTTTAGAATATTGGGGAGCTTGTCCCACGGGAGGATTGTATAAGTGTGACATGTAGTCACTCGAGTTATTAAAGATTTAAACCAAGTATGAGGATTGTGGTTATATTATTAAATTGAGAATTTATGCCTGAAAGGCACTCTGTTTATTGGGTTATGGACTTAGGAGGTTTGCTCCGTTTACACGGTTGTTCTTATGTATTATGCAGAAAGGGGAGTTGCTATGGACCTTTGAAAGGTTACTAGCCTAGTTGGTGCAATTAGTAATCGGCTTGAGATTAACGGATTGATTTAAATGTGATTAGGGCTTTATATCAGGCCAATTGTATTTGTTTCAACGAGCATTCCATATGGAAGATCAATCAGGGTGTTATTTTGTCGTAAACTATTCCAAGTAATGATGTATTGCACTGTATGAGTTGTGAGACGGCTTGGTAAATTTCTTATGTGTTGAGGTTCCGTGTGGTGATGATATTATATGAGCAGGATGACTCTAGAGATTCAGATCATGTCTCGCACCTCAATTGTGCTTGAGTTTTGTAGCCTTTAGTGCTGTATGTTTCCCTCAGGATGGTATTATGCACCTAGCATGTTTATGACCGATAATCGGTATTTTGCTGTAATGAGCAATTTAGCTCGATGTATATCTCCTTATGAGAGTTCTATGTGTGGATCGGGTGGCAAGCCGCCATGGGTATGTAGGTTTGATCGGGTTGCACCACAACAGTGTGGTGTTTAGTACAGTTCCCCTACCTGTTTTATGTGTTTCGTATTCTGTTTTCTGAGGAAAGCTCGTAATAGCTATGAGCCTGCATCACATGTATGAATCGCGAGCGGGGTGTCTATTCAGTATGTTGCCCCCTGTCGCATGTATGATTCGTGAGCTGGGTAATTGATCTTCCCTTTTAGAGTTAATTTTCCTTTTGTATCACATCCTAATTGGTAACCTATTGGCATATTGTGGCACCATATGGGACTTTTGATCATGTCCGGGACGGCTTACAGTCGGAATAGTTCGCACTGAGTGAGACGAGATTGTTGGATTTAGGATCAGTGCAATTTGATTACATATGAAGTGTATTAAGGAGCTAAGACCATTGGATGGTTCAAGGTGAGGCAAAAATTCAGCAGTTGGATATGAATTTCAGCACATCTCATCCATCGTGGCGGTATTGTAAGAGTTAGAGTAAGACTTATGTGTGTCATGAGGTGCAATGGGAGCATCACATTCATGGAATTTTGACTATTATGCTTAGAGGTTGTTATTGTAGTCATGTGGATTAAGTGTTGCAAAGTTATAATTAAGCAAAGTTATGCAGTCATGTTTGAGTACAACATGTAGTGATTGATATGGTGACCATATGCTGGAAATAGGCCTGTCATAAAATTCCGGATATTGGAATTGGGATCTAAGGCTTATTTGTTTGAATGAAAGGGAATACCTTCAGAATTTATCGAGCTAATGTGCTCAACTGTGTTGTGGTGGCATGGGAAGGTGCATGATATGCTAAATAGTGATTTCAGACTACTTTAGTGTAGTTCTTAGCACGTTCTAGGATGAACGTATGTTTAAGTCGGAGAGAATGTAACGACCCGACCGGTCGTCTTGAGCTCTAGCACACCGTTCAGTAGTCTGAGGCCATGAGCAGCTTCATTTCAGGTATTAGGAATTGCACGCATGGTCGGAATTGAATTTTGGGAAGTTCAGAGTTTATTTGGAAAGAGAATTCTCATTTCGGAAACTTAAAGTTGAAGGAATCAACTAGGATAGGAATTTTGGGTAAACAACCTCGGGATCGGGATCTAAAGGTTCTAGGAGGTTCGTATGATGATTTCGGACTTGGGCATGTGCCCGGATTGGGTTTCGGATGATCCAGGAGTGTTTTGGCGCCTATTGTGGAAGTTAGCATTTAAAAGAAATTTCTTAAGTTTGGCTTGAAGTGCATTTCACTGTTATCGATGTACGTTTGAGATTCCAAGTTTGTGAATAGCTTTGTATGGTGATTTTGGAGTTAGGGAGCGATTGGAAGTAAAACCGGAGACCCGTAGGTCATTTTGGAGCCAATTGGCTAAAGATGGAAAATTGAAGGTTTTTGAGAAGTTTGACCGGAAGTGGACTTTTTGATATCGGGGTCAGAATCCAATTTCGAAAGCTTAGCAGGTTTGTAATGTCAAACATGACTTGTGTGAAAAATTTGAGGTCAAAGGACGTAATTAGATAGATTTAAACATCGGAAGTTGAAGCTTGAAATTTTAAATTTCATAAAGCTTGAATTTTGAAATTTAGCATTGTTTGATGTGATTTGAGGCCTTGAGCAAGTCCGTAATGTGCTATGGGACTGGTTGACATGATTAGTTCTGGTCCCGGGGACCTCGGGTGGATATAGGGTGGTTAACGGATCAAAATTGGGATTTTTGGACGGCTGAAGGATCTTGTTGATGGTATTTCCGCTTTTGTGGAAATGGGACCGTAGAGCGGCCTCGCAGAAGCGGTATAGGGATCCGTAGAAGAGTATTTGGTCAATGGCTCATGGACCGCTGATGCGGTCAGGGTTCCACAAAAGCGGGACCATATTTGCGGAAGGGATATCGCAGAAGAGGAAAAAGGAGCGGCCAGGGTGGACCACAGAAGTGGCCTTGGGACTGTACTTGCGGAACCACAAAGCGGTTAAGGGTCTGCAGGTGTGGAAATGGCTGGGGCAGTGAGGTCTTTAAAAGTTTGGGTTGAGTTCATTTCGACCCCATTTTTCGTCCATTGGAGTCGATGGGGAGTAGCTTGGAGGTGCCATTTTCGTCACATGTTATGAGGTAAGCAATTAATGCTAGCTTTGAGTTAAATACAAGGTTTATATATGAATTTTAACAAGAAAAATAGTGGAAATTTGGGGTTTGCAGGAAGACTTAGAAAATTTTTGTTCTTGGAATTTGACCACTATTTTGGGTATAGAATTTAGAGAAAATCATATATTTGAGTTCGTGAGTTTATGGGTACAGTTTATCTTCGAAAATTTCGGAATTCGGGCACGTGGGCCAGAGGGCATTTTTGTCAACTTCTGATCGGGGTTAGGAATTGTTATAAATTGGATTATAATGAGTACCTTAGCATATATTAATGGATTTATATAACCATTGGCTAGTTTTGGAGCATTTAGCTTGGTTTAAGTCTTTGGAGAAATGTAGGATGCCGGTTATGGGTCTTCGGAGTGAGGTGAGTCTCCTTTCTAACCTTGTAAGAGGGAATTGTCCCCACAGGTGAGTTAATTGGTTTTGTGCTCTTATTTGTGGAGGATACGTACGCATGATGTGACGAGAGTCCATGTGTAGCTACTATTATGCTATTGTTCGGGTAGTCTAAGACCCAAAAACATGCTATACTTGGAATATCTGTAATCCTATTGACATTTGAATTTCTTGAATCACATTGAATTAGCAAATGAATTTCTAAAAGGATTAAATTTTATTTTTATTAAATTGTTAAAGGAGAATTGGATTTTAATTGGGATAAATGTTTCAGGATAAATTCTTAATTGGATATTTGCGCTTGAGTTTTGATGTGTACCTGCATCGCACGTATGATTCGCGAGTAGGGTATGTGTTTAAATTTTGGAGTAGGCCGAACGCCTCGACAGATTAAATAGATGTATCTATGGTTCAGGATGTTTGACCCTCGGCAGTGCACAATTTACATTTCTGTTGGAGCGGGTCGTCAACCTTGGCATGATATGCACATGTTTATACCGCTTACCTTAAATAGTTGATGTTGACATTGCCTTTTTGGCCTGACCAAATTTGCTAAAGATAAACGAAAAGAAATCTTAAAAATCTTTTGTTAATTGTTAAAGGTGTTTACCTGTTTTACAGCTTTGTGAATTAGATCCCGCTATATAAATCCATGATTTCCTCACATTTTAGTATATTAATATTGGACCACTTGCAAGTGTTAAAGTCGGCCTCTCGTCTCTACTTCTTCGAAATTAGACGGGATACTTGCTGAGTACACGTTATTTTGGTCCTCGTACTACACTTGCTGCGCATTTTTATTGCACAGATTTATTGTGTGGCTAGCGGCATAGCGACATAGCAGCATGGTTGACACAGAGACTAGGTGAGATGTATTTTTCCGAGACGATTCCACAGCTAGTATAGTCTCTCTCTATATTTTCTTTATTTTCTGTCTAATTGTATTCCAGACAGTTATTGTACTTATTGGTTTCTCTTAGAAAATGCTCATGTACTTGTGACACCGGGTTCTGGGATGTATTTAGGTTTATTCGGAATTATAAAGGTTGTTTAAATGTTTGTTACTAATTCAGAGAATTATACTGAGTACTCTTTTAATCGTATAAAAGAAATACTTTAAAACTATTAATACGAGAATTTAATTAAGTGTTTCAGTAGGCTTGCCTGACAGTTGTATCCGGCATCACCACGACCCTTAGTGAATTTTGGGTCGTGACATCTTTGTCCTTCGTTGCTACTGTTTGAGCTTTCCTCCTATTTTTTTTAAATTTGTTTTTATATTTGGGCTTACGTTGGATGCTCCTTGCTTTTATATTTCCCTCACTATTGTTAATGTCGCAAAGGTTGTGAGAATTTTTATAAGGACAAGACACACTAACATGTATTGAATATTTCGATTATAGCCTGTCTCGGAGTTTCTTTCTTGTAAACAAAGAAAGAAAGTATCAAACAAATTTAAGTATATTAGCTATGTGCCATTTAAGTTTTTCTATTTGATAGGTTTTTAGTTCTATGTAGTACTTCCTATACTTTTGCGCATAGTTGGCCTTGCACTGTTTGCTCCAAAATTCGTGTGACCTCCTGCTGCAAATCAATGAAGATTTTGAATGAGACCAAACCCGGGATATTGAATTAATGAAATGCATTGGGTTCTTACTCCGTACTCCACCCATTATACCCATCATTTTGCTCCAAAGTCCAGTACCTCGTGAGATTTCCACGCTCAAAATTCTGGGCAGCCATCTCTTACGTTTAAAATCTTGTGATGCACCTGTTATGGTTGTAATGCCTGTTATTTGTACCATGATATCCAGCACATTGAAATATTGGATCTTCAGCATTTCATTCCTACGTGTGAGGGCCAAGGCAAGGTGTCCAGTTCCAGTTTCTCCCTTTTAAACCTTGGTTCCAAGCTTGATTCCATGCTTGTGCTTACCGTTGAGTTTGTATCAAATGGTAATGCATGGATACTCTAACATCTCCACGATGGCGCATTAGTGATGAGAATAGTTTTTTCCCAGCTGATCCTAGCGTTCCTAGTAACATTTCTAAAGCCCCACGAAGTAACATTCCTAGTAAGATTTCAAATTGATGAAAAGTTGTGGAAATTATTTGAAGACCATTATTTGTCTGAATTAGTTATATAATGACATTAGCTATTTAGTCTAAAAATATATTTTTATGTTTTAAGTTACTGTAATAATAATATTTTTGATTAATAAGTTACTGGACGAATGTAGTTAATATTATTAACTGTGCTAAACTATTTATAATTAATGTAAAAAATTACGGTTAAAGATATTGACGTTTAGCGGAAATTTAGTAAAACATATCGGCCATTAGAGTGGAAGCTAAAAGGGCAATCTAATATATTTTTAGAAGAGATATTATGACCATTTTAATTACCACAAAATAATTGTCATTAAAGATGCAAACTTTTATTGGCAATTATCTTTAATTTAGAAGCTGTAAAAAATAGACGCTAAAGAAGTATAATTAGCATTTTGGATTGGATTTAGTATCTATTATAATTGCCACAAAAAATTGCCCTTAAAGATGCGAATTTTTATCAGCAATTATTTTTAATGCAACGGCTATAATAATGGATGTTAAAGAAGTATAGTTAGCCATTATGGATTGGATTTCGTAGCTATTATAATTGCCGCAAATAATTGCAGCTAAAGATAATAATTTTTTACAGAAATAAAACATACTGTTTACCAGCTTTTGCGAGAAAAGCCGCTAAAAGCTTTGCCGACCCCGGTTTCACCGACAAAAGACTAATGATCGGTAAAAGATATAGCGGCTATTATTATTGCCGCTAAAGCCATTTTGTATTGCCGCTAAAGGTCTTACTTGTAGTAGTGGATATAAATGGGCGCAATTTTACAAGATGTTTGTATGCGGTAAAATAGGTGGAGTCTATTTCCCGTCATCGAGGTACGTCGGAATGCCCTAGCGACATGTTGAGGTCATAAGGTCAAGATCGAGCTCCTTTTCTAGGGTATGATTCTCGGCCCTGTGATGGCTCGAAGGTCAGCAGACATATCTGCAACCTAGCGGAATTCGCGCATAAGGTAAACTTTTGGAGAGATAGCCTGAACCAATGGGTCCTAGTGTCTTGTCTATGCATCTTATCTTTGTACCTTTACGTTTAACGTACCTTGCACTATACCGAGTTTTGCCTATATAAAGGGGACTCGCCCTACCTTGGAAGGGGCTAAAGTTTCTCCACTTCTCCACAAATGCAATAATATCTCTGTCTATCTCTCACTCTCTCTCTCTCTCTCTTTCTCTTCTAAGATACTCCTCTCTATCGACCTCGAGGTCGCTTTAGCACTTTATTATTTCCTTGCTTGTTCTTCGTTATTTCGTTCAATATTGATAATACAGAACTCGGCTCAATCTTATTTTACTTGTCATCCCCTTCCCGATTATCCTCGATCGGCCCAATATAGGCTCGAGGATTGGCTCCGAGGTACCCATTGGCTGGCTTTGCGCCCAGGGAACGTCCCCTTACTAGCTCAATCATCGCTTTGTTTTACTCGATCTCCATCACTTTACTTCATGTTTCAGCACTAACCACCCTCACAAAACTAGCT
Organism: Nicotiana benthamiana; assembly: GCA_034376525.1. Taxonomy (NCBI): domain Eukaryota; kingdom Viridiplantae; phylum Streptophyta; class Magnoliopsida; order Solanales; family Solanaceae; genus Nicotiana; species Nicotiana benthamiana. The sequence goes on along the minus strand of CM067333.1, from coordinate 44,477,956 downwards.
CGGGAATAGATCACATATTTTTAGTATCTCATTTATAAAATTTATTTGTTGTTACCATTTTCGCGGTAGACAGTTTAGCGCCCACCGTGGGGCTAAAAGTAATAATGATTATTTTCTAGCTAGTTTCGTCACTTGAACACACGATATCTTTCACACTTTTTCTTGTCAATGATCTTTCTATTTCAGTTCAAGAGTCGGCTTGACAAGAAAAACCGAGGACGATAAAACCCGTAAATCGCAACGAAAGTAGTATAGCCGTACTACGCAGTAGGTAACGAGGTCTGACGCACCGATGGAGGCACGAAGCACGCAGATCAACAGGAAGCCCGAAAGATCCCAGCTCGGGCAGAGCAGGAAGCTAACCTTCGTATTATTTTTAAAATGTTGTAGGAACGACATCTGGCTATCACTCAGCTGTAGAGCCGCCCGGAGACTCCCAGCGTGGCAGCAACCGAAATAGCCCCTCTTACCGAACCAGTACTCGAGGTATCGGGGAACGATGAACCAACAACACATCCTACAACAGTAAGGATGATGGAAGACCTCATCGCAAAGATCGAATCACGCTCACGGAAATTCCTACAGCGACCGCTTCCCGAAGGGCTGATCTCGGGACTCACTTTGCAATAGTCGGAAACAATGAAGCCCCTTAGGAGCGGCAAGAGCCGAAGTCCTCACAATCTCATCACCACTTACGCACGCGCGTCCAGGGATAACAACTTCCAAGACGGAGAATTCGGGCCCGTATCAATAAGAAAAATTGATGAGAATCCCTGGGAAGAAACCACGATACAGCATTACTGTTAGGCACCTGATCTTGAAGACCCGCTCACCGTACTAGCGCAGTCCATGGATGCATACGCCGATGCCATCAGGGCAATGCAAAAAGGGCCCAATACACCAAAAGCCGGAAGAAAAATAGATAAGGCATTGCATGAAGCCATACCACTCTCACAGACGGGAAAAACGAGGCTGCTCCCAGTTCTAAGTAGTCGGGCAGCATAGGCCTTCGCCCAAAACTTGAGCATAGCATACCCAGCGACTTCGAAGCATTTTAAGCAAAGCCTGGTCGAATATGCGGTCAAGGCTTAGTCGGATTCCGCTAGCCCACACCGAACCTAAATTAGGACCGCGAACAACCATTGAGGAACCTCCTCGGATCCAGTATATCAAGGTAGTTTCGCAGTAGAGGAGCAAACGCTGACTGAATTGAGCCATCGACCTTATTGCACGAACAAAAAAGATGATTCGATATACATCACGCCTCGCAAAAACAAGGTAATAGTCCGAGTACAACACCATGGAGGAACCTCAAATGGTATCAAGTTCAGCAAGACACGGTCGGCAAAGAAACCTCGCCCAATAGAGCGCGACTCCAACGTTGCAACTCTAAGCATTGTGGTCACCATTAGCAAAGCCAGGGACTGCGGGTGGCTAGGACCTATTCAACCAGGACCCCTTTGGGTAAACTATGGCCCACCACGAGGATCACGAGGCGCTCGGGGTCTCAAACCTAGCGGGGCAGCAATTACGCTATTCAATAAAGGTCGCCGCAAAGTGTCACCGAACAAGCAAACCCGGATCCAACTCTGCGGACGAGAGAAGATCGGAAAAAACAGAGCTGGCAAGACATGGCACGTTGTCACAACCATAAAAGGTTGGCAGCACCCCGCGAAGATCCGTAGGACATAGAGTGCAAGCTCCCATCGCCTGAAAGGGATAGCCCCAGGAAATGCTCCCAAAGGACACCCTCTCGCTTGAGGAAAAGGATGCCAAAATCCCACCTTGGCATCACATTAACATATTGGTATTTCCCTCTTTCATTCGACTCATTTCAAAAAACAATAATAAATACACTTGTGGATGTAGGTGGTTCGACAAAGTTATACCGACGATGTCGAGCCGAAACGAACAAGATGATCCGGGTCAATGTCGGTCTCGGACCAGATCTATTGATAGGCTCTTGATTTCGATTTCCACAATGACCAAATCGTTTCTATTGCGCAGTTTTCCAGAGCTCACGATGATACGCCGATCACACAAGGCGCAAATGCTTTGAACAGACAACAATGAATATGTCGCCCAGGGCGCGACCTCGTATCTGCCCCGCTGAGGGTGTAAGACCCCGCGACAAACATGGGGCTAAAGCATCCAGCTATGAGCAACAAGAAAAGTTCCATCACCTCACTCCCATGCTCGACTTTACCCTCGAAAGAGGTCAAAGGATAAGGATAAGCACATCCTCAGTCAGACCTGGCCGAATAAGGAAGACAACTGCAGCGGTGCCTACTCCCCGTAACGCCACATCCGTGCCTCACAGAAGGGAAGAACTACCCTGTCTCCTTTATCATTTCCTTTATTTTCTTATTATTAATCTATAATGCAAGCAGCCAGCTGCAGCATTCAGTGACCCTGGAATCCACTCAAGGATCCGCGGCCACCACGGGGCTCGCCGGGCATTCTTTCCTTGATCATATTTTTTATAGAAAGAAGGTTCCATCAACAAGATTATTAACAGAACAACGCATCCCCGGGGAGGGCCCGAAGAGATCGCAGCCCTTCTTCCTAAAAAATTTTCTAAATATGGAATTACGCAAGGACATCGAAAAATCAGGGAAGCCGTACCTGAGAGGACCAAACTCACATCAATATGACAACATGTATTTGAAACTTTTATTTTCGCCAAGCAATAAAGAATATATTTTATGCACTCCATGCTTCAAAGAATACTATTTCGGCTTATCCACGGCATGAAACTTCTCCATTGAATACGTCCCGAAACACTCGGAGACTTGAAATGAATCAGCATCCACCCTATCTCGGGTTCGGAACTCCGGGCTCATAGAGCCCTCACAAATGCAACTATGGGCCCGCAAAAAGTTGTCTTCAAGCTCGAGCGGGACTAGGTATCTTTGAAAATCATATCCAATCGCCATACACTCGTAAGACCTTAACGAGCAGCCTTGGCACAACAAGATCTATTCTCCATAGACTGTAAGATATCAACACGCATAAAAAACTATAAGACCTCAACATGCATGAAAAATCCCGCAGTCTAGGCTATATTTCACATTTGTAAGAATCCCTAAAGGGAATACCATTGATGTAGACTCCTAGAACTGCTTCTTAGGATAAAAAATGTCCCCGACCAAACGCACATAGCTCCCGCCGTAACAACTGCTAAAGACCAGAAACCCAATTCGGGGACTCCCGACTGTCGTTAAAAGATCCTCCGAATCTACTTCGGAAAGAACCGATTAAAAAAGGCTTCCCTCAACAGGCAAAAAACACGAGTCCAAACCACGCCAGCTCCAAAATAGCAAAAATGCCGATCTACTCGACCTATGAGCTATGAACCTTCCGGGGTTCTCAAAACATCGCTGGCTATGGGTTGAAATCGAGGTTCTTTTAGAACCAACGGCGGGTCATGGAAACATATTCAATAAGACCTTGACGAGAGGAAACAAAGCCTACAGAGAGCCTCCGGCCTCATAACAAAACAGCGTAAGTGCCATTGTCGCTGGCTAAGCACTCTTTCGGGCCTCACATCAAAAGGTCTCTACGACCATGCAGCGTAAGAGCCATTATCGCCAACTTGAAAACTGACAACTTCAGGATTAAAGTGAGCTTGAGTCATAACCCTATTCGGAGAGCAGATCCAAAATAGTTAATTAAGCAGAGAGCCTCCGGGCCTCATATCTAAAGGTCTCTATGATCAAACAACATAAGTGCCATTATCACCGGCTAAGCACTCCTCCGGGCCTCACATCAAAAGGTCTCAATGACCAAGAAACAAATTCTGAGTGAAATGAAATTAAATTCTGCGTGAATGATGAAGAAGTCACATTTCAAGCGAGCAAGGTATGAAATTGCCCCATGAGTATGAGAGAATTTCGGTGATAGATGCGGTGGATGAGGTTGAAGATGCCGTCGAATTGAAAATTGAAGACCAATGCCTTGGTGAGGCATTTACGGCTATCTTGGTAAACTTTTATTGGTGAAGACATAGATGGGTAGATGGATTCGGTCAATGCATTGGAGGGTCTTGGATGCTATACTTATACTCCGGTTAAGCTTTCTCTTAAGCCACCACAACTTGAAGCAGTTGTCTTACCAAACAATGAGACAAGAAGTGTAAGCGCCTTCTTGAAGAAAAACATATTCACTCGGTTTGGCACTCCTAGGGCCATTCTTAGTGACAGTGGATCTCATTTATGTAACAAGGCTTTTTTGGGGCTACTTGAGAAGTATGGCGTCAAGCACAAGGTGGCCACACTCATCCACAGTCAAGTGGTCAAGTTGAGGTTTCCAACCGGGAGATCAAGAGCATTAAAGCAAAAAGTCTGAACGCAAAAAGGACCGACTGGTCAAGAAAGCTAGATGATGCATTGTAGTCATATCGAACGGCCTACAAAACTTCTATTGGTACTTCTCCTTATCGGCTAGTTTTTGGTAAGGCACGTCATCTACCCGTGGAATTGGAACACTAAGCTATGTGGGCGTTGAAAAGGCTGAACTTAGACTGGGCTGAGGCTGCAAATTTGAGGTTAACACAACTAAATGAAATGGAGGAATTTCGGTTCCATGCTTATGAAAGTGCAAGTGTTTACAAAGAACGGATGAAGTTTGTCCATGACAAGAAGATCTTGAAAAAAGAGTTCAAGGCGAGTGATTTGGTCTTGCTCTTTAATTTGAGGCTCAAATTATTTTTGAGAAAGGTTAAATCAAAATGGTCCGGTCCATTCAAGGTGGTAAATGTCTCTCCTTATAGAGCGGTGGAATTAGAATCAACAGATGGGTCCCAGACATTCAAGGTAAATGGTCAACGCATCAAGCATTACTTAGGCTGATGGAGAAAAGCATTTGGTAGAGCAGCTGGCTCTCAAATATGGTCCATGCTCAACCATTGAGTGAAATCAAAGGAACATCAACTTCGCCGTGCCGGACATTAAATCAAGTGCTTCACGGGAGGCAACCCATAGGTGGTAACACGCTTTTGTTCTTTGAATTTTTCATTCTTTTTAGATAGATTTAGTTGAGCAATTTAAAGTTTGTGTTAGAGTGTAGGGGGTTCAAAAGATCTCAACACTTGGTAGGGATGCATAAAAAGGGAAGACAAACCACTAGGTGAAGTCAGGTGCACAGATACGATCGCATCATCAACATACAGACCGTATTCTAACCGCAAACCTTAGTCAAGAATTTGGTTAAAATGGTAGTCGGAGATGCGGTGACGGGGTGCATTATGCGGTCTGTATTTCAGTTATGCGACCGCATTTTGCATCGTATTTGCTTTCTCTTAACTTGGTCTGTAACTTCACCCCATAACACATATATGGTCGCATTGTGTGTTATTCGGTGTTTCTTCCACATAAAATGGGAAGCAAAAGAGAATCAGAAATACAAAACGCAAAAAAAAGAAAGAGAAAAAGGGGGAAGAATTCTCGGAGCTCGGATTAAGGTAATTTATCACCATTTGGATTGGGATACTTGTTCTTGACTTTGATTCGATTACTATTCAATATTTCATCCTCGATTTTAGAATTTGAATGGTGAATTCAAAAGAGAAATTTTGGAATTCTTGGGAAAAAAATTTTGAAGTAAAAATTGAGATTTTAACATCGACTTAGAGTCATATTTGGATAAAACATGTAAGATTAGACTCATATTCAAATGGATGGTTGAAATTTATGAGTTTGATCGAGTTCAGGGGTGCGGACAAAAGTTAATCTTTTGGTTGACTTATTTGATTAAAGATTCAACCTTAATCATTTGAGTTTGATTCCTATGGCATTATATGATGTTATTGAGTTTTTGTTTGTTAGGTTCGATCCATTTGGAGGTCAATTCGTGCACGAAGGAATTTTAGTGCATTATTTTAATTGGTTTGAGTTAAGTATCTTACCTAACATTGTATGTGAGGAATGACCCTTTGGATTTGGCCTTATTTTTCTATTTATGTTATGTGAAAGATGACATGTACACTGGGTGACGAGCGCGTACACGTGTCCTATGTGTGGTTTGTGACCAGATGATTTTTGAGGATGTATTGTATTAGAAAACACGCTTAATCACTTGGTTTATGGTGTACATGGTCACTACACCTTTTTTAGCCGTAGTAGTACTTTATTTGTTAAATACCTATTCATATTTTACTAATTTTCATGTCATTGTGCAATTTGGTGATAACTTATGAACTCATATCCGTGATAAAAACTTTGGCTATATTGTTTGTGCTTTTGTGGCACATGTGAACATCTTGAGCAAAGTTTTTGGCTATTTCGACGAGGTCTTTGCCGTGTGATCATGAGGTCTTCGCCATGCGGGTTTGATTAATATTGGCAAGATGACATTGCCACGCGAGTGTGAGGTCTTTGTCATGCGAGTGTGATTGATATTGGCTCAAGGTCTTTGCCATGTGAGCAGGAGGTAATTGTCGTATGAGTGTGATTAATATTGGCACGAGGTCTTTGTCTTGTATGCACGAAGTCTTTGCCATGCGAGTGTGATTGGTATCGTAGCGCGAGGTCTTTATCATGTAAGTGTGATTTATAATGTGGGTTTGAGGTGCCATCTGTGTGTTCCTAATTAATTACTTCTTTTTGTAGCTGAGTGGTTACTTGCATTTAATTGTTATCACTATTTCTGATGCGATTACAGTTATTATTTCTGTTATACTCTCCGTTTCCAGTCTTCGATATATTACACAAGTTATTTAACTAGTGAGTATCATATTATTTGAACCTCATCACTACTTCATCGAGGTTAGTCCTGATACTTACTGGTACCAACTGTGGTGTATTCGTACTACACTTCTATACTTTGTGTGCATTTTCTTGGAGCTGAGATGCTATAGGTAACGAAGACAAGCATTGATGTTGTAGGGGCGTCTCAGATTCGAGCTACTATTTGTTCATGGTAGATTAGGACATCGTTTATGTTTACGTACCCTCAAACAGATGTTCTATTAATTCCTTGTATCAGATTTATAAATAAAAATTATAGTGGCTCATGACTTCGACCACCAGCCTTTGGGGTATTGTATTGAATTTTATTGTAGTTTCAATAATATATTAATCATTTTTTATTGTAGTAGCAGTTTATACTGTTGACTTACCTAACGGATAAGGTTATATTAACTTGATAGGATTTTGGATTGCGGCAGAAACTCAACTAATTGAAATCACGTCAAATGGTAAAGATAAAGTGATAGAGGAGAGATTGGCATAGCAGTCGGTAGTGTACACAACAATAGTTAAGCAAGTGAAGATATTAAGGAAAGTGGAAACTACTTAGTTATGTCAGTGGCAAACTGATATAGCTAGTTCCCATAATAATACCAATCGAGAAAGTGTTTTATAGGTAGTGACCACCTTCAGTTTTTGTCATCTTTATCTTGGTGGAGGAAACTCGTTTTTCTCCTAACCAAGAAATTGGATGTTCTTTTCATTTTCTTTTATTATTAATTCTTTTTTGTTGTTGCTTTTACGCGTGAAATGGCACATGCATTTGCATGCACTAAAAGGCTAGTGCTGTGCGCAGCTTTTATTGCCATCTCCACTCTTTCTATTCTTAATCTTTTTCAAATGGAGAGATCCCTGATCTATCAGAGTTGCGAACATCTCAAATCCACTGTTTAAATCTTGTAAGAAGTAACAGAATTTCTGGGTGGTGGCTTGGAAAAGTTAAAGACAAAAGAAAGTTGAAGCTGTTTAATGTTTGCGTGTTGTGCATTAAATAAGAACAAAAAAAAGTTGTCAAAAAAATTAACAAATGGTAAAAAGAATAAGAGCCACATATTAATTAAAGACTCTTGCTTTGTTTGGTATAATGGGAAGTGCTTCTGTTATTTTAGCTTTTACTTTTTAATAATTAGTCAAAGTACTGATTAAAATAAAAATTTGCTAGTACGTAGTAAATACTAAATTGACAAAGGCTAATTAACAAGATCAAATATTCCACCTTTTGGCCCAAAGAATGGTAACATATCCCGTTTTCCATTTGCATGTGTATTTGTGATTTTTGGATCTGCCTGGTGATTGGTTTGGTTTCGGGGAGTTTTAAATTTATTTGGGACACTAGTTCATTGGTTGGACATTTAAGTTATAAGGGTTGATTGGAGTCTGACTTTTATGTAGACAACTCCGGAATAACGTTTTTATAGTTCCAATAGTTTTGTATGGTGCTTTTGGACTTAGGTGTATGTCCAGATTTGAATTTAAAGGTTATTAGGTTGTTTTGGCTTGAATTGATAGAAGTTCAAAAGTTGAAGGTTGGGAAGGTTGATAGGTTTGACCGAGAGCTGACTTTGTGGATATCGTATTCAAAATTTTATTTCGGGAGATGTAATAGGTCATTTGGGACTTGCATATAAAATTTAAGCTTATTACGAGTTGATTTTATATGACTCCACATGAGTTTTAGAAGTTAAAAGTTCATTAGTTCATTAAAATTGAATTGAGGTGTGATTCGTACTTTTGATATTGTTTGATGTGATTTGAGGACTCGATAGGTACGTGATATATTTTGGGATTGGTTAGTGTGATTGAACACTGTCTCGGAGGCCTTGATTGTGTCTTGAATGGATTTTGGACAATTTAATACAGATGGGTTTCAAACTATTTGATCTTGTTTTTGGCTGCTGTTTTGCTAGTATCTAGTTTTGGACTAATGCGTCGTGTTCGCAGAAGGTAATTTGGTGTCAAGCATTTTTGTTCATCTCATTCGCGTAGATTGAGAAAGTTGTGGTGTCACAATCTCGATATCCCTCCGTAAGATGTTGTGATGACACCTAGTCTCTTAGACTAGATAAGCCTAACATACATGCAGAATATAACTAAAATAATAAATAAACTCTCAAATGCTCAATAACTATTATAAAAAAAAAACTCTATAACTCATCGTATTTAAACTTCCCAAAACCTGGTGATAACAAATCACAATCTCTATGAATAAATAATGGTCATCCCTATACAATAATGTGTGTATAAATGGGTAGAAAATAAGGTAGACTAGATAGAGGAGGACTCCGAGGCATGCAGACGTCGGCATGCCTTAAAATCTCCAAAGCTGAGCTCATATGTGCCTGAACTAGTAGGGGTACATGGATCTGCATAAAAAAAAATGCAGAAGCCTAGCATGAGTATACCACAATTGTAATCTATAAGTGCAAAGCCTACATCTGAAGAGTAGTGATAAGATCAGGTTAAGTCTCTATTAGAATAAATAAGAAGCGGAACAGATATATAATAGTAAAATAATAATAGCAATAGAAATAATACAAGAAAGAAATACATCGAGATTAGCTAACTGAACTAAGGCAAATAATGCATCACAGAAGAAAAATAAGGAATGTTATGGCAAACAATAAACCAACAAACACCAGTGAAGTAATAGAAAAGTATCAACAAGAATCACTACTTTGGTACCGCCTCGTAGTCCCAAATCACAAAATATTTCACATTCTTTCCTTATATCACCACAGGAAACTTGCATTTAATTTTGAAAATAATTTTTTTTATGAAATAGCTTCTAGCATTTTAGTCCACCTTATCATACTATATGGCTTCAAGCAGTTACTCAACTAGCAACATGCGTATCAAGCCTACCTTATCTCACCGCATACGTTTCAACCCCAAATCCTTATACAACCGCATGTGTATCAATATCACAATGCATCACAAATCGCATCATCAGTGCCCAATATCACAACTCAACAAGAAACCAACAACAATAGTGTTTTCATAATAAATAGCCCATGAGTCAACCACAATATGAAAAGTCTTACAATGACAACCAAAAGTGAATAATTTCACAGCTTTACAACTTTACCTCAATGTAAATAACGACCTTTATAACTCAATACCAACTCAATAACTAGATATTTCCAAAAATAACACCTTCAACTAAAGAACTCAATGGTTAAATAATTAATATTGAACAGATAAAATTTCAACTAAACATATATAAGAAACTAAGAAATAAGAGATAAGAAAAGTAGAGGATGCGAAGATACAATAATGATGATGATTATAACATGTTAAGGTCACTCAATTAAGACATGAAAGTAAATTTACATTGCAAAAACCAACAATTATCCATATTTAGCCCATGTACACACTAGTCACCTTGCCTACATGACTTTCACAGATCACAATTAACGTAAATCAACACAAATCCTAAGGGGTAATTCCTCCACACTGAGCAGGTAACACACTTACCTCAAATAATGCTAACTTAATCCACTAGTAAGCATTCTCCTCGATTATCCAACTCCGAACGGCTCGATTCTAGATAAAATAAATTCATACCATAAATATAAACTATAGGAAACTACTTCAAAAAATAAAGGTGCGATCTTTAAAATAAATAAAAAGTTAACTCAGACCCGCGTCTCAAACCTGATCAAAGTTACTCAATCCAAACACTTATCCGAAAATGATTCCAACCATACAACAATTACGAAAATTCGATCTCAAATCACCTTTCAAAACTCCTAAATTTAGTCTGGGAAGTATTCACATTTTTTTGCAAAATTTTAACTCAAATCACAAATTAAATGATGAAAATAAAAATGAATAATATAGTCAAAACCATATTAGAATCACATACACCAATGAATTTCCTAAAAAAAACTCTATAAAAATAGCCACAAACCGGGCTCTCTAGGTCCAAAAATGGATAACGAAATCAAACCCTCAAACTTAGGCCTTTTTTAGCCCAGTGATTCCGCATCTGCATCCACTCAGTCCATCTATGATGTCGCACCTGCGAAAAATCCATCGCGTGTGCAGTTATAACTTAAGCGCAGAAGACTCACACCTGCAGACTATATAGAGCTTCTGTGGAAGTGCTTCTGCTGAGATATCAATCACACTTGCAGTCCTGACCAAGGTACTTTCCTAATTCCGCTTCTGTGGAAGTCAAGTTCGCGCTGCCAGAGGCGCACTTGCGACCCCAAACACGGGCTTCCCTCCCCGCTTTTGCACTTCACCACTCGCACCTACGAGTCCACACATATGGCCAATCACTCCACAAGTACACTAACACCAGAAGGGTTGATGCTTCAGCAATCTGATCAAGTAAAATTTTGTTCCGAATTCAATCAGTATCACAGTCGGAACTCCCGAAACCCTGTCCAAATGTGTCAATAAGTTCCAGAACACATAATGGACCTACTTGAGGTCAAAAAACTATTTACCGTAAAAATGATAACAAAAATTAAATTTATAAATGAGATTTTAATAATACGTGATCTATTCTCCAGCTAGTTGTTTAGAGCAGTTGATGCTAAGTATACAAAATTTAATGATGAAATGCAACCTAAAACGAGGCAGTAATCAAACCAAGCAGCATGCTGCCCAGATATAAGACTGGTCGATGGGGGACCTCAAGGTCGATGTCCGGGTTGAGCTTGAGCTATCAAGATAGTTGGGAATGGGATAAAAGTTAGATTAAAATCAAACAAAACCCTACGTGGACAAGGCTAAGCGATAAATAAAGAACAAGTAAGAATGTGATAAATGCTAGAGTAGCCTCGATCCAGTAAGAGCAAGTGAGTTTAGAGAGAAGAAACAGAGAGAGATATTATTGCACTTGAGTAGAATAGCTGGAGAAACATCAGCCTTTTACAAGGTAGTGCGAGTTCCCTTTATATAGTAGGGGAACTTGGCTACTAGTACATATGCATTAATTAAAAAGTATGGGGATGGCACGGCTTCACGCGATGCATCAGCATAGGTTCTGGATAGGTCGACCCTGTCAGACTTAGTTGTGTGCCCTTGGGAGCTTCCTTCTCTGTTCTTGATTCAATTACCATCTTCTCTAAGTCGGGCCTCGAGAGCCCCGATGTAGGGGACTCGGTCGGGGTTCCACTTCCTCGAGGTCTCAAGGTATCCTTCCAAAATCTCTTGATGGAGAGAAATTAAGTCTAATTTCACCGCGTATAGATAGTATCCGTGTTTCCCAGAACAAAGCAAATGGAAATGATTTCTGACACTTGACTCCTCGAGCTTCTTACGACAACGTTATACCATTGATGCGACCCATGGCATGAGCTTTTGTGGCGATCGGGATGTCCTATGGACTTGTGAATTTCGACTTCATTCAATGCACTATTGATTCCTTTTCTCCAAGGTGAATGCACCGCTAACAATTTGGGTTTTTAAGAATGCAGTAGCTGCTTCCACCGGTCAATATTCCACAGCCTCGATGACCGTGTCATTACCCCCTATAAATGGGGATGCCTTGGCGTTGTTTTTTCTATCCCATTGCTTTCATTGGCTCATTTGTCCTTTTCTACTTACCATCTTCCTGTTTCCTTGAACATCATGCTTGGGGCACATAACCTAAAGGCCGTTTGGCAGAGATTGTTTAGATTATGTTGTGGCCTTTTGCCACGGCTTCCCTTTGTTGAGCATAGCCATGTTCTCCCATTGCTGTTGTGGTTGTTGTTAGGTTTTCTGTTGTTTGCTCGAGATGATGTCATATGAGGCTCAACTTTCCTTGCTCGCAGAAAGTTCTTCGGATTACATACTGCTACTCAAAAGGGGGCTCAGATTATACATCGCTGTCAACCTTCATACCCCAGCTCGACGTGGTATTTTGCCTCAAGCAGGGGGCTTGCACAGATAGATGTTCCAAAAAGTAGACTTTAAGTAGCTGTGCAAGTGGGACCGAGGCTTTTTCAATCTGCTATGTCGCTAGTGAGTGTCCTCGAGCTTCGGATAGCTATGGCATTTCTTCATCCCTCTATGTTTCTCGCCCCATTCTTTAGGGGTACCAATGTGGAAGGTCGGGATGAGGCTTTCAAGGATGTGCATCCGAAGGCGCCCGTTGTAAGAGGCGAACCTTCAAAGGCGGACCGATCCCCTGGCTTTTACTTCGTGTGTGCATCTTTTTGTTCTTCCTTTATGAGTAGATATCCTTTGTAGGCTTTTGTAATTGTATGTAAGGGCCCCTCGAGGGCCGTTGTACATGAATTTTTATGAATATAAAGATAATTCCTTGACATCTATTTTCGATACTTGCCTTATTTTTGTATTCTTTCATGCCCTTTGAGGCTTTTGAATGTCTTTATTTTTTGTCGATTGTTGATATTTAACTCGAATGCGAGCATTCATTTTGATCCTCGGTTGATCAACGTGGATATTTTCCGAGCCCATCGTCATACCTTGAATCGAACCTAAATTGATTTGATAGGCTCGGGCTATCGGGCCCTCCGAGTTGCATGGAGATAGTACACCGAATTTTGGAGATTTCGAGGATGATATTCTAAGTGGCGTTCAACTTTGGGTATCTGCGGGTCTCTTTTGAGCTTGATGCAGATAGCTTTTTAAAGTGTAGGGGATAGACTCCTATTGAGGAATTACCTATACTCAGGCGCTGCTTCGAGCCTTCTTGGAGCCTTCATAATCGGGGCTTTGCATGCTTTTTTTTCCTTTTAGAAAAGGAAACCATATGATTAGGCATGACCTCGAGTCTAGTGACGGCATGGAATGCTTCCCCAAATCTGACTTCTTTTTCGGTAGGGATTCTCGAGGTCGGATGCAGCCTCGAAACTGGAGGCAATTCAAAGGATGCCCTTGAGATTAGGTATCACCCCATCGATCTACATCGAGGTTGTTGGCCTCCCAGGTCTCACTCCGAATTGGTGAATCGTTGTTATTTCTCGCATATATGTGGGGCGGATTCGACTTCCTTAAAAAGGCCTTACTATTTTAGATAATTTCCCTTCCGCCTTGGCAAAGGGTTCTTCATTTCTTCATGCGCTAGAGGTGTAGGCGCACGTTCTTGCTTATAATCTATCAATTATACCATAGCCATGGTAACTACTATGGGGCTGGCCCGACAGGGAGTAGGGAGTGCTGCCCGGCACTCAGGATCCGTGGGAGTTCGCTCTAAAGACCGTATCTTTGATAAGAGAGGAACATCTAGAGATGGTGATGAGATACTTCGGATGGAGCGAGGGGATAACGTTGCAGGTGCTTTCCCCGAATAAGAGTATTACAGACTGTGCTAATGGATTCTTGAGCATATACCTATATCTTTTCACATTTATCCCCCTTGATTGGGTTGTGCATGATTTTTGCTTGAAGTATTGGGTTACTTTGGTGAAGATACATCTGTCATTTTGGCGAGTGGTGCTGATGATGAGGTCCTTTGTAGGGAGGCTTGGGCTTGAATTCCCATTTAGTCACCTTGTTAGGCTGTACTGGCCCTTTAACCACCAAGGCATGCTAACCCTGAGGTGTCATTCATCCATGCCCTTTGTTATTGATGACGAAGAAGATGAGGATCGAGAGTGGGTAAGTTGGTTCATACAGGTCCGGACGGATGACATCATCCTTGTGGAGCTCATGCCATTTCCCGATGGCTGTAATTATGCACGTGAGTTGAGCATCTAGTGCTCTTTCAGATTCTGCTTATAGCAAAAATTAGTTGAGTAATTTTGCTCTTCCCCTTTTACAGCAACTTCATGGATGCCGGGCGAAGTTCTTGACTTGCCCGGCTAGCTCCGGAGATTGGTGACCCATTCTACCTGCAACGAGCGTTGGTGGCGAGCTGTATTTCGTATCAGTTTGGGAGCGAAATACCAAGGTATGCACGCCAATGCCTTTGTCTTGGTTTTCATATATATAAGATGAATTTTTCCCCTTTCTATTGTAACAGCTTTTATGTTTGTAGGTACCAGGCAGTTCCTTGAGATTAGGCAGTGCTCTGCTGAAGAGAATAAGGAGTTATCGACCTTCGAGCCGAGGGACGATGGCGATAAATGGGATTGGAACCTGCGACGTGATAGATCTTTTAGTGGCGCTGAACAGGCCCATGCCTTCGAGAAGAAGGCATCGTCCGAGCCTATTGTTCCTGGAGTATCTGATTCTCGGATGGCGGTTCCTCCGAGTGAATATGCTTTGCCAGAGGTTGGTTCTCTTAGGATAGAAGAGAAAGGATCAACAAGAGTGTGCTCTGACTTCGAGGAAGTCCACTGGCTTCATTTCATAGTGAGTTTAGGAGCGAATTTTTGGTATTCCGCATCTTCCTATCTTCATCGAGTTTTCCTTTTGTAGGCATGTGATAGGCTCTGGTCTGAGTCGTTCCATCAAAGAGCTAGGCTACGGCAAGTTCTGGACGAGAGTGAGTCCCTTAGGCTCTTTAGCGAGGAGAAGGAGGTTGAGTTGCTGCATTGGTGATATGAGGCGTATCGGAGTATGAATTACGAGAGTTATTTGATGGAGTAGGTAACCTTTTGTAGCATGCACTTCGCTCTTTTTGGACCTTAAGGTTAACTCCTTTTTGTTATATTAGTTGCATAAAAAGGTACATGCCTTGGAATACCTCAAAGGCGATACCGACCGCATCGATAGTGCTTGTGGTGAGCTTAGGGCTCAGGTGCAAGCCCAAGCTCTAGAAGAGAGAGGCCCTTGGGCCAAGGTTCCTGCCTTCGAGTCCCAACTCTTCTTGGCGCATGACAATGCTATTATTCAAATAGATATGATCGGGAAACTCAAGTCTCAACTCTCGAATATCAGGGCTGAGATAATCGATGCCCGGGTAGAAGCGGAATGAATCTGAACCAAGGCTGATTAGGAGATAGTGATTCGTATGAAGGACACTGCTTATGCCCATGCCGAGTTGAAGCGAGCCCTCGGCCGGGAGAAGAGTATCAAGGAATATGTTTGTTGCATATCTCGAAGAGAGGTACCCAAGGAGATTGGCGCATGGGTCTTTGTTCTCTCGGAGATATTGGCTCGAGCAAGGGCAGACAAGCATGACGCTTGGTCACTTCTTGCTAACATCGCGGAGAGAAAACTTGACAGGCTGTAACCCTTTGGAGCGGAGTGCAAATTTCATTGTTTGTCCGCTTTGTATTTGATACTTGTAGAGCATGTTTGAAGATGGAGGGTGCGCCTTTTTTTCGTATGTCAGATAAGGGGAAACTTGAAGCTTTATTTCTTCTATATCTCTTTCTGCATTTCTTCTGACCACGCGTGCTGGCTTCGGTGTTTGGTGGGATCCTTTTAGGTCTAGAACTAATTAGGCAGTCTCAGAGGCTTTTAAGTGCAATTTTTGATTTGAGCAGGCGTTGGGCCTTCCGTGCTTTGCCCAGCTGTTTAGGCTTAGTCTCTAAGTTAGGCCTTGACTCGAGCTTTCATGTTCAATCTTATGTGCCCATGCGGGCCGATAGTGATTGTTCTTATTTCTTGCCCTTGGGCATTTGCTGTCTTTACTATTTTTGGTCCACTCTCCGCATTGTATTGCGATTCGAGCTTTAATTGATCCTTATGTTCTTTCCTACCTGCATGGGCAGACAATGATGGCCTTTTGTGCTTCGGGTCGAAGTGACCTTACAGGTGCGTGGCCCGGATGATTATTTGGCTAGCGACAGTGGCATTTATGTCATGCCCTTAGGAATATTATAGTTAACTATTTTGGATGCGATCTCCGAATCGGGTTACGACTCGAACTCATTGTAATCCTTAAGTATTCAAATTTTGAGCCGGCAATAGTGGCTCTTACGTTGTTTGGTCGTGGAGACCTTTTTAGTGTGTGTCCCGGAGGCCTATTTGGCTGGAAATAATGGCTCTTACGCTTTTTCCTGGTGGACTTTTTGTAGGTTTTAATTTTTGCTCATTAAGGCCTTTTTGAACTGATTTTGCCTGACTCGGTGTCGGTTCTGGAAGAACCTCAATTTCAAGTTGTTAGCGTCGATGCTTGAGAATCCCCAAAGGTTTTTTAGCTCGTAGGATGAGCCCTTGTGATTTGGAGCTGACATGGTCAAAGCTCGTTTTGCCTGTTGAGGGAAGCCTATTTTAACCGGTTCTTTCGGAAGTATATTCGAAGTAATGGCCTGCAATTTTCATTAGCGACGGTCAGGCGTCCCTGAGTCGCATTAGTTTGGTTGTATCAGCCATTTTGACCGTAGTCGTATGTGTTTGGCCGGAGCTATTTTTTATCCCGAGTGATAGATTTAGGTGTCTACACCGAGGGTATGCCTTTTTGGGATTCTTACAAATACGACGTGTAGCCTAAACTTCAGGATTTTGATTTTCATGCCTGTTGAGGTCTTATAGTTTGTCATGCCTGTTGAGGTCTTACAGTTTTTCATGCATGTTGAGGTCTTATAGTTTTGCCATGCATGTTAAAGTCTTAGAGTTTGTGTTGATTTGTGGAATAGATCTTGTTATGCCAACTCTGTCCGCTCAGGGTCTTATTGTTTTGGGTTTTCTAGTGCATGGAGATCGGTGGCAGTCTCCGAGTCATCAAGTTTGCTTAGGAACGAAGGCCGCTATTTGCGAGCTCGGATTGGCTTATTGGGGTTCTATGAGCCCAGAGTTCCGACCCTGGAGTTGTGCGGGTGGCAATTTGTTGATGTTGAGTCTTCGAGTATCTTGGAAAGCATTCTGTAGAGGGGTCCCTACAGGGAGTATACTGAGATTTCCCTGTATGGCATATGAGATGATGAAAAGATATTCTTTTATTGCTTGGCGTAAACATATATATTTTCATTGTTGTGAGCTTGGCCCGCTCGAGCACGGCTCCTAGAACCATTTGATCTGGTACATGATTCCATATTGTCGTTCCCCAGTCTTTTCGAGGGGGTGGCGTCCTTAATAGAAGATCATCGCTCGTCTTTTAGTTGTAGAATAATTCCTGTGATCTTGTCGTGTCCTCCTCCGAGGGTACGTTGCTCCGCTAAAAAACTTGCTGGTGAGACCCTCTTCGGGGTGGATGTCCGATCGAGGGGAAAGAGCGCGGCGGGTCCTGTTAAGGCCTTGGGATCTCCGGGTGGAATTATAACTTCTGAATATCCTGGTCGATTGTCTACATACAGTTTAGTGAAAAAATAGCAAAGAAGTGGAGCAGTTCTTCCTTACTACGGGATGTGTAGGCGACATTTTGAGATTTGGTACGTTCTTGCCGTTTCGCAGTGTGAGCCCTAATGTAGCCATTTACTGTGTTTAGTCAGGCTTGGTCGAAGATGTGGTTTTCTTAGCCTTTGATCCTTTCGAGGATGGAGGTATCGATACCGGCGATGCGTTATATGATGAGGAATTTCCCCTCATCATATATTTATCCATGTCGAGGGTTTTAATTCCGCCCCTTGCGTGGGATTTCATTTTTTTGGCGGAGTGGGGACGATGGTGTCCCCGGGCTATGTGCATGTGGTAATACATCACGGCTCGTTTGCTTATTTATTCCGGGTTTCCTTCCTCCCTTGGGCTTGAATTTGAGCCTGATCGCTCGACAGTACTCGGTGGTGATTTTTATTGAGTAGCATAGTTGTTGTCCTCCTAATCTTGTGGCCATTTGTGACCCTGCGGCCGTGTGCGCTCTGCGGTTCCCGCGTCAGGTTGTGGTTCCTTTGAGGGACTTGGTCAAATAGGTCTGAGCATTTGGCATCCATGGTTTCACTTATGGTGAACACGATGTTTGGTATAGTGATGCTGAAATTGTATTCTTATGGGCAAGGTCCCCTGCCGGTCATGCGTCCTTGTCGAATATGGTTTTATCAAAGATTCCTCGAAGGTGTTGCCCTAGGATCATTTCCCGGTCATCTTAAGGTAGATTTCATCTTTGGGGCGTTCCTCCTATCTGCGGTGCATGGATGGTACCTCCATCTATTTGGCATTAGTTTCTTTGACAGTAGCCTGCTTGGAGGCTCCTCGATGGTCATCCATAGCCATATTCGTGGCTGGTGTTGGGTACGGGCATCCGACCAGATCTTGGCTGGTTATTTGATCAAGCTTCATTTGAAATGCCCTCAAGTTGTCCGACATGGTTTGTTTAGGCTTTGGGCTAGGGCCTGTGTTGCCCAGTCATCCGAAATCGAAGGCGATCTCGTTCGTTCTACCAGGGAATAAGGCATGACTTCTCGTGGCATTTCATTCTCTCTTTGTTTGGCCTCGGATGTGTCAGGATCTCGTCTAGCTATTTCGATGGCATCGGTATGTGCCTCTGCGGTGCTAGTACGATAAGTGAGTTTGTGAAGTCAGATGCTAGGCTACGATGCCACATCATGGTTCCTTTTGAGAGTGTTTCCCTGAACTTCTTCAATGAGATGGGCTCGAACTCATCATCTTGAAGGTCTCTACCTTTTCCCCTGTAAATGATGGTGCGCTCATTGGGATCCGAGGTCCTATCATGCTTAGGGAGTTTTGGCGTTCTAGACTTCCATGGACGGGTTCTGGGATTGTTTCCTTGGGGGACGACTGTTGCATGAAGTTCCACGAACCTGACTTGATCCTCTTGGAGAGATCCCCAAGCATCTTTGCTATGGAAGGTTCAGTTACCGATTCATCTTGCTTGATCTCTCAGGTACTCGTTTGGCACGGGGAGTTGTTTCCGGAGAAACTATGTTGGGAGTCTTCGGATGGCTTTGCAACTGAGCGATAGCCAACTACTGTGCCTACAATATTTCAAAAATATCATGAAGCCTAACTTCCTATGTTTCCCGAGCTGGGTTTGTTGGGCTCCCTGTAGGTCGATATGCTGTATGATCCCACCGGTGTGCGAGACTTCGTCGACCTAGTGTGCGTCTTGCGAACCAGCATCCGCTGGAATTGGCCTAGATGCGTTATCGGGGTTTTGGGGCGGCGCACCGACAACTGGAACGGCCATACCGTTTTCACTGTGATTTTCGAGGTAATTGTTCTCGACTCTGTTTACCGAGCCAGACATTTTGACCTGTAATCAAGAGATCTTTGGACAAGAAAAAGTGTGAAAAATAACTCGCGTTTGTACAATAAAACCAGCAAGAAAATAATAACTATTATTTTTAGCCCCACGGTAGGCGCAAAATTATTAACCGTGAAAATAATAACAATAATTAAATTTATAAATAATATTCTAAAAACACGTGATATATTCTCGAGCTAGTTGTATATCACTAGCTAGTTGTTTAGAGCTATTGATGCTAAGGATATGAAGTTTAATGATGAAATGCAAGCTAAAACGAGGCAGTAATCAAACCGAGGGGCCTCTTGCCCGGATATAGCACTGGTCGATGGGGGACCTCGGGGTCGATGTTCGGATCGAACTCTAGCTATTAGGGATAGTTGGAAATCGGATAACAGTTAGATTATGATCAAACAAAGCTCTATATGGCCAAGGCTAAGCGATAAATGCTAGAGTGGCCTCGAGCCAGTGAGAGAAACCGAGTTTAGAGATAAGAAAGAGAGAGCGATATTATTGCACTTGAGTAGAATAGTTGGATCACCATCATCTTTTTACAAGGTAGTGAGATTTACCTTTATATTGGAGGGGAACTCGGATACTAGTACATGGTCATTAATTATAAAGTATGGAGATGGGACGACTTGACGCGACGCCTCGGCATAGGGTCTGGATAGGCCGGCCTTGTCAGACTTAGCTGTGTGACTTGGGATCTTCCCCCTCAATTCTGGCTTCGATTCCCGTTTCTCTGAGTTGGGCCTCGATGAGCCCTGAGGGAGGGAACTCGGTCGTGGCTCCCCATCCTCGGGGTCTCAAGGCATCCTTCCGAAATGACTTGATAGAGAGAAATTAAGTCCTCTGATTTTGCTGCGTACACAAACACATCAAGTAAAATTATATCTATGAATCGCAACCCAATTCAAGCCTACTTAAACCATGAACTTCGAATTCCAAAACTAATGTCGATACATACCAAAATAACTCCAATTAACTTCAAATTATTTACACAAGTCATAAATTACATGTTAGACCTATTCCCAGTTATGGACTTGGAATCCGAAGCTGAAATCATTAAAGTCAACTCCAGATGAAACTTCTTAACCTTTTAAATCTTCAACTTCCTAACTTTTTCCAATTCAAGCCAATATGACCTACGAGTCTCTAAATAAACATCCAGACTCGCTCCTAAGTCAAATATCTCAATACAGAATTATTGAAACTGTCAAAACTCCATTCCAGAGGCGTCTACAAAAAAAGTCAAATAACGATCAACTTTTCAACTTAAGCCTTCAACTTAGGGACTATATGACCCATTTTACTCTGAAACTAATCTGAATAAAACTAATCTCTCCCGAAAAATCACATAACCATAGTATTACATATAGGAGGCAATAAATAGGGGATTGGAGCTAAATTACTAAAACAATTGGCTGGGTCATTACATTTGACTACGTGATTGCGAGTTGTGTGCCGTGATCGCGTAGAAGGAAGGCTTGAAGGGGGTCTTTCCTTTGGCCTATGATTTTATGAGGGTGAAATCACGTTTGCATAGGCACTATTGACTGGGGAATCAAGTTTGTGACTGGGGTCTCGTATCAATATGACGACCCCATTGGCTTATCCTTAAGGATACGGTTCAACATTGTGATGCGAAGGAGGTATCTATTAGAGATGATGGGGTGTTGCAGATGCAAGGTAAGATTTTTGTTAAGATTTTTGTGGCCAATTTGGATGAGTTATGTGAGATAATTATTGAGGAGGTCCATGGTTCATGGTATTTAATTTATCCGTGTTCCACAAAGATGTATTAGGGCTTGAGGAAGTACTACTGGGGAGGAGAATTAAGAAAGATATAGTGAAATTTTTTGCTCGGTGCTTGAACTGTCAGCAGGTGAACAATGAGCATCAAAGGCTGGGTGGTTTGCTTCAGAGGCTGGAGATTCCTGAGTGGAAATTAGAGGGTATCACCATGGAGTTCATTGTTGGACTCCCATGGAGATTGAAGAAATTTGATGCTATTTGGATGATTGTTGTTACATCCCGCGTGTTCGTACGTTAGAATTTCATTTTCAGTTAACCGACATAGACTCAGAGATGAGATCATCTGATGTTAATGTACTTACACTATTTATAGCAAGCGATAAATAAGTGTTATGAAGGATATAGGGATGCACAGATTAAGAAAAACGCGTTTCGTTAAAAGTGACCAATTTAAAATAAAATATGGATCGAGCGATAATACTCCATAATTATGAACTAGTACCATGTAAGGTACCATATGACCACTTTAGTATAATATATAAAGTATATATAAAGTATTTTAAAAATAAATTAATTTTTAAGTAATTTGCGGTAATATTTAAATTATGCGAGTAACTAATTAATTATCGGGTAACCGAATATTACCCAGATAACTAATAAGTACATAAAACAAATTAATAAATTAATCCTTCCCCAAAAACGTGGCAGAAGGCTACAATTTAAGGGGATGACTCCTAGTCATTCCATGGATAGGTGTCACTCTAAGGATAATTGGAATTCCACAAGTCTCGTTCCATCATTTTCGACAAAAGGACCAAATGTCCATAATCCAAAAGAGCAAGAACATACAAAATACTTCAAAAATAGTTATTGAGTTGTTTGGCTTCTACACTCTTTCTCTGTCAAGATTCATTTCAAGAAATGACTTTGCTGGCATTCGGTGGAGTTGGACATATCTACCCAAGTACTACTAATCTGATGGTATGGATTTCAATATCTCTTCCTCCAAAATCTTATTACTGATTATTGTAACGCTCCTAAAATAGAAGATGTGAACATTTGTGGTTTTAAAAAAGTACGGTACAATCTCGTTAAGAATATTGTACGGAGTTTTCCTACTTCAAGTATGTTTAGATTATCTCCTCTTTCTTTTGGCATGGTTCAAATTGTACACAAGAAACTTGAATCCCCATGAGAATTACTATTATCTTTTGTTCATGGGCGTTAGAATAATACGCAGTTGAACAAGTTTATCCGGAAGAAATATTGATATTATTACGTAATTTTCATGCATTTAACTCATTCATACATGTGCATTGACCCATGACCAAGTGGCGTTATATACACGTATATATGTAAATATATGTATATGGGACATGGAAAAAGGTTATAGCGTTATATACGCACCACCACCTGATCAGCCGATATACGATGATGATGTTGTGCCCACCGTGGTTGAAATATGACTCAGATGGCGTTATATACACACACACACACACACACACACACACACACACACATATATATATATATATATATATATATATATATATATATATATATATGGGATATGAAAGAATGTTACAATGTTACATACGCACCACCACATGATCAACTGGTATATGTTGATAATGTTGCCCACGGTGAAAATGGAATGCCTTAAGTGGCTTAATGATATAGTGTACACCCATACCTATGCATATCATGACAATATTAATCTTTTAGAATTTATTGTTATCTTCTATATTCCATGTTTCATCTATGTCTTTTATGTATTAATTTTCATCCCTCTCACCTAAAGAAGACTGAGGAGCGAAGCCGAGGTACACCAAGAAAATAAAGGAGCACGCCCTCACCAACGTAAAAATAGAGAAGCCCTCATCGGACAATTGGACATTAGATACTTTCGGGATCCCAATTCGGCAATACCTTTTGCCATAACACCGGACCAGACCTTCGGTCCTTACACTTCGTTCCTTCTCCCCTCTGCTTTGTGTTATTCTCCATGAACTCTGCCTTCCATACCTTTTCTCAACAAGAATCTCATTGCGGCATTGGGATCCCGTGCCTTATAAACTCAGTACATTATTCGTACTGACGCCCTATTTCACGGGGCCTACGTTTCATGCCCACAGGTGCAGGTAGGCAAGCCGACGGTCCCCCTTCTTACGATCCCTGATCAGCGAGAGCTGGCATGCTCCACTTGATCCGTAGCTATATTTGATTTTGGTACGATACATTAGATTTTGGTACAAGAAGTTGCATTAGATTAAAAACTTTTAAAATGTGTATGTATATGTATATATGGGTATGATGTGGCTCACTCCCGTCTTTGTACCGCCCTTCTGAATCAGATAGATTCATATCTGAAAGAGTTATGTTTCTATTAGAGGTGAGAGACAGGCTAGCAGGAAGCAGGTTATACCAGTGGTCAACAAGATGAGTCACTTCCGGGCTGATCTCCAAGCTGATGATAACCTTTACAAGTGCCAAGCTCAACAAATGTGGCACTGCAAAATGATCATGGGAAGAGATACCATTGTGCCGGATAGATACCACGTCAGTTGTTCTCCATACTATTCAGGCTGGTTGGAGGATAACCATAATGGTCTGGATCAACCCGGGTTTGTTTGAGGTCACAGGATCATCGATGAAAAGGCTGAAGCACAGGTTAAGTACAACCAACCGTGCAAGAGGATTCGGGAATGCAAAGGTGAGCATCGTGATATTCAAGAAGCCAACCAAAAGCTAATTGAAGAGTTGAAAGACATGGCTGTCAGCCCCAACAAGTGACTGAGGTATTTGTAGTGGGGCTTAATAGAGCTGAAGAGGAAGTTTCTCAAAGGGGTCGAGGATTGCCAGAATGCTAAAGAAAATGAGGGTGGACACTTGGACAGAGCCTACCTGTTATTAGGACTTCGCGAGCTGGTGCAGCTGTTAATCGAGGTAAAAATGCCGAGTCTGGGGAAGGTCCTTCCTGGACCAAGTAGATACGAATTTACCTTTTTGTTTTTTGAATGTAATAAGGCTAATAGCCATTGGTGATATTTTACTTTCTGTTATTTAGTTGTTTTTATCAATAAAAGGAGGCATTTAGCATTCTAAGTTCTCCAAATCAACTTGTCGCTGGGCCTACCTCGGGCACAATGAGGCTCCCAAATTAGGACAAGATTTATATTCTCACACTATGTGTTTAAATATTGCATCATCTTTTCCTTACCATCCTCACTGACTTGTTGCCTTTTGTTTATACTTTTTGTTTTATTCCCCTCCCCAAAGTTTAGTCTGTGCACTCTGGAATCATTATTCTACTCAATAACATCAAAGGGTCCTCTACCCACTCCTCCTTTTAGTCCCGTCAGTAACAGGAACAAGGGAAAGATGGAAGAGTTGAGCAACACCAAAAATGAGAACTTAGTTGAAGGGTAGAGATCACTCAAGGTATTCAGGTCTCCAAAGAAAGTGCATCCCAACTCGAGCAGGCACTATTGAAATTTCAAAAGGAACTTGATCAAGTCCGGAACTTGGCAAGCTTTTCATTTTCCTTGACTGCCTCAGATATCAGTTTTCCAAACACTCAGAACCCCACACATCCACAAATCATCCTGAAACTAAACCATCATGCTCTTCATAATCACTTCAATACTTGCCACACTTCCAACAATACTCCGTTGCTCATCCCAGAACCTTTGAACTCCACAAGTGAACATTTCTGCACTAACCATAACACCCCAATCTATGTGGAGACTATGCCACACTCCACCCAACCCATTTCAAGCACACCCAAGTTTGATGACAAAGACTCACTCATCAGGAACCTGGCTGCATAACTCAAGAAGTTGACTAGCCAAATTCAGGGCGTTGAAGGGAGTAAGGGGATTGAGAGGTTGAACTGCGAAGACCTTTGCACACAACCTGATGTCGAACTGCCAGAGGGGTAAAAACCTCCCGAGTTCGAGATGTTAGATGGTACAAGGGATCCAAGAGTCACTTGAGAACATACTGTGACAAGCTGGTCGGAGTAGGAAAGGACATAGTGATTTGCATGAAGCTTTTCAACACCTCCAATCTCCGCACCATGTTTGTTCTGTGACTCTCCATATTTTTCAAATTTCAAATAGCTCATAAGAAGTCTGAAAGGAGATGCTTTGTCTTGGTACGTTAGACAAGACCCAAAGAAATGGTCAAATTGGGTGAGTATGGCGTCAGATTTCATGGATAGGTTCAGGTTCAATACAAAAAATGCACCATATGTGTTCTATATTCAGAACTTAAAGAAGAAACTCATGGAAACATTCTGCGAGTATGCCACGCGCCGGAGGTTAGAAGCTGCTAAAGTTAGGCCTGCTCTAGAGGAAGAACAAATGAACAAGTTTTTCGTCCGGGCTCAAGACCCGCAATACTATGAAAGGCTGATGCTGATCTAGAATCATATATTTTATGACATCATCAAGCTGGGAGAAAGGATCAAGGAAGGTATGAAAAGTGGTATGGTTATGAACTTTGAAGCCTTGCAAGCTACCAACAAGGCTCTGCAGTCCGGTGGTACGTTTAAGAAAAGGGACGTAGGTACCATAATGGTTGCACAGAGAACCAAATCCTCTGTCAAATACCAAACCTACCCAATGCCTCCACTCACATATCAACCTACTCCAAGTTACCAAGCACCCTTACATTCTTACCAAGCTCCACCACCTACTTACCAATCACCTCCACCTCCCATATATCAACCTACTTCACCCGGATATTCCCAACCGCACATGTCTGCAAAGCCAACAATACTCAACCATCCCACTATCAATAACCTCCCACTCGCCAAAACTTTCCTAGACCTCGACCAAATTTCGACTGCAACATCCCCAAATAGTATACTGCTATTACTGAACCAATTGACCAGTTGTATGAAAGGCTCAAAGCTGCTGGTTATATCACCCCATATCCCTGCTATAACCCCTGAAAACCCTTCTCAATGGGTCAACCCAAATAAAACCTGTGCATACTATTCCGGCATGAAAGGGCATAACATTGATGAATGCCACTCTTTGAAGGATAAAATCTAGACTCTGATCGATAACAAGATTATTCTGGAAAAAGAGCATGCTTCGAATGTCCGCAATAACCCTCTACTTGACCACAAGGGTGGAGGTGTGCACATGATTGAAGTAGATGTTGACCGTGACCTCAAGGGGTCAATCAGTTTGATATGAGAAAGTGACAAGCCAAAGAATCCAATAGTCACCCTTAATTCGATTGCAGTCCAAATTCAACCTTCTAGGACACTGAGGTGAATATGTCCATGCCACTCGAATTTCAAGCACCCTCTTCTGCGAAGATGCCAGCCGATTGAGGTCGATTTTGGGTCTCTAGCAAATACACATGTACGATTTGAAGTTGTTGTGTTACCTACCGAAATAGAGGCTTCATTGTAATAAAGGTGCCCATTCCAGTAGCAATGTCATCTATAACACCATTCCACACAAAAGCCATACCATGGGATTATACAACCGAGGGAAGAAGAAAAGGGAAAGCCAAGTCCAGAGAAGCAGTTACGACACAGGGTATGACATGAACCGGCAGGGTCTATACTCCGAAACATTTGCCCGAGTTAAGCAAGCAGACCTCTGGTCATCCAGTCATCACTGGAACTGGGCCAGACGATCTCTAGAGAAAGATACAAGCCAAGTAATACTTAGTTATTGATCAACTGAACAAAATATCGGCGCAGATTTCTATCCTACCTTCGCTGCAAAGTTCTGATGCATACAAGAATGCTTTGTTAAAGGTGTTGAGTGAGGCATATGTACATAGCAACATCACCAGTGGAGAAATAGGAAACATGGAAAGTCAGGTAGTGAGAGTCACAAGATCACTTTCCATGAAGATCAGTTGCCGCCAGAAGGGTTGATTCATAACAAGGCATTGCACATCACCATGCAGTGTGAGGATTATTTTATCACCAGGGTCCTGATCGATACAAGGTCCAGCCTCAACATTTGTCCGTTGGTAACCCTCAGAACATTGGTAAAAGCTATGCATGAGATCAAGGAAGGGGCTATCAATGTCAAAGCTTTCGACGTTCCCAAAGGTCCACCGGTGGGGAAATTAGTTTGAAGTTGCAAATGGGTCCTACTTGGTTTGATATCGATTTCCAAGTCATAGATGCGCGCTGCCATATTACAGATTGTTGTTGGGACGCCCGTGGATTCATGCTGCTGGTGCTGTAGCATCAACACTGCATCAAGCGATAAAGTTCTACCAAAACCACCACGAGGTGATAATTCACGGCGACGGTAGCAATCCCATAGACAGTCGCCAAACCATCCCAGCAATCAGAGGCAGAAGAAAGGTATGCGGGGAGACCTATCACCACAGCGAGCAAGTTAATGTCGTTGATAAGGATAAATAGTGGTACAACAAGACTGAAAGCATATTGAACTAGTCCGGATATGAACTTGGCAAAGGACTTGGCAAGAACCTCCAAGGAATCGCTAAGCCTATCAAGCTGAAGAAACGTGGTACCACTTTTGTTATGGGATATGAGTACATTTGGGAGGAGTTCAACCACTGGTATCCACCGTGGCGCGACCCTTACTATCTGCTGGAGTAGCTACCACACCTTGATTATATCTTCCAGCCAGCCGATGTTATCTATGGGTCGGAAGAAGAGGAAACACAAGCAGCCGTAAGGAATTTGCTCTTAGAAAACGATGATATGGATTGCTGTGTCATTTTTGAGGAGGAGGGGGAAGGTCCTTCCATACATATTGTAAGACAAGGAGTACGCCTCAATAATTGGACCATCATAACCACCGGAGCTCGGAAAGCTTCAAGGTAAAAGGGCTGAACAAAGCATCATGCAATATCTTTTATTTTACTAGTTGAATTTCCTTTCGCATTTTAATTTTTTTTTGCAAATAAGACCTTCAAATGTTCGAAACAGTTATGATATTTATCAAAGAATTTAGATTTTCCTTACAAACCTTACTTTTATATTATTTCTCTCGTTACTATATTTATACAGTATTACTATTACTTGCCTTGATGTACCAATGGTGTGACATGCAAGACGACGATGGAACAAACAGACATAGATTCAGAGAAAGATGATATACTGGAAGAGATCATTAAAGAAGTTGAGAATTTTGAGAATATACCTATGTCCAGCCTGGACGAAACTGAGATTGTTAACCTGGGAGACACAAAAAATGTCAAAGAAACACGCATCAATGTTCACTTGTCGCTGTCAGAAAAGGAAAAGTATACAAAATTTCTAAAGGAATATGAGGACATATTTGCCTGGTCGTATGACGATATGACTGATCTCGGTACGTCCATTATGTCTCACAAACTGCCAACCGACCCGACATATCCGCCGGTAAAACCAAAGCTTAGAAAGTTTAAGCCTGGCGTGAGATTGAAAATCAAGGAAGAAGTCACTAAGCAAGTCAAAGCTAAGGTTCTCAGCGTAGTGGAATATCTTACATGGTTAGTCAACATTGCGCCAGTATCAAAGAAGGATGGGAAGGTCAGAGTCTGTGTCGCCTACCGGGATCTCAAGCGGGCCAGTCCAAAAGAAGACATCCCCTTGCCAAACATACATATCTTGATTGACAACTATGCCAAGCACAAGCTGCAGTCATTTGTAGATTGCTTTGCCGGGTATCATCAAATTTGGATGTATGAAGAAGATGCTGATAAAATGGCTTTTATTATGCCGTGGGGGATGTACTATTACAAGATGATGTTGTTCGGGTTAAAGAATGCAGGGGCCACCTACATGAGGGACAAGACTACAATTTTCCATGATATGATACACAAGGAGATTGAGGTATATGTAGATGATGTCATCATCAATTCCAAGAAAGCCGTCGATCACATGGAAGACTAGAGAAAGTTCTTCAATAGACTGAGAAGGTACAACCTAAAACTGAATCCCGCGAAATGTGCATTTGGGGTTCTTGCCGGAAAAACTACTTGGGTTTATTGTGAGTCGCCGAGGGATAGAGCTGGATCCATCAAAGGTCAAATCTAATCAAGAATTGCAACCGCCAAAGAACAAGAAGGATGTAATGAGTTTCTTGGGGAGACTTAACTACATCAACCGGTTTATAGCATAACCTACTGTCATATGTGAACCGATCTTTACGATGTTGAAGAAGGACGCCGCAACCAAATGGACTGATGACTTCCAAAAGGCTTTTGAAAGAATCAAAGAGTACCTGTCAACACTGCCAGTTCTAGTCTCGCCCGAGCCAGGAAACCTGCTATTACTCTACCTTGCTATATTGGAGCATTCGGTTGTGTCCTGGGCAACATGATGAAACGGCAAGGAAGGAGCAGGCCATCTACTATCTTAGCAAGAAGTTCACCCGGTACGAGGCCGGGTATTCTCTGTTAGAGCGCACCTGTTGTGCTTTGACTTTGGTAGCTTAGAAGATGAGGACTATTTCTGTGCCTATACCATGTATCTCATATCAAGGATGGATTCATTAAAGTACATCGTTCAGAAGCCCATTCCCACTGGCAAGCTAGCCAAGTGGCAAATCCTGTTAAGTGAATTCGACTCAAAAAGCAATCAAGGGACACGCATTGGCATATCATCTTGCCGATAATCTCATAGACGGAGAATACGAATCCCTAAAGACGTATTTTTCTAACGAAGAGGTAGCATTCATAGGAGAAGACATTGGAGAATCCTATGATGGTTGGAGAATGTTTTTTTACAGAGCAACAAATTTCAAAGGAGCGGCATAAGAGAAATCCTAATAATCATAAACTGGCCAGCACTATCCAGTGTTTACTAAACTCAGGTTCTCGTGCACCAACAACATGGCCAAGTACGAAGCCTGCATCTTGGGACTCAAGATGCCCATTGACATGAACATCCATGAGTTGCTGGTAATTGGGGAATTCATATTTACTTATACATCAGGTTCGAGAAGAATGGGTGACCAAAAACTCCAAGATACTCCCATATCTGCATCATGTACAAGAGTTGAGAAAGAGGTTCACAAAGACAGAATTCCAACATGTTCCCAGAGTCTAGAATTATTTTGTCGATGCATTGGCTACCCTTTCCTTTGTGATACAACATCCAGATAAGAACTACATTGATCCTATTCCGGTAAAGGTCCATGGTCAGCCAACTTACTGTGCTCATGTTGAAGAAGAAGTAGATGGAAAACCTTGGTTTCATGATATCAAGGAGTACTTGACAAAAGGATAATATCCAGAGCTTAGAAATCGTACTCATAATCATACACTTCGGCAGTTATTTACATCGGGGAAATCTGTATAAGAGGACTCTGGATTTGGGACTGTTAAGGTGTGTCGACGCAATAGAAGCATCCAGGCTACTAGAAGAAATCCATGCTCGGACCTGCAGTCCATATATGAATGGTTTTGTCTTAGCAAAGAAATACTGCGGGCAGGTTATTTGGATGACCATGGAAACAGACTGCATCCAGTATGTGCGAAAGTGCTACCGCTGTCAGATACATGCAAACACGATAATGGTACCTCCAAATGAGTTTAATGCGACGAGCTCTTCATGGCCATTTGCCGCTTGGGGAATGGATATTATTGGACCAATCGAACCTACCGCATCAAATGGACACAGGTTTATCCTGGTAGCAATTGACTATTTCACCATATGGGTCCAAGCAGTATTTTACAGAGCAGTAACTAAGAGAGTCGTAACACATTTTGTCCGCGACCGAATTGTTTGCCAATTTGATAGTACAGAGTCATTCACTATTGATAATGGTTCCAATCTCAAAAGCTACTTATTGAAATCAATGCTTGAACCTTCAAGATCAAACATAAGAATTCGACAGCCTACAGACCTCAGATGAATGGAGCCATAGAAGCTGCCAACAAGAATATCAAGAAAATACTAAGGAAGATGATAGAGAAGCATAAGAAATGGAATGAGAAGTTATCATTTGCTTTATTAGGACACCGCACCACAGTTCGCACGCCAACCGAGGAAACCCCCTACATGCTGGTATATGGTACAAAGGCAATCTTTCCTACCGAGGTAGAAATTCCTTCCCTGAGGAACATACATTAAGTTGAACTCGACGATGCAGAATGGGTGAAGAGTCGCTATGAATAGATAGCTCTTATAGACAGAAAGAGAATGAATGCAATTTGTCACGGTTAGCTTTATCAGAACAGAATGTCCAAAGCCTTCAACAAAAGAATCAAGCCAAGACAATTCACACCGGGGCAGCTGGTGTTAAAGAAGATATTTCCACATCAAGATGAAGTCAAAAAGAAGTTCTCTCCCAACTGGCAAGGTCCATACATGGTTCACCGGGTTCTAATAGGAGGATCCCTCATACTCGCAGAGAAGTTTGGCCAAAGCCGATTAATTCAGACGCAGTCAAGCGATACTATGTATACCCATTTATGACTTCCTTTATGATGTAATTTGAACTACGCCTAACCTAATTCCCGTTTATGAGGGGATACATAGGAAGCCCTATGGGTTTGGTCACAAGTCAATAAAAAATTTTTTCCCCCTGCTATGGAAACTGGGCAGACTTTTGAGGAGGACCCTCAAAATTCCAAAGTCTATTCCATCCATTTATCATCAATATCTATCAGAAGCAGCATCCCAGTAAATTGGGGTAGAATTTTGAGGAGGACCCTCAAAATTCCGAAGCAAGAAAGTTGCAATGTCTTGGACCATGTCGCAGTCGTTGGTTCATCTAAATAAAACTATTCTTAATTATGTATTTATTCTATATCTACACTAAATCATGCATGTCTATTACCAAAATTGCTCTGTTTAGCAAATGCTACCCCAAGGATATACACAGTATCACCGAACCATAGCCTAGAAGGTCAAGCAAAGTTAGCGGGGATACGGACTAACCTTTCCCCTTTGCAAAACTCACAATTTTTCTTTGGATGCAGGTGACCAAGTCGCAATATCATCAAATATATTTATACAACTCATGCTTTTTAGGAATAAAACTCTCATAGCCATCACACCTATTCACGATCGCTATCCGCACACAATATCTCCAGCAACTAAAATATCGCAACCAGCTATCCACTATCAGCCATAAGATAAGAAATTTTATTATTATCCACCTTTTACTTTCTGCATTATATAAGGCTACCATTCTTCTTTCCGAGACTAAGCTTCATCTCCATCTGCATTTCTTGCATTGCATAAGGCTACCATTCTGCCTTCCGAGACTAAGCTCTATCTCCATCTGTATTTCCTGCATTGCATAAGGCTACTATTATGCCTTTTGAGTTTAATATCTACCTCCATCGGCATTGGATAAGGCTACCATTTTGCCTTCCGAGGTTAAGCTCTGCCTCCATCAGCATTTCCTGCATTGCATAAGGCTACCATTCTGCCTTCTAAGGTAAAGCTCTACCTCCATCGGCATTGCATAAGGATGCCATTTTTCCTTCTGAGGTTAAGCTATGTCTCCATCTGCATTTCCTCATTGCATAAGGCTACCATTCTGCCTTCCGAGATTAAGCTCTACCTCCATCTGCATTGTATAAGGCTATCATTCTACCTTCCGAGGTTAAGCTTTGTCTCCATATGCATTTCCTGCATTGCATAAGGATACCATTCTTCCTTCCAAGGTTAAGATCTACCTCCATTTTTATTGCATAAGGCTACCATTCTGCCTTCCGAGGTTAAGCTCTATCTCCATCTGCATTTCCTGCATTGCATAAGGCTACCATTCTGCCTTCCGAGGTTAAGCTCTACCTCCATCTGCATTTCCCGCGTTGCATAAGGCTGCCATTCTTCCTTCCGAGAGTAAGCTCTATCTCCACCTGCATTTCTTGCATAAGGCTACCGGTATGCCTTTCGAGACTAAGCTTTGTCTCCGTCTGCATGTCTAAAATATCGCCACTTCATTTACTTCATGCATGGCTGCAAGATCGCCACTTCATTTACTTCTTGCATGGCTGAAAGATTGCCACTTCATTTACCTTTTGTACAGCTAAAAGATTGTCAATCCATTTACTTCTGCACGGCTAAAAGATCACCACTTCCTTTACTTCTTACATGGCTGAAAAATCGCCACTTTATTTACTTCTTGCATGGCTGAAAGATCACCACTTTTATTTACATCCTGCATTTTATGGGCTGAATGATCGCCACCTTATTGCATTTCTTGGGCTGAAAGATCGCCACCTTCTGCATCTCAAAGGCTAAAAGATCGCCAAATTGTCTAAAAGCATCATTGTTCGGAGCCACCAGTCGCATAGACCGAGAACGCCATGGCATGGCATGAGGACCCCTTTTATATTTTGCATATCATTATTCAAAGGCATCATAACTCGGAGGCATTATCCTCATTGACCGAGAGCATCATTTCATGGGCTGCGAATCCCTTATCATATGCATGGCCTAGGAAATCATGATCTGAGGACATCATCCTAACTATCAAAATACAACATTCATGGTCCAATGGGAGCTTGCATCATGTTTAACTTTCTCGCACAATATACACTTGTATTGCTTATTTGTAGGTAAACCGGCGAGCAACGTCTGTCTCAGCAAGAGAAATCCCGCTCCAGTTCCCGCATCCCTATTAAACCTTAACCATTCATCCCCAACTTGAATATTGCGTTCGTTCTCGAAAAGTCTCCATCGGCATGGTCCGCCGACGCATCTTGAACTACATATGGCCTAATTCTTTTAAAACCAGGGATATGTAGGCAGTGCAGAAATCAGAGCGTGGTCAACTTCTTCAAACCATTTCGTTCAGTCAAATTGGCTATCATATCTTTACCCGATAACTCTTTCATCCTTCTCGGGTAAAAAGGGGCAGTTGTTGATACACAATTTTTCCTTATGTATTTTTACATACAAAATGTGCCAACAATTTCAAATAAGTACATAAAAGATGCCTAAATGTCTAGACCAGTCAATTTTCGCATATAACTCTGAGTACATACTTGTCACCTTGCGTTTGCATCTTTCACATAGCACAATCAACTCAAATGACTCAAATCCTAAGGGGTAGTTCCCCCACACAAGGTAGGCAACATACTTACCTCAAAGAAGCTAGATCGATACTCTAAAATGACCTTTTCGTGTGAAGCAAACTTCGGGCGGCTCAACCTAGACAAAATAACTTAATATTATAAATAAAAACTTAGAAAACAATTCCAGATAATAAAGCTTCTATCTTTAATGAAAACTAAAAAGTCAACGCAAAAGGTCAACCTTGTTCCTGCCCCTTAGAACCCGATAAAATTCACAAATTTTGATAACTCATTGAATTATGAGTCCAACTGTTGATACCAAAAACACCCACACAAGTGCACGTGGTCGTCAAGTAATAAAGTAGTGAGTAGAGTATCGTTCCCATGAAGACTTGTGATTAGCTTATGACTGACTTAAACCCAATTCATTTATCTACCCAAGAGATTGTTCACAAAAGAGAGATTTGATTGTTTTATTAACTAAACTATGAAAAATTTATCTAGCTAAGACAGGTAATCAAACAAATAGCAATTTTGGGTAACGAACAATAGATAGTGATATTCCAGGGTCATGGGCGTAATTAAGAATCGTGTTGCGTTCTTAGTTTTAAGCGACTAATCAATTTATCTGGGTTGTTAATTGACAAGGTTAATATTACTCATAAGAATCTGTCGAGTTCTTACTCGCCTATTCAAGTTAACTCAATGCATATATGTCTATGGAATCAAGATTAACAAGAATGCATTTACAACTCCTATATTTCAACCAAGCAAGGCATTTGGGTATATGTCTATCCTAATTGCGAATTTATTCCCCGAGGCTCGGGTTTAAGAAATTGCTCTATTTAATTCTATATGCAATCTAAAGTTCCCATTTTCGAGTTCAACTAGAGATTCGTAGATATTACTTCATTGTTAGCTACTCAGCAAAATAATTAAGAAAAAAATTAAATAAATAACCCAATATGATAAACCAACTTTGTCGAATTAAACTTCAAATAACAACATTCATGTTTTACCCATTACCCCAGAACAATGGTTTTAGCCAATCATACTATTGTTCATTACAATTAGGTTCAATTTCATCATAAACCGTCAAATCAAAGAGAATAAAAGAACAGTTTGATGATCCAAAATCCGCCCTGCCTTTCTCCTTCTTGCACTATAATCTCCCTAGGTCTAAAATATGGCAAAAGTCCTCAAAATGGCGTTTTTACATGTATTTATGTCAAGTAGGGTTGGGCCCATACGAAAAAATCGTTTCCTGCGCAAAATAGGAGTAGCTCTGTGAAATTTGCACAGTTGGGCCGCATGATGCGGCGTCCCATGCGGTGTGATAGTGGCGTTTATTAGAGGCTTCAAAATTTGACTTCTAGGCACGTTTTGCTCTGTCACGCCGCACCATGCGGCGCCCCATGTGGCGTGACAGGCCACTTTTCTAAGAGCTAGTTTATTTTGTCTTCATTTAATATCCAGACTTGGCACATGACCCCCGAACATGATCCTGGCTAAATGTATTTGGCTTTTACTCATACATCAAAGCTCCAATTTGATAAATTTAACTCCAAATTAACTTTTAAGCTATGGATCGCTTCCTGCAACGCATAAAAAACGTACTAAGTGTAATTCATTATCAATTGAGCTCAAACACACGTAAAAATGCAATCATTGGGATGTAATATCAATGCTAAAACATGAGTTTCTAGCCTAACATCAACACCCCACAGTAAGACAATTTTCGTCCTCGAGTATTTTGAACTACACTGCACCTAGGGAGAACCGTTCATCAAGCCCCCTTCCTGATATACCATGCCAATAATAATTAAAGTGGACTGAGCACCTTATCAAAACATCCCACCCTTAAGATTTCACTAAAACGTACCATGTATTAATCCATCGCCCACTTACTCTAACACAGAGATCAATGATATTACCTTTCTCCTTCATGAATCATGTGCCCTCACACAAAAAAAGAGAGTAGTTCCACACAATAAAATTTAAGAATATTCAGGAACTTGAGATAGAAAGAATTCACTCACTCTCAGAAATAACATTCATATGCTACAAGAGATGCACCATAAGCTTGCCCGTAGTGTACTACTCTACTAACCGAGCTCATTCAGTCTAGGATCAAGTATGACTTTATTAGGTTGTAATGTAGGCTGCGGGACAGGTAGGAGATATTTAGATATAAGAGTAACTACACCTCCCTAAGCACTTTATTACATACATTTTATCATTTAAACCACATACTTATGTCAAACCAAAACTCCACCCTCACATGAATGTAAATTATTCCATTCTTCTTTAAGCACACTTACATCAAGAGCCATCAATTATCTTTTTTCACATTAATGCAACTATATATATTTTTTTTATTTTTTTTTCAATTCAAGTGGCTCTTACTATTTTAAAACAGTGCACCTTTCTTCTTATTCAATTAGTTCCACTCAAAAGCCAAACCGGCCACCCCACACTTTAACTTTTACAAAGTTCATAACAATTCAAGTGCTCATGTGAGGTGACAGGGTTTGAATAGATGGTTAATTCAAATAAATGGGTAAGTCTTGTAATGGGGTTGCCAAAAGAAACAGGATTGCAGGCATAAAGGGGTTAACTATGATACATAATAATTAGGCGGGTAAAATATTTATATGGCTCAACAAAGAAACGCCTATATCACTTTCAAGACTGAACAAAACTACCCTTTCGCTTTGCAAACACACGGGGCAAGTTCTAGACATCAAATGCAATGCACTGAATAACACAACTCTTACACACATGGCACATAACTCACTAAGGATTGACTTATCACGACACTCTGTTCCAAGCAGTTAAGCAAAGTTAAAGTCATACAATTTTAAGGCACTTATTTAAGAGTCAATAATTGAGCATAGGTATCACAACTAAGGCCCTTACCACTCTCAAGGCACATTCAATCAAGGGAAATTGATCGTCCAACTTAGCTTTGTGACTAACGATTCCTAATTCCTAAAACTAAAAAGAACAAATTTAACTGTACCCGGTTCAAGCAAAAACCCTTGGAAAATAACCACGGCACAAAGAAATACCAAGGGGGAATTGTTACACTACCTAAAAGGAAAAAAGAAAGAAAGAAAGAAAAAAACTAACAATGAAAGATATATTCTTGGATTTTTACATATATTAACTATGTGAAAATCGGTCGACGAAATCCATCGTTGGGAAGAGCCAAGCTACATACTTAATTACTAACTATTACAGGCTCGATAGAATTCAGAATTATAGTTTATAGACCAACTGTCTAAGAAATCAAGAAACAAATCAAACAAAACCAACTGACAAATGAAAAACAAAGGAAAGTACGAGTACAATCAAATAGGAAGATCCCACCCCACACTTAAGAGATTGCATTGTCCCCAATGAAAACAGTAAAATCAAGAGTGAAAAATGGACTCCCTGAGGCCCAAGGTCTAATCATCAGCACCATCAAAGGTGCGAAAATACTCCTCATCATCAGAGGGAATGAAGTTCATATCTTCATTTGGTGGTAGCTGTCCTCATCTTGCCAGCCCCAAACACTGCTGAGTGATAGCGGAAAGTTGGTGATCTTGTTGCAACTCTGCCAAGTCAACCTCCCCCCGATCAACCCGAAGGCGCAAGTAAGCAAACATCAGCTGTAGAGTATCTTCAATGCGAACCATCCTCTGGTCCGAATTAACAGCCGCAATAGTGGGGTCAATCATTGATGTAACATTAATGGGCCTAACAGGGTAAGACACTGGAATAATCTTGTCATAATGAAACTCCTCCTCCACGAGGTGTGCTCGCAACAATCGAGTGATCATACTCGAGAAATGCAGATGGCGAGTCCCAAGTGTTTGCACTTAGCCATATGCTCAAGCATGATTTTACCAAGGTCAACCTGGATCCGAGTCAACAATGCATAAATTAAACACACCTTCAGTCGGGGTACCTCAGTGTCACTACTCGCCGGCGTGATCTTTGCATTAATCAACTGCAACAGAACCCTGGCTGGCCGCAGGAAAGTTGTCTTCTTCATGTCTCTCTGGAAATCATTGGCATCATGAGTCTATGCTGCAAAAGAGTCAGGACCACATAACAGGTGGCGAATAGCCGGATAGTCTGGTCGACTAAGAAACCTCTGGAAAAGCTTGTGGGAATGTTTTGTGAATCCCATAATTTGATTGATAACATTGGAGGAGAATGGAATCACTTTACCCCTTACTTGCACTTTGTAAACCGCGTCCAGGTTGGCTTCAAGTTTCCAGTTGGCATAAAATCTTTAACTAAGTTCACATTCACCGCACCACCCGGACGAAATATACTTTAAAAAGCCCAAAGCCCGAATGTTGTTGTAAATGTCGCCATATTTATGGGCCAACTTCCCATCATCAATACCAACCTTAGGGTTCGGGTTGACTGTCGGCACAAATGTCTGAAACCAATGTCGAACATGGGCGGGGACAGCCCGTATACCATATTTACAAACTGACAACACATCCGCATCAGGGTCAATGCATTTCTCTTCCTCCACTACTGAGGAGGGGGAAGGTGCCTTTCTCCCACCACGACGGCTACTAGAGGAAACCTCAGAAGAACCAATGTTAGAGTGTTTGCTAAGGCGACGTGACATTATACCTGCACAAGACGAACAATATTAGCCATAACACGAAAATCCAAACAAGACAAAATGGGGAAACCACCCCACACTTATGTCATTGGCATCTTCACAAGTAGAATGCATATCAGGATTTCAGACTACCGCGATGGAAGTGCGCCACAAGCAATCAACAATTCTCCCAACCACCAACATTTAGTACAACTATAAAACTACGCCCTATGCTAGTCGAACATAGCAAAAAATTAAGAAGCTAACCTATTAACTACCATGAGAAACAAAAGAAGTTAGACTAATGCACTACTAACAAACTTCCCAAAATACAACACAACAGTACACAAGCACAAAGCATGAATTGACTATTCCAATTAGAACATAGCACACATTTTCTCATCGGAATTATTTTTCAAGAACAATAATGACACTTTCAAGGTCATTGAGGCATTTCATCAAACACATGACCTCCACCAAAGTTAATTCATAATTTCAACCTAAATTCTTCCAATGTTAGTACACCATCATACCAAATAACCATCCTACAACCACCAACACACAACAATGGCACCAAGTGCTTCAAATTTTTACAAGTACACCACTAATTTTTGGTCTTTCAGGCACTTCCACGAACTTCACCATCACAATTTTAGTTTAGGCCTCAAGACATGGGAAAACATCTTCCACAAGTTAAGCACTAGGAAAATCCAACAAGTTAACACCAATCATGGCCCAAAGTAAGCCATTAATTATAGAAGAACAAAAAGGAAACAAAACTTAAAAAACATTAACATGAAGGTACTACTTAGGGTTTATTTAATATTAAAATATACTAC
Organism: Nicotiana benthamiana; assembly: GCA_034376525.1. Classification (NCBI taxonomy): domain Eukaryota; kingdom Viridiplantae; phylum Streptophyta; class Magnoliopsida; order Solanales; family Solanaceae; genus Nicotiana; species Nicotiana benthamiana. Next base: position 44,438,098 of record CM067333.1, on the reverse strand, counting down.
CCATTACACTACATTACTTGAATACATGAGAAGAGAGTGGAAAACTTACCTTGAGTGTGAATGGAGAGGATGAGGGTGTGTGTGGGTGAAGGAAATTGAAGAATTGAAGAAGACAAGATATTGGGGAACTTGGGGGAGGGTTTTAGGCATGTGGAGAGAAGTAAAAATAGAAGAAAAGGGGTTAGGGGTCGGGGATACTAGTCAGATTTTTTTAAAAAAATTTTTAATCGAAAGTGTACTATCGCGTCGCACGGCGCGGCGCGACAGTGGAATTTATCAGAGGCTTCCACATTTTTATCCTTCTGCCTATTTTTATAGTCGTGTTGCATGGCACAGTGCCCCATGTGGCGCGATAGGCCATATTTCTCAGAGTACGATCTATTTTCGACTTTTAGCTTCCGGGTTGCACCCAACTCTTTTATGTACTTATTTTATGTCTAATTCATGATTTTACCTGCCCAAATCAAGTCTCATGACTACTAAATTCTAATAATCCTGAACTGCAATTATGGGTTAGTGAGGTTAACAAGTGGGTTGCTTCCCATTTAGCGCCTGATTTAACGTCGCGGCACGACTCAACATGTTCTCCAGCATCTTCAAGTCCACTGAGGTCTTGTGACGTGCAAAGCCACCGCCCTAGTAATGTTTAAGTTGTTGACCATTCACCAAGAAGGTGCCCGTTGAGATCATATCTCTCAATTCCATGCCTCCGTGAGGTTTCACGCTTACCACAACGAAAGGGCCCGACCATCGAGATTTAAGCTTTCCGGGGAAGAGCTTCAACCTCTAATTGAATAAGAGAACCTCTTTCCCTGGATAGAACTCTCGAATATGAATGTGTGCGTCATGTCACATCTTAGTTTTCTCTTTATACAATTTGGCATTTCATATGTGTTCAATCGTAACTCCTCGAGCTCATCTAATTGCAGCAATCTCTTCTCTCCAGCTAAGTCCTCATCCACATTCAACTTCTTTATCGCCCAATAGGCCCTGTGCTCAAGTTCAAAGAGTAAGTGGTATGCCTTCCCATACACTAATCTATACGGAGAAGCACCTATAGGAGTCTTGTCTACAGTTCTATACGCCCACAATGCGTCATCCAACTTCCTGGCCCAATCCTTTGTATTCACACTCACTGTTTTCTACAAAATTTGCTTGACCTCTCTGTTTGAGACCTCCACTTGACCACTCGTTTGTGGGTGATAGGCAGTAGAGACCTTGTGCTTGACCCTGTATTTTGCAAGGATGTTATTCAACAATTTATTACAAAAATGCGTACGTCCATCATTGATCAACACTCTGGGAGTTCCAAAACGGGTGAAGATGTGCTTCTTAAGAAAGCTCACCACCAACTTTGCATTATTAATAGGTAGAGAAATGGCCTCCACCCACTTAGACACGTAGTTGACTACCACCAAGATGTATCTATGACCGTTAGAGGGTGGAAACAATCCCATGAAGTCGATTCCCCAAACATAAAAAAACTCCACTACCAGAATATTTTGCATCGGCATCTCATGCTTCTTAGTGATCGTCCCGGTTCTTTGGCACCTGTCACACATTTTATCAAAGGAGTGTGCATCCTTAAACAATTTGGGCCAGTAAAAACCTGATTGTAGCACTTTTTGAGCGCTCTAGTCTCCACCGTGATGACCTCCATATGGTGAGGCGTGACAATTATGAAGTATTGCGCTCATCTCCTCCTCAGAAACACATCTCCTGACCAACTGATCTGCACATACCCTGTATAAGAATGGCTCATCCCACATGTATATCCTCACATCATGCAAGAACCTCCTTCTATAATCTGGTGTGAGTTATGGTGGTATCACCCCACTTGCAATGAATTTCACAAAATCAGCATACCACGGGGTTGTGCTTGTAGTGATGGCCAACAACTGCTCATCGGAGAATGTCTCTTTGATTGCACCCCCTTCAACCACATGGTTCTAATTTTATAATCTGGACAAGTGATCAGCCACTTGATTCTTTGTTCCTTTACGGTCTCAAATTTCTAGATCAAACTCTTGCAACAATAGGACCCACCAGATCAATCTCGGCTTGGCATCCTTTTTCTCGAACAAATATCTGATGGCTGAGTGATTAGTGTAGACGATGACTTTGGTCCCCATAAGATATGACCTGAACTTGTAAAACGCACATACTACTACAAGTAACTCTTTTTTAGTGACAGTGTAGTTCATCTGAGCTGGATTCGTAGTTTTGCTCGCATAGTAGATGGAGTGAAAGACCTTATCTCTCATCTTCCCCAAACAGCCCCAACACCTACGTCGCTTAGATCGCACATCAACTCAAAAGGTTTCTCCCAGTCTGGAGCAGTCACAAGCCTCCCTTTTAGCTCCTCGAATGCCTTCAGACAGGCATCATCAAATTTGAAAACCACATCCTTCTCAAGAAACATGCAAAAGGGAGAGGAAATTTTTAGAAGTCTTTAATAAAACGAAAATAAAAACCTGCATGGCCCAAGAAACTGCGGATGCTTTTGACAGATATTGGCGGAGGCAATTTTTCAATTGCTTCCACCTTTGCTTTGTCTACCTGCAAGCCGTCTTTGGACACTTTGTGTCCCAAAACTATGCCTTCACGTACCATGAAATGGCACTTTTCCCAGTTTAGCACCAGGTTAGTCTCTTCGCACCTAGCAAGTACTTTATCGAGGTTCATTAAGAAATTATCAAATGAACACCCAAAAATAGAGAAGTCGTCCATGAATACTTCTACAAACATCTCAACCATATCAGTAAAGATGGCCATCATACACCATTGAAAGGTTGCAGGTGCATTACAAAGACCGAAGAGCATTCTCTTGAATGCATATGTGCCATAAGGACATGTGAAAGTGGCCTTTTCTTGGTCCTCTGGGCTATAGCAATCTGGTTATACCCCGAGTAACCATCCAGGAAGCAGTAGTACTCCTGGCCAACCAATCTATCAAGCATTTGGTCAATAAAGGGGAGGGGGAAGTGGTCCTTCCGGGTGGCATTGTTCAATTTTTTATAGTCAATGCAAATTATCCATCCGGTAACAGTTCTGGTTGGGATTAAATCATTATTCTCATTCACTATCATAGTCATCCCCCTTTCTTGGGGACACATTGCACAGGACTTACCCATTTGCTGTCAGAGATGGGAAATACAATACCTGCATCAAGCCACTTAATCACTTCTTTTCTTACCACCTCTTTCATGATTGGATTGAGTTGGCATTGTTGCTCGACATTGGGCTTATGTCCCTCCTCCATGAGAATTTTGTGCATGCAAAAGGCTGGACTAATGCCCTAGATGTTAGACATAGTCCATCCAAGTGCACGCTTGTGCTCACGCAGCACTCTTAACAGCTTTTCCTCCTGCAATTTAGATAAGTTAGAAGAAACAATAACAGGTAGGGTGTCAGATTCACCCAAGTAAGCATATTTCAGGTGAGAAAGGAGCGGTTTAAGCTCCAATTTTGGTGCTTCTTCAATCGACGGCTTTGGAGGAGGTCCCTCTGGCCTGTCCAAGGGTTCAAAGGGGTGTGTCCCCTTCATGTATACACAGGATGTATCAAGGATCTGCATCATCTCTTCGACCTCTTCATCAACCCCCAATCTATCAAAGAGCATGAGTGCTTTCTCTAGAGAATCGTCTAGATAAACACTTGGGTCATAAATTTTCTCATCAGCTTCAACAACAGATATCATGGAGAGCTCCTCATAATGACGGGGAAGCTGAATTGCTTTGTAAACATTAAAAACTCCTTCCTCGTCTTCTACTCTCAAGATCATCTTTCCCTCTCTCACCTTGATAATGGCATCACCAGTAGCTAAGAGAGGTCGCCCCAATATGATTGGGATCAAAATTAAATAAACAACCCAATATGATCAACCAACTTTGTCGAATTAAACTTCAAACAACAACATTCATGTTTTACCCATGACCCCAGAACAATGATTTTAGCCAATCATATTATTGTTCATCACAATTAGGTTCAATTTCATCAGAAACCGTCAAATCAAAGAGAATAAAAGAAGAGTTTGATGATCCAAAACCCGCCTTGCCACTCTCCTTCTTGCACTATAATCTTCCTAGGTCTAAAATATGGAAAAAGTCCTCAAAATGGCGTTTTTACATGTATTTATACCAAGTAGGGTCGAGCCCAGACAAAAAAACCCTTTCCTGCGCGAAATAGGAGTAGCTCTGTGAAATTTGCACAATTGCGCCACGTGGTGCGGCGTCCCATGCGGCGTGATAGTGGCGTTTATCTGAGGCTTCAACATTTGACTTCCAGGCACATTTTGCACTGTCACATCGCACCATGCGGCGCCCCATGCGGCGTGACAGACCACTTTTCTCAGAGCTAGTTTATTTTGTCTTCATTTAATATCCAGACTTTGCACACGATCCCAACTTAATATATAATTTTACTCAGACTCCAAAGCTCCAAATTGATAAATTTAACTCCAAATTAACTTTTGAGCTCCAGATCGCTTCCTGCAATACATAAAACACGTACTAAGTATAATTCATTATCAATTGAGCTCAAACACACGTAAAAATGCAATCATTGGGATGTAATATCAATGCTAAAACACGAGTTTCTAGCCTAACATCACCAACCATACTAATTTCATCCAATTCCGACTCTAAAGCGATGTTTAAAACCTAATTATTCTCTTTCAAAAAGCTTTTGATAAAAACCTCCAATTCTCTAATCAAATATGGATTAATTCAAACATGAAATTCTGTAATTATATTAAAATATAAAAATTATAGTTAGATATTGACCCAATGAAAAGTCGAGAAGAATACCGCAAAATTACCTTAATTGAATCTATAGAACTCAATATTTGCTCAGAAAACCAAAAGAACACAGTCTAATTTTTTATACATAGGGATATTCGCTTTTGCAAATAAAAATCCTCACCTATGTATTTTAAGTTGTAATTTCTATTTTTGCGGAGCATTTCTCGTACCTTCAGGGTCGCAGATGCGGACCCAACTTCGCATCTGCGAAGCACCAGATCTCTATTCTCCGACGGTACAATGAACATAACACCCTCATACGATGTTTAAATTCGACAATTATTTTTGCTATGGCTCCGTAATTACGATATGGATCTAATGCTTCTATCAAAATAGAAATTGGAGCTCATTTTCTTAATGTGATACCATTTATGATTGAAGAAATAATGTCGAAACATAAAAAATGGGCACACCACAATCCAAACCTATCTAAAAAACACCGAGCCCCTCGGGACCTCATTCAAACATACCAATAATTCCTAAAAATTATTGCGGACCGGATTGAAGCCTTAAATCACATCAAATAACATCTAGACTACGAGTCCCATCTCAAATTGAACGTAATAAACTTATGAACTTTCAACTTTTGCAACTCGTGCTGGATCGTATCAAATCAATCCGAAAGGAAGTCAAATTTTGCATGCAAGTTCTAAATGACACAACGGAGTTGTACCAAGTCTCGAAATCAAAATGTGGACTTGATATCAATAAAATTAACTCCTGGTCAAACCTGAGACCTTCCTAACCTTCAATTTCCGAATTTTTGCCAAAATAAATCAAATCAACCTAGGGTTCTGAATCCTAATCCTAAGAGACGCCTAAGTCAATAATCATCATATGAAGCTATTAGAATCATCAAAATATCATTCTGGAGTCGTCTTCACAAAAGTCGAACTCTGGTCAACTCTTTTCGCTTAAACTTCTAAACAAGAAGGGTTCCTCCAAATCAATCCCGAATCATCTGAAAATCGAACCCGGCTAAACACGCAAGTCAACACAATACGAAGCTGCTTGAGACTTTATACTATTGAATATAAAGTTATGTTTCAAAATGACAGGTCAGGTCGTTACAGTGACAACTTCATATGTGCGTATTGTTTGTGATTAGCTTGTTATGCTTCTTATGTACACTCCCTCCTTTTGTTTTTTGTTTTTTTGCTATAAATATGAGCTGCACTGGCCCGTTAAAGTGAGTATCTTTTTCATCAAACTCTAGCTACTACTTCATTGAGGCTAGTCAAGGTGCTCATTGGTACATGTGGCCAATTATACTCATACTATATTGAGTACGTATATTTGGACTTGAGCTATTACCAAGTTCGAGAGGAAGCATTGGGGAACTCAACAGTTTTCCAATTGTGAGCTATAGTTGTTCGCGGGAGCAGCGAATATTTATTTCCATTTTTGTATATTTGAACCTATGATTTGTTTTTTTTTTTAAATTAGCAATGTATTCGTATCCTTAATAGCTCATCGTTTGTGACAGGGTTAGTTTGTATTAAAAATTCGCACTTTCATCTTATTACTTGTAAGATGATATTTAGCTTGAGTTGCATTTGTGTTGGTTTGATTCACTTAACGGGTTGGGTTAGATACTATTATGATTGAACAGTTTTGGGTCATGACAATTTTTGTATTAAAATGTCACTTTCGTGCGGGATACAAATTTTGTTGTGTTAAAACTACATGCTTACATAATGTAATTTACAGTAGTTCTTATGTATAGAATATTTTTAAATTTTCAATAATATCTTTAGGGATAGTGGGATACTAATATAATTTAGAGAACAACGAGGCAGATCCTTTCAGGTAATTTTGGGATTGCATGAAATTTAATCACCACGTATAAACGTTCGTTGCCCAGACATTCCATATAACTACTTAACTAACTAAGTTGTTGACCTCTCAAATCTTGAGGTCTCAATAAAATTAAGAAAATATGAGAATATTCAGACAAGTGTTGGGTTCTAGTGTCGTAGTCTTCTATTCTATGGCCTAATTTCCTGGTGTTCCAACTTCAATCGTTAGGAATCCTACTATATATACATAGTTTCGAAATTCATTAGTTAGGGTCAATACATCTTTTGCATCATATATTTACAAAGTACATCTGCAAATACTCTGTTTTTTTCTCTTTAACCAAGAGGGGTTGCTCTGATGGTAAGCAACCCCCACTTCCAACCGAGAGGTTGTGAGTTCGAGTCTCCCCAAGAGCAAGGTGGGAAGTTCTTGGAGGGAAGAATGCCGGGGGTCTATTTGGAAATAGCCTCTCTACCCAAGGGTAGGGGTAAGGTCTGCGTACACACTACCCTCCCCAGACCCCACTAAGTGAGATTATACTGTGTTGTTGTTGTTGTTGTAACCATATGAATTTTTCTTTGTCATAATTAACTAATCATTTCCTCAATTTTATGCTCTACAGGATGATGATGGTTACAAGATCTTTTCAACTTTTTCTCTTATTTATTTTCACTTTGACCATCGTCATAACCGAATGTGCAAAAGTAACCCAAAACCCAGATTTATACAATATCACTAAAACAATCGTTCATAGTGCTGTGTCGAAAGGGGCAGGTTAATTAATTTCTTCACTTATATGGACAAGTTAAGCTTTGTATTTGAAAATAAAGTATTTTTAATTGAAGAGTTGTATTAACATAATCTATTCGACAGAGTGCTTGGATGGATCACCTCCAGCATACCATTTTGACCCAGGATTTGGAGACGGAGTTGGAAATTGGCTTGTACAACTTTCGGTACAATTTTCTCTTTTTACCACGCGAGATGAAGCATTAAAACAAGAGGGGTTGCTCTGATGGTAAGCAACCCCCACTTACAATCGAGAGGTTGTGAGTTCGAGTCTTCACAAGAGCAAGGTGGGAAGTTCTTGGAGGGAAGGATGCCGGGGGTCTATTTGGAAACAGCCTCTCTGCCCTATCCTTAGGGGTAAGGTCTGTGTACATACTACCCTCCCCAAACCCCACTATAAGTGGGATTATACTGCGTTGTTGTTATTGTTGTACCATGCGAGATGAAGCATTATGAGTGTCCATTCTTTTTTCTCTAGATAGTGTTGTTTCGAAGATTTCTAAAATATTTGAAAACTTTTATTTTGTCCTTAGGGAGGAGGATGGTGCACAAATGTCAAAGAATGCCTGGATCGTTCCAAGGGCGACTTAGGTTCTTCAAAATATATGAATCCACAAGAATATCAAGGATTTTTTAGCAAGAATCAGAGTGCAAATCCAGGTTCTCTTTATGTCCTCTTGAAGTTTTAATGAATTTTTTGGTTGAAACAATAAAATGAAAATCATAGAACATTTCAAGGATCCATGCATATCATATGATTGCTTTATGTAATATATGCAGATTTCTACAATTGGAATAAAGTTTTTGTTAGATACTGTGATGGTGGATCGTTCACAGGAGACGTTGAATACGTTGATCCAGTATGTCCAATTTTAAGTGATAATTTTGATCTCCTATTTTAAATTATTTATTTTGTTGTAATTAATCTCAAAAAGAAATTATCACTCCTTACATTTTGCTTTGTTTAGGCTACCAAACTTCATTTCAGAGGGGCAAGGATTTTTACTGTAGTATTGGAGGAGCTGCTAGCAAAAGGATTAAAAAATGCCAAGAATGTATGTAAATTCCATTACGACTAAAATAATTGATGACTGTAAATTATGCTAAATATATTTCAATGCCAAAAGCCTAGTAACCTTACAAAAAAAAAAGTTAATATCAAACAGAGTTTTTTTTGTGTCTCAATTTTTACCTTCACTATTGCAGGCCATTTTGGCTGGCAGTTCAGCAGGAGGATATCCAGCAATGTTGTATTGTGATCGCTTCCGCAATTCATTGCCAAATAACTCTAGAGTGAAATGTTTGGTTGATTCTGGCTATTTTGTTCATTTGTAAGATTGTAACGAGTTCACGTGTATATGACTGTTCATTACAGAATGATTTATATGACCAACTTTGAATATTTCTCTTTCTTATAACAGCAAGAATCCTGTGCTCGGAAAACCTTTTGAATCAATATATAAAGGAATCGCCACTCTACAAGTAAATCCTATCACCTTCTTATTATTCTTTCTTATTTTATATATATAATATTATAATATAAGTTAGCTCCGTCAAACAGATTTACATTGTATGAAATAGAAGGGGTACGGTACTTAAAGAAGAGGTCGATTGTTAGTTATTATTTTCTATATTGGAGTTGTTATATAAACCTAATTATCTGAGTTGCAGGGATCTGCCAAAACGTTACCCAAATCATGCACTTCAAAAATGAAACCAGAATTGGTACGAATTGTTCCTTCTCATGCATTCAGTTGTTTTCTTGAGTCTCTTGACAATAAACTATAAATTCTTACAATTCACTGCAGTGCCTCTTCGCCGAGAACATCCAACAATATATCAAGACACCAATTTTTATTTCCATGTCAGCATATGATAATATCATGGTATGTAACTAGAAAGGAAGAATTTTTTCGCTAACAAATTAAAGCCTTCTTAATTAGATTAGCTTTTACCATTTACTGTAGTGGCTTCTCAAAGTAAATTGTTTTGCAGACACAATATACTTTAGGAGGTGCAATATATGGCTGCATTCAAGAAGGGACATGCACAACAAGTCAGAACAAAACCTTACAAGGTTGGTGTACTTCATGACCTAAACAAGAAAAACTTTATTCGTCCTTCACTGAGCCGATGGTCGATTGGAAACAGCCTCTCTGCCCTTTCGGGTAGGGGTAAGGCCCGTTTACATATTAGCCTCCCCAGGCCCCACTTTGTGGGACTATACTGGGTAGTCGTTGTTGTTGTTGTTGTTGTGGAATGATTTTAATATAATTCGAAAGGTAGATTAAAAAAATTGATATTTCATACTTCATCTAATATTTCCGGATTTATTAATCCAGAAATGAGGTCGGATTTCTTAAAGGCAATACCCAAAGGAAATAATCCTAAATTAAGAGGAGTTTTCATAGACGTAGTCCATCATCATACCAGCCTTCAGCAGCAGACTAGGTGGTCTCCTGTAAAACCCATCGTGGTTCATAACCTGGTAAGAGATTATTTAATTTATATATTTATTTTTAAATTATTGGTGACTACACTATTTCCACCATTTGATTTTTTGATGGATTGTTTTGTACGTGCAAGGCCGCACCAAAGGCATTTGCTGATTGGTACTTTGATCGGAATTACACCTATTTGATAGATGAACGCAGGTTGCCACTCCCAAATAATTACTAAAAGGCCGCCCCATTAGAAGGAAGATAAACTTTTATTATTTGTGTTAATTTATAGAAGAAAATTCATTTATATAAAACTTTTATTCAACACCATGTATGCACATTATTAATTGCTGACAACCTTCTGATGTATATGTAAACTGTTGCCCATATATATCAAACCTGGTGACAAAAAAGTTCCTTTGACCAAAGTATTAGCAACCTCTTGCCTTCAATATGGTGATTTATGTTTTACTAATTTATTTATCTAATCTTTTACTTATTTGCTTATTGACTTATATATTTTGTATTTGGTCCACGCACTTGAACTTTTGTACAATCGATAGTGATATACTTCAATGGAGTTAAAAAAGATGAACACAAATCTATTTATATTTTCATTTTCTTCAATAATAACGGATGGAATACATGCCTAAACAGCGTGCATGTAATGTGCACAAGATTTTAGTTTGACGTAAAATTAGTACTTAATTAATTATCGTTTGAAGCATGACCATAATCACGAAAAGAGTATCCTAGCAAAAACCTTCCATGAAGTCCTCCAATTTCATAATCTTATACTGTGTTACCCTAATAATACTAGAAATCTGAAAAATTCGTGTGGTCGAATGTCTGCCGAGAGAAAACACGCAGTAAAACCTAGCCTCCTTCATGGAATAAGACCCTTTATATAGGCTCAGGTTTTACTGTTTAAAACCCTCTTGCTCACATGCTAGGTCTTCCTTTTCCATCAAGAAATTGAATTTCATTTAATTTTTAATTATCAAGAACAACAAATTTTAATTAATGAGGCCTCCTATTAGAATTGATTCAAAATATTTGAATTAATCTGGCCATAATAAATTACGGATTATTTTACTAAAAATTTATAATTGTATGGGATCGTGAGTAGTTTCATATGGTATATTATGACTTGCTATATTGTTGTATGTGGTTTTCGAGTGGTTCGGGATTGATTTGGAAGAATGATTCTCATTGTAGAAACTTGAAGTTGAAAGAATCAACCAAGTTTGACTTTTTGGTATTTGACCTCGGACCGGTATTTTGATGGTTCCGGTAGGTGCGGCTGGTGAATTTGAACTTGAACGTAAGCTCGAATTTGCATTTGGATATTCCTAAAAAGTTTTGGCTCTAGTTGGAGAAAGTTGGCAATTTGAAAGTTTGAAAAGTTCATAGATTTGACCAGGAGTTGACTTCGATGTTATTGCGTTCGAATTGTTGTTCCGGAAGTCCAAATATGTTGGTTATGTCATTTGGAACTTGTGTGTAAAATTTACTATTTCGAGTTTAGATTGTTCGGCACGAGTTCAATAGTTCATTAAGTTTGATTTAGGGTGCGCTTCGTGGTTTTGATATTTATTTGTCTGATTAGAGACCCCAAGTAGATTCGTGTTATATTTTGGGAGTTATCGGTATGTTCGATTAGGGTCTCGAGGGGTTCGGATGAGTTCCAAATTAATTTCAAACACTTTTCCTCGTGTTTGGATTGTTAGTCTTGCTGGTGTTAGGTAAGCATCGCATTCGCAATGGTGGAATGGCATTCGCGTAGAGTAAGTGAGGATTGATGGTGTTGTGCATCGCGTCCCTGAGGGTCTACCCGCATTCATGGTGGATCTTCACGTTCGCATGGCATGTGTCGCGTTCGCATAGTGACTTTAGGGACTGGTGCGTTGTTCTTGGCGTTCACATGTGGTCTTTGCGCTCACGGTCTGTGGGCAAGCAATTCATCGCGTTCATGTGTGCTGAGTCACGTTCGCGTAGAATATTTTTGGGCTGAGGTGGCGTTGTACTTCGCTAACGCGAGGCTCATACTGCATTCGCGAAGGATCTACCTGGAGTAGATCTATAAGTTCATACTGCACTCAAGCTACTTGTTTTAATTTATTTATTATTCTTGTTTTTTTTAAAGAAGCAACACAATTTCTACTATATGGATGGCACCTAGTTCCTAATATTTTTTAATACATATAAGGAGAAAAATATTCAAGGCATGATAAAAGTATACCTTAAATATGAGAATGATATTTGTATTCACTCTATTTCGAAAAAAAGGCGGATTTAATCAGCATTCGAGAGTCATGAGTCAGTTTACTTCCCACTGTGGTAGAAGAAAAATTTATGCAAAAAAGATGTGTAACTAAGAAATATTGCTTATTGATTAAATTACAAATTATCAATATTTCTTTGTTAGATATCTCATAAGTCGATAGCTCAAAAAAATCTGAATGAAAAACATGTCACGAAATTACCATGGCTCCACAATATTAGTCAAATCACGTGAGGCACCCCATAATTCAAAGTTTTTTGCAGTTGGCATGTGATGCTATGCTAGTACCCAACTAAAATACATGGGCTACTCCCTAGTACACTAGATTATGAATGGCAGCCGCATGCGGATGAAAAAATATGTCATTAAACAAAGTACATAACTTAAAAGGAGCAACAATCATTAAGGAATACAAATATGTAGTAAAGCCTTAATATACTACCTCCATTATTGTCGTAAAAAGTAACAATCGGGTCCCGCTTAATGAAAGCAAATATTGCATTCGAAGTTGCCAACATCCCAGACCCCACTTTGTGGATCTATACTAGATAGTTATTGTTGTTGTTGAAGTTGCCAACATCGTTACAATTACCACTGTTAGTTGAGCAAGAAGGAATTGAGGGTGCCCTGCTAGTTGATTCTCCAAACCCACCTGCCATATATCAAATCTAAATATAGAAAATGACTACAATTCCATAAATAATTAATTAAATCAACAATTAGCAAACCACCACAATACATATTAATCAATCAGCTATACCTCAATACCAAATTTAGTTTCAACATTTAGAATCCTTATATGCTTGGCTCCAACACTGCTATAATACGTATCCTAAAATCAATTTCTCAGTAAACTAAAATCCTTCACCTTTTACAACCTATCGCATATATGAAAGATTTACATATAATAACTTCATCAAACAAACACATTGATGGGGCAACAGTCATCACAATTTGAGTTAGAAAAATTAAATAGTCCACAAAATAAATATTTCTATAAATTTATTTTTTAACAAATGTAGAGGCAATCTGACATAAAAGTTAATTGCTTTGGAAGTCAGAATGTCTATATATTTTACCGTCTCGGGTCAAAATTATGATTCATGAGGGCCGCCAACTTAATGCATCTTTTCTCAATAAGTGTTTTCCGTCCCTTCACGACTATGTTTGTAACCTCTTCCATGGTTGATCTTATGAATTCATTACCTTCTAACCATCTCTGTTGAAATATACTAAGCAAGAAATACGTACCTTTTTTGACCGCCGTGGTATGATTGCCGGGAGAGTTTTGGAAGAAGTAATTTTCTCGTATTGCTCACAAAAATATATATAGAGTACAGAGAGGTATCAAATCCTACCAACTATAGGACTGTACAATAATGCAAGAAATCAAATCCTACCAACTATAGGACTGTACAATAATGAAAGAACATTCTACTAATAATAAAAAGATGCACACAATATATTCTAATACGCCCCCTCAAGATGGAGGGCTGGAGGACACGCCAATCTTGGACATCAGCAGAAGAAGCCGAGGACGAGATAAGTGCTTGGTCAGAGCATCAGCAAGCTGATCAGCAGAGGATACATGAGCAACACGAAGAGACCCATTCTGAACCAATTGACGAACAAAGTGATAATCAATGGAGATGTGTTTCATGCGCGAATGAAACACAGGATTGGCACAGAGGTAAGTGGCGCCAATTTTGTCGCTGTAAATGAGAGGAGCAGCAGGAAGAGGGACATGAAGCTCGCGCAGCAGTGAATGAAGCCAACATACTTTAGCGGCAGCAGAAGCAATGGCACGATATTCAGCCTCAGTAGAAGATCGTGCAACAGAACGCTGCTTTTTGGAGCTCCAGGAAATAGGATTAGGCCCCATAAAGACAACATAGGCACCAGTTGAGGAGCGGTCATCACAGTTTCCACCCCAATCAGCATCAGAGAAACAATGCAGAGGTATAGCAGATGAAGGACGCAGCCAGACTCCGAAGTCACACGTCCCATTCAGATACCGGAAGAGGCGCTTAACTGTACCCCAATGAGTGACATTAGAAGCGTGCATGACTGTGAGAGTTTATTCACAGCAAAAGAGATATCAGTTCTAGTGAAGGAGAGATACTGGAGGCCCCCAAGGGCCTGTCGATGGGCGGATGCGTCGGTAGGAGCCGAGCCGTCGGCCAGATGAAGGCGGGTGGACGTTGCTGTTGGCGTCTGAACAGGGTTGGATTCCAGAATATTATGACGAGTCAATAGATCAACAACATACTTACGCTGAGAAAGAAAATACCCCTTGGAGCTGCGCAGAACCTCAACACCAAGAAAGTAGCTTAGATCACCCATGTCTTTAAGAGAAAATTTAGTCCCAAGAGAGTCAATCACACGGTTCAAGAAGGCAGAGTCATTACCATTCAATATGAGATCATCAACATATACCAAAAAATAGGCTGTAATACTAGAATGCTGAAAGATGAAGAGTGAAGTGTCAGAGGTAGTGTTTACGAAACACATGGCCAAAAGGCATTGACGGAGCTTACTGTACCATGCCCAGGGTGCCTGTTTGAGACCATAAATAGCTTTCTGTAACTTACAGACATAAGATGGATAGGCTTTGTCAACAAAACCCGGTGGTTGTGCCATATAGACATCCTCTGTAAGCCTCCCGTGGAGAAAGGCATTGTTCACATCCATTTGACGAAGAGGCCAGCCCTTGGATACAGCTAGACTAAGAACCAAGGGCTGGTCGCTGATGAAAGCCTTTCCCAACAAGTCGGGCTTTGAACTTATCCACATTATCGTCAGGCTTTCGTTTGATACGATAAACCCACTTGCAGCCCACAACATTCTGTGAAGAATCAGGTGGAACAAGATCTCGGGTGCCATTCCGTAGCAGAGCATCAAACTCCAATGACATAGCAGCGCGCCAGCGCTCATCAGACATAGCACTAGACAAAGTCTGAGGTTCTGTAACAGCTGGAGAGGATACAGCAGACATACCAAACTTCTTGTTGGGCGTAAAGATGTTATTTTTGCTGCGAGTTTGCATGTGATGACCACCCTGAGAGGATGAAGGTGGCGGCATAGTTGGTATAGCGGCTGCCGGGGTTGCAGGCGGTGCCGTAAGAGGCGATGGTGGCTCGGGCGTTGGCGCGGCAGTGCGTCCGGTGAAGGGTCGCTAGTGGGAGCGGCGGCAGGTACTGGCGAAGGCAGCGGAAGGACTTCTAGGGTGACCGGAATGGGCATGGGTGGGGACTCGGGGTTAGGCAATTTGGAGAACAGGAAGATATCTTCATGGAAGGTGACATGACGCGAGACGAAGATTTTATACGTTGAGGGATCAAAGCAAAGATATTCGCTTTGAGTAGATGAGTAGCCGAAGAGGACACAGGCACGAGATCTGGGTTCCATTTTGTGTGAGGTGTAGGGCCGAAGCCAAGGGAAGCATTGACAGCCGAAGACACGCAGTTTGGCAAGGTTGGGGCGCCTATGGAAGAAAGACTCAAAGGAGGAGAGCATCGAGAGATTTGTCTTGGGAAGACGATTAATGAGATAGACTGTTGTGGCAAAGGCATAAGGCCAGTAAATGAGAGGGACAGAGGCATAATGAAGGAGATGGAGACCAGTATCGACAATATGACGGTGATGACGTTCAGCATAGCCATTATGTTGAGGTGTATGAAGAGGCGAAGTGAGATGTGAGATGCCATGGGAGGCAAGAAAAGAGCGTAAAGCTAGGAATTCACCCCCATTATCAGTATACAGAGTAATGATTTTAGTAGAGAAGTATTTTTCAACAATGGACTTAAAAGTGGGGAAGGTTTGTAAGACATCAGATTTACGGCGTAAAGGAAAAAACCAAACGTACTTAGAAAAATGATCAACAAAAATGACATAATATTTAAATCCTTCATTAGAAATAATTGGAGAGGTCCATACATCAAAAAAAATAAGCTCCAGCGGAGCAGTAGAAGATAAACTTGACTCAGAGAAAGGTAACTTATGACACTTATGAACCTTGCAAGAGACACAAGCAAAATTCATACACACTACTGGATGCTATACTACTAGAAGACACTAAATGACGTAGGATTTTAGCTTACGGATGACCAAACCGAGAATGCCATAATGACGCAGGGAGCTTTTGTGCCGTGAGGGCGGACGGTAGACGGGAAGCCGCTGGCCAGTAGTAAGCGTCATTCCTATGTGGGCCGCTGACGAGTGTTGCCCACGTGCGACGATCCTTCACCTGAAAATCAGTATTAGAAAAAACAACATTAACATTATTGTGACTACATAATTGAGCAACAGAGATCAAATATTTACGAATATGTGGAACACAGAGAGCCCCGGGCAATAAGAGAGATGAATAACTGAAAAGTTGTCCAGTATGGGTAATCTTTAAACCTTCACCGTTACCAATAACCACATCATCGAAACCAGTGTAAGGACTGTGAAGAGACATGTTGGCAAGATCATTGGTTATGTGATGAGTGGAACCAGAGTCCAGGATCCAATCAGATGGAAGTGATGGGCTGTGTGAGCAGCCGGATAAGATGACAAAGCGTATGCTGGTGACGGCATTGGTCCACCGTAAGGGGGCTGATTTGCGCCAGAAATAGGATAGGACAGACAGCGGCGCGCGGAGTGGCCAAATTCACTGCAGAGCTGGCACTTCCCATTGTACCCGCGAGATTGGCCATTGTTGGAGTAACCACCGCGGCCGGAGGATAAACCACGGCTGCCACGTCCGCGCCCGCCGCCACTGAAGCGGTTACGGCCGGACTGCTGTCCGGCGACGAAGAAGCCGATGGAGCCAAATCAGATGTGGCGGAGGTGGCCCGCGCACGGGCAGTAATCTGAGCCTCCATGCTTAACAGTTGTCATGTAATTCGGCAAAAGAGATTGGAGATTCACGAGCTTGGATAGCATGAGAGAGCTCCATATACGGATCATCAAGACCATTTAGAACCTTAATGACAAGATCCTCAGAGTCAACAGTAACACCCAGGAGAGATAATTCATCCACAATCACGCGAATACCGTGCATGAAATCAGTAACAGATTTAGAACCTTTTACCAGATTATGGAGCTGCTTTTTGAGAGCCATGATACGACCACGAGAAGCAGTGTCGTATGTGCGCGCGAGGATATCCCAGGCCTCTTTAGAGGTTTACGCAGCGGCAATAAAGGAGATGATCGTGGTGTGATCGACGAGATGATGGCACTGAGAATAAGATTGTCCTGGCGAATCCAGTAAGGATATGCTGGATTGGGGGAAGTTACCTCCTTGTCGACGATAGTGGCTGGTGGGCACGACTTCGATCCGTCCAAGAAGCCGAGGAGGTCGTAACCCGTAAGAAGGATTCGGTATTGGAATTTCCACGCCAGGTAATTAGTGGAATCCAATTTAAGTAGGAACTGAGCCGATGCATTGATGGCAATCGGCTGGAGAAGATCGTTGGATGTCGTAGCGACCATGAAGCGCGAGGCAGAGGAGGCACTGATTGACGTCGAGTGAGAGAGGGCTGCCGGTTAGTGCAGCAGTGGCGCGGCAAGATGACGGAGAGAGGCGGTGGACCGAGAAGGTCGGTGGCGGTGGGCTGCCAATTAGTGCAGCGGCGGCGGGGGCGCGGGTAGGGAAGAATTAGGGTTTCTTTGGCGATAAGCCATTGGCGTATGACACCATGTAGAGAGTTTTGGGAGAAGTAATTTTCTCGTATTGCTCACAGAAGTATATATAGAGTACAGAGATATATCAAATCCTACCAACTATAGGACTGTACAATAATGAAAGAAATTAAATCCTACCAACTATAGGACTGTACAATAATGAAAGAATATTCTACTAATAATAAAAAGATACACAATATATTCTAATACCATCTAGTATTTTGAAACTACTATCATAAAAGTAAATCTTTGTGATAAAGGGCCGAAGTTAATCCGAACAGTCATAATCATATTTTCTGAAAATTTGCTACACTGTTATCTCTTCGATCCATTGTTGTCTAAATAAATATTCAGGACAATGATCATATATTTGAGAATTATGCACAGAATGGTCGGTGGTTAGAAGATATCATGGGCTGCTCGAAGGAAGTTGATATCACGACCAAAATTAAAGTTGACGGGTATCAAGTTTCTATGCCAACTTCTTGAGTTTGAGTATTTGTAGATAGTTAACGAATATAATAGAAGTGGATGTGGTGAGTTAGATAGTTGAGCGGCAATTTTAGGTTTTGCGGAGAAAATTTAGGGAAACTGATATCTAAATATGCAATTTCTAAATAATAATCTAAAATTAATTTTCTTTTTCAAACATAAAGAAATAAAAAAAAACGTATCCCTAAATTAACTGCAAAAATTTTGGGATTCCATGTTCTATTTAACTATCGAAGGTTTAAAAATTTTTACGAACAACTTTTCTATGTTATTTTTTTTCAAAATTTCCAGGTTTAATAAATAATGTAAATTAACTGCCAAAAAATGTATTTTGTGTGTAATATTTTAACATAAAGACGTGAGACTCCATGATATTAAACAAACAACAACAACAACAACAACAACCAAAACAACAACAGCAACAACAACAACAACAACAACAACAATCCAGTTAAATCTCACAGTGGGGTCTGGGGAGGATAGTCTGTACACAGATGTTACCCCTACCCCAAAGGGGTAGATAGGCTGTTTTCGAAAGACCCTCGGCTCACGATAATAAAAAGACAAAAGAAGAGAATATTAGATTCACCACGAAAATAATAGGGTAAAAGGAACATAGAAAGCAGGAAAGATAAAAAATTCAAAGCAGAAACGATGGTTTTTAAATGGATCCTACATCGAAAAATAGAAAATAGTAAAACACAACATTGCCCCTAGCTATCTTAGGCAAAACCCAACCGAACTAGGCTCACAAAGGTACAAAGTAACGCAAGACCCAACTACTTCCTAGCCTACAACCGTAATACGCGATTTCCATAACTTCATATCAAGTGCCATGTCCTCGGAAATCTGCAGCCTCGCCATATCCTACATGATCACCTCTCCTCAATACTTCTTAGGCCGCCCTATGCCTCTTCTCGTGCCTTCCACGACCAGCCGCTAACACCTCCTTACTGGAGCATTTGGGCTTCTCCTCTGTACATGCCCGAACTATCTGAGCCTCGCTTCCCGCATCTTGCCATCAATAGGGGCCACGTGCACCTTCTCTTGAATGTCATCATTCCTTATCTTATCCTTTCTAGTGTGCCCCCACATCCACCTTAACATCATCTTTTCTGCTACTTTCATCTTTTGGATATGTGAGTTCTTTATAGGACAAAACTTGGCCCCATATATCATGGCCGGTCTAACCACCGCTTTATAGAACTTACCTTTGAGTAACGTTGGCACTCTCTTATCACACAAGACTCCAGTGCTAACCTCCACTTCGCCCATCTACACCAATGCGGTGTATGACATCCTCGTCGATCTCCCCTCCATCGTGGATAACCGAACCAAGGTACTTGAAGCTGCCTCTATTTGGGATAATATGTGACTCAAGCCTCACATCCACGTCCATTTCCCCCACCCCGACGCTGAACTTACACTCAAGGTATGTCGTCTTCGTTCTGCTTAGCTTGAAGCCCTTGGACTCAAGAGTCTGTCTCCAAACTTCCAATCTCTAATTAACACTGGCTCGTGACTCGTCAACCAGAATTATGTCATCAGCGAATAGCATGCACCATGGCACCTCCCATTGAATGTGGTCTGATATCGCATGCATCACCAGGGCGAATAAGAGCGGAATGAGCGCAGAGCCTTGGTGTAATCGCATTTCAATCGGAAAAGGCTCCGAGTCCCCTCCTATTGTCCTAACCCCAGTCTTAGCCCCATCATACATGTTCTTAATTGCCAAAACATAAGACCCAATCTATTCTAATGGCACCCACTCAAAAGAAAGTAAAATTTTGATCTTTTTTTGCTACAAATAGATAATTATATTAGTAATATTTTATCAATTGGCCAATTTTTGTAATGATATACTTCTAAATAGACATAGCTGGTAATTTCCCTTTAAAATAACCAGTGACCCGTAACCTATATGGCATGCCAATTAAATACCATAGAATCGGATTAAAATTAGAAAAAGACCCACTATATATGAAAAATGCACATTACAACATTGGTTTGGTTAAGGTTTATTTTTTGATTATTTTTAGTTCAGGGTTTTAAGAGTTTTATTAGTTTTTTTTAGCATGCCTATTTAGAAAATGCTAAATCATATACAAAAATACCTAGTATGACTAAACAACCCTTATTAAATATTGGTCACATAGTTATAGTGAGGAGTGAAAAACATTTTATAGATATGCACATAAGGGTAAAGAGTAAAAATAAATTAAATTTGTTCTTGATTATATAACTGAACACTTATTTTGAACCAAAATAAAAAAATTAAATTGGTCACTTATTGTGAACCGAAGTGAACATTATTATTTTGTCATATCTCTTTTGGGGATATGGGGGGGGGGGGGGGGTTTGTTTCAAGCATAACTGATTGTACATGGTCCCAAATTTCTCTTATATTTCCCCAGGATATGGTGCACACGTGGAATCTTGTTGGGTTGTCCCTTTATTGATTCTTGTCCTTTTAATTTTCCTCTTTATTTCATGGTCTATCACCTTTATTTAGTAAGGTTTTCACGATTCAAAATTTGCTAGTCGTGATGACACTTAACCAAACCCGTTGGATAAGTCAAGAGTCACATACAAAAACCACGAAATCAAATAAAAAGGTTTGATAACTCGACAGCGGAATAATATCATAAAATATCTAGAACATAACCACAATACTACTGCAACCGATCCCAAAATATGGAGTCAACGAGTACACGAGCACTACCGAATGGTAAGACACAAGTAACATATAACAATCCGACTGGTCTTTTTGCATTTTAGAACCTTGTTCCTTTAAAAAAAAATTCGCGCACTTGCTTTAGCTAATTTATAACTTGCGGTAACGGTTGGTTCGGGAGTTGGAAGAGTTTTAAGTAAAAATATGTCCATTTGCTTCTTTAAGATTTTCTTAAAAATCAAATTCTGAGGTCCCTAGACTGAGTAATGAATTTTTATTTAAAATTGTTAAATTGAAGTTTTATACAATTAAAGAAACTAAGTAATCATTGATTCCCTAGGTATCGGGATCGGATTTGGTTTCGAAGTTTGATACAGGTCCGTAATATTGTATATGACTTGCCAGTAAAATTTTGTGCCAATCTCATTAGTCGAAGGGCGTTTTGACCTGTTAGAGAGAATTTAAGAATTTGAAATTCAATAGTTTGATCCATTTGGATTTAGGGGGTGATTCCAAGATTTAGCATTGTTTTGAGTGTTCTAGGGTTTGAGTAGGTCCGCCTCATGATTTTAGACTTGTCTGTATGTTCGGGCGGGGCTCGGGGGCTCCGAGCGTCAAACGAGCGAGGTTCGAGTGAAGTAGGAAAGTTGGAAAATGGCTGAAGGCCTGCTTCTTCTGTCATAACCGCATCTGCAGCCAACGAATTGCAAAAGCAGCAAAGGACAGGCCCAGGGAAACCACAGAAGCATTTTCGCTTAAGCGGAACTTAGACCGCAGAAGCAATCCAGCCATATCGGGCCAGAACTGTAGAAGCGGTCCTCCCATTGCAGAAGCGGAAATCGCTGGCAGTGAGTTCATTTAATTCGAATTCAAAGGTCATTTATTTCAATTCTACTCCACACTTAGGCGATTTGGGGTCTTCCAAAGAGAGGATTTCAACATAGCACTTCAAAGTAAGTTAATTCCATTCATTATTAGTTTAAAGACATGTATATTAAGTTGATTAAACACAAAAAATAAGGCAAAATCAAAGAGTTAGGCTAGCCCTAGGGTTTTAATGAAACTAAGATTTAATCATGAAATTTGTTATGAAATGGACTAGAAATCATATATTATTGATCCTTAGGTTGCAGAGAACAACTTTCTTCAAAAAACCTCGGAATCCGGGCATGTGGGCCCGGTAGATTTCATGATAGCGTTGGGATTTCAGGAGGTCATGGGCCGCATGCTATTGTTCATGGACACTATGACTCAGGTTGGTCCCTTCATACGGGTTCCCCCACCGACCTAGTGACACACCAACCATGACCCTTATATTTCTCCGATCATAGAGTTATTTCCAGCAGCCCCAGCTGTTTCACAGGCAGGAGGGGGAGCCCAGACCCCTACTGCTCAAGCTCCAGGTCATGCAATTGTAGTATATCAGACTTCGGGTGCACCACCCGTAGATGGGGCTCAGCCAGTTGCTGCAGTAGCACCCCATCCCAAGGCAGATGTGGATGGAGATCCACAGAAGTTATTAGACAGATGGACCAGGCTTCACCCTCTATTCTTCAGAGGTGAGCGTCATGAGGATGCCCAAGACTTCATTGACAGGTGCAGGGACAGACTGCACAACATGAGGATATTGGAGTCTCATGGAGTTGACTTTACTACTTTTTAGCTTGAGGGCAGGGCCCGTAGATGGTGGCAGTCCTATGTACTTGGCAGGCGATCATGTTCTCCTCCCCTCACCTGGGGTCAGTTACAAAAGTTATTCCTGGATCGATACATTCTACCCTCTGAGAAGGAAGAGTTGCGGTATCAGTTTAAGCATCTAGAGCAGGGTCAGATATCAGTGACCGAATATGAGGCGAGGTACTCTTTGTTGTCTCGCCATGCACTCATGATACTTCCCACTAAGGCAGAGAGAATACAGAGGTTTATTGTGGGGTTACACCCCAGTACCCGATTTAGTATGACCGGAGAGGTAGAGATAGGCACAAGGTATCAGATAGTGATTGATATTGCCCGCAGGATTTAGGGTTACCGTCTGAGGGGTAGAGAGCAGATGCATCAGAACACGAGGGCCAGATTCTCTAGAGAGTTCAGAGGTGCCCCAGCTAAGGGTAGAGGTCAGTTTGGGAGGGGTCAGCCCAGCAGGCCCCCATATCCAGCACCATCACCCCCTCCCTGAGCTACCCCAGTGAGGCCTTACTTCAGTGCAATTCCGGAGAGTTCTTACTGCGCACCAGCCATTCAGGGTCCTTCTAGGGGGTATTACAGTATCAGGGTTCCTCCAGTGCTCACTTCAGCGCCACGCCAGAGAGCTTGTATCACCCAACGCCCATCCAAGGGTCTTTTAGTGGGTATTCAGGTTAGCAGGCTCAGACATCAGCACATCAGGATATGGTGTCGAGGGGATGCTACGAGTGTGGAGATCCGGTCACATAAAGAGGACTTTTCCCAAACTACGGGGCAAGGCGGTGCAGCAGGGTCAGCATCCCATGATTCCAGCACTAGCTACCCAGCCACCTAGAGGTGGAGGGCAGACTGGTAGAGGCCGTCCTAGAAGATGAGGCCAGATAGGTAGAGGTTAGCCCGTTATTGCTCAGTCAGGTGAAGGCCAGCTAGCCGGCGCTCTAGCTAGGTTCTATGCTCTTCCAGCAATGCTAGATGTATTAGCATGATGACTCAACCGTCGTCTTTGGAATTTATGCCTCGTTTCCCTATTAACTTCTTTTCCTAAGTTCATTTCTGCTATTTTGGTTTGTCGGGACGTTCAGTGATAGAATTCGGAGAGTTTTTGGACACATAGTCCCTAGATGAGAGCTCCGTTGAGCATTCAAGTTTTCGCGTTGTTTTAGGTGGTTTAAGGATTGGTACAAGTTTGAATGATGCTATGGGATACGTCTATGGGTTTGGTTGAGGTCCGGGGGGCATCTGGCGTGCTTCGGATGCTCAACGGAGCAATTAGAGTTTTGAAATTATAGCAGAAAAATTACAGTCAGTGTTTTTTTCTACGCAATCGCGAAGAGGGCATCGCGTTCGCGTAGCTATGCCCTTACCCTTCATCGTGTTCGCGTACCCTTCCATGCATTCGCGAAGCCCATCCATCCCCTTCATCGCGTTCGCGTTCCATCCCTGCATTTGCGAAGTCCAAGCCCTGGACCCCTTTCAGTTTCTTCAACGCGATCGCGTGAGACCCTTCGCGTTCGCGTAGGGTCCAGTCCCAGACCATCATGTTCGCATCCCTATCTTCGCGTTTGTAAAGGTCATTTTCCAGCCTTGATATTTTCCCTTCGCGAACGTGAGAATCCCTCCATGTTCACGATGAAAAATGCCCTGACCAGTACTTATATTTCAAACACAAACTCTTCTTCCATTTTTACAAAAACTCAAGCTAGAGAGCTCGGTTTTGGGAGATCTTTTGAGGGTTTTTCAGAGGCAATGATGTGGTAACGATTTCGTACTCCCTTATGATTAATACCCACTAGTCTAACCTCAAATTCAACCGTTAATTTCGGATTTTGAATGAAAATTGGGGTAAAGTTCTTAGACCTAACTGTGAGGATTTGAGGGACATTTGACCTCCGATTTGGGAAATTTTTATATGGTTAGACTCGTCAGAGTACGAGATTTTTGAAAATGTGAAAATTTTTCAATTTTGAGATGTTGGCGTGAGGGGCGTTTTGGTTATTTTACCTATTTTCGTACCTTAGAAATAATTTTAGTAGTGGAAGTGGTTACTTGTGATGTTATTTACAATATGTAATTGGTTTGAATAGATTTGGGCCGCTCGGAGTCGGATACTCATGGCAAGGGCATCATTTCATAGTGATTATTGTACTAGTTCGAGGTAAGTGGCCTGTCTAACCTTGTGTAGGGACCTCTACCCTTATGACTTCTTATCTGCTGATTTAAAAAGCCTTGTATGCAAGGTGACAAGCGTGTACTTGTGCGAATTGTTGAAAAATCCACTTTACTTGAGTTGTTAAACCGTGTTTCTCCATTTATTTGACTGATTTCAAATGCGAGATTTATCTGCGTTAATTAGAAAAGCATGATTAGATAGAATTAATTGCTTATTTGCCTAAATTGTACTACATGAAGCATGCTAGGTTAGTCATACCAAATTGTTGTTGTTCCATATTTAATTTTCCCTGTAAATTTTTGGTTGTGTTTGTGCATTTAAATTGATATTATGGACTACGGGTTCGATTCCCGTGAGATTTTCCAAAAATTGATATGATGGACTACGGTTTCAATTCCGGGAGATCCTCCAAAAATTGATAGACTACGGGTTCGATTCCCGGGAGATCCTTCAGATATTGGTATGATGGTCTACGGGTTCGATTCCCGGGAGATGCTCCAGACATTTGTATGATGAACTACGGGTTTGATTTTCGGGAGAACCACTGGACCGTTGAGTAAAAAGGGCTACAGGACGGTATCCTGGGAGGTCCATAAGGCACCCTGATATTGAGTGATACTTGGTTGTGTTATTTTCCTTAGTTTAATTGTCATTAACTTGCAGCTTCTATCCTATTTTTATCGTTGTTTTTCTTAATTATTCTCTGCCTTACGTTGTTCATTATTGTTATTATGTTTATTCTCAGTAGGGCCCTGCCCTCCTCGTTACTACTCAATCGAGGTTAGACTTGGCACTTACTGAGTATCGCTATGGTGTACTCATGCCTCTTCTACGCATGCTTTTCATGTGCAGATCCATGTACTTCTGGTCGAGTGCACTGTCAGTGATCCAAGAGCTATACTCGGAGACTTGAGGTATGCATCTGCCACGTCCACAGATCCGAAGAGTTGCCCTCTCATTCTACCTTTAGTTAGCTAGTTGCTATTTCATTCCTTGTGTATTAGACTATTCTGGTGTTTAGAGCATCGTACGTTTTCTATAGCCTGTGTAGCCCATGGGGTCTTGGGTCTTGGAGGTTATTTCAGTATTTTGTATTAAAGTGTATGTGCCAGGTGGAAAATCTATACATATTCTTATGTCATTTGGTATTCTGTGATTATTTTTCATAGAACTTGTTAATTCCGCAATATGTTAGGCATACCTAGTCGTGAAGACTAGATGCCGTCATGACAGATTCGTGATAGGTGAACTAGGGTGGTGACAAGTTGGTATTAGAGCTCTAGGTTCATAGGAGTCATGGGACATAGGCCGGTTAATTAGAGTCTCACTGATTGGTACGGAGACGTATGTACTTATCTACGAGTGGCTATGTAACTGTTTAGGAAAAATCTTCACTTTATTGAATTCCCTGTCGTGCTATATTTTTTGACATTGACTCTAAACTTCTATTTTCTATTCTCTCACATATGGTGAGGACACGCACGATTCAGGACAATCAGTCACCCGCACCCCGGCAGCCGCTAGAGGCGGGGGCCGAGGCAGGGATCGTGGACGCGCCCGCGGTACAGCCAGAGCACCTGCACGAGTGGCCGCTAAGGTACCACCAGCGGATCTAGCCAGGACTTAGGCACCTGACACGCCCACTTTTACCACTACTCCAGTTGTTTAGGAGGCATTGGCACCGTTTATGAGCGTGTATACTACGTTGTCACAGTTAGGGTTGCTTCCCCTTCTTGCAACCACATCCCAGATCGGGGGAGGAGCCCAAACTCCTGCAACCCACACTCTGGAGCAGAGGGTGCATATGGGATAGATTCCAGATATTATCCCCGTCCAGCCTGCAGTTACTGGTTCATCCTGCTATGGGGCACCTGCTTCGAAGGATGAGCGGCGTAGACTAGAGAGGTTCAAAAAGTATGACCCTCCTATTTTAGCGGAGTAGCTACGGATGATACTTTGGGGATTTTTGGAGGATTTTCACCGCATCTTTTGCACCATGGGTATTACTGCCTCAATCATTGTTTCTTTTGCAGCTTTCCAGCTTCGGGGAGCCGTCTATGATTGGTGGCGCACCTTTGAGTTAGAAAATCCGAACGAGGCTGCCTCCCTGACTTGGACTCTATTTTCAAATATGTTTCAGTGGGGGTTTGTTCCCCAGGGCCTCCGATATGCATGGCACACAGAGTTTTAGCATTTGCGTCAGGGCCCTATGATTGTCTCCGAGTATGCTATCTGTTATACTAGGTTGGCCATACATGCACCGGCTTTGGCTACTGTTCTTGAGAGGGATCGCCGGTTTATTGAGGGTCTTATTCCTCCATCAGGTCTAGCATGGCTCAAGAGTTAAAAATGGATATACCCTATCAGCCGGTAGCGAGCATAGGCAAGAGGATAGAGGGTATGCATGCCAGAGAGCGAGAGGAGGGAGAGGCCAAGAGGTCTCGAGAGTTGCATCATTACTCTAGTACCCGTACATTTGCAGCAGGATGTCATGGTAGGGGATATTCGAGTCGCCCAGTTCACTCAGCTCTTACTTCATCCAACAGTACTCCTGCTCCTCCTAGATCTTAGGAGCCTTATTATGCACCTCCGGTTTCTACTGTGCCTCCTACGCGGGGTACCTCTAGAGGTCAATCTAGCGGGGGTCGCCTAGTCAGTCACAGCCAATGCACCTTCCCAGAGCTTGTTATGAGTGCGGGGATACCTGGCACATGGTTAGGGAGTGACCTAGACGTGGGAGGGGTGCGCCTTCTCAGACTGCACAGCCTCAGCATGCTAAGGTCAGAAGGCCATCGTTCAAGATCCAACTGCCACCCCACCTGCCCAGCTAGCCAAGGGTAGCGATAGAGGATATAGAGGTCTCCCTCGAGGGAGGGGTCGGGACAGATTTTATGCTATTCCTGATCGTGTCACGGTTGTCGCCTCTGATTCTGTTATCACATGCAATATATTGGTTAGTCACAGAGAGGCATCGATTCTATTCGATCCAGGCTCTACTTATTCTTACGTGTCATCTTATTTTGCTCCGCATTTGGGAACAGCTCGAGAGACCTTGATCTCTCCTGTTTATGTTTCTACTCCCGTGGTAGATTCTCTTATTATGGACCACGTATATCGGTCATGTTTGGTTACTATTCATAGATTTGAGACTAGGGCAGATCTTTTATTACTTGATATGGTTGATTTTAATATTATCTTAGGCATGGACTATTTGTCGCCCCAGTATGATATTCTTGATTGTCATGCTAATATTGAGTGGAGTGGTACATTTGATCACACTCCCAGTAGAGTTTTATCTTTTCTTAAAGCTCAGTGTAGGGTTGACAAGGGGTGTGACGCATTTTTGGCTTGTGTGAGAGATGTCAGTGTTTATACCCCTTCTGTTGACGATGTCCCAGTTGTAGGAGATTTCCCCGATGTGTTCCCAGCTGATCTTCCCGGCATGTCACTCGATCGGGACGTTGATTTTGGTATTGATTTGTTGTCGGGCACTCAACCCATACCCATTCCTTCTTACCGTTTGGCTCCTCCTGATTTGAAGGAGTTGAAGGATCAATTACCAGAATTGCTTTATAAGGGTTTCATTCGACCCAATATTTCACCATGGGGTTCTCCTATCTTGTTCGTAAAGAAAAAAGATGGTTCTATGCGCATGTGTATTGATTATCATCAAGTGAAAAAGGTTACAATGAAGAACTGATATCATTTGCCTCGTATAGATGATCTATTTGGCCAGCTTTAGGGTGCACAGGTGTTTTCTAAGATTGATTTGCACCCAGGTTATCACCAGCTAAAGAATCGGGAGACGGATATCCCGAAGACTGCTTTCAGGACTCACTATGGCCATTACGAGTTCCTTGTCATGTCATTTGGGCTGACCAACGCCCCAGTAGCTTTTATGCATTTAATGCACAGTGCATTCAACCCCTATCTCGACTCGTTTGTCATTGGCTTCATAGATTATATTTCTATATACTCCCGGAGTCGGGAAGATCATGAGCATCGCCTGAGGACAGTGCTTCAGACCCTGAAAGAAAAGAAATTATATGCAACGTTCTCAAAATGTGAGTTTTGGTTGAGTTATGTGGCATTCCCAGGCCACATGGTATCGAGTGAGGGCATTTGGGTGGATCCAATGTAGGTGGAGGCCGTACAGAGTTGGCCCAGGCCCTCCTCAGCTACAGAGATCCACAGTTTCCTGTGTCTGGCAGGGTATTACCGTCGTTTTGTGGAGGGGTTCTCATCAATTGCAACCCCAATGACTAGATTGACCCAGGAGGGTGCTCCCTTTCAGTGGACAAACGAGTGTGAGGCGAGCTATCAGAAGCTCAAGACGGCTTTGACTTCAGCCTCTATTCTGATTTTTCCTACTGGTTCGGGGTCATATACAGTTTATTGTGATGCCGCACAATTAGGACTTGGAGTGGTGTTGATATAGGACGGTACGGTGATTACCTACGCGTCCAGACAGTTGAAGGTACATGAAAAGAATTATCCTGTACATGACCTTGAGTTAGCTGCTATTGTTCATGCCTTGAAGATCTCGCATCATTATTTGTACGGCGTGCCTCGTGAGATTTACACGGATCATCAAAGTTTACAGCACTTGTTGAAGCAGAAAGATCTGAAATTACTATTCTTTATCACCCGAGAAAGGACAATATGGTAGGCGATGCCATGAGCCACCGGGCAGAGAGTTTGGGGAGTTTGGCATATTTACCAGCTTCAAAGAGTCATATGGCGATGGATGTTCAGGCTTTAGCCAGCCAGTTTGTGAGATTGGACCTTTCGTAGCCTAGTCGGGTTCTAGCCTATGTGGTTTCTCGGTATTCATTGTTTGATCGTATCAGGGTGTGGCAGTATGAAGACCCTCATTTGCTTGTCCTCAGGGACACAGTTCAGCATGACGATGCTAGGGATGTGACTATTGGAGATGATGGGGATATTGAGGATGCAGAATCGGATCTGTGTACCCAATATTGATGATATTCGGGAGTTGATATTGGCAGAGGCCCATAGCTCACGGTACTCCATCCATTCTGGTGCCGCGAAGATGTATCAGGATCTGAGATAGCATTACTGGTGGAGGCGGATGAAGCAGAACATAGCAGAGTTTGTAGCTAGATGCCTCAACTGTCAGCATGTAAAGGCTGAGCATCAGAGACCGAGAGGGTTAATCTAGCAGATGGAGATTCCGAAGTGGAAATGGGAGAAGATAACTCTGGATTTTGTAACTAGTCTCCCTCTAACAGCGAAGAAATTTGATTCTACATGGGTTGTTGTGGATCAGCTAATCAAGTCCGCTTATTCCATTCTAGTGTGTACGTTTTACTCAGTGGAGTGGTTAGCAGGGATTTATATTAGGGAGATTGTCCGTCTGCACGGCGTTCCAGTTTCTATCATCTCAGATAGGGGTTCAATATTTACATCATGCTTCTGGAGAGCCATCCATCAGGAGTTGGGTACCCAGGTGACTATGAGTACAACTTTTCACCTTCAGATGGACGGAAAGTCTGAGCGCACTATTCAGATTCTTGAGGATATGCTCCGTATGTGCGCGATTGAGTTTACAGGGTCTTGGGATCAGTTCTTTCCATTGGCTGAGTTTGCGCGCAACAACAGTTATCAGTCTAGTATTCGGATGGCACCCTGTGAGGCCCTATATGGTAGTAGATGCAGATCCCTAGTGGGTTGGTTCGAGACGGGCAAGGACAGGCTATTGAGCACTAATTTGGTCCAGGATGAGATCGAGAAGGCTAAGATGATTCAGGATAGAGTCCGTACGGCCCAGTCCAAACAGAAGAGTTATGCAAACCGGAAGGTTCGTGATGTTTCCTTTATGGTTGGTGAGCGGTTTTTGCTTTGCGTCTCGCCTATGAAAGGCATCATGAGGTTTGGGGAGAAATGAAAGTTGAATCCAAGCTTCATTGGCCCTTTTGAGATTTTGAAGCGAGTTGGGGATGTTGCATATGAGCTTGCTTTACCTCCCAGTTTGGCGAGGGTTCATCCAGTATTTCATGTCTTGATGCTTCGGAGGTATCACGGTGACCCGTCTCACGAGTTGGAGTTCACTTCAGCCCAGTTGGACAATGACTTGTCCTATGTTGAGGAGCTAGTGGCGGTATTAGACAGGCATGTCCGAAAGCTCAGGTCGAAGGATATAACTTCAGTGAAGGTTTAGTGGCAAGGTCAGCCGGCCAAGGAGGCGACTTGGGAGACCAATCAGGATATGCACAGCCGATATAATCATCTCTTTGCTACTTCAGGTATGTTTTCTACGCTCGTTCGACGACGAATAAATTTATAAGTGTAGGAGGATGTGACGACCTGGCCGGTCGTCTTTGGAATTTATCCCCCCCCCCCTAACTACTTTACCTAGGTTCATTTCTGCAATTTTGGTTTTTCGGGACGTTTGGTGATAGGATTCGGAGTGTTTTAGGACACTTAGTCCCTAGATGAGAGCTTAAGTGTTGGAAAATGGTCCGTAATCAGAATAGTGTGAAGACGACCTCAAAATAGGAATCTGATGGTTCCGTTAGCTCTGTAAAGTAATTTTGGGGATGGGAGCGTGTTCGGAATGTATGTTGAATGTCCCAAACTCATTTAGGCTAGAAATGCCGAAAGTAAGAATTTTAAAGTTTCCGGTCCGATAGTGAAATTTTGATCCGAGCGTCAGAACGGGATTCTTAAAGTTTCT
Source organism: Nicotiana benthamiana (assembly GCA_034376525.1). NCBI lineage: Eukaryota > Viridiplantae > Streptophyta > Magnoliopsida > Solanales > Solanaceae > Nicotiana > Nicotiana benthamiana. Next base: position 44,406,596 of record CM067333.1, on the reverse strand, counting down.
GTAGCACCACATGTCATTTAGGACGTCCGTGCAAAGTTTCAGGTCAATCGGACTTAATTTGGTTAGGTTTTTTATCGAAAGCGAGTTTGGTTCAGTTTTGGAGTTCTTAGGTTCAAATCATAGATTAATTCGAGTTTCCTGCGTTGTTTTAGGTGGTTTAAGGATTGGTACAAGTTTGAACGATATTATGGGATATGTCTACGGGTTCGGTAAAGGTCCTGGGGGCTTCGAGTGTGTTTCGGATGCTCAATAGAGCAATTGGAGTTTTGAAATTGCAGCAGAAAAATTGCGGTCGGTGTTTTTTCTACGCGATCGCGAAGAGGGAATCGTGTTCGCATAGCTGTGCCCTTACCCTTCAACTTGTTTGCGTACCCTTACCCGCATTCGCGAAGCTCATCCATAACCTTCATCGCGTTCGCATTCCATCCCCCGCGTTCGCGAAGGCCAAGCCCTGGACCCCCCCCCCCTTCAGTTTCTTCAACGCGATAGCGTGAGACCCGTTGCGTTCGCGTAGGGTCCAGTCCCAGCTCATTGCGTTCGCATCCCTACCTTCACATTCGAGAAGGTCATTTTTCTATCCTTGATATTTTTCCTCTCCACGAATGCGAGATTCCCTTCGTGTTCGCGATGAACAGTGCCCTAACAATACTTATATTTCAAACACGAACTCTTCTTCCATTTTTACAAAAACTCAAGCTAGAGAGCTCGATTCTAGGAGATTGTTTGAGGGCCTTTCAGAGGAAACGATTGGATAACGATTCCTTACTCCCATATAATTAATACCCACTAATATAACCTCAAATTCAACCTTTAATTTTGGATTTTGAAAGAAAATTGGAGTGAAGTTCTTAGACCTAATTGTGAGGATTTGAGGTGGACTTTGACATCCGATTTGGGAAATCTTTACATGGTTAGACTCATGAGAGTATTCGGTTTATGAAAATGTGAAAATTATTTGATTCCGAGACGTTGGCCTGAGGGATGTTTTGGTCATTTTACCTATTTTCGCGCCTTAGCTTTTATTTAATAGTGGGATTGGTTACTTACAAAGCTATTTACAATATGTAATTGGTTTGAATAGATTTGGGCCACTAGGAGTCAGATACTCGTGGCAAGAGCATCGTTTCATAGTGATTTTGTACTGGTTCGAGGTAAGTGGCTTGTCTAACCTTGTGTGGGGGACCTCTTCCCTTAGGACTTATTATCTGCTGATTTAAAAGCCTTGTATGCGAGGTGACAAGCGTGTACTTGTACTAATTGTTGAAAACCCCACTTTAGTTGAGTTGTTAAACTTTGTTTCTCCATTTATTTGACTGATTTCTAATGCAAAATTTATCTGCATTAATTAGAAAAGCATGATTAGATAGAATTTATTACTTAATTGCTTATTTGCCTAAATTGTACTACGTGAAGCACGCAAGATTAGTCATACCTAATTGCAGTTGTTCCATATTTGATTTTTCCTGTAAATTCTTGGTTGTGTTTGCGCATTTAAATTTATATGATGGATTACGGGTTCGATTCCCGGGAGATCTTCCAAAAACTGATATGATAGACTACGGGTTTGATTCTGGGGAGTTCCTCCAGAAATTGATATGATGGACTACGGTTTCGATTCTCGGGAGATCCTCCAGATGTTGGTATGATGGACTACGGGTTAAATTCCCGGGAGATCCTCCAAACATTTGTATGATGGACTATGGGTTTGATTCCCGGGAGGTCCACTGGACCGTTGAGTAAAAAGGGCGATAGGATGGTATCCTGGTAGGTCCATGTGGCACCTTGATATTGAGTGATACTTGGTTGTATTATTTTCCTTACTTAGCTTAATTGTCATTAACTTGCAGCTTTTATCCTATTTTTATCGTTATTTTTCCATATAATTCTCTGTCTTACACTATTCATTATAATTATTACGTTTATTCTCAGTAGAGCCCTGACCTTCCTCGTCACCACTCAATCGAGGTTAGGCTTGGCAGTTACTGAGTACCGTTGTGGTGTACGCATGCCTCTTATGCGCATGTTTTTCATGTGCAGATCCAGGTATTCTTGTCGATCGCACTATTAGTGATCAAGGAGATATACTCGGAGACTTAAGGTGTGCATCTGCCACGTTCGCAGATTCGAAGAGTCTCCCTCTCATTCTACCTTTAGTTAGCTAGTTGCTATTACGTTCCTCTTGTATTAGACTATTTTGGTATTTAGAGCATTGTACGTTTTCTATAGCCTGTGTAGCCTGTGGTGTTCCGGTTCTTGGAGGTTAGTTCAGTGTTTTGCATTAAAGTGTATGTGCCAAGCGGAAAATCTATATATTTTCCTATGTCATTTGGTATTCTGTGATTATTTTTCGTAGAACTTTGTTATTTCTCCAATATGTTATGCTTACCTAGTCGTGAAGATTAGGTACCGTCATGACAGGTTCATGATTGGTGAACTAGGGTCGTGACAATTAGCCTCAGATGCCATCATCACAGGTACTTTTCCGTCGGTGGTAGGGATGCTTCGGTATTATTTAACTCGAGGTATACTTATTCATATGTATCATTAATGTTTGCTCATTTCTTGGTTATTTTTCCTGGGCCTTTGGGTGTTCATGTTCATGTTTCCACTCCTGTGGGAAATTCTGTGGTTGTGGATCAGATCTACCGGTCCTGTTTAGTCACTTTCTGTGGATTCAAGACTAGAGAATATCTTCTATTGCTTGATATGATTGATTTTGAGTTCATCCTGGGAATGGATTGGTTATCTTCATATCACGTCGTCCTTGATTGAAATGCCAAGACCGTTTCACTAGTTATGCTAGGGTTTCCGAGATTGGAGTGGAAGATTCCATGGTTGATATGCCCTGCAGGGTTATTTCTTTCACGAAGGCTCGACATATGATTGAGAATGTGTGTTTGGCTTATCTAGATTATGTTGGAGATGTCACCGTAGAGTCTCCAATGATGAATTATTGCCAATAGCCGAGAGTTCACCGATGTTTTTCCTTCTGATCTTCCGGGCATGCCTCCAAATTGCGATATTGGTTTCTGTATTGATTTGGCTCCAGGAAGCCTATATCTATTCCACTGTACCGTACGGCTCTTAAGGAGTTGAAAGAGCAGCTAGAGGAGTTGTTAGCAAAGGGGTTTGTTAGGCCCATTGTATCGCCTTGGGGTGCACCAATGTTATTTGTGAAGAAGAAGGATGGGACTATGTGGATGTGCATTGATTATTGCTAGTTGAACAAAGTCACCATCAAGAACAAGTATCTATTTCCTCGTATTGATGATTTGTTTGACCAGCTGCAGGGTGCTAGGGTATTCTGTAAGATTGACTTGAGGTCACGATATCATCAGCTAAATATTTGGGACTCATATATGGCCACTATGAGTTTCTGGTGATGTACTTCGGCTTGGGCATTTATGGATTTGATGAACAGTGTTCAGGACTTATATAGATTTCTTTGTTATCGTCTTCATTGACGACATCTTGATATACTCACGTAGCATGGGGGAGCACGAGCAACATTTGAGAGTAGTGCTTCAGACCTTGCGAGAACATAAGCTATATGCTAAGTTCTCCAAGTGTGAGTTTTGGCTTGAGTCAGTCGCATTCTTGGGGCATGTTGTGTCATGAGAGGGTATTAAGGTGGATCCTAAGAAGATTGAGGCAGTTCAGAGTCAGTACCTACTTCAGTGATCGAGATCAGGAGTTTTCTGAGATTAGCAGGTTACTACCGGCGATTTGTGCAGGTCTTTTCATCTGCGCTTCACCTTTGACGAGATTGACCCAGAAGGGTTCCCAATTACGTCGGTCAGATGATTGTGAGGAGAGCCTCTAGAAGCTCAAGACGGCTTTGACTACGGCACTGATTCTTGTATTGCCATCCAGATCGGGGATATATACGGTATATTGTGACGCTTTCACGCATTGGCTTGGGATGTATATTGATGTAAAAGAGGAAAGTTATTGCATATGCTTCGCGTCAGATAAAGGTTCATGAGAAGAATTACCATGTGCACGATCTAGAGTTGGCAGTGATTGTTCATTCTCTTAAGAAATGGAGGCATTATTTATATGGGGTGCCATGTCAGGTTTACACCGATCATCACAACTTGCAGCATTTGTTCAAGCAGAGGGACCTTAATTTGAGGTAGCGCAGGTGGCTTGAGTTACTAAATGATTATGACATTACAATTCTTTATAATTCGGGAAAGGAGATTGTGGTCGCAGATGCCTTGAGCAGAAAGGTAGAGAGTATGGGTAGCCTAGCATTCATTCCAGCAGAGGAGAGGCCACTAGCTTTGGACATTCAGTCCTTGGCTGACAGCTTGTGAGGTTGGACATTTCAGAGCCCAGCAGAGTTCTAGCATATGTGGTTGTTCAATCTTCGTTATTGGGGTGATTAAGGACCGCCAGTTCAATGATCCACATTTGGCAGTTCTCAGAGAAACGGTACTTCAGAGAGGTGCCAAGGAGGTTTCCATTGGCGAGGATGGTGTGTTGAGGCTTTAAGTCCGTCTGTGTGTTCCGTGTTCCTAATGTTTATGGTCTCAGGGAGATGATTCTAGAAGAGGCCCACATTTCGAGGTATTACATTCATCCGGGTGCCACGAAGTTGTATTGTGACTTGAGGCAGCATTATTTGTGACAGAGGATGAAGAAGGACATCGTGGAGTATATAGCTAGATGTCCAAATTTCTAGTAGGTCAAGTATGAGCACCAGAGGCCAGGTGGCCTACTTCAGCAGATGCCCATTCCGGAGTGGAAGTGGAGCGCATCACCATGGATTTCATTGTTAGGTTGCCGCAAACTTTGCGGAAGGTTGATTCAGTGTGGTTCGTTGTGGACAAGTTTACCAAGTCGGCTCACATCATTCCAGTTGCAACTACTTATGTAGTGGAGACATATGCTCAGATTTATATTTAGGAGATAGTTAGGTTGCTCGGTGTGGCGGTTTCCATCATATCAGACAGAAGCCCTCATTTCACTTCCTATTTCTGGAGAGCCATTCAAAGTGAGTTGGGGACCCACGTAGAGCTTAGCACAGCATTCCATACTCTGACCGACGGGCAATCAGATCAAACAGTTTAGATTTTAGAGGATATGCTTTAGATTGACTTTGGAGGGCAGTGGGATTAGTTTTTGCATTTAGCAGAGTTTGCATATAACAACAGCTATCACTATCAGTCCAGCATAGAGATGGCCCCGTATGAGGCTTTATATGGTCGATATTGTCGTTCTCCAATCGGGTGGTTTGAGCTCGGTGAGGCTACGTTACTTGGTACAGATTTAGTACAGTATGCCTTGGATAAGGCAAAGTTGATTCAGGAGAGGCTCCGCACAACTCAGTCTATACAAAAGTGTTACTCAGATCAGAAAGCGCATGATGTATCATTCATGATTGGCGAGAAGGTTCTCTTGAAAGTCTCGCGAATTAAGGGCACTATGAGGTTCGGGAAGAAGGTCAAGCTAACACGAATGTTTATTGGACCCTTTGAGGTGTTGAGGCGAGTTGGGGAGGTTGCCTAAGAGCATACATTACCCCCCCCCCCCACACACACACAGTTTAACAGTAGTTCATCCAGTTTTTCATGTTTCGATGCTTCAAAAGTACGATGCTGACGTATCCCATGTGTTGGACATTAGTACTATCCAGTTAGATGAGATTTTGGTCTATGAGGAGGAGCCAGTTGCCATTATTGATATACAGGATCGCTAGTTGAGATCGAAGAGGATTTCTATGGTGAGGGTCCAGTGGATGGGCCAATTAGTCGAGGAGGCGACCTGGGAGTCCGAGGAGGACATAAAAGCAGATATCCCTACTTATTTAGCAGTCTAGGTACTTTTCTATGTCCGTTTGAGGATGAACGTTTGTTTATGAGGTGGAGAATGTGATGGCCTGACTGGTCGTTTTGCATTTTAGAACCTTATTCCCTTTAATAAAACTTCTCGTGCTTGCTTTAGCTAATTTCTAACTTGTGGGGGCGGTTTGTTCGGGAGTTGGAAGAGTTTCGAGTAAAAATATGTCTATTTGCTTCTTTGAGATTTTCTTAAAAGAATAGGTTTGAATTCGGTCAACATTTTGAGAAACAGATTTGGATTCGTGATTTAACGATCTCGGAGGGTCCGTGGGAAAACATAGGACTGGTCGTATGTCCGAAATCGAATTCTGAGGTCCCTAGCCCGAGTAATGAATTTTTATTTACAATTGTTAAATTGAAGTTTTAAAGAATAAAAAAACTAAGTAATCATTGATTCCCTAGGTATTGGGCTCGGATTTTGGTTCTGAAGCTTGGTACAGGTCCGTAATGTTGTTTATGACTTGCCCGTAAAATTTGGTGCAATCTCAGTAGTCTAAGGGCGTTTTGACTCGTTAGAAGAGAATTTAAAAACTTGAAGTTCAATAATTTGATCCATTTGATTTTAGGGGGGTGATTCCAAGATTTAGCATTGTTTTAAGTATTCCGAGGGATCGCGTAGGTCCACCTCGTGATTTCGAACTTGTCGGTATGCTCGGGCGGGGCTCGGGGCCCCTAGCATAAAACGAGCGAGGTTTGAGTGAAGTAGGAAAGTTGGAAAATGGCTGAAGACTTGCTGCTTCTGTCATAACCGCATGTGCAGTTCTAGGACTGCAGAAGCGGGACCACAGATGTAGCCAACAAATCACAGAACCGGCCAAGGGCAAGCCTAGAGAAACCGCAGAAGCGGCCCAGAAACCGCTGAAGCGGTTCCGCTTAAATGGAACTTGGACTACAGAAACGGTCCAGGTATATTGGACCAGAACCGCAGAGGCAATTTTTGCAGAAGCGGTCCTCCCACTGCAGAAGCGAAATCACTGGGCAGTGAGTTCATTGATTCGAACTCAAGTGCCATTTATTTCATTTCTACTCCACACATAGGCGATTTGGGCGCTTCCAAAGAGAGGATTTCAACATAGCACTTCAAGGTAAGTTAATTCCATTCATTATTAGATTAAATACATGTATATTAAGTTGATTATATACTAAGAATTAGATAAATTCAAAAGGTTATGTCTAGACCTAGGGTTTTAATAAAAATAAGATATAATCATGAAATTTGTTATGAAATAGAATAGAAATCATATATTATTGATCCTTAGGTTATAGAGAACAACTTTCTTCGAAAAATCTCGGAATCCGGGCATATCGTCCCGGGGTCAAAATTTTGGAAATTCATGTAAATGGTTGAGGAATTTCTTTAATAGCTAGGAATCGATCTTGTGAGCCTATATTAGGAATTGATCTTGTGAGCCTATATTAATTAGTTCTTACTTCGTTTAACTAGTTTGGGATTGTTCGGCATCGAAGTAAGGACTTGGGCTCGTTCTTGGTAATTGGAAGTGCACTTTGAAGAAAGGTGAATCTCTTTTCTAACATTGTAAGAGGGAATTGTCCTCATAAATATAATAACTGAATAAATTGCCTTTATATGCGGGGGGTACATACGTACTAGGCGACGAGAGTCCGTGCGTGGCAACTTATATGCTAAGTCCGGGTAGTATAGGGGCCAAACACATGTTGTAAGTGATATACTTGTGACTTGATGTTAAATTCGGAATTTGTATGAATTATTGATTAAGGGAGGTGCTACTAGTGAAGTGACCTTACTCTATTTTCACCCTTAAAAGAGAATTGAGATTTTTATGCTATTTATTGCTCCTCAGATATATATTATTGTCTGCTTGTGATGCTTATTTATGTTTGACCACCTCGCACGGATGATTCACGAGTAGGGTAACAGATGCATCTATGGTTTGGGCCGTTCGACCCTCAGCAGTACACAATTTACTTTTATGTTGGATCGGGTCGTACGTTCCTCGGTGATTACCTGCCCATGATTTATTCATTAATGTACTTGTGTGTTAAACTCCATACTTATTTAAATATAAATGGACCCTCTTGGTGGAAAGTTAAAGGAAAATTATTGTTTTATACTTGCTTATCCTTATGATTGAGATATTCCTGCCTATTCTCCTCATTTTTACTTGACCCTCTTAAGTACCAAGTCGACCTATCGTCTCTACTTCTTTGAGACTAAATGGGATACTTACTTGGTACATATTGTTTATGTACTCATGCTACACTTTTGTACTTAAATGTACAGGATCTGAGGCAGGTAGATCTGGTTATCATTCTGGTGCGTATCCGTGAGCGGACTTATGACTCCTACGGTGAGCTGCTTTCCCTCCATGTCGACACGCAACCGAAGAAGTCTTTCCTTTGTACTTTTTTTTTCGATCTATCCTGGTTCAGACAGTAGGATACATAGATATTCTTTTGTGTATATTCTACTAGCTGCCCGTAACTTGTGACACCAGGTTCTAGCAGACACATTGGTAGACTTATTTTTGGGGTTGTATTATTATGCTACAGGCACTTCTTATCGCTTTGGTTTTAAATCCGATTGGAGTATTCATCTCACTTGAATTTTGATAATGTCTACATAAAAAGTTAGAAATAATTTATGCACTTGGCTTGCCCGGCAATGGTATTGGGCGCCTTCATGACATATTATAGAAATGGGTCATGACATAAATTCTTTAATACAATTGTCTGAACAATAGAATAGTAATGATATAAGTATCCGAAAAGAACTTCAAGGACCGCGGATGATATAGCAGCTTAATCGTAGTCCTCCTAGCAACAAGTCAAGTCTGAAAATCACCTCAACCACATGTCCTTGATCTGCACACGAATTGCAGAGTATAGTATGAGTACAATTTTCAAGGCACTAATTCACCAATCGTGAACCCGTCATGACGGCACCCAGTCTTCGCGACTAGGTAAGCCTACCACATTGAGGAAATTTAACAACCTTTACGGAAACGATAAACAAATACTACATAACATTAGAAAATGTATGGAGTGCCGCCAGGAACATACATTTCAACTTAAAATAACATAACAACTTCCAAGACCCAGAAACCCAGCCACACAAGCTAAGAGTAAAAACATAACATACGACTCTAATATCCGAAAGTGTCTAAAACAACTGAATACATGAATGAAACTAATAACTAGAAGGTACAATAGAAAGAGACTCTTCGGATCTGCAGACGCGGTAGATGCATACCTCAAGTCTCCAAGTGAAATGCTCACTGACAGCTACTGGCGATATACCTGCTCAAATGTACATGGATCTGCACAACAAAAGTGTGCAGAAGAGTAGCATGAGTACACCACAGCGTTACTCAGTAAGTGTCAATCCTAACCTCGGTAGGGTAGTGATGAGGAAGGTCGAGGCCCCACTGAGGTAGACAAAAGAATAACATAAATGAATAGACAGAAGTAAATACAGTAAAGCTTGGGTATCTAGCTAAACAGTTTGTAAAACTAAACAGGCTACAAATGCAAATCTACAATACAAGAACGATTACTACAGGCTATTTATCATCGGGGATATCCTGGTATCCCGAGGATCTCCAGGTATTCTCATTATATACACGAGGGATCTCCAAGTATCCCGAGGATCTCCCAGTATCCTCATCATATACACAAGGGATCTCCAAGTATCCCGAGGATCTCTTGGTATCCTCTAGTTAATCATTTCTGCACTGGGGATCTCTTAGTATTCGTCAGTTAATCAATCCTGTGCCGACCATCTCTTTGTATCCTGCACTTCCAAATCTCATAACAAAGTACGAACAGGGGAAGCTCCAAGGATGTCGTCCCGTAGTCCCAATAGTAAACATACCACAAGTATAATCTAAAGTCTTTCATACTTCACAAGAAAGACAGATACTACAATTTAGTCAAGTAAAGCAATTAAGTTACTAACATGCTTTTCCTAAGCTAAAACAAGTGAAATTGCATTTTTAACAGTTAAATACGTGAAGAAAACACAGTCTAAATAAGCCAAGTAGGGTGAATTTAAACAACTAGCACAAGTACATGCCCGTCACCACGCGCACAAGGCATTTAAACAATAGCAAAGATATCCTAAGGGGAGAGGCCCCCCCTTACAAAGTTAGACAAGCCACTTACCTCGAACCGATACAAAACTGCTACGAAACAATGCCCTTGCTATGAGTATCAGACTTCGAGTAGCCCAAATCTATTCAAACTAGTTACATATTGTAAATAACATCACAAGTACACTAAAATAAGAGCAAAGGTGCGAAAATAGGTAAAATAACCAAAATTCCCCTCAGGCCAACGTCTCAGACTCGAATAATATTCACATTTTCAGAAACCTCGTACTCTCACGAGTCTAACCATATAAAAATCTCCCAAATCGGAGGTCAAATACCCCTTCAAAACTCAATAGTTTAGCCAAAAAAGCTTTACCCAAGTTATCCAATTTTTTATCCTAAATCTGAATTTAAATGATGAATTTAACCACAAAATGATGGAATATAACCTAAAAGGATCATAGAAACATTACACAATAATTTCCTCTTCGAAACCCTCTCAAAATCGCCTTTTCCCGAGCTCAAACTTGAATTTTAAAACTTTGAAATTAATCCTCGGATAAAACCCTTAACATTAATTTTTGCTTTTGCGGATCCAGGGACCGCTTCTGCGGTCCCGCTTTTGCGGTCAAAATGCCGCTTCTGCAGCTCCCACTTAAGATGCCCATTTCCGCTTCTACAAACCCCTACATCGCAGAAGCAATCCCGCTTCAGCGGAAATGCCAACCGCTTCTGCGGTTTCCTGGCCTACGACTCCCTTCCACTCCTGCGACTGCCAAGCCGCTTTTTCGGCGTCGCTTCTGCGATTCCCAAGACGCAGAAGCGGAAACAATAGAAGCCTGCTGCAAAATTCCATTCTAACTTCCAAAACCAACCCGTCGAGCATCAGAAACACACCCGAGGCCCCCGGGACCTCAATCAAGCCTACAGACATATCTAATAACATCATTCAAACTTGCACCAATCCATATGACACCTAAAACAACACCGAAACGTCGATCAAATCAAAGATTCAAGCCTAAGAACTTCAAGTTCATCCAAAACAAGCTTTTGATTCAAAACCTAATCAACACTCATCCGACTGACCTGAAATTTTGCGCGCACATCCTAAATGACATCACAGTGCTATAGCAACTTCCGGAATCCCGTTCTGACCCTCTGATCAAAACTTCATTATCGAACCGAAAACTTTAAAATTCTAACTTTCGGCATTTCTAGCCTAAATGAGCTACGGACATCCAAAATATATTCCAAACACACTCCTAATCGTCTAAATCACCTAACAGAGCTAACGGAACCATCGGATTTCCATTCCGAGGTCGTCTTCGCACTATTCTGATTACGGACCATTTTTCACACTTGATCTCTCATTTAGGGACTAAGTATCCCAAATCACACCGAATTCTATTACCGAACATACCGGCAAACCAAAAATAGTAGAAATGAACTTAGGGGAATTAGTTAATGGGGAAACGAGGAATAAATTCCAAAGACGACTGGGCGGGTCATCACAACAATCGACCCACAAACTAAATAAGTAACAACACTTAACCTTGGGCTGAAAGCAGTGAGGAGCTTAGAACAATGGTCAAATGCCAATATCAATAACTTGTAACAGTTCAAAAAATAAAGGAAAAATCATAGAAACAATTGTCTCAATAATATCATGTTCAACTTGTTTATATTTCAGAAATTTAGACATGCTTTCAAGTACGACAGTCAAAGCCCAACACAGTAAAGCATTTTTTAATAACTAGCATGTGGAAGGTACACCTCTATGCCTACATGTCAAGTAAACATGTAAATCAACAATATCATGGTGGATCTATCAATACTCAAACTTAGCACTATAATGGTGCCTGGTGTAATGGCTCATCATCAAAGAAATTATATAAAATATTGTGTCTCCGCCCATTGCTGGCATGTCAGACTCTTGAGGGGTGGATCCTACCCAAGCTTTAGCCCATATATTGATATGGTACACGCCCCGCCCAAAACAATAACACTTAGCCTAATATGGGCCTAGCATACGTGTCACATCCGAATCAATACAAAATTAGCTCTATGGCCCAAACTTAATCATTTACCATTCATGTCACAGATAAGCACATCTAAAAATGACACATAAGAGGGATCAACAACATGTGAAGAATCAAATAAGAAGAATAGATACAGAGACATCATACAGGTATATAGCTTCATGACTGAGAACATGTGTAAACATAAAGCATGTAGCTCTGAGAAAACAATAATAGACCTATGAAGTCTCAAACAAATATCACTTAGCCAAAACATGATGCTTAACATGAATCATAATTCAAATTATTAAACAAGTAGAAAAAATGTGGGGATAAGACGATATGATAGCAAAACAAGCGCGGTAATAGCCTAAAGGTACCCCAAATCATGGACACATCGATGCACGCATACACATCCGTTACCTACCGTGTACGTCACTCTAATATCTTTCATCTAACATATTTTTCGGGGTTAAATACACTAAAAATAAAGTTTAGATGTGTTACATATCTCAAAATGTGCAAATCAATACTCCAACAAGCCTTTCCCATGCATATCGGCACGAAACGACTCGAATCTAGTCACAAAAAACTCAATATCAATAAACAATACCGTAGGAAACAACTTCGAACAATAAAGTTTTGATCTTCATCAAAATCAAAAGTCAACCCCGGGCTCGCACCTCGAAACTCGGTCAAACTCACAAATTTTAAACACTCATTCAATAATGAGTTCAATCATACCAATTTCATCCAATTTCGACCTTGATTCGACCTTCAAATCGTCAATTTTTACTTTAGGAAGTTTTACAAAAATCCCTCATTTCTTCATTTTAATTCACTAATAACATGCTTAAAACAAACATGGAATCATGAAACAATAATAAATCGGAGCCAAAAATACTTACCCCAATCCAAATCTTTAAAATGCGCTCCAAAATCACCCAAAACCAAGCTTTCTAACTCAATGTGATATAGTAAGTTAGTAACTCTAACCCTCGAAATGGGATTTAAAAGAGTTTGCCAAGTTATTCCTGTTCGCGAACGCGAATGATGCCTCGCGTTCACGAAGTACAAATCACACCAGCTGCCAAAACCTCTTATGTGATTGCGACAGTTTAGCGTGAACGCGATGTTCAACATCCTACAGTTACGCGATAGCGATCTTGGTCTCACAATCGTGAAGAAAAAATACATGCCGCCCCTGGGCCTTACCCACTTCTACGACTATGTCACCTTGCTCACGTCCGCGTTAAACAACCTATCTCAACCTTCACGAATGTGTCCTTGAACTCGCAAACATGATGCACAATTTCTACTAGCCACCAAATAACTCTACGCATTCGCGATTCTCTCTGGGTGAACGCAAATAAGTAAACTAGATACATAGGTTCAACAGTCCTACCATGACCAAAATGAAGTCGAACTTGATCTGAATCATTCCCAAGGCCTCTGGGACCCCATACGAACATACCAATAGGTCCTGAAATACGATACGAAATTACTCGAAGCCTCAAATCACATTAAACAATATCAAAATAATAAATCGCACATCAATTCAAACCTAAATAGAACCCAAAATTTTCACACTAGCCCCAAATGACACAACGAACCTATTCCAACTCCGAAACAAAAACTCAAACCTAGTATCAACAAAGTCAACCATCGGTCAAACCTCTCAAACTTCTGAACCTTCAACTTTCTAACTTTTGCCAAAAAGCCTCGAACCAACCTATGGACCTCCAAATAAATATCCGGGCATACACCTAAGTCCAAATCGCGATACGAAGTTAATGGAACCATCAAAATTCCATTCTAGAGTCGTCTATACAAAATTTAACCGTCGTTTAACTCGTCTAACTTAAACTTCTAACCTTGGGACTAAGTATCCCAATTCACTCTGAAAATTCCCTTAAACCAAACCAACTACTAGGCCAAGTCACAAAACCACAAACGATCATAAAAGAAGCAATAAATAGGGGAATGGTACTGCAATACACAAAACGACCGGCCGGATCATTGCAAAGGTCTAGACTCAACTATCTCTTTCAATATGTGGGACTTCACTAATATATTTATTATTATATTCATTTTTTTATACTTTGTGTGACTCATGTGTATGTCCTTATTGCTTTCTCCTAGTTTCTGATTAGGAAAATGGTTAACCCTTTTCCATAATTTATTTTATAGATTATAGTGATGGTTAATGTGGACTTCTGTCATGATCCCAAAATCCCACCTTAAGAATCCTAATGGCACCTAATCTCTATGACTAGGTAAGTGATGTTCGACCAAAAATGCATGTATTTGCCCATTATTGCCTTACGTTCTAGTACTTTTGATCGTCTTTTGAGTATTAATATTATTAATTTATCTCTAATATAATAGTTTAACCGTGTAGGAATAAAGCAGTGTCAAGATGAAGAGATTTGGATCAAACTTAAATAAAATGCAAAAGAAAAAGAAAGGAAAATAAAACAATTAAATAGGAAAAATGGGGGGACACCCTTTGGGTTTTGTCCCCAAGTGCAAGACAAAAAAATGTAATTCAAAGAAAACAACTAAAGAAGGCAAAAGAAAAACGTACCTGGCAGCTCAAGAATTGAAAGACGAAACGTGAAATCGCTAACAACTTTCAGCGCCACGACCAACGTGAAGCACTGGCCTGGTTGTACGGTGACATGATTTTTTCCAAATTCACCCGGGACAAAGTTATTTCTGCCCTTCACAGCCCCAACTCATATAAAAGTAGATCTAAACCTAATTTGGAGGGGATCTAATATATTTTGAAGGAGAATTCACATGGAGTAACACACACCACATTTGGAGGAAGCTGTTAACTAGTTTTTCCTCTCTTCTCTTCCTTTAATTTTATAGTTTCTTAGTTCTATAGTTTTGGGTGCTACTTGGACATTGTAGTTTAAAACTTGAATTTTTCTTATTATTTTATCATATGGTTTACTTATTTAATCTTGTAACTAATTATTTGATTGGTTGATCACCAATTGAATACTATCTATGAATCTAGGATTGAACTCGGTAGAGGAAATTTTTGATTGCATACATGATTGAGTAGAGAAAGATCTTTAACTCGAGCATCGGGAAGGGATTTTCACTTAGCATATGAATATACCTAATTCATTCGCTTGGTTATTATATAAAAATTATTAATGCATTCTTGTTAATTATAATTCTATAAGAATATAGGCGTTAGGTTAGCTTGAATAGGTGAGTAGTGCTTCAGGAGAAAGCTATGGGCAATATTAACCTTGTCACTCAATAAATAAGATAAATTAGTTAGACAATTTAAGTGGAGGACTCAATGGGATTTGTAGCTAACCCATTACTCTAAAATATCGTCTCTCATTGAATTCGTGTCTAATTTCGCCAGATCGTTCATTTACTCTCTTAGTTGATTACTCTAAATTAGTTTTATTAAATATTCATACTTTAGAAAAGTGCTTGAATAAATTAATTTTCTTAGTTTAATTTAGTGAATAGTTAATCACAAGCCCCTATGCGTACGATATCTGGACTTACAATCCTATATGACTTGTCGACTATGTATATTTGCATGTGTGTCTGGAAGCAACAAGTTTTTTTTGTGTTGTTGTCGGGGACCTAGAAATTAAGTACTCCCTGCATTTCAATTTATGTGAACTCATTTGACTGGACACGGAGTTTAAGAAAAGAGAGAAGACTTTTGAAGTCGTGTTGTAAAATGAGGCACATATATTTTGTGTGGTTATAAATCATTGAATAAAGATAACTTGTTTCTAAATAAGGAAATAAGTCATTCTTTTTGGCACGGACCAAAAAGGAAAAGGTTCACATAAATTGAAACGGATGGAGTATTTTACTAGATTAGATTTTTGCTTTTTATCTATTCAAGTTTTTTTTTATTTTTAGCTTCATTTATATTTTACTATCTTTGTTGATATGGCATCTCGGAATGAGAATTAGTCGAATATTGGTTATTTTTATTATGATGATCCTTGTCCATATTGTGGAGAACCACACTTGTGGCAAAATTATGAATCTCAATCTTATGAGTGAAATATTTGTAACGTGCGTGGTGAAATTTTATGAGTTTCTCCGTGATGATCTTTCAAATATGGCAGAACAGCAGATAGAAGGAAGAATTGATCTTAAACAAGAGATCGACCAATTTGGCAGCTCTATTCGCGACTTGGATGCAGATTTGAGTGTAAAAGTTAATGCATGTAACGTCCAATAATTTAGTGATGAGTTGTGCGAAACTAAAAAAGATCTTCTAGGACAAATTGAGGAACTAAAACGAGAATACCAATCATTAAAGCATGTTCTTGTTAATGAACCCAAGGTTGAGGAAGTATATAATATTGAGGACGTAAAAAATAATATAGTTTTGGTGTTGGGACGTGTTGGTCCTCATTCTAAATATTTTTATACATTATACTTGGATGAATACATGGAGATCAAGCATTTGGAGAGATGTATAGATGAATAACAAGAGCCTTACATTCTAAAATTTTTCACATCAAAAAGACAAAACGACATACCTCACTTAAAGGCCAAGAAGTGCAAGATGCAACATTGTTTACTTGATTCTTTTGTATTCGTGCCACCACCCTAGGAACGTTAAAGAAAAATTGATGCAAAACTAGAAGTGCAATTCATATCCTAAAAACGGAAGGAAAAGTGGTGAAAGTGATGGCGTCGTGCCGCGACGTTAAATCAAGCGCTTGTTGGGAGGCAACCCATTTTTATTTTTTTCTTTTGTTTATTTTTATTTTATTGTGTTATTTTTTTAGTATTATTATATTTTTTAGGAGTAGGATTAAGGAGTCAAAGTCAATAGGCGTGTGCAAAAAGAATGAGTAAGTACAATACAACCCGTGAGAGACGATTGCAACTATCATACAATAAGTAAGCCAACTTTTCAAGAGTTGCTTTGTCAAAATATCACATCAAAGTCACACATATATTTAACATGATTAAGGAAGATCAATTATTACAAATATGACAGGTATATATATTTATTTGTGATATCATGCATGACTACAACAAAATTAAGTATATGGGGAGTCTCAAGATTAGCCTATCATGCTCATTAAAGATGTCATATATTTAAACGTGATTTCTAGAATGGATAGTTATACTCATATATTCAAAGAAGCAAATGAAATATAAATCAAGAAGATCACAAAGTTCAGCAAACCATAAAGAAGCATATAATCTACCTCGAGCATGGATAATCCTGGCACATGCATATACGCTCGTCATCTCGAATATGCATCACTCCCGCATGTAGCAAACAATATCACTTATTACAAAAAAATCCCTCAAATCAAATCTAGGGGAGACACTTACCTCATTCTGGAATAAGTAACAACCCAATATCGCTTTTTCGTTGGAAATACTCCTCAAAACGATCAAAACATAATCAAATATCATCTAAGGAAGTCAAATAATGCTAAAGAAATATCTTCAATGAATAAAGGTTCAATATTTGATGAAATTCTAAAACTCAACTCGGTTCCACATGGTCCAAATCCAGAATTGAGACCAAATCTTGTTGACTCATTCTTCCCCGAGTCCAAATATATAAATAATTTCCACGTCCGACTTCAAATTGAGGTTCAAATTCCCAAAATTAGATCTCTTACTTTCAACCCAAATTTTAATTTCTACACTTTAAACTCCTAGATTTATGGATAAAAAACTATGAGGAATCATAATATATAGTCAAAACGAAGTTTAAAATATTAACTATAACGACCCAATAGTTCGTTTCAAGTTCTAACATTTTGGTCTATGATTTAAGACTCCGAGAAGCTTCATATAACGTATTATGACTTGTGTGCACGGTTAATTTTAATTTTCAAGTTGTTTGGGATGGATTTGTTGGAGTGATTTTCAATTTGGAAGCTTTAAGTTGGAAGAGCTTACAAAAGTTTGACGTTTGAGTAAACAACCTCGGAATCGGGATTTGATAGTTTTAATAGGTTTATATCGTGATTTTGACTTGGGCTTATGTTTGGATTTGAATATGGATATTCTTAGAAGGTTTTGGGTTTATTTTTCAAAAGTTAACAATTTAAAAAGTTGAAGAGTTCATACGTTTGACTAGAGTTGACTTTGGTGTTATCGGACTCCTATTGTGATTTTGCGACCTTGTATAGATTCGTTTTTTTGATTGCCCCTTGTGTGGAAAGTTAGTTTTTGATCTAGAATATTTATGTTTGATTCAGACGTATTCGGAAAAATTTGAGGGTTTGAAAGTTAAGATAAAGATTTGATCTTTGATTCGCGATTTTGATGTTATTGGTGGTGTTTTGAGTATTTGTATAAGTATAGGTAATGTATTTGAATTTGTTGGCATGATTCGACGAGGTCCCGGGGGCTCGGGTGTGTTTCAGGGTAGTTTTAGATTGTTCTGAACCACTTTGAGGTTGTTGGGTTTTGGCGATCAGGTGTGCACCTCGATCGCGAAGGTTTGCCGCGTTCGCAAAGGATTTTAGCACTGAGGGAGATTCTATATATCACGATCATGATGTTTACATACGATCGGGATGGGAGCTGGAGGGGTAAAATGTGATCGCGTATGAGATGCTATGATCGCCATGAGGAGCTAGCTAGGCGAGGCAGCCCATCATGTTCCCTTTTGGAGCACTACATTTGCGGAGAGGAGAGGACCATTGGTCATCGCATTCGCGTGGACTAGGCTTCATCTGCATTGTTCGTTTTAGAGGCTGGGTGATTGTGAATTGTGATCGTCTAGCTTTAGTCACGATTGCACAGAGTAACTTTAGTCATTGATTTATGTTGTGTATTTTAGGATTTTGACCCATTCTCCCATATTTTGAACCCTAGACTTGGAGAGGGCGATTTGTTTGGGGATTTTCATACAAGACTTTGAGATAAGTGATTTCTACTCTTTTTTTGGCATTATTTCAAGAATCTACATGAAATTAACACCCAAAATAAGGATTTTGGAGATAGAATTTGGGATTTTGACTACACTTTAAGAGAGTTTGTTTTGAAGATTTGCGTGCTGATTTGGAATCGATTTTTGAATCTAATCATATATTTGGACTTGGCAGGTTATGGGTCATCAGAATTTAGTATTGGTTTCGGAGTTTGGGCACACGAGCCCAGGTTGATTTTTGTTGACTTTTTGAGAATTCATAAAAGTTTGAAACTTTATTGATTGGGATCACTTCCCATGTTATTGGTTGACTTCCTTGGTTGATGATTAACTTGGATTTGCATGATTTGAGGTCTAGAGCGAGATTTCTACGCGACTTGTGGTTGAAGTCTAGGTTGGCTAAGGTAAGCATCTTGCCTAATCTTGTTGAGAGAATAAACTCTAGGATATGACTTTGTTTTCCTAATTGAAATGTGTGAAAAGAAACGTATATGCGAGATGACAAGCGTATATACAGGTGTTATATATGATTCATGATCGGAGTAGTGTCTAAGTCGCATTATGCCTGATTTTGGATTTTATGCTTTTTATATGTTTGTATTATTACGTGTACTTTGTGAATCATGCTAGATATCATTTGCAGGTGTCGATGCTCTGTTTGATCATGATTTTTGCTATTGTATGACGTATCTGCCGAGCTAAGTTATAGTTATACATTTTGCACATATATACACCTTAGCATTCTATTTTCACAAATCATGAATATGTGATTTGATATTCGTATTCGTGTATATATATTATTGTATATGCTATTTGTGTGATGGACTAGATTGACAGTTTTGATGGACTGGATTGACATCACATCAGTGGTCTGCGAGAATTGAGTTATTAAGGCATGTAAGTTGTCCGTGCAGTAATGGAACGTGAGATGTCCGTGCAGCATGCGGATAAGGATTCATTATCCTAGGGTTACCCTTTCATGTTTCTTTCTTGATAGTGTACATGCAATTTGTGAGAAACCAATATGTTTCTGGTTGACGTGGAGTATAGAAATTGGGTCATTGACTGGACTTTGCATCCCTTCTCTATTTTCGAACTCCATGAATGTAAACATGATTTTCATTGCATATCTTCCCTATATGCTAGCTCCAAAATGTGTACATGCCGTTTATGCATATCTTCTTTGTATGATGCTTTACTTGATGAGATTATTCGCGGTACATGTCTTGTCTATATATGGACCCGTGTAACTTGATTTTTTTAACTATGCATATCTTCTCTATATGCAACTGTTGACGGATTACTTGGTTTTTCATGCATATCTTCTCTATATGTAATTGTTGTCATATTACTTGATATTTCATGTATATCTTCTCTATATGCAACTGTTGACAAATTATTTGATATTTCACGCATATCTTCCTGCATGCTTTGATGAATTAATGATGTTAGACGAATACCTTCTCTATGTGTTGAAGTATTAAGTTGGTATAGTACTTGTACATATCTTCTCTATATGCAAATTTTATTGTGTTATCTGATATCAAATACATATATTCTTTATATGTTGAACTATTATGAGACTTGTGCACATCTTCTCTATATGCATGATTGGTTGTACCTTATTTCATGTTTAAATTCGATGATGTTGTTCGGAACGTTTATATGTTATTAAGTTGTACAGGTTATTTAAAGTGATTATCCTTGATTTGAGACCTCGTCACTACTTCATCGAGGTTAGTCAGGATATTTAATAAGTATATGAGATCGGTTGTACGCATACTATACTTTTATACTTTGCGTGCAGAACTTGGAGTTGAGCTGCTGTGGAGGACGAAAGCGGGAATTAAAGATGTATCTATGTTCCTGATATTTGTTATGACTTGTTCTTGGTATTTTAAGATGTGAACTCCATTTATGTGTATTCAAACGGATGTTATATTTATTCTTCATACAATCTTTGTAATCAAAATTTTAGTGGCTCGTAACTTGTACTACTAATCCCTAGGATGTTGTATGGAACTCGGCTATTTTATTCACATATTATTGATGACCTTCTATTTGAGTTGCATTATTCATTGTTTGTCTTGCCTAGCATGTTGGGGTTAGTTTTTACCACAACTAGATGGAATTTTGGATCGTGATACTAACCTTAGAACTTAGAATGAAAATCCTCTAAAACTTTCCACCTTACAAAGCTTATGGAATAAAATAAGCTAATCTCAAACCATTTCCTTTTACCCAGCTGCAAATATCGCGATTGTGAAACATTTTTTGGCAATTCCGCAGCTTGCAAACGCGACCCGATGGTCGCAATTGTGAAAAACCTCCTGAGCCTATAAAGTCGCAAATATGACTGGACAATTGCAATTGCGAACCTCAACATCATAACTGCAGCATTGATCCCTCACCCCACTCCCACCCCCACTCTCACCCCCACTCCTTACAAATGCAAGGTGACATTCAAAAATGCAAACATTTCGCATTTTCAAACTTTTTATCGCAAATGCGACAACAACACTAGCAATGGAAAACCCAAAAAAATCCTGAAACCAATTTGAAACTCTCTCGAGTCTCTCGGGACTGCATCGAATTATCCCAACAAGTCTATATACCTGACACAAACTTTATCTAAGGCTCAAAACACCAAAAATAATATTAAAACAAGGAACCAATCATCAAACCAAGAGTTTCAAAAGTTCTAAAGCTCAAATTTCTAACTTTCGATTAGAAGCACCAAAATGGCCTCGGGTTATTCGAAACATAAACTAAATATATGTATATGCCCAAGATCATCATGCAATGCTAATAGAATTATTAAATCACCAACTCAGGTCATTTACTCAAAAATCAATATTTGTCAATTCCAACAATTTAAAGCTTCCGAAAAGAGAATTCTTCTTCCAAAATACTCTCGAACCTCTTGGAAATCAAAACCAACCATGCACCAAAGTCATAAAACATCAAAAACCTACTAGAAGTCTCGGATCACAAATCAGAGCGCTACATCTCAAAATAATTGATCGGGTCGTTACAGATGAAAACTAGAGCTCCATACAATCGCACAGTTTCTTCAATATATAACTCGACATACTGCTCAACTGTATAGGTAGTCTTCACTAGTAGAAATAATATTAAGAAATAATACTTATATCATTCAAAATAAAAGTCTCTCTTGTGTTGTGCTTGACAAATTCTTTAAATTTAGAACCAATGTGCAATGGTTATATATACAAGATGGCTTGAAATCTTGTGCTTTAATATTCAAACTTGAAGTCCTGCAAATATTTCATGATCATTACATGAATGCAAAGTTCCTCCTTTCCAAGGTGATTATCACTTATTAGTGTAGTATAAGGATTTAAAGTCTAAGGGTCGTTTAGTTTGAATGCGGCTTATGCCGGGATAAGTTATACTAGGAGAAGTTATGTTGAGATTAGTTATACTGAGATTAGTTATCCTGGTATTATTTTTATCGATTGTTTGATAGGTTATATTAAAAATGACAATTGCATAATTTCCAAGAAGAAGGTATAAGTTATCCCGACACTAATTACCTCATCCTCTACAAGGTATAAGTTATTCTGGTACTAATTTTAATTACGAGATAACTTATACCAGATTTACTAACCAAACAAAGTATTAAAGTGATGCTAATTTTTTATACCAGCACTATATCTTCTTATACCTCGTACTAAATGACCCCTAAAGTGTTAAGGGTTATTATTAAATTCAAGCTTCCAACATCATTTGCTTGTGTGTGTGGCTTTAGAAGATTAAGCTTGTAAGTACATAATTAATGTATGTTGGCAACATTTTCATTACCTTTGACTTCTAATTCGTATTTGGTTTTACCATATTTTTCTTTTGTGCATTACATCTCTAACCTTTGAACGAAAACCAAAACTTTTTTTTGTTGTGTTTGTGCACTGTTGACTTTCATTTATTGAATTAACTCTGTAGAAGAATCTGAATGAGTTAAGATGCAACGATGTTCAAGCTAAATATTCTATGTTGGTTGCTCAAATGTTCTTTGTGAGTGATGTAAATACAACATAAAAGTCAATACATGCTATTCTGTTGAGTTTGTTAGAATCTCATACCACCTCTAACCTTAATCAGCATACATACATACAAGTCCAAAAACTATCATACAAACTTATTAGAAGCTTCAAACCGTGATTTCAAGTATATTAATCTACATTGCTTATTTTGGTCAATTCCATAACTTTAAGCCTTTAAGGATTCAAGTTAAGATCAAGCGTTTCAAATTCTTTCCGAACTCTTTGAGACCAAAATCATCCATACTCGCAAGTTGTAAAACATCAAACGGACCTACGGAAGTTTCAAATCATAGAATGTGATGCTAGAACTTAAAACAACTTTATTTTGGATCGTTACACAATAATCTACCTTAAAACCACTAACCTCATAAATACCATAAATTATAACAATTAATAAACTTGGTGTGGTGGGATTACCTTGTAGTATTCAAATCTTACAAATTCGTCTTTTGGGTATTCTTGACGATATTTGAAATATTCTATGAAATTCCAAAATTAATACTCTGTTTACTATATCTTCTCGATCAATATATAGTTATTCATGTTTGTAATAAATCCCGTAAAAATAATATTCACTGTATTAGTGATAATCGCGAAATATTAAGTTATGGTTAAATCAACAGGAGCAAAAATGCAGCAATAATGATACCAAGATTTTACGTGGAAACTCTTTTGAATAAGGGAAAAATCATAGCCAAGAATAGCAACTGATATCACTATAGCAAAAAATTTAATAATGTGTAGTAACGAGTATAAATACTCCTAAGACCACTACACCCTCAAAAGAAAAAAATACTCCTTTTACTTTTTCAATATCTCTCACACTCTATTTTTCTTCATAGGCTTTTTTTATAGTCTATGGAATACCTTGCTCTCTCTCACTCTGATGTATTGTCTGAGATTTTTGGTGCGTCTACAAATGAAAGTAGAGGCACTTATTTATAGTTGAAGAATACCCATATTGATGTATGCAGTGACATTAATGTTACTGTAAAAGTCAGCCGCCCAAATCTTTTATAAATTGGTTGGCTTGACAAAAAAAAGGAAGTTTTTCTTCTTTCACATATGGGACTAGACCCCAGAAATCTCCCCCTCCAGTCCCATTCGCCTGAAAAAGGTAATATCAGAGATTCTAGTTTGAGTGCATGCCGACAAGTTCTTTACAAAGCTTGAACTTATCTCTTGGTACTACCTTGGTTAGAATATCCGCAAGATTATCACTCGTGTGAATCCTTTTGACTTGTAAAGATTTGTTCTCCACGTGCTCACGAATTCAATGATATCTCACATCTATATGTTTTTTGCTTGCACGGTACATGGAGTTCTTGCTTAAGTCAATTGCACTTTGACTATCAAAATAAACGACATACTCCTTTTGATGCAATTCCAGCTCTTGATGAAATCGCTTGATCTACACCATCTCTTTGCCAGCTTCTATAGTGGCAATGTACTCTGCTTCAGTTGTTGAAAGTGAAAAAGACTTCTGCAACTTAGATTGTTATGATATAGCTCCCCCTGGAAATGTAAACAAATATTCAACAATGGATTTCTATTATCAATGTCACCTGCCATATAAGCATCTGTATATCCTTTCAAGATTAGATCACATCCTCCAAAGCACAAACAATCTCCTGTACCTCTTAGGTACCTGAGTATCCACTTAACTGCTTCCTAATGTTCCTTTTCGATATTTTGAATAAACCTGCTGACAACACCAACTGCGTAAGAAATATCAGGTTGAGTACATATCATTGCACACATCAAACTTCCGACAGCAGAGGAATAAGGAATCTTGTCCCTTCTTTCTTTTTCCTACATTGTTGTAGGACACATCTTCTTGCTCAACTTCAGATGACCAGGATGGGGTGTGCAAACCAACTTGGCACTTTTCATATTGAAGCGCTCCAGTAGACATTCTATGTAGCGACAAGTAAAGCTCTCTTTCATTTCTCGAACGAGTAATTCTCATGCCTAAAATTTGCTTAGCATGACCCAAGTATTTTATTGCAAAAGGCTTATTCAACTATTTCTTCAACTCGTCAATCTTGGAAGCATTCCTGCCCACAATAAACATATCATCCACTTATAGCAAGAGGATGATAAAATCATCATCAAAAAATATTTGTATAAACACACAGTGATATGAAAAAGTTTTCTTGTAGCCTTGCTCCTCCATAACAGACTCAAACTTCTTGTACCACTGTCTCGGAGCTTGCTTCAATCCATATAGGCTCTTCTTAAGTTTGCATACAAGATTTTCTTTACCTTTTGCCTTAAAGCCTTCAGTTTGTTCCATATAAATCTCCTCTTCTAAGTCAGCGTGAAGAAAAATTGTCTTCACATCCATCTGCTCAACCTCCAAATCAAGACCGGCAGTCAAACCAAGAACTGCCCGAATAGAGGACATTTTCACGACAGGAGAAAATATTTCGTCAAAGTTAATACCTTTCCTTTGACCAAATCCCTTGACAACATATCTAGCTTTGTATCTAGGCATCAAACTATGTTCTTCAGCTTTAACTTTTAATACCCACTTATTCTTCAAAGCTCTCATGCCTTTAGGCAATTTCACAAACTCATAAGTATGGTTCTCATGCAGAGATTTCATCTTATCCTGCATGGCTTCAACCCATTGATCCTTGTGCTCATCTTCTATAGACTTTGCATAACATTTAGGTTCTCCTCCATTAGTGAGTAATGCATACTCATTAGGCGAATAACGGTAGGAAGGATTACGAGGTCTAGAAGACCTCCTGAGTGGAATATCTAACTCCTCCACATCTTCGTGAGTAGGAGCATTTACCTTATCAGCATTAGCATTGTTATCACCATCATCATCAATAAGCTGATATGGAATAAGGTTTTGGGAATCACCATCATCATTGATCCCACCAACGCCATCCGCATTTGTATGAGGAACTTGATCAATATTAACTAAACCTTCAGAACTTAGAGATTTTAGCTTCTCCTCTTTGTTAATATCTTCAATAGTTTGATTCTCCACGAAGATAACATCACACCTGAATTGGATCATATAGCCTATAACCAAACTCATCAAGGCCATAACTAATGAACATGCACTGCCTTTTCTTGGCAGTTAATTTTGACCTCTCATATTTAGGTACATGTACAAAAACTTTGCAACCAAACACTTTCAAGTTGTCATAAAAACATCCTTGCCATACCAAACTCTGTTTGGAACATCACTTTGCAAAGAAACTGCAGGGGATAGATTAATAACAAGTGCGGCAGTCAACAAAGCCTCACCCCAAAAGGAATTCGGCAACTTTGATTCAGAAAGAAAACATCTGACTCTTTCCATCAATGTCTTGTTCATCCTTTCTGTAAACCATTAAGCTGAGGAGTCTTAGGAGGAGCCTTCTGGTGTCTGATACCCTGTTGCTTGCAGTATTCGTCAAACGGTCCACAATATTCATCACCATTATCAGTACGAATACACTTCAGCTTTTTTCTAGTTTCTCTTTCAACTGAAGCCCGAAACTGCTTAAAGACACCTAACACTTGGTCTTTAGTCTTCAAGGTGTAGACCCAAAGTTTCCTTGAGCAATCATCAATAAAGGTAGCAAAATAAAGTGCACCACCCAAAGTCCTTATCATCATAGGACCACATAGATCTGAATGCACCAACTCAAGAAACTCTGTCTTTCTTGAAGGAGGATTAGACTGGAAAGAAACTCTTTATTGTTTTCCAACCAAGAAGTGGTCACATTTTTTTAATTTTGCACTTTAAAATTTAACAACAATTTCTTCTTGGCTAGAACATTTAGCCATTTATTGCTAATGTGGCTAAGCCTCTTATTCCATAACGTTGAAGAGTTATTGCTCTCAACGGCATTCACTATATCAACATAGGTAGAGGTCGTAGTCCAGTATAGACCACGGCGTTTTTCCCCACTAGCCACAATCATGGAACCCTTAGTGAGCTTCCACTTTCCAGCACATTAGTACTTACATATCCCTCATCATCCAAAACACCAACAAAGATCAAGTGCAAACGAACATCCAGTACATACTTTACATTGTTTAAAACTAATTTAGTTCAAATACTAGTTTCCAAACAAATCGTTCCAACACCATCCACCCTAGATAGAGTCTCATTACCCAAAATTAAAGTTCCAAAGTCACCCTGAGTATAGGATGAGAAAATTTTCTTCCTTGATGTCACATAAGATGCGGCACCACTGTCCACATCCCAGCTTGACTCATCACAAGAAATAGTTATCAGATCCGCATCAAGGGCGGTAACAAGATCTTCTGTAGTGACGATGGCCATACGATTTCCATCTTCTTTCTATTCTTCCTTGTCTCTATTCTCCTTTTTCAAAATCCGGCAGAACTTCTTTGGAGTTCCTCGTTTTCAAACTGTAGAAAATCCCAAAATAAAAGGGCCTACTCCTTACTCAAGTTCCCAATGAAGACGAAACAAGATTTAAGTGTGCCCTTTCTTCCTGCAATGATAGCACTCAATATCTTAAGTCTGCTTCTGGATTTGCTTCTATTATATTCTCTATTTTGAGAACCCGATTCTTGCTTCCCCCACCCCCCTAGAGTCAATCACCAAGACATCTGATGAGGAGGAACCCTGAGATTTTTTTCTCATCTCTTCATTTAAAAGGCTGTTTTGGCAAGATCCATAGAGATCACACCATCCGGAGCAGAGTTTGATAATGAGTTCTAAGAATTTTCCAAGAATCTGGTAGAGAACCAAGTAGAAACACGTCTTGAATTTCTTCATCAAATTTAATGCCTGTAGCAGATAACTAGTTCATAATCCCCTGAAAATTATTCAGATGATTTGTCATCGCGGGTATTTTAAACCCAACATCTATTTTATCAGAAACATCTTGTTGTTTTTAGTTTTCCGAGCATACAAACTTTCAAGGTGCTCCCATAGGGTCCGAGCATGTATCTCCCAGAAATATGGTTCAAAACATTATCGTCAACCCACTGTCTAATAAAGCCGCAAACCTGCCTGTGTAACGAATTCTACTCTTCATCTGATATATTATCATGGTTTATGGTGGTGAAGGCAGGTTGATGAAAATTCTTGACATAGAGCAAATTTTCCAGTTTGCCCTTCCAAATGGCATAATTTGTGCCATTCAAAGTAACAATTTTACTTTTTTTAGCTTTCATCGTTTATCACAAATACAAATATTACTTATTAGGAGACCAAAGTAATTCTTTTCTGATGTGGAAGTTCAGACTGTGCTGCAACCACAAAGCATACTTAGATAGAACCTTAGCTCTGATACCACTTGTAGGGAATAAACCCCGTAAAAATAATATTCACGTTATTAGTGATAAATACGAAACGCTACGTTATGGCTAAATCGGCAGGAGTTAAAATGCATCAATAATGACACCAAAATTTTACGTGGAAGCCATTCTGAATAAGGAACAACCACAGCCAAAAAGAGCAACTGATATCACTATAGCAAGGAATTTACATTGTGTAGTAACGAGTACAAATACTCCTAAGACCACTACACCTCAAAAGAAAAAAAATACTCTTTTTGCTTTTTCCAGCTCACAACAATATTTCTCACACTCTATTTTTCTACAGACTATATTCTTATAGTCTATGTAATACCTTGTTTGCTCACTCCGATGTATTGTCTGAGATTTTTGGTGTGTCAAATTAAAGTAGAAGCACCTATTTATAGTTGCAAAATGCCCATATTGATATATGCAGTTATATCAAAAGTCAGCCGCCCAAATCTTTGCTAAATTGGTTGGCCTGACAAAAAGAAAGAAACTTTTCTTCTTTCACATATGGGGCTGGACCCCACAATTCAAACTAAAGAAGCAAAAAACTAAGACAAAGATTACCAATATATAGTTGATGCGCTACAAAACTTGATTCAATAACATAATGATGCACTTGGTTCCAAAATTGAACTGTGAACTATCACGTACATATTTTCTCCAGTGACTGTAGACTGTATCGTGTTGCCTTGCATCAAATGCAATCTGATTTTTAGGGGCATGATATAAGAGGCTTGAAAATATAAAGGATTGACTTGTCACTTGGGTCATTTGTTCTATTTAAAGATGTTTCTTTAAACTGGAATGAACTCGAAATTTCCTGTCCCTATTATAAAGTATTCATATTCCTAAAACTCCTGTGAATTTTATCCACCTTACAAATTAATTTAGGTGTAGGAAACGCAATGATTTCCTTATATTAAAGCTTCTGTGCATTCTTTTGTTTGCAGGTATAACTCATTCTTATGGACCAAATAGCTGTAACATTACGAGGACAATGTAATAATTAGTTCTGTATACAAAAATAGCTGTACGAGTTAATTATAGCAGAAACCAATGATGTTCTATCTTCTTTTTTACTTGTGAAATTCATAGTACTGGAAAACACCATTACATCTTACTACAAACTCGAAATTACACGTCTAAGGCCAAAACTTGCAAAATGTTTTTACAGCCGCGAGCATGAATTACCAGAATTTTACAATGGAAACTCAAATTCTCCTATACAATGGCCTGAAATGAATCAATAATGCTTTGATGAAGCACCTGAAAAGCAACAAGAATGAATAAAGACCCTTAAAAATACAAAACTAATCATGCATCGAGTACCTTAATTGGTCTGATTATTCTAATCAAATAGCTGAAAGACTGGCCCATTTCCCAAGTTCGTAGGGATCAGCATAATAATACAACTTGATTCTATTAGCCAAAGACAGTTCTGCTGCCACAATCCGGACTCTAGCATCTGAATCATCCTGCTCTAATGGGTCGTCAGTGAATGCAGCAATATCTCCAAGAAGCCGAAATGAGATTCG
Organism: Nicotiana benthamiana; assembly: GCA_034376525.1. NCBI lineage: Eukaryota > Viridiplantae > Streptophyta > Magnoliopsida > Solanales > Solanaceae > Nicotiana > Nicotiana benthamiana. Next base: position 44,376,864 of record CM067333.1, on the reverse strand, counting down.
GCGTGTAGAAATTTCTCTAGGGAAATCAAAGTACATTGCTGTCCCGGCCTTCACTTCTGGCAGCCTATGTTCTGCAATAGTGACCATACTGTGCGGTTCCTGTAAATAAATGTCATGAGAATTGTATACTTTAACTGCTGAACACCACATTATCAGGGCATATTTCAGAAATTAGACGACAGTTCCTAGGGAAACCAAGCAGGTGGCTTTTTTATAGCTCAACAAACTTGTCCATGCATTAAAACCCATATCAATCTCGGGTGTGGATTGAAAAGAAACTCCTCTGGGAAGGTAGAAAAGAGGAGGAATTGTCTGGGTTTCCGGCCAATCTTACTGGCGAAATGTCCTGTATTCGCATAAATGATTTGACCCAAGAATTCTTACCACACATGAGTCCATTTCTTGCAGCTAAAGATGGTGGTCATAAACTAACAAAACAGTTTCCATCACCAAGAATGCTTGATTTTCTAGCTATTCGCATTATCACCAAGGATGGGTGATTCTTTTCTTCTCCATGAAGCAAATTCTAGTTGAGTTCGATGAGAAACATACGATAGACAATGTAATAGTTCTGAAATGAATAGGAGTAACATAAAAATGTCAATATATGTCTAGATCCAAAAGTCTCTGTTGAAGCATTTTGTCACAAAATCTTCACTTTGATCTAGAAAAAATTCTGGTAAACCCAAACCATCCATCACTAGCAAGACGAATTCCAATGATGCTATGTTTCTCCTTGTGCAAGCTGAGGGCGACATTGAAAAAGGTAAGGGTTTATTGATGGCATGCATGTAAGCATGTTAAACTCCATATGTCTACCTACATCATCCAAGGTCCAATGGAAATAGCCTACCGAACCTTTTGAAGCCAGATTACTTGGTTGTCAGGTGACTCACAGGAGTCTATCTCATAAAACAATTCATGCATGTAACTGGTTCAGAATATTAACTTGAATATACGGCATCTTGCAAATGTGATATATTCATTAAAAAGAATCGATTCAATACATTTCTTATGTACCCATAGGTGCTATATTGGATTTGAATCATATTTCTGATCAATCTATATCGAGTGATTGTCAGTATGTAAACACTAGGATAATGCATGGAAGAACTATGTTCATTTGAGGGAGACTGATATATATGCTATATGCTGGCAAGAATATTGGAGCAAGAAAACCTCATGAAAAGAGGGTTACCAATCTGTTCTAGATGTTATTTGTGTGGCCAAGATGCAGAGACAATTAGCCATTTGTTTCTACATTGTCGAGTGAGAAGACAACTGTGGGAGTTGTTCATTAACACCAGGGGTATCCGATGGACAATGCCAGGAAGAACATATGAACTTTTGTCTAGCTGGCACAGGGGGGAGCTCTACATCTAACAAAGACAGTCCCAGCAGCCATTTGGTGGACAATTTGGAAGGAGGAATACAAGGTGTTTTGAAGATATAAGTAGCCCTGCACTGAAGATCAAAATGAATTGCATTCTTCTTTTTAGTTTTTGGTGTAAAGCAGAATATACAGACGATCAGGATTCAATCGTAGAAGTCTTAGCTCCTTGAGAGAAGAACAGGGAAGTTTAATTTTTGTTTTTGTCTTAGCTCTTCTTAATGTAATCTTGGTTTCGGTACAAAATTTGTGCTGATGATTTATTAATATATTGGATCTGTCACCATCTCAAAAAATATATTGGAGCAGTTCAGGTTACTTAAGCTGATACTTGCAAGAGGAATTCTAGGGTTTAGCCCATCCTCTCCAATTTAATCTCATGCTGCAGCTCATTAGCGAACTGAGATTTTGCACCAGTGAGGAGATTCATCTAAATGCATTGGTGTCTAGAGCTAAAATCGGATAAAAAAGCTATAGCTTTTCCAGATCAACCATGGAATCAATTCACAAGAAGGATGTCCAACAGTTTGTTGACAGCAATAACTATCAGTTGATAAAATGTTAGTTTGTCTTCGTACCTGGAAAGCAGACACTTGAATATACAATACAGCTGGAGATATGAATCTGTCCTCCAATACACATGAAGAAACATCCCATGGATTCACCTGCTGTGGAGGTGGCGAATGGGTGACTCGAGGTTTTATTGCACTAAAACCATCAAGACGAAAACCTGCCACCATAGGTGAAACTGGGGGTAGAAACTGTTCTAAAACAAGGTCGTTGTCAGTTAGCCTCTCAACCTCAATTGGAACCTGGAACGGGAATGCATTAGAATATTATTCTTCTTTTTTATTTCAGGACTTGAACAAAACTTTAAACGGTAACTACTACTAGAGAGAGCTGTGAGTTTGTTGCACCTTGAATCTATTTAGTGGAGGAGGTTTGTCCAACAAATTTCTTGTATTTATCTGGTCAGAGCCTTGACTTGATGCCCCAACATCTTTCCTCATTGGGCTTCCGACCACCAAGATTCTTTTGGCATGAAGGCATGGGTCACTTTCAACTGTTCCTCCAAAGGAGGCACGCCTCACAGGCTCCGCAAATGGGTTCTCTTCTAAAGACAAAAGACTCAAGTCTTTCTCAAAATTTACAGAAGTCGAGCCAATTTTTTGTAGACGCAATGTTATCCAAATGATGCGGCAGCGAACAGGATTACGAAAAGAAAATTTTACATGTCTAGGCACTTCAGAAGACTTTTCCTGTCCACAAAGCTCAGAGGAAGATGTGATCAGAGATCTCATATCCCATATCCCCATACATGATCTTTCTTCCTTGTGGATTTTATTGCTTGCCCAAATTTGAACCTACAGAGATAGCATAAATTTCCTTAATGCAAGAATTCAGCAATATAAGGGATGTGAAACCACATCAATTAAAATTGGAATAAATTGCATGAACAAGAAGCAGTTTGCTAGGAATATGTCATAAGCAAGTTGCTAAACTAGGATAAAACCTACAGGCATACTAGAAGTAGTTAAAGCATGAAATAAGCAACATACTACAGCGATTACATGATGAAAGAGAAACTGCATGAACAAGAAGCAAGTTGCTAGGAATCTTTCATATAAAAGTTTCATCTTTATGGTCAATCTAGGCCCATTTAAACCATTAGGTATATTACAAGTTACTCAACAACGAGCTTAACAGATAGTATTTAATTCAACATATTGCACGATTATGTAGACTACTAAACCAACATTTAAAATTGTTTATCAGGAAAAATAAAAGCAGCCACACAAAACACAAGGATAAACATCTTATCACAATCCATCATTCACAAGAAACAGCAAAATTTCCATATCTGAAACTCAATTGTCCTAAATAATACAAAGGAAACGTGGGTGAACTTAACACTGTAATTCCATTTCTGTGGAATGCTCCAAAGATAAAAAGAAAGTGCCACTTCGGGGGAGCGGAAGTAGGAAGAATCATGTTTATATTCCACAGACCATCTCTCTCCACCCAAGAGACAGGAAACCTTTTCTCCTTTCTTTCCAGTTCAATTTGTATAGTCCTAGAAGACTGCACATTTGAGGCCTTCCTTTTTCTCATTTACCCATTTTACACTTCCTTCTTTGAGGTGCAAGGTGAGACAAGAAATAAAAAGCACAGTTTAAGTCTTATGTCGCACAAAAAAAAAAAAAAAACTCAGGCAAATCATGTGATGAAAAGCAAAGCGGGTCATATAATATCAGATGCGAGTTAATATGGAAAGTCAAAATTCCATATAAATTGCATGCTTTACTTGGCTCTAGGCTAGAAAATCAATTCTGACTTAGGACATCCTCATCAGAAGGGGCTTCCACCTATGCTCCAAATGCTATCTATGCGGTGAAGCAGCCAAGACAATCAACCATCTTTTTTTGCATTGCAGGATTACAGAACAAATATGGAGGATTTTCATTAATCTAAAGGGGAACATGTGGGTAATGCCTAGGGATATAATGGACGTCCTAAGTTGCTGGAACACTTACAATACCTTATCCAATAACAAAGAAAGATGGAAAATAGTCCCAGCTTGCATTTGGTGGACAGTTTGGTCAGAGAGAAATCAGAGATACTTTGAAGACAAAAGTAACACCATACAGAAATTGAAAATGAAAGGTTTAGTTCTTCTCCATTTCTGGAGTAAGCAAGAGTATACGGAAGATACAGATTCCATTATTGATGTCCTAGGCTCTTTGTAGTACAGTAGGGATTTAAGATCTTCATATACCATCTTCCGTAAATTTGAAAGAGCACCTCCTTGGTGCAATTGATATATATAAAAATCTTGTTACCTTCTCAAAAAAAATATCACATGCGATTTTTGTTAGACAAGTTAAAACATATATACCATTTCTCTTTCCAGCAAAAGGAAAAGAAAAAGAAATAATAATTGCTTTTGGAAGTCAACATCCATGAGATCACATAAATAATAAACTTTAGCAAATTGCATGACAACATCAGATTAACATCAGGTCCGAGCTGTTGTGACTTCTTCCATATTTGAGATGTGACAAAAACTTGCTAAAGCTAAAAATCTGTTATGTTAGGAGTGTACTTACAACAGGAGCATCTGTCATCAAGTAGCCACAAGGACTAACTAGAAGAACAACACCACAAACATCAGATAAATCACCAAGGACAATGACAAACTCAACAGAGGTAGCACTGTGGGGAGCTCTCCAAAATGAATCTTGTGCTCCAGAACTCAATGGAGCTAGCAATGACATGAATGGTGCAGAACCTGCTGCTGTTTCAACCTACAAAAGAAGGAGCGGGATTACACCTATTATAGATACTGAAACATTTGTAGGGCTTCAATATGATACTGAAACATTCGTAGGGCTTCACAAAGAATGGTGATTTGTATCTTTAAGAGATATAAGAATTTGTTCTTCTGGGATAACTAAACAAAACTAGTAACTTCGCAACCCCCTATTCGAAAATACGTTTATGGACTGAATTACCAGCAGAATCAAAGTGTGAGAGGTAATTCAAGATTCACTAATAAACTAACCATTGCTTCAGCAAGTTTCAAAATGGGGAGAAGAAGAAAAGGCAGCACCAATATTTAACAAAACAGCTAATAAAAACTTAGGACAGCCCGGTGCACTAAGCTCCTGCTATGCGCGGGTTCCAGGGAAGGGCCGGACCACAAGGGGTCTACATACGCTGCAAGAGGCTATTTTCGCGGCTCGAACTCGTGACCCAACTTTACCAGTTATACTAGGGCTATCGTAACTTATTATCATTAATTATCATCATATTAACTTTGCAGTTATTTTTCTTGATTTCCAAAGTTTATCCATTTAAAAGTTTCACTTCTACAAAACTAATTCAGGAAAATTGATTGAATCCAACTGCTCCCACCAAATTGATTGATCTAATACGACCCCTCTTTTATAGACTCCATTTTCATCAGCATTCACACACCAAAAATAGACAATAAAGATGCTTGCACCACAGCCTAATTTCCAAAAGCATCACAGCCTTTCATTTTTAGTTCCAAAGTAAGACGAACTTCTACAAAAAAATTTAGACATCCTATCAAGGAAGCTAACATTGGAGCTGCATCGATTCAAGAGCCATTACAATGTCCAAAGGAAAAACGAAAAAAAAATTATTTGTAATGGATCATCAATGGAAGCTTTACTTCAACAGCTATGACAGCTTTTACCGTATTAGATTAATTTCTTTTTTCCTTTTTTTGGGGAAGTTTGAATGACATAAGAACTTGAAAGCAGGATATGTTACAAGATTCAACTTCAAACTTCATGGAGTAAAAAAAGAAACATGTTTGGTTTCTAAACTTATAACTGATTGTACTTACTTTTATTTTTAACGGATCAAACTTATATTTGATTGTAATGGATCAAACTTTGTCTTTTTAATAGTTGTGGTGTGCGGGCCAGCTCGGGCGCACTTTGACTAATTCCACGGGATACCTTCCACCAGCCACCTCCCACCAACCACAGGTACCGGTAACTCGGTTCACCAAGGCTTGAACAGATGAGAATAAATCACATAGTATTTTTGCCTTCATGGGGATTTGAACCTTCATGGTTCTCACGCCTTCGTTGACCAATAGGCCACACCCTTAGATCAAACTTATTTCAGGAGCCAAATATTTTCATTAACAACTTAATTAAGGTCTAAAGTTGAATCTCGTAAAGATCCAAGTCTTATATCAATACTCGATCAAAAAACGACAATATGCCAAAAACAAATTCACTGGATTAAGGATAGGGTGCAAAAGAGAGCTCACGTGAAAGCATACATGAGAGAATTAATCTAAATATTTAATGAAAACATAACCTGTGGTCTTTGGCTTTAGCTTTTCATAGTCCAGTATTTACATTAAATCACTTGCATAGCTTAGGCATAATCCTTCCAATTAAGCACCAAAAGCAAATTTAAGCTTCTCAAAAGGAAATTTTAAATGGAGTGCACCCAAACAGCTAACCTTGTAAATTTCTATGTTGTTCTCTATAATAGGATTGTACTTCTAGAGGATAATTCTCAGGATAAAAACCTTACCAAACAAATTCTACTCTTTTTCAGAACCAGCCAAAAGATGATAATCACAATTAAGCTACCACTTGGACATACATTATTGTAAAATATTACATTATTATTTTCAATACAATGTTTGCTTTATATTTTGTGTATTTTGTCAACTTCAACTTGAAATAGAAATTTGAAGTTGGATAACTTGATTAACGAGTATTTCCGATGAAATGAGTTCTCACAATTTCAACTTTTGAATACTTTTTTCAACTTCAACTTTGAATACTCATTTTTCAACTTCAACTAAATGTCGTCCAGATAGATTGGCATTCTTTGCAAGAGAAATACAGCCTAGAACAGCAAAAAATTGCTGATCAAGTTAATTGTTGCCAACTTGAGAGCCACCTATATGATGCCTAAGAGAACCTTCACATACAAATCTTCAAATCAATATAAGCTAGATTTTGACATCTAATTACCAGTTTTATGTTTCAAGTCATTTAGCACCAATCAAGTTGGAAGAAGAAATTTTTTTAATGAGGTAATAATTTTACTAACAAAAGTTTGGACACCAAAAGGAAGAACCGTGATTTATTTGTCAGTTTCTGTGGAAGATTTAGTTGTTTAAAAGGAGTTAATCCTATGGAATTTTTGTGGAATTTGAAACAGTCTCTTTCCTCTTTTCCACTTTTTCTTGTTATCACCTATCCAGGTCAGCCTAGCAGTCTTAAGCCCCGTTATAGGCTACCTAAAACCTTTCTCTCAGTTCATCCATCTAATACTATATAAACTCGTGTTGCCGTCTAGGGACGAGCCCAAAATCAGCTTAGAAACCTCCACTCTTCCAATGCCAAATTTCAGGCAAGAGAATCCGGTTTACCCACATCAGGAGAAAGATAGAGAAATGACTTCTTAAACTTTAGGAAGTATGGCCAACAAGATATGCATAATATTTGAGCTAAAACCTAAGCTCTCCAACAAGCAAGTTTCACCTCAATTACTGCATCAAGTAATTAGATGGAGAAAATAATTCTTTCAATGGCATCAAGTAATTCGCAAACTCAGTAGTAGCCTTTTGGGTCTAAGCGAATCCAGTTTATCATCAACCATGAGATGCTGCATCATTAGCATTTGGTTTAAACAGATTCATGAAAAGATTAAACCTAGCATACAGTTGCTGAAAAATCAAAACATCAAAAGGTTTTCTAAGATAAAAAGTGCTAATAAAATGTGGACTGGGATAGGTCCAAAATATTACCGGGTGCAAAAAGCTTGCAAATGGAAACTCAGCAAGTGATTCCTCTCCATTAAATAATTCCATATACGCTGTTGGAGTCAGTTGGCAATTATTCCTCGAAGTAAATCCGATCACATGGTCTACAGCTTTTTGAGCAGCAGTATCTGCGCGAGCTTTCCTCCTCTGCCCAACCAGAACCCTGATGTAGTCCAAGATTAATGCATCAAGAACAACATCATGGCAGCAGGCTTTGCAAATGACACCATCAAGTATCATGGAATGATTTGAGGATAAATCAACTGAGTTTGCGTAGATTGCTCCTCCCTGGCTATTCACGCCGTTGTAGCTAGCAACCTCCCTAGAGTTAACCATAGCAAGTAAAAGAGCCCCTTTCCCAGCACAACAAACTTTACAAACCTTTCTCTCACATTCAGAACACACAAAAGAGGCTTGTGCAGTAGTGGAAACAGAGAGCGTATGCAATACAGGCCCATCTTCAGCATGAACTTGACATGTCCCACCCATACATATCTCCCCCACTCCTGCTATATTCCAGAAATCTATAGTACTATCATCAGCAAACTCAAGACCACTGGAAGCAGTAATTTTATCCTCAAGAGAAGCATGTCCAAGCAAAGCAAGGATGTTTGCTACCCTGCACAATCCTCCTATACGAGAATCATCAAGCAGCAGATTTGGATCTATACTGGCAGGATCAACGCCAATTGACAACAATGCCCTATCCCTTTCAGCAGAGGAGAGGTTCACGCGAAAGCGTTCAATTTCAAGTTTCATAGCTGTCATGTAACTTATTTTTCTCTCCTGCATAGTTAAATGTTGACAGTAGGGACGTAATTAAATCATAAAACTTTCCAGCTGGATCTAGTCAAAATACCATTAACAAGCATGCACGTACATTACAAGTTCTTGTACAAGTGTAACAGCCACAAAGGGACTATTAATAAAAACAAACAAACTGGAGAAAAATGGAACCTTATTTATGTGGTCAAGCTACACTGTATATTCAAGAAGGAAGCGAGGTGCTTCGTATAGAAAATTCCTAACACCTTACAAATTTAATACATGCATTACTAACGAGATATAAAGGATGCATCATAATAATCATCTCTTGAGAAGCATTGATAGGGACATGATGAAAGACAAGTCCGCGACAGACAGCTGGGACCATTAGAAATCAAATCATTGTTGTTGTTAAGAGCTTAAATGGTCATTACTTTTGATCCCACCATAGTTGGGGGACACAATCACGCACTTGTCTTCATAAGACCAATCTATACTCTTAATGGAATCCATGAGCGCACACCTTCCAATCCATCCTCGAATTGTCTGGCCCTTTTTTCGCATTTAGTTATATTAGGTTCTTCGGTCAGACTTCTAACCTTTTATGCGGTTCTCTTTTCGGTCCTATTCTGCAAATTTGTTGCTGGTATGCATATTAGTTCAGGTTGAGTTTCGTTATTTTCCTAAGCAATTGGAAAAGGCCCCTTTTGGGGCCCAGGAAGGAGTTTGCATTAAAAAGTCACTTAACCGCTTTATTTATTATTAACTACTCCTTCCGTTTCAATTTAAATGACGCACTTTCCTATTTAGTCAGTTCCAAAAAGAATGATACATTTCATTCTACCCACTTTATCCTTAATGAGAAGTTTTTATAGCCACACAAAATATCATAGTCCACTAAGCTTTTGCCCCTTAAGCTTTAGCACCACATATTTTAAAAGTCTTTTTTTTTTTCTTAAACTTTGTGCCAAGTCAAACTACATCATCTATATTGAAACGGAGGGAGTATTGATTATTAGTATATACTCTCTTGTTTTGCCATCTTCATTTTAAAGAATTCTTCCGTTCTTGGTTAATATTTTATAGCTTCTACTCCATCAAGACACTGGCACATCTAAAACTAAAACATATCATCAACAGAAACTGTCTCTCTGCCTTTTCGGGTAGGGATAAGGCCTGTCTACATATTACCCTCCCCAGACCCTATTTTGTGGGACTATACTGGGTAGTTGTTGTTGTTGTTGTTATCATCAACAGAAAAAAATAACAAAAATTAGGGAACATGACATAAATAGGACATGATACTATGTTATTTTCCTTCTAAGAACAAGTATAATTTCATTGAGTATATTTTGCCAGAATACCAAACTACACCCTCAACTTGGTATGGTTACTCCTTGCACACCTAAACTTTTAGTAGTCCTAATTACCCCCTAGACTTGGCTATTTGGTAGCATTTACCGTATGGGCGACTTTAGTCCAAGGATATGAGAGATATGCACTACCACGTGTACTTGTTTGTCCACGTGGCATTTTTTAAGATAATATATATTTTTTTTACCTTTAAAATTCATTAATTATTTTAATCATCTTTTTGGGCCAAATTTGGAAGACACTTACCTGGGACTCCAATATAGGCTAAAACATTTTCTAATTTGACCAAAAATGGAGTTTGAGCCAAACTTTTTACAGGTTTGGCCCGGAAAAGAAACACAATCGAAACAAAGTCATAGCATCTAATGAAGAAACAATAAGAAATACATGATTGGTACCCAATCATTTTGGCTAAAAGTTGTCTTATTTGGCTTAAAATAATGGAGTTCTAGCCGAGTTACTTAGCCTGAAAAAATATTACACAGCTGAACTAAATAACCTTTGAGACTAAGAAGCAATAAACAGAAACACACCCTTCGAATTCCATTATTTTGGCGAAGAAGCTTTTTATTTGACTACAAATAATAGAGTGCCAACCACGTTCTTTTTAGATTAGTCCCAAAAAGGAAAACAAATACACAATCAAAATGAATAATCATTGCATCTCAAGAAGAATAAAATAAATACATACATGGAACTTCATTATTTGGCTAAAACTTTTTTCGTTTGGCTCAAAATAACAGAGTTCCAACAAGCTTTTTTAAGATTTGGCCCGAAAATATGGCAATCCGGTGAAGGAGAATGCATTTTGGAGAGGGGTGGTAGCGAAACAATATGGTGTTACAGAAAGGGGGTGGAGGACTCGAAAATCACACTACCGTTTGGGTGTAGAATATGGAGGAGTATTATGACAGGGTGCAAAAATTTTAGTGGATTCTCCTTCAGGGTTGGGATGGAAGCAGGAGTAGTTTTTGGGCACAAAAGTGGTGCAGGGAGATCGAATTGAAAGTAGCATTCCCTAACTTATACAGTGTACCGTGCCAAAAGGGATGATAGTCCAACAAATTTGCAGGTCCCATGAGAAGATCATTAGGATTCGAAATTTATGAGGAACCTACATGAATGGGAGATAAGTGTGTTTGTTTGTTGGGTTGGCGACAAGAGGGATGATTCTGACAGCAGAAAATCTAGAAGAGGAAAATCATCTATGGTAGTTGGTGTTTCCTGTGCAAAAGATCGGGCAAAAATGTATATCATCTCTTATTGATTTGCTAGGTGGATAATCGGTTATAGAGATGGTTCTTAATTTGTTTGGAACGCAATGGGTAAAGCTAGGTACAGTAAAGGAGGCGTTGCATAGCTAGGCTCACAAGGGAAGAGAAGTCCAAGGACATGGTGTTTTTCCCCACTAACGATCATGTGGATTATTTTAGAATGAGAAAAATCGGAGAGCATTCGAAGTAAAATTACAAAATAGTTTTATATTTCTTGTAACTTTTTGGTGTAATCATGGGATCCCTATTTGTATAGAGAATTGGATGCTTTTGTTGAGAATCATATTTTGGTGTAGGTTCTCTTCTTTTTGGTACATGGCTTGTATATGGGGCTTCTACCATTTTTTATAAGATCGCTCATGTCCAGAAAAAATGAAGGTAGCAGAGATGAGGATGTTGAGATGGATGTGCGGGAACACCAGGTTAGATAGGATCAGAAATGAGATTATTCGTGACAAGGTGGGTGTGGCCCCTATTAAGGACAAGATGCGGGAAGCGCAGCTTAGGTGGTTTGGCCATGTGAGGAGGAGGAGGAGCATAGACGCACTGGTGAGGAGGTATGAGAGGTTGACATTTGAGGACCTACGGAGAGGTTGAGGTAGGTCAAAGAAGAGGTCGGAAGAGGTGATTAGGCACGACATGGCGCAGCTTAAGCTGACCGAGGACATTACTCTTGATAGGAAGATATGGAGGTCGAGGATTAGGATAATACAGTAGGTAATCCAAAGTGTTCCAACACAGTAGTATTAGCACGCAGTTTCGTTTTTTGTAGGTAGTAGGTTTTATGACTAACCGTTGTTTTCTTTTCATTGCTAATCACCTTACTGCTTGTTGTTTTTATTCTTCTTTTATATGGCTTTTTGGTACTGCCCTTCTTATCTATATTTTCATTAATGTGGTGCTTATGCTTTCCTGAGTCGAGGTTTCTGTTGGAAACAGCTTCTCTATCCTCACAAGGTAAGGGTAAGGTCTGCGTACACACTACCCTCTCCAGACCCCACGGTGTGGGATATTACTGGGTATGTTGTGTTGTTGTATCAAAAAAATATACAATTGAAACAAATAGTCATTGCATCTAAAGAAATAATAGATATACAAAGTTGGGGTAAAACATACACTATATATTTTTTGATGAAGTTAGAGAATTTCATTAAAGGCATCAAGAAGATGCATAGCGAAAGAGGGTGCAAGTAAATAGAGTGTGACTGCCTATGAACATCAACAAAAAACCTATGTTAAAACTAAGGAGCAAACACAGTCCAAAAAATGATCATAACTAGATACAGGTGCCTAATTAAGCCAAGTAAAAAGGTTAAATAAAGATTTAGCTTTAAGAGCATGGTTTGGAGTTGTTATCCTATCTAAACATCTCATGTTCCTTTCGGTCCAGATGCACCAAAACACAGAAGCAAGTACCAAAACCCAAGTTTTTTTTTGATGAATTTGCCAACTCTCTAAGAACACCAGCTTTCCTAGGCATCTTTAATAAATTAGGCATGACACTTACTATTATGGAGAGAAACCCTTGTTACACCCTTCTGATAAAATGTACAAAAAAAAAAAAAATTTGGCAGATTTATTGGCCAGAGAACATTAGTTTGTACTTCACATTTTTTTTATTTAGGCAAAAGATGTCATACTGGAAAAAACACAATTCACGAAGAAGCATTTATGACTTTGACAAGGCATTTATGTTAATTCAGATTGGCTAAGATCACAGTCTTTGCATTTATAGTCAATTCCTGCAGTAGTTAAGCCATCTTACCTTCTAAACTTCTTGCATCCTTAGCTATTACTAGTGTAGAACCATACAACTCAGTAGTTGATCAGAAGCATAAAAGTAGCAATTCTAAAAATAATACAAATCTAAAAAGATGCGTACCATTTGGGGTGCAACAAGGAGTTTGAAACAATCCAAATAGCGTTGAGTGTTATTGTCAGTAGGCCCTTTAGATGTGATCTTGGAAAAACTATTAGCTTCTTTTGGTTGTTGCACAATAGCATCATCCAAGAAGTCAAGCAAGTCATCTCCGCCGTGGAAGACAGTTTCTGTCGCCGGCTGCCTGTTAGAATCTGAAATTCTGCTTTCTCCCGTTAAAAGGTCTACCCATAAGTCAGCAGACGAGTTTGCTTGTGCATCAGTGGCTAAAGCAGAAGCAAAAGGATTGTGTTCGGTCTCAGTCAGAAAAGGGTTATTAATATCATGATGGGTTTCTGCTTGTTCAGCAAATCTAGTTACAGAGCCGTCATGTTTCAATATGAACCTCCAAGGAAGAGGCACTCCAAGTATCTCAATCTGCATATGTTTTACAACAGCGAAAAAATGTACTGAATAGATTGAAGATAGTTTCATGCAGCAGCATGGGTCCATACTTGAGTAAAGGCATCTTATTCAGATGATTTAATTGCATGATATACATATAATGATGGTTTTGTGTAAACTGGATAATGTTCTTCCCATAATGCTTTTCCAAATTCCACTTTTAGGATCAGATGAACATCGAATGTTATTCCAATCGGGTAACAAAGGTTCCTTTTTTATTCTGCCAATTTAGTAACAAAAGTAGGTACAGGAAGATCTTGCCAAAAGAAGATACACATATTTTCATATTTAAATAAAGGGATGGTGAAATGTTACTTGCCTATCTTTCCAAATTAAGGAATTTAGGTATGTCTCCATTTCAGTGGCGGACCCAGGATTTTGTGCAAGCGGGTTCATCTTAGAAGTACATAACTTTAGTGGTAAAATAGTAGACGTCAAGTGGGTTCAAATAAATATTTATACAAAATTTACACAGCTTTAATCCTAATTTATGCATATACACTTATTTTTTTGTGAAGCGGATTCAACTGAACCCGCTAGCCACCACTTGGGTCCGCCACTGCTCCATTTCCTTCAATGGTTCCCTTTTAAACATTTTTATCAGGCCATCCATTCCTTTTAAACATTTTCTTTATCGGGTCATACATTACTTTTAAACATTTCTTATTGAAAAAGAACACATCAATGAATAAGTAAAACAGTACAATGTACAAGATCTGTTTCAAATGTAAAAAACATGTATAGCAATAAAACTTTACAGTGGATGAAAATAAATAAACAACAACCCAGTATAATCCCACTTGGTGGATGAACCGTTAAATTAATATTCAGACGACAAGGAAAATACACACACAGAAACACACACGCATTAATAGAAAATAAAAGGACAGCATATAACTGTTATCCTTTATTTAATAGCAGTTATAACACACTTAAGTATAGAAGCCCATCAAATAAACGGTACTTAAATAATTCTAAGAATAGCTAATAGTGGTTCAAAGCAGTGAAGAAAATTTTCATTTAATACAGCCATTGGTAAGTCTAGAAAACCTCCATACAATCAAATCAACTTACTAGTTGATTACCCTTAGACTTCCTAACGGAAAATGATTACGTTCAAAAGCAGCATACTCGGATCTTAGAGATGCATTTCAAACAAAAATCAATCAAACTAACAAGATTACAAAAGGCCTCTTAGCAGTTTTATCAATAAACTCAACTGTTGAGAAGAACATGCAAAAAAAGCTAACTTTTCATGCAATATTGCTCACTAGTATTATGTTACTTCTCCTTGGGAGTGCAGTACCAAGATGCAAAATTCTCTGGAATACAAACATTTACACCCTCAGAAGTGCCATCAACACCCCATTGACTAAATTATAGAGAATAAAGACAAAAGTAAAAAGCATCAAAGGATGTAGTCCAGAAGTTCGTAGGTATAGATTTTCTTACATCTTGTATGCAGCGTATGTACCTTCTATCAAGTGGTTCCTGTTCTTTTATTGTTTTGCGCATACAACTTTGTTCCACTTATCTACTCACTCTATGACCATTATTCAAACTTAGGTTAGTCATCAGACTCTTACCATGTCTACTTTGACATATGCAGAGAAATCTAGTCCCCAAAAATTTTCACAAAGTGCTAACTATGTTAGAGGGTGTAAAAGAAAATTGTTTTAAAAGAAAGGACACCTAAAAAGTACAATTATCTAGTTTCTTCGTACCTCACCAAGAGTTATAGGGCCTCCACCATCCGCAGCAGGATAAAACGTGAGTGCAACAACACGAGTAAGAAAATCCACTTCTCCCTCAAGTTCCTCAAAATCATACAATAATGGAAGGGTGGAAGTATCTTGGGCATGACGGCGGGAACCTGCACCGGTGATAGCCATGTCCTCTTCGCTAATTGGTCCTGACAATGGTATCAAAATATTTGTCCCATTTGCACACTGTGGTACTGAAGCTCCCTGTGAATAAATTGCATGTAAAAATTGAAAACTTTGATGGTAACCCTTGGACATATAGGCACATGAAAACTTCTTTAACTATTTTACTTTCTATTAAAGATTTCCCTTTACAGATATGTGGCAGGAGGATATGTGGTAGGAGAATAAAGAGCAATAATAGTTGTCAAAAATACAACACTTGTGCGCATGTTCATGTCAACGGGATTATCACAAACATAAAATGTGTCATCCGCCAGGAAAAAAGAGCCACATATGCATGTTATTTTCCTTTTCCCAGTAACAGGTGGATAATAAATCCCTATCCCACAGAGTACAGACACACCTTTAGCCATTATCAAAATCCAAAAGGCGCTCTCATCACAGTTGGGAGAGAAAATGCCTATGCACAAATTGCATAAGATCTAACAGATTAGAATTTTATAAATAGCAGAAGCAAGTAACAGTCAGGTACAGGCACAAGAATTTCACAGAGATGTAACATACCTCCAGAACAAGTTTAAGACCATCTAGATAACGCCCTATCCTGACATCAACTGTCGATGGGAACGTTGAATCATCAGAACCATGTGCAACAGTGAGAAGTAGCTGACAAACATGACAAGGCTCGCCAAGGTAAATAAAGAGCTCAACCACATCGGTAGCCTGTGGGGAGACCTGTAAGAAGATGTGTACACAAGTGAGGCAAGGAGCACAATGCTGTGGGATATATATGAACCTCTTGTAGATGAAATGGCACGGGACTTTTATAATGTACAAGATGAAAAGGTCAGCCCAATGGACGAGGCATCCCGCGTTTATGCAGAGTCCAGGAAAGGGCCGCACCCAAGGGGTGTGACTTAGATATAAACCTTCAAGTATAATGTGGAAGATGCTATTATCAAATAACAAGTAGTTTCAAAATACCGAAAACATAATGTAGGTACCCATGTCATTGCTTTTCTTTTAAAACTAAGAAGACTTGCTCCACCATCAGAAATCGGGAAAATGTTCAAGATTGGCTTTAGAAAGCATCCAGTGGGACGAGATGCAACCTGTCAAAATCAGCATAAAATAGTCATATGGTGATAACAACAGTGACACAATTATTTTCAAATAACTTTCACAAAAAGAGTTAGCATCACTCCAAATATATAACCTCAAGGTCCTCAACTACAGAAAATTGGAAGAAAATTCCTGACTGATAAATAAAAAATAAAAAGGCACAACTCATTTAGGTTGAAAAGAAAAAGAATAGGATAGTTCACAGTATTATGACAGATTTAGCAAATGCTGAACGATATGGGGCTTTTTAGACTTATGGCGCTTTTATCATTGAGTTTTCATCTTCACAAAGAACAGCTTCAGCTACAATTTCAGGATATTTTAGAACCCAGCCGGTACTGAAACCAAAAAGTCTAGATAGTCCAGTATATTATTATTATTATCTAATACTATATGGAGTAATTTATTTAAATTTGGAAGTTCTAATAGTTTCCAAATGTGTCCTTTTTGTCTTTTTAGAATCACCATTAACGAATCCACAAATATACACCTTGCAAGTTAGAATATTGAAAATAGTGTCTTAAGACCTTGAAGCCCTTCAGAGTCAATTGATGCAACCTATCGCTCAATAATTTTGAGAGTTGTCCCTTACTTTGCCTGTTTCTATGCCATTCTTACCACATCTATATTCAATCTTTTTGAAAGTATAAAAATAGTTAATTTATAAGACAAAGCCAGAAATATGATATTTGGACAAAAGGCATTCCATAATAAAGAACTAAGCAGCTCGGACTCAGGTGCGGGTGTCCGCTACGGGTGAGGATCTAGAGGTCGGATCCTTCATGATCCCAATTTCAAAATTCGATGTTATGGATCCAGGACATATATGGGTGCGAGGATTTGGCCAAAAATAATTCAAATATCTAAAAATAGAGGTATAAAAGCATATCTAAATTATGACACATTATGTAGAAAACTTCAAGGTATTCTGAGAAGGAAAAGATATTGATCAAAAAGAGAATCCGAGAAGGAGATAAAAGGAAAATCACTGACATAGAAATTTATATACTTTTCTTCAATTTCACCCTAACTTTAGTTTTGATTTCAAAAATCATTGTATGTCCCGAATTTCTCCGTCGATTTTAGTCAACATACCCAAAATCGCTTGACCAGATTCGGTACAGACCCCACACCCACGTCATGTCGACACAGGTGCGGCACCGAAAGTGAAGAGTCCAAGCAACTTAGTTGAAGAATCAAGAGCTTGCATCAGAGAAAAAGAAGAATGAAGAGCACTAAAAGGGGAAAAAACAAAAGAAGCTAGCACAATCTGCCCATAAAAAACATAGTGACAAGCCATGAAAGATCTTAGTTGTTATGAACCAACAAGAAACCAAAACAAAAGGATTCTACCCCCATGCTTGCTCTGTCTAGGATTGCCTTTTATCAAGCCAAAAACACCAAACAGCAAATCTCGATCATTACCAAATGGTTGAGGTGCGTAGATGAATGTGGGAAGAAGCAACATAAAATACAAACAGTAAAGGTCTTTTTCCCCTTTTGTGCTGTCAAGAGGAAAATGAGAAAGGAAGAAAAAAGTGAAGAGATATGCCAGATCAGCTACTTCAAACCCCCTTGAGATTAGAAATAATTTTCTTTCAACTCCAGTCACCCATCAACAACTGCAGGGAATTATAGATGTTTCATGAAATGGAATCATCCCCTCCCCACTGACCAGAAAGAGGTTTCTTAAAGCAATAGGTGGAGTAGATTGTCTCCCTTTTCACCCAATCCTCTTCCTTTCCAATTCCCGACAATATACAAATAAAACAGACATCAAATTACAATTGTGGATAGTATAGAAGTCCAACATGATTTGAACAAGTTGAGATTCATGCTTATGCATCAAAAAGAGAGTCGGAAAGGAAAACCATAATAGTGTAGAAACAAGTTAATGCGTAGAGAAAGATCCAAGTTGCCAAAGATTATTGAAGATAAAATAAAAGCCCCTTCCTCATTAATAGGATGATCAGGTCAAATAAGATGCACTCGATGGATGTAAGGAAATACTAAGAAGAAAGCGGATAAGTTAAAATGGATATTTCAAGAAAACACTATTTAAAGAAAATCGAAAGAAGAAAAGAAAAAGAAAGAAACTAGAGTCACATGCAAGAAGAGTGTAGAACAACAATAACACACATGTAATGGCTGGATTGGAATTGATGGAAAATGCTTGAAAAGCCTTAGTCCAAGAAAAATCTCCAGTTGCTTCTGACGAGAACTATCTACAACTGCATTCTTATACCTTCTCTGAAGGGTAATTTTCATATTCTGTGCAGCAGAAAACTGTTTAAATTTTCCTGCATCTTCATTAAATATGCTAAGAATTTGGCTGTGCATAGCTTTGGAACCAGTATACAATGTTGCATGGGTATCACCAGCAACCAAAAACAAATCTGCTAATTGAGACACAGGTGATAAGATGGTCGATCTCTTAAACTCCTCAAATGTCATATCAAATCTCTTCCACGGTTTATCTGGGCAGGGATGATTCCAAGTAGTTGTTCTTGTGTTGTGATCAATAAAATATGTTTTGCCGGTTACAGCATCAGTCCGTTTCTCCCAGCCAGGGGGTAATGGAGCTGTGTAACCCCCATTGTTGTTATATGACTGAGAGCCATATGCCAAATCACTGTCAAGTGATATACCTAACCGTCTGCACTGCTCCACGAAAACCTGGAGGGCACCAAAGAAACTAGCAGCATTGGTCCTATCTAAAGAATCAGCGCAATTGAAACGTAGCACTCCATTTTGATGTGATCTTAAGCAGAATGCTCCATCAATGTCATCACTGTAAATTACTTCACCTTTCCAATCTTTGAGGCGCTGACGAGAAGGCAGATAATCCCCTTCAGTGATGCCTATAGCATTGGTGGGTGCTTTTAGAAGGTACCAAAGTCCTTCAATTGTTTGTTGTTCTCCTTTCAACTTCACACTGGCATGCCAATCGTAGTTTATTAAATGAACCCGAGAGTAAGGTAGTTTTCCAATTGATCTAATGTAATTCAAAGATTCCTCAAAATGCTGAACTAAAATCGATTCTGATTTGCCTTCACCATTCCTAAGCAAGTTAACACATATAATTGGAACAAAGGCAATCTTTCGCTGATTCCCGCTAGCAGCTACATCTAGGTTTCTGGCATCATATCTTTTAGTTAACCTCTGATAATATTGAGCACTTCCTTTATAAGGGTCACGACTCGCAACATAGATTTCTGCTTCTGCAGCAGTCAGCTTTAACTCAGCACCCCACCAGATAGGAATAGTGCCTCTTCTCCAGATGTAAGTATTGAAAGGAACACTTTGCCCAGTCCTTTTTGGAATCCACACAAGTTGCTCACATTCAACTTCATTGCCTGTCCATCAAACAGTAGAGGTAACAAATATATAGGGATCAGAATCACAATTACGTGCATCATTTTTAGAGTAGGTATAGATGGCTATATATTGACAGATATCTTTAAAAAAACATATCCCACAGATTTTTTCTGCAAAAACGTATTTCCAGCATGCCAAACAAAATTGACTATCGCTAACCAAACCAGCAGGGTCCTGCAGAACTATGTCGCACACCCTAACGGAAGAAGAAATGAACAAAGGCAGACCTATTATTAAAGAAGATTCTTAACAAATATGGATGAGAAACAAAGAACTGCAATAAAAAACAACCTGCACTCCTTTTTTGATAAGTAATAATAACCACGTCTGTTCCCGCAAGGCCAACAAAAGCAAAAAAAGAAAAAAACAATTTCCAGTTGTACAGGGTAATTTTATGCTACCTGTACTATAGCAAGAATTCAAGCCCCTTGCCAGATACCGAGTCCCAGGGTGCAGCCTACTACGCCGAGCAGTGAGGGCAACAACCCCTTCTTGCTGACCTAAGCTTCCAAAACTTCGGGAGTCTGCAAAGCCCTATGAATTATCATCGTCCCAATGAGCATTCATATATCACGGTCAATGTAATAGTTAAGAGTTTAGAACCTATTTATCCTAAAAAAGATAGAATATTGCACTAGTTACAACTTCAGTTTCTGACTCACAGTCAGCTAGCATTAACGGGAATAGAAAAACAAAATGCATGGAATGCAATGGAGCAAGAAGCCTAGACAGCACCAATCAAATTATCAAATGAGAGTAGTAGTGAAGTTCGACCTCCAATTTGATCAACGATTTAATGGGTTCTTTTTTCAAGAATTATCAAAAATTTAAGAAGTCTTAGAAGAAAGCTACACGTTACTCTATGAAGCGGAATGACAATGCCTCCATTTTACTAGCATTTTAAGTTAAAATGCAGAAGAGGAGGGAAAGGCAGTTGATAAGAATTCTCAAATAAATACTCAAAACATCCAGGATAAAAGATCACCAAACAAAAATGTCATTGGATTCAATTTGTAATAGTGAGAAAGCACGGGAGAAAAATATATTATTGATGTGTTTAAATAATAATACAAGGACCCCTATTTATAACAATACACAATACATACATTACTCCATGTGGGCTATACTTATTAAAGGAACTAATTCTAACACTGCCCCTCAAGCTGGTGCATATAAATTATGTGAGAAAGCACGATAGAAAAAATTTATTTATTAACAATGTTACAATGAGCTCTATATATCATACATATTATAGTCCTACTACATAAGGGACTAGGATATATTCTACTCCTACTACACATGAGACTAGGATTATTTACACATAACTATCTAACACTCCCCCTCAAGCCGGTGCATACAAATCATATGTACTACAACAACAACTACAACAACTACCCAGTATAGTCCCACAAAGTGGGGTCTGGGGAGGGTAATATGTAGACGAGCCTTACCCCTACCCGAAAGGGCAGAGAGGCTGTTTCCAATCGACCCTCGGCTCGTGAAGGAAAGGAAAACAAAAACAAAAACAAAAGAGCATTAGTAGCTCCAGCAGAAATAGCGTAAATAATTATCTAAACATAAGAAACATAAATAAAATAGCATGCAATAATATCATACAGTAACTACCATAAATAACTACCATAAGGGAGACACAAGCCAAAACACAAATCATCTATGGATAGCCCTGCCAAGCCTCACCCAACCCCGGGTGGGGAGTATGAAAAACTCTAGGAGCCCCTATCCTACAACCCTGATACTAGACCTCCAGACTTTCCTATCAAGGGTCATGACCTCGGAAACTCGCATTTTAGCCATGTCATGCCTAATCACCTCAGCTTGAAAATATTTGCAAGCTGATCATTCGACTTCACTACGAGTCATGCCAAACTCCGGGATAACTGTGCTGAACTTACCAAACCAGACTCGAGGAGACTACTCTAGACCATAAAGTTACCGGCCCAAACGACATACAAGACCACTAGACTCCCCCTGAGCAACAAAACCAAGTGGTTGCCGATAAACAGAAGTTGGCCAAAAAGTCGCCCCATAGAAATTTGAAAATAATGAGACTAAGCCAAATTCCACACTATAAAATAGGTTCTAAAACACAACCAGAAAACAAACTATTCTGAAAATTACTGTTGACACCGGAAAAATCATTGTTAACGCTGAAAAAAGTGCATTATTCAGGCCGGAAAAATAAAAGCTGCTAAACTTTAATGTAATTTATATGGGTAGACTCGAAATAACTGGACGAGTAAGTTGTCCTAAAGAAGCTTTGTCAAAAAAGTGGCTGAAATGCCTCACACGCGCCGAAAAAGTTACTGTATCTCGAATGAAAATTTTGAAGTTCTCGAAATTTGTAGGAAATTGTACTACTGGACTCGGAATCACCCCACGAAACAATTGTCCTAAAGAAAGTTTTGAAAATTCTAGCGGGAAAGCGCTCCACGCGCCGGCACGTGTTAAATGCGCTCGTCGAAACCCTAGTTCTGGTGGCGCGTGAGACTTTCTACCGGAGCAATTGACTGAGGTTTTGTCGCCTGACTTTTCCGAACAAAATGGTAGTGTTGGTTTTCGCACAACGCTTACCGATGAGGAGATAACACAAATCGATCTTGATTGTCAACCGGAAGACGCACAGGGCGGACTTTTCTGTTCCGATGGGACGGGAATTTCAGGGGTTTGGTCGCACAAGGGTTTCGGATCTGATGGTGGTACTAGTATAAGAACAGTACAACTGTAGCAGCAATGAACCCTAGGAACAAGGCGAAGTTAGCAGAATTGCATTGCGATGAGATCTTTCTTCTTGGATGTCGCTGAAATGACGCACATCAATAATGTTCTCACTGAAGTTGTGATACCATGCGAGAAAGCACAGGAAAAAAATTCACTTATTAACAATGATACAATGAGTCCTATATATAATACATATTCTACCCCTACTATATAAGGGATAAGGACATATTCTACTCCTATTACATATAGGACTAGGATAATTTACAGATAACTATCTAACAAATTACATGTATCGAGCTTATTACATATATAACAACACGAGAACCAGTGAAGGACTTGGTGAAAATATCTGCAAGTTGATCATTTGACTTCACAAACTTTGTAACAATATCTGTTGAGAGAATCTTCTCTATGATGAAGTGACAGTCAATCTCAATGTATTTAGTCCTAACACTAAATTTGATGCAATATGAAGGACAGCTTGATTATCACATACATGTTCTACCTAGTTGATTGCTCCAAATTTTAATTCTTTGAGCAAATATTTGCTCCAAAGTAGCTCACATGTTGCCATAGTCATGGCTCGATATTCTGCTTCTGCGCAAGATCGAACAACTACATTTTGTTTCTTGCTTCTCCAACAGACTAAATTACCTCCTACTAAAACACAATATGCAGATATGGAACGTCTATCAGAAGGCGATCCTGCGCAACCAGCATCAGTGTATCCAATAATATACTCATAGCCTCGATCCCTCGAATAGTAGTCATTTGCTTGGAGCTGATTTTATATACCGAAGAATGCGAACAACTGCATCTCAATGACTATTGCAAGGAGAGTCTATAAACTGACTTACAACACTCACAGGAAATAAAATGTCATGTCTAGTCACTGAGGTAATTCAATTTGCCAACCAGTCGTCGGTCGCCTACATCTTGCAAGATCATTAAGTGGTTCCCTCTGTCCTGGCAGAAGCTAAGTATTCGGATATGTAGGAGTGTCAACAGGTCTGCAACCATCATTCTTGTCTTATCAAGAATGTCTAAAGCATATTTTCTTTATGAAATAACAATACCCGATCTAGACTAAGCGATCTCAATACCTAGAAAGTACTTCAATCTGCCTAGATCCTTAGTCTGGAAGTGCGGAAAGAGATGCTGCTTCAGATTAGTAACTGAATAACTAAGATGATGCGATCTCACAACCAAACCAGGCTCAAGGAGATTGTTTCAAACCATAGAATGGCTTGAACTTACTAAACCAGGCTCAAGGAGATTGTTTCATACCATAGAATGGCTTGCTTAATCGACATACAAGACCATTAGACCATCCCTAGGAACAAAACAAGTGGTTGCTCCATATAAATTTCATCCTCAAGATCATCATCGAGAAAGGGTGTTCTTAATGTCCAATTGATAAAGAGGCCAATGACGAACAACCGTCATGGACAGAAAAAGGCGAACATAAGCTACTTTAGCCATGGGTGAGAAAGTGTTACTATAATCAAGTCTGAGTATATCCTTTTGCAACCAGACGAGCCTTAAGCTGATCAACCTGGCCATCTGGGCCGACTTTGACCGCATAAACCCAACGACAACCAACAGTAGTCTTACCTGAAGGAATTGGAACAAGCTCTCATGTACTATTCGCATGTAAAGCATATATCTCGCTAATCATAGCATGTTGCCATCTTGGATGAGATAGTGCATCACTTATAGACTTAGGAATGGAAACAGTGGACAAAGATGATATAAATCATAATGGGGTGATGACAAATGATTATAATCGAAAACATCATAATGGGGACTAGGATTAAGTGTAGATCGTACATTTTTCCGAAGTGCAATCGGTGGACTAGGAAGAGACAAGTCCACAATGGGTGCAAAAGTTGATGCAGGACGTGAATCATCTTGGCCTGATGCTGGCGGGACAACGATGATAAGTCAAGAGTGGTGGCCTTGTGGAGGGAGATGTAGGAGGAGCAACAATAGACTCCTCAAAAGCTGATATACGTAGGAGGGGCTATGGTGATGTTGGGTGGCTACAGATGTGGATGTAGCAGGAGGGACAATATATTCCTCACAATTAGGTATAGGTAAAACCTCAGATATATCATATCAGGATGATAAGATGAAGTAAAGTAAGGTTGAGACTCAAAAAATATGTCACCAGCTGACATAAGATACGTATGAAGATCAGATGAGTAGCAATGATACCCCTTTATGAACCCGAAAAAAACCAACGAAGACACACTTGAGAGCACGAAGAGCTAACTTATCTTTTTCAGGAGCCAAGTTATGAAGAAAATATGTACTCCTAAAAACACGAGGAAGAGAGTATAAGGGTAACTTAGGGAATAATACTGAACGTGAAATTTGATTTTGGATGGACGATGAAGGGATCTGATTAATTAAGTAACAAAATGTAAGAATTGTATCGCCCCAAAACACAACGGAATATGGGACTGAATGAGAAGTATGCGAGGCTGCGAGCAATTTCAATGAGATGCCTATTCTCTCTCTGCTACCCCATTCTTTGAGGGGTATATGGACAACATATTTGATGGATAATTCCGTGAGAAATCATAAATGGTTGAAACTGAGAGGATAAGTATCGTAAGACATTATCACTACAAAAAGTGCAAATATAAACACCAAATTGAGTTTTAGGAAAATTCAAGTACGTCTTAAGTAATCATCAATGAAACTAACAAAATAACGAAATCCTACGGTTGAACTAACTCTACTGGACCCATTTATCAGAATGAACTAAAGAAAAAACAGACTCTACACAACTCTCAGTACTACGTGAAAATGTAGCTCGAATATGTTTCCTAAGTTAACATGACTCCCAATCTTATGTAGACAAACTAGGCATCTGTAACTAGACATGTTATGGAGGGATCACGGGAGTTAAGTTAGTAAAGGCCTTGTGATTCACGCCTTGTGCCAATCGTCTATCCCGTATTACAGTCCTGCATACTAAAAAAATCATCAATGAAATGTATACCACAATGAAGGGCAGGAGTCAAACGACTAACAGATGGACTACCCAAGGACATAAAGAACAGAATATAAAGTGATAGAGTACAGGGGATTAGCTTGTCCAACTCCTTTTGCTTTTGTTTGGACTCCATTAGCTAAAGTAACATTGGAAAGAAACTGTGAATAAACAATATTTGACAAAAGTCACCTATTACCAGAAATATGATCAGGGGCACCTGAGTCCATGATAAGTTGGTATTTTTCCCAACTTCTTTTATGCCTTTAATAAAGTTTTGCCCCAGTTGATGTATTAATGGACTAATTATGTTTTGAATGCTATAATTGCGGGTCGTGGAGTTGGGTGAGAATTAATAAAATTGAAAATCATCAAATACCTGCAACTGCAAGAAAAACATCAAATTCAGTCCAAAACTAAAGAAGAAAACTAAAGAAGCAAAAGTCTATCCTGTGTGGGCCACGTAGGTCAGCCACACAGTTGGAGAGCTTGGAGGCTTAAAGTTTAAGTTGTGGAAGTGGCCACGCATTCTGCGTGGGCCACGCTACATGGCCACGCAAGACCCGATGAGGATAATTTTATCCATCTGTTCAGAAGACTATAAATAGTACTTTTTGGTCTTTTTCAATAACTTTTGACACAGAGGAATATTGTACGAGCGGGTTTGAGTTTTCGTCAGAGTTGACAAGTGACATCACGGTTTCTCAATCTTCTTCTTCTTTATTAGTATCAATGACAGAATTAAAGGATAATTTGATTACTTCTTCTATTGTCATGTCTAACTAAATTCATTAGCTAGGGTTATGAATCTGGAATGGTGTTATGATTATGGATTATTAATATAGATTTGTCTTTGATTAAATATTGTGTTATCTATGGATTATTAATAAAGATTTATCTTCTCATCTTCCCGGTAGATGAGAAGATGCGAGAAGCGAGGCTGAGGTGGTTCGGGCATGTGCGGAGGAGGAGTCCCGATGCCCTGGTGAGGAGTTGTGAGCGGCTGGTGATGGTCGGCGTACGGCGAGGCAGAGGGAGGCCTAAGAGGTATTGGGGAGAGGTGATTAGGCATGACATGGCTAGAATGCGGGTTTCCTAGGACATGACCCTTGATAGAAAAGTCTGGAGGTCTAGTATCAGGGTTGTAGGATAGGGGCTCCTAGAGTTTTTCGTACTCCTCAACCGGGGTTGGGTGAGGCTTGACAGGGCTATCCATAGATGATTTGTGCATTGGATTGCGTCTCCCTTATGGTAGTTATTTATGGTAGTTACTGTCTGATATTATTGCATGTTATTTTATTTATGGTTCTTATGTTTAGATAATTATTTACGCTATTTCTGCTGGAGTTACTAATGCTCTTTTGTTTTTGTTTTTGTTTTTGTTTTTGTTTTTGTTTTTGTTTTTCCTTTCCTTCACTGAGCCGAGGGTCGATTGGAAACAGCCTCTCTGCCCTTTCGGGTAGGGGTAAGGCTCGTCTACATATTACCCTCCCCAGACCCCACTTTGTGGGACTATACTGGGTAGTTGTTGTTGTTGTTAAATATTGTGTTATCTAAATGCTCCATGCTTTCTTGTATGATTTGGTGGTTGCAAACACTAGATTAACGCCTATCACACTTAGTTCTAACTTGGAAAAGTGGAACCGAGTTTAGGTATAAAGCAATTAGCAAAGAATTGAGTAGATTAAGGAATTAAGCTCATCTCAATTGATAGAATCAAACTAGGAATAAGGAGATTCTTACTTGGGCATTAACAATTGTATTGCATAGAGCTCTAAATAGCCCGGAAAGACATTTGTGAGTAAAAACCTCTAGTGTTGGAAAATACTAAGTTGGTATTATTGATATTGCTGTCATAATACATGTTTGATTGATTGGAATCGAATACATCTACACCCATAGCATAGCATAGCATACACGAAGAAGGAGCAACCTTAGTGCTTTCTCTCATTAATTAATACTTTCTAATTATTTTCACATTCTAAGTGTTTGATTAAACTTCAAAGTCATAACTTTTAGAAGTAATTGCAGAAAATCAATCTTTTATGTGAAGATTACATTAAGTTCATCGAATTCACAAACTCTTTGACATTCTAGCACACACCACATTCCTCGTGGGATTGACCCAACCTTGTTGGGTTTATTATTACAACCGACCGTATACTTTCAATTTGAGAGTAGGATTGGACGTGACCCGTCCATAACCTATGATCCAAGAGTAGTAGACCGGAAAACACAAGTTTCTACTTAGTTGCTCGATGCTAAAGGAATACATTGTACCCCCCCTCCAAATAAAGAAAATCCATGTTACCTACCGTCCCAGTCGGAGCAATATGAGCATTTCTAGGTGGTCGACCATGCAAAGAGTAACACATCTCACGAGTGTGTCCAAGCTTATTACAATAAGAACACTTAGGTCGAGATCTTCCAAAGCTACCTCCTCCTCATCTATTCTGCATAGTTTGAGATGCCCGATTTTCCACAGTCTGGGATGCGAGTTCTGTGATGTTGTGTGACTGGATGCTACCGCAAGGAGAATTAATTAAGAGAATGATTCATCAACTATAGGGACAGTCGGACTAGCCAAAATCTGGTTGCATAACGAATCAAGATCATAAGGAAGTCCAACGAGGGTAAGAACTATCAAAACATATTTCGTCGCTGCTCTTGTTGCTTTTCAACACTAGCAGAAACCGGCATCAACTTCTCAAATTCATTCATGACTGCATGTACTCGTCCCAAGTAGGTATATCTAATTCCTGTTTCTTTAAATTTATCATCCGTAATATCACATCATAGAAACGAGATATGTCATTAGTGTATAAAGTGGGAGACTTTTTCCAACTAAGTAACATGTATGAAATGGACGAAACAAGGGCATTAACTTGGAATCAATATATCGCCACAAGATACTAAATAACTAAGCATCGATCTTCTCCCAAAGCGCTTTCATCTCCCTCACAAGCCTTTTTTGGTTAAATGATCTTGAACACCTTGAGATTTACATCATAATTCAACAGATGAAGCTTAAGCTAAGTAGATTGAACTTCCCTTAAAGGTTCCGAAGTAATCATAACACTTGAACTTCCAGAACCAGTACTTTTAGAACCAAAAACATCAAATCCCAAAGACATCGTTGGGATGAAGAGAGATCCAGCAGATTATCACCAAATAATGGAAAGAATCAACTATAACTCATTGAAATAGGAGGAGGACACACAGTAGTTGCCGAAAAATAGATCTTTTGCCGAAAAAATTTTGTTGAAACTGTTGACACCTGAGTTGGTGGGCTTGGATTGAAGAGATGAAGCAAAAAGAATTGTCGAAACCTGCAAAAACAATCGCCTAAGTTCCCAAAAAATCGCTGGAAAGAAAAATTGTCGAATTTTGGTGAAACTTTGATGGGTAGGCTCAAAAAAACCTCACGAACAAGTTGTCCGAAATAAGTTCTACGAAATTTGGCGGAAATGACCACATGCGCCGGCATGTAAGTCCGATCTCCACAAGAAAAAATTCTGCTAACGGCGCATGAGAGTGCGTAGCACTTTTTGCCGAAGAAATTTTTGGGGTTTGGTCGCCGGAGGATGATCTACTCCATGGTGGTGTTGGTTTTTAGACCGATGGAAAATAACTTTCTTGTGGACAGCACTGATTTGCCGGGAAGAAAAGACTAGTTAACTGAATTGGTTTCTTTCTGGAATCGCTGGAATTTATGCACAACGATATATCTCTCACGATTGCTCTAATATTATGTGAGAAAGCACGGGAGAAAAATATATTATTGATGTGTTTAAACTATAATATAAGGACCCTATTTATAGCAATACACAGTACATACATTACTCCTATTCCATGTGGGACTATACTTATTTACATGAACTAACTCTAACATAATCGCCAAGAGGAGTCTGTCCATGAAAGCATTAGATAATATTTCTATTCAAGCAAGAAAAACAAATTTGACGCATAGTTTCATAACTTTATGCCTTCAACTTGTCAAAGGTCAACACAGGGCACATATCTTACTAATGAGCCAACTGCAGCATACCCTAAAGCTTGGACCAGAAGAGCTTAAGGACATCAGATATATCAGCTGGTGGGGAGCTATTATAAGATCATCTTCAAGTTGTTGACATAGAGACTAAGAGGTTATGCTAAAGTTAGCTTCTGACACACATTTGCCCATTATTGTTTATTTTTTGATAAAGTACATTTGCCCTTTATTAAGGAAGACAGATCATTGATGTGATTCTCATTGCCAACAAATGTTTAAACTCAAGGAAAAGACAAAGGGGGGCTGGCTTGTGTTGCAAATTGGTCATTGAAAAAGCTTTTGACCATGTAAATTACCTACCTACTCAATATGCTGACAGAGATGTGGCGCGGTGAGAAATAGATCAAATGGATAAGTTTCTGCATCTCCAATGTCACACTTTCCATCATTATGAATGGAACTCCCGGAAGATTTTCTTTCTTTCTCGCAGGGGGTTGAGACAAGGGGACCTTCTATCCCCTTCCTATTTGTTCTGGTCTGCACAACTAGGGATCTTAACTTGGGTCAAGGGTTTCTCAGTGAATGCAAGGAATCTTCAAAGAATTGAAGTTATGCACGTTTTCTATGCAAATAACACCTTAATCCATTGTGGAGCTGAGGAAAACCAATTAAGGAATCTAAGAGTCATTTTGCTCATTTTTGAGGCAGTGTAGCGGCTAAAAATCAACATTGAGAAAAGATTTTACATATCCTGTGAACGAGATGCAAGATCTTGTGATTAATTTTGGAGGCTAGATAGGGCCTAGGGGCACTTCCAACAACATATTTGGGGATACCTTTGGGGACCCGACATAAAGCCAAAGAAATATGGCAAGGAGGCATCACAAAGTTTGAAAGAAATTGGATATATGGAAAAGGCTACATCTGTCACTTGGAGTTAGAGTGGTCCTAATTAACAGTGTACTTGATTCTCTTCCAACCAATCTAATGTATGTTTCTCCAATACCCTCTAAGGTGAGGAAAACATTGGATAAATCAAAAGAGAATTCTTATGGGATGTCGACAAAGAGAAATGAACTTCCACTTGATTAAATGGGACAAAGTTTTGCTGGAAAAGAAAGTAGGTGGTCTTGGGATCAAAAATTTGAAGAACTAAAACAAATCATTGTGGAAGAATGGCTATGGAGATATGGAAAAGAAGAAGGTTACCCATGGAGGAATTTGATTAAATGAAGTATGGGGATCGCAAGGCTTGGTGTACTGACTCTGTGAAATCCCTCATCGTTTCGGCCTCTAGAAGCATATTCATAGTCTTTAGCTACAATTCAAGGCTAAAATTGCAATCAAATTAGGTGATGTAAGGAAGATACTTTTTTGCATTGATGAATTGTTAGGTCAATCCCCCCTAAACAGTACTTTCCCTGATCATTATTAGTTTATTATGGATATTGGGAAGTCAGTTTATCATTGCTAGCACAACGAAATTGGAGCCTCAACTTTAGAAGGTAATGCTTTAACTGGGAGATTCAAAGATTGGCCAAACTGTTGCATGACATCGACAAAGTGCTTTAATAACAAGCTGAGTTAAGTGGAAACTGTAGCTCCTAATCACATATTTAGACCTAAAAAGTTTAATAAAGAAACACACACTTACCAATAAGAGAGAGAGAGAGAGAGAGAGAGAGAGAGAGAAGGAGAAGCTTGTTCGTGGACATTAAACAACCCAAGCCAAGCCAAAAAGCTCAGTTTGCTTAAATTGAGCTCGACAGCAAGCTCAAGTTTGGTTGCTTTAATAGACAAACAAGCTAAAAGACAAACCTAATGAGCGCTCACTCTTTAATCACGTGCAAAAATTCATCTATACCCTACTATGAATAGTAACATATAACTCGGATGCATAAATACTTGTTTGCAGCTTCATAACAGCTGTTCAGTAAGAAGCACAGAATGCAGTAAAGTAGACAAACTTGCACAAAGGGCAGTGATTTAGAATGACAAAGTACAGCAAAATTGATCATAAGCCATTATTTTATTTTTCCTTTTTTCCCTTGCATCACACACATAGAAGTGGAACTTATTGCCAAAAAAAGTACAGTATCTAAGGGTACCAAGTACGAAGTAAAACCTGCAGAAGAACGACACAATGCTCTGGAAGTCCAATCTTTCTGAAGGGCACTGAAAACCATTTATTCCACACAAATTCATCATCAGGATTCTGCAAGGGCATACGACTTGGAAAGGGTCTAGTAATGTCCCTCGATTCACAAAAATAATGCTTGCCATCAATATCAAGCTCTGTCACTTCTTGAACATTCTTTAATTCACCTTTGCCCAGTGGCTGAGGGTTTTGAAGTGAAATCTTGATCCATTGGCTCTCAGTTACTGTATATATACATCCACCCCCAGGCAAATTTGGAATGCTGGCTGACAACTTTGTCGCAACAAGAAGTAAACCAAAGCTCCCAAGGGCAGTATATCCTAGCACAGCCCTGGCATAGGTTATACTCTTGCACAGCCATTTTGAACCATTAGTCACATAATCTAAGGCTTCACTTTGAGAATTGAAAACATCATATCCTGTCTTTTCATTGTAGCGAAGATTTCCAGTTGTGGGATCAACATAGATCACCTGAGTGTCAGTCCTTGAAGACAAACTAACAACAATATATACTTCACTAGATTCCAGGGTAACAACAACAACAGATGTATCCCCCGGATGTCCAGCTGAAGTGAGTAAGAAATAAAATGAGTGAGCAGACCAGAAAAATAGAACACACTATTCAATTAGAAAAAATATGTAAGAGACAAAAGAAGCTATACAGCTGCACATGTTCACTCTTTCTAGCAAGCAAAGGTGAAAAAGTGGATGGTTTTATCGCACTAGCATTGTAGCTCATGAATCATGATAGCTGTATCAATCAAACGGAGCAAAACAAAATGAGACACTCAAAAATTGTTCCTTCAAAAAGCACTAGATAGTCAACTTTTCAGAGCTCCCAGTGGATTCAACCTCCAAAAGGCACTCTTAAGTAGTAAATGAAGTTGTAAAGGCAAGATGCATGGAATTGAATACCCTGGTCAAAAGTTCACATGAACATATTGATTGGTGAAGGAAAAAGACTTGCATGCTCAAATAAAACAACAGTTACTACTAAGCCTAAATCGCTAAGTAGTTGGTGTCGGCTACCTGAATTCTCTACTGATACCACACTATTTTGGCTGTTTCGTTCCACTGCTCAGTAACTTTGCCTCTTTTAAGGACAAATTAGGGACTTTTGGGAGCTAGGAATTCCCTGTATGCCACTCCTATCTCTACACTATCATACATGCTAGTTTATACATGTATGGATATTCTCCACCAATGGTATCAACAAGGAGCTTCATTGTTTTATGACACAGGATCATAGCACTGAGGGCGGTTTTTTTTCCTTTGACAAAGTAATAAAATTTTATTGATGAAGGGTGTGAAACACCTGTGTACACCAAAAAATATAAAGTCTTATGGTTTTCTACAAAAGCCACCCAATCTTCTACACAAATAGGAATCCTATAGATGCATTAAAAAGCGATAAGGGTTAAGAGGCTACTCATCAATCATACATGATTTTCACATAAAATGCACATAAGAACACAATTTCCAATAATTACCACAATAAACCTACAGTATAATAGCAATGCAGCTAAATTTTTAATAGAGCTACCATTTTTACCAAAGAACTACCACATAGCAAAATAATTTTTAAAAAAGAAGTGTCAAAAATGCTTCTAACCTATTGGATTTAGCTTAAGTTTATCCTCCATACACCTATTGAACCGTAAAAGCCCTTAATGTTCATTTTGGACTAAAACTACCCCTAATATTAACATTTGCCTAACCTTCCATTTTAAACCCCCTCTTCTTCTTCCACAATGCAAAAGAACCCAGACATCCTTAGCTTCCATTTTCCTTCTTCTACAAATTCACTAGACCTATCCCATTCTTGATTAACAATATGACCCATTTACTTTTCCTGCAAGGTAATGGTTGCATCGGCACTCTTCCAAGCATCAACCTACAATGCCTTGTAAATTTCAGTGTCTCAAACAATCATCTCAATGGGTCCATATTAGGTATTCTGTTAGTATTCCCTGCTAGCTTCATCTTTTTCTGATAGTATTTATTGTGGCGGTCCATTGCCACCTTGTATTCATTTTTTCCTTCACCCTCACCTTCATCTTCACTAAAATATGTTCATAAGAAATCCAAAAAGCTCTATGCAGCAGCCATTGTTGCAATATCAATTGGCTCAATGCTTGGGCTTCTCATATTGTTGTTGATTCTTTACCTTCGTATACTGGAAAGAGAACTCAGATAGCATCGATTATCGATGCATGCCGACGTTGTCAAGGCTCTGCCAGGCACCAGCTTTAGAATGGAGAAGATTGGCATCCTGCGAGCCTCTACGAGGTGAATGAAATTAAAGTTACTTACCGGGAATTTGGCTAAGCTATACCAATCCCGGCACCGCCTCTATGGCGTAGGAATCTTCCATCACCGGAAATTTCATTGTGATCCACGACGCTCCGCCAATTTTGCAGTTAGGGCTCTCTACGACCTCAAGTTAAGCATGGGCTCCCTTTCCAATAACTTGAAGTTCTGAGTCTATTGATACGTACTTAGAGACAATTTCTGCCGATCCAGAGTCTAATTTGTGAGCTTCCTGATAACCTTAGGAGTCTTAAAAAGCTTGTTAATCTGGACCTTTCGTTAAAAACTTGTATCACTCAATGAGTTCAACTACTGATGTGCATATTGAGTTGTATAACAACTCGTTTACCGGTGAGTTCCCAGCGAAAAGAAGTTTAAAGATGACAGCAGCTGTGGTTTTTTGGGTTCCGGTTTGGTCGGTTTAAGAGACTACTCCTCAATCATTCAGGAATTTCACATAAGAATACAATTCCCAATATTTACCACAACAACCAACAGAAAAATAGCAGTGCAGCTAAATGCTTAATAGAGTTACCATTATTAGCAAAGAATTTCCAAAAAACTAAGCGAGCTAAGTTGCTCGGACTCGGGTGCGGGTATCCGATACGGGGACAATTTCGAGTATCCGATTCGGAAAAATCTAAATTTTAAGATTCGGGGGTGCGAATCTGGATATGGATACGGGTGCGGGGATATGGCTAAGAAAATACAAAATAATAGAAAATAGAGCTATAAAAATATTGTAAATATTGAGACTGCATGCTAGGTCTACATGAAGTACAAAATCAGAACATGACATTTTAAAGTTTTGGTTTCTCCGACACACAAAGCATCAAATATGAGACAAAAATAATATAACATTGAAGGTATGCTATTTTCCATAACTTAAATCTGTTAAAGTTTTTATTTTGAGAAATCAAAATCTCAATTTTTCTCCCAAATTTGTCGATGGACTCCGGTCAAAGTGTCTGAAGTCGGTTGACCGTATCCGGGATGCTTCCCGCTCCAGCACTCGTCCAAGTCTTGTATCGGGACGGGGACGGCACCAAAATTGAAGAGTCCGTGCAACTTAGTAACGAGAAAACAGGTACTAGTTTAATATCCAGACTTCAAATCTTACCAGATGAATCCATGCTGTGATAAATAAATAGTTTATGTACTCATGAGCATTACAACTTTGAATCTGACAAGATAAATGGAATGAGAAGTGTTAGAAAATTACCGAAAGAGGAAAAGTAATATTTTGTGTCCTAT
The DNA here is from genome assembly GCA_034376525.1 of Nicotiana benthamiana. NCBI lineage: Eukaryota > Viridiplantae > Streptophyta > Magnoliopsida > Solanales > Solanaceae > Nicotiana > Nicotiana benthamiana. The sequence goes on along the minus strand of CM067333.1, from coordinate 44,341,571 downwards.
AGGAAAAATCATCTTTGCTGGATAGAAAGGGAAAGTTCATCTTATTCACCTAAATTCACATTATCATCACTTCACCAACATCCTCACAAAAAAAATTGCACCTTTCTGCCACAATTCTGATATTATTTACTGCTTTCGAATCTGCCAAAGAAGTATCCAGGTCTGACAGTTATATTCCCTACGTTCCCAATCAATGAATGAAATTGAAACTACAGAAACAACATCACTTTTTTTTATTCCTACACACAAACAAAACCAGCATAAATCCTAATCCTAACAAGATCTTTAATTATCTTTTCCACTCAAACAACAAAGAAAGTTCCTTCAAATATACCCTTGAAAACCTTCAAAAGCTATATTATATGAGGTTGTTAATATGGATCCTCTAAAACATACCTAAAAACTAAGTCCAGGTTAAGCTTCGTGATAACTCATTACCAAGGTGAAAAATATTATATTTTGGGAAAAGAAAAGTCTCCAAGCGGAATAATGGAAACTTAATTTCAGCAATTAAGAAAGGACTTCAGAATGGGTCTAATGAAACTAATAATCCATTCATACCCCAATCAAGCAAAACAAGATTATTCGATAAAACCCTCTTAAGATTCAGAATTCGCTGATCACTTTAAGTATAAACAAGTAAAAAAGGAAATCAATGTATACGACTCAAATGCCCAAAAGATCAAAACTATTCAAGATTCAAGCCAAGATGCAAATTGGATATGACAATCAAATCAGAACAGACCAGAATATGTGGGAGTTGGGCGATACCAAGTATCAGAATGAAATGTAACTCACCGGAAAATTCTCCAGAGGAGAGAGAGAGAGAGAGAGAGAGAGGTGTCAAATTGTGATGCGATGTTTTTTGGGCGAAGAAATATGTATTGGAGTACCATTCTACATCCACATGGTACAATACAACTATTACAAAGTAATATAGATCATAATTTATATCTATGACTATCAATTATTAATTATTATTATTTTACTATTATTAATTAATTTATTATTAATATATAAAAGGAGAAGCAAATTTATGATATTATGCCAAGTGTCAAAATAAAATATCGACACGTGTCATGTTTTAGGATAAAATTTCAATAAATTTGGAGATTCAAAAAAATAAAAATAAAAATTAATATATAAAAGGAGAAGCAAATTCATGATATTATGCCAAGTGTCAAAATAAAATATCGACACGCGTCATGTTTTAGGACAAAATTTCAATAAATTTGGAGATTCAAAAAAATAAAAAAATAAAAAATACAAATACAAAATTTAAATAATTAACCAATTCAGTTATTGGAGGAGTAGTGGGACACGAACACTATGTGGTCAGCGACAGCATACTGTATAAGGGAATCTGTGGGAGAGGTGTTAGGGGTCTCAACCGGTGTTTCTGGCGGGGCACAAAGGAGATTGGTGGTGGAATAAAGTGGTCCAAGGCAAAGTGGAAGCGAAGAGGGCAGCATACCAGAAGTTAATGGAGAGCATAGGTGAGGACGAGAGGAGAGCGTGCATGGAGAGATATAATGTAGCTAGGAAAGAAGTAAATTATCGGTTATGGAGGCTAAGAATGCGGTTTATGATCGTATGTACGAGGAATTGGGGGGGAAAGGTGGGGAAAAGAGGTTATTCCGGTTGGCCAAATTGAGAGAGATGAAGGCTCGAGATTTGGACCAAGTGAGATGTATTAAGGACAAAGATAGTAGAGTATCGGTCTTGTTTATTTCGATTTTTAGAATATTGACTAGAGATTAGTAAGTTTAAACTTATAAGAGACATTTCTATAAGTTTTTGCCTATCTTAAAGGGGTTTTGGGTTAGTTATTTCCATGAGGCGTTTTAATTACTGGGATGGACAAGCATTAAAAATATCACTTTCTCCTGCAGGGTCACACCTGGTATATTGTTGTTTTTGATGTATTGAAGGGCAGAATTGCCTTGATGAATGGAGAGAAAGTACAAGATGGGGCATATTAAACCATGAGGAAAAATTCTTTTACAGTTATAGTGGTGCTACCCTTAGCCAGCGACAGAAACCGGTGGGGTTTATCAAAAGTGCACCGCATATAAAAGAATAAGGACTCTTTTCAATCTAAAGATAAAGATAAGGGATCGTTTTGCTCCTATTTTTAACAAGACAAGATGATTCAAACAAGAAAATTCGGTATCATAAATTTTCAGGGATGAGTTTGGAGGATCATCCAACATGAAATGGGTAGATATTTAAGGATTGGCAATATTGATGCCGAAGGAAATTGAACAGAATACAATTCATTTGGTGTTCAAAGAATCTTTATTTAACAATATATTACGGCCTCTATTCTTTCCAGTTGAGAGATACAACTTTCTCAAAATACACCAAAGATTCTTCAAGTGTGATCAAATGAAACCTACAAAAACACTACTTTCTTGCCACTTCTTCTCCCCATTGTGTCTATCAGGAAAAACACAAAACCTTGCCTCAAAATTTATTCTTTTGGTGTAATTTTCATCTCCTTAAAAAAATGGGGATCCCATCATCAAGATTGCATTTTTCTACCAAAAGGTGTCCTAAATTCTCAAATTTCTTGCTTGGCTTAGCCAATTATGAAAAACCGACTGCATTTTGTGATTAAATGGTGTGTCAGAATAGGGTATTTTCAGTTGGACAAAATAGCGATCCAGTTCCAGTTGTGGCAACCACACTAGATACTATTGATGTAGGTTCTTCAATTAGAAAGCCAATCAGTTTGTGGCCAGGTATGTATCATTCACCTGTGACAAATGCATTGTGGGAAGCATATCTTTGAGAGACTTTCAAGTGCCCCAGTTGATCCTTCTCCCCCAACTGATTTGATTGCTAAGACCCCATCTAAGAGTAGGACTAGTGTTCTTAACAAATTCTCTTCTGATTATGCGCTGAGAGAGCAATATAGGAACCCCTGGAATGAGATTAGGATGGGAAAGTTACTTGAAGACCTTGATGCTTTGGCTGGAACAATATCTTTCAAGGTACTCTTCAAGGCTTTGAGCATCTGCTTATTGCATATCTATTAGAGCTGAGCTCCCATTATCTTAATAGTTAAGACATATCAACTTGAATGCTATCAGGATCATGATATCAGGGTACTTAAGACGTGATGATGTTTGTGTTTGGTTTGTCAGTTATGATCACACAAGATTATTCTTATTATTAGAATTTTGTTGTGCTAGTCATGTACTTCTGTTTGTCCTTGGACTTCACCAGTAATCCAGTGTTTGACTAGTTGCTGCCTGCTTTGGCTGATCATGAACCAAAGAATTTCCTCTCTTATGAAGTATTGTCCTCATATTCTCTTTCTCTCTTTTCAATCCAACACTGTTCCAGTAATGATGGTACTACTAGGCCCTTGATACTAGTTACAGCTTCTGTGGACAAGATGCTTCTGAAAAAACCTATTCGTATTGATACTGATCTTACAATAGAGGGCGCTGTTACATGGGTTGGTCGGTCATCTATGGAGATTCAATTGGAAGTGATCAATCTTCACCAGGTATATTCCAAAAGTCAATAGTTCGCTTAGTTCAGAAGTTGTGATTTTCGTGGAAAATTGTTCTTGCTTTCATGCAGAGTCATTAGCAAATGACATATCTACTTTCATGTTAATTATTAATAATAATTTAGTGCTATATTCTTTCCTGAGTGGTTATAGGTTAAAGCTTTGCTTATGCAAGGGTAATACCACCAATTAGAGTTGAGATTTTTAAACTGCAAATAGATGAATATTTGTCATATTGACATAGAGCTTAGCAATGCATCATCTTGCTTCCAGCAATTGGGTACTAGATTTTCTATATACACCTTGTATGCGGGTTTTATCATTATTAAATTCATAAGTATAAACTAATAAATAAATTTGAAATATTTAAAATTTTATCTTTGCTTCTGAATCAGAAATTTAAGATGATTTTGACCATGATTGACATCTCTTCTACCTCATAAGTTTCTCTAATTGTAATCTTGTCAATTTATCTATTCGTACAATTGTTTCTTCCATTATTGTTTCTTTTTCTTATGCATCTCTCTTTACTAAATCGATTGCTTTAATTGTGTTTCCTCTCAAAGCCCCGGATAACTTGATATTTTTCGACACTGCAAGTGCAAACATCGGTTGAAGTCAATTTAGATACATTAGGCTGGGTTGAATAACTTGGTTTTGTTGAGCCACATGGCCAGTTCAGGAAGGTTTGTAATTAACTAACTCCAGAAACAAGGCCAAGCCTGAGTGCTAGTGGTATAGATTCACTGGAGAACAGAGAGGAGATACTGATTGTTCTTGAATATGAGATTGAATTCTGCTCCTTCTTTTCTTTTATATGTTGCATTGGGTTCATATGCTTGCCATATTACTTGTGTCCTGGATGTTTGGGTGTGTTTAAGAATACTACATTTTAAAAGTGAAGCATAAGTGTCAGGGTCTCAGGTCGTGAACAGTTATCTTAAATTTTTGAGCTGTTTTTAATCAACTGTAATTTAAATGTCAATTTCGTAAACCAATTCATACATGACTAGCCTTCCCTATGAAAGAAAATGCTCTTTATTCACTCCCTCCATTTAAGATAAAAGGGTTGCTCTGATGGTAAGCAACCCCCACTTTCAACCGAGAGATTGTGAGTTCGAGTCTCCCCAAGAGCAAGGTGGGAAGTTCTTGGAGAGAAGGATGCCGGGGGTCTATTTGGAAACAGCCTCTCTACCCCAGGGTAGGGGTAAGGTCTGCATACATACTACCCTCCCCAGACCCCACTAAGTGGGATTATACTGGGTTGTTGTTGTTGTTGTAAGTACTCCCTCCATTTCAATTTATGTGACGCACTTTTCTTATTAGTCTATTCCAATAAGAGTAACACAACTATATATTTGGAAGCAATTTATACGCATATTCCAACTAGGGGTCGGCTCATAACTCGTAAAATTCATAACCGGACGGTACCCCCTATGAAAAATATGACCGCTAATACCAATCCAATTCAAATATAAAACAAACAACGCTAAAGCGTAGCAAAATTGAAGTTTACCAGTCCTCTTGTTGATTATATAAAGTCGATAAATTATTTTGTGGCTGCTCATTCGCCGATGGTGACAAGTTTAAATCAAGGCAAGCTCTTTCTTCACCAATCTGTCCGGCAAAAATTACTCTTGAATAACCAATAATTCCACCTTGACATACATTTCCAATAATTTTATTACAATAAAATCTCTAAGAGTATCATCATCCTCGATGTTAAACTCTGAATAATAAGCAAACCCATGCGGAGTCACTGAATACGAAAATCTACTGGTTACTTTGAAGTTAACCGAACGCCTCCTCTCACTCATTTTTTTACATAACAACGATATCAATGTATCGTACTTCTTATTAAGTGGCAACTTAATGTGACACTCTGGAGGTGAGCTATACCTCACAGAGTTATTCTCCAGCACAACCTCACCACCCCAATATAGAGAAACCCTTATTTTTTGTACTTCAGACATTGTAAAAAAGATTGATAAGAAGAAGAGAGAAGTTTATTGAATGATTGTTCATGAAAATGAAACTCCTATAAATAAGGCAAGTCCGAGCTCGGGGCATAGAATTTTTTAAAGGAATTCGCAATAAAATATTGTTATTTATATTTTTAAATTATTGTTGTGTCAGTTAAAATAATTAGGTGGGGCCAAAAATAAAGAGGTAATTCGCAGTATATTATTGTGAATTGGTATTTCGCAGTAATTTACTGCGAATTAGCAATTCGCAGTAATTTACTATGAATTGCCTCTTTATTTTTGGCCTAGCACAGATGCGTTATTAAAATTATAATGTAAACGTAATTCACATTAAATTACTGCCAATTAGATTTTTAAGAAATAATTTTTCATGATTTCTCAGTATTTTACTACGAATTACGTTAATGGTAAAAATTCTGTTAACCTAATTCGCAGTAAAATGTTGTGAAATATCTATAAAAGTAACTTTTTTTAACATCAAAAACGAATTTTGAGTCCACCTTATCATCATTTTGGTTTCGAACTCCAAGAACTTAAGAGTCACTTCAATGGGATAGGGGTGTTGCCACGTTTGGAGGTTAATCTTATCCAACAATTCCTTAATTAATTAGGTAATATCTCATTACCCAATTATTATTCAATTACTCATATAATTAAGAATTATCTCAAATTACTTAAAATACTATTCATTTTTAACACACTTTATACATCTTGCTATCATGTTCATGTGATACTTTATATGGCACTAGCCAAATAAATACGAGGTATTATAGCTTAGACTGTATTTTATCCCAAAATATCAAACTTCGATGAAACTCGTTTTCTTTGATTTGCTTACCCTCCCACCTTCACGGATTCACTTATTGTTTGCTTGAGATATCATCATAACCTCAAAAATAATCTCACTCCGAGTGTATATCAGTTTAATTATGGCGTATTTTCACGTACGAAATATGGGGTGTAACAAAATACAGCATAGAAAAGTACGGGATGTAACACTCATCGTCTCGGTTGTAACGTACGAAAGAAAGGATCGGGGTTCATCTATCGTTTCCCGTCGTTTCGGCGAACCAATACTCTAAGAAATTAGGGGACTATCTGTATAAGAGTGAACTCGAGGTTAGCTCACAGCCCGAGTTCCCGGTGAGTCAAACGAAGTAAGAAATATGAATGTATGAGATAAAGACCGAATACGAGAGTTCTTTGAATCGAGGCTGGAACAGGGTGTTCGCCACCGGGCTTGACACGACAACATCCTCCGAATCCGAAACGAACTCCAAGACCTCGGAAAGCACTACAAACGGTTGCACATGACTAACAGAGGACCATGATATCTGCACCCAACCGGATATCACAGTGTCGATCTTGCTTGATATCGTTAGTGTATTAGTGATTGACGTACACGAAAGATTTTTATCATTTTTAGAATTGTACTAGTGGTAAAATTCCTCTACTATATAAAGGGAAAGGTTTTTATTCAATAGAGATGTTGTAACACCCATATCAAGGCAATACAAACTTATTTCTCTGGTTTCTAGTTATTGAAAAGTTCTTGTTTTAATCTTGGTTCTTCATTTACATTTGGCTTCGAATCGAGGGTTCGCTCGAGGACAAAAAGCTTAAATACGAGTCCGACCTTAATGTCATAACTGGTTTGGCTATTTATTTTATTTTTTATACGTTTATCTAACATTCTTGATTACTTATGTTGAATTAATCCACGTATTCTTAAAACTTGCCGTATAAATTCAATTGCTATCCATATACTAAGGATAAAGAGGCTCAATTCACAAAATTCAACAACAACAACAACAACAACAACTACCCAGTATAGTCCCACAAAGTGGGTTCTGGGGAGGGTAATATGTAGACGGGCCTTACCCCTACCCGAAAGGCAGAGAGGCTGTTTCCAATCGATCATCGGCTCAGTGAAGGAAATGAAAAAACAAAAGGGAGTAAGAAAGCTTTTAGAAAATATTATAGTAATAACTAATTAAGGGGTTAGGTGGAGTTAGACCTGCGATGTTGTATGGGGCGGAGTGCTGGCCCATGAAGAACTCGCATGTTCAGAGAATGAAGGTTGCGGAGATGAGGATGCTCAGGTGGATGTGCGGGCTCACCAGGTTAGATAAGATTAAGAATGAAGTTATTCGAGAGAAGGTGGGGGTGGCCTCGGTGGATGAGAAGATGCGAGAAGCGAGGCTGAGGTGGTTCGGGCATGTGCGGAGGAGAAGTCCTGATGCCCCGATGAGGAGTTGTGAGCGGCTGGCGATTGTTGGCGTTCGACGAGGCAGAAGGAGGCCTAAGAAGTATTGGGGAGAGGTGATTAGGCATGACATGGCTAGAATGCAGGTTTCCGAGGACATGACCCTTGATAGGAAAGTCTGGAGGTCTAGTATCAGGGTTGTAGGATAGGGGCTCCTAGAGTTTTTCGTACTCCTCACGCGGGGTTAGGTGAAGTTTGGCAGGGCTATCCATAGATGATTTGTGTTTGGGCTTGTGTCTCCCTTATGGTTGTTATTTATGGTAGTTACTGTATGATATTATTGCATGCTATTTTATTTATGTTTCTTATGTTTAGATAATTATTTAGCTATTTTTGCTGGAGTTACTAATGCTCTTTTGTTTTTGTTTCTGTTTTTGTTTTTCCTTTTCTTCACTAAGCCGAGGGTCGATTGGAAACAGCTTCTCTGCCCTTTCGGGTAGGGGTAAGGCTCGTCTACATATTACCCTCCCCATACCCCACTTTGTGAATAAATGATCCCACAACACCTTCCCCTTCTTAAGCAGCTGCTTCACTCCACTAGCTGTCATGTTATGGAGTCTTCCTTCTTCAGAATACCCTTTAAGATCAACTCTTTTCCCTTTTACACTCACTTGTAACCTGTACTAAATGAAATCAAAGAGGATAGGATTATGCTTCCTCATCTAATCCACTCCGAAAACCACATCAGAACCCCCAATATCCAATACCTTTAGCTCATGTTCAAAGTCTATTCCTTGAGTCTTCCAATTAAATTGAGGACAAGATTGGTAACTCATCAGATAGCCCCCATTAGCCACAGCTACCCTCACATGTACATCATCTTTGACCAGGCACCCTAGATGTTTAGCAGTCTCATTAGCTATGAAACTATTGGTACTTCCACTGTTAGCTAGTATAGACAGCATGTTCTTCCCATACAATCCTCTAAGTTTGATTGTAGTAGAAGTAATAGTTCCTGAAAGGGCATTGAGACCGATGGCCTCATCCAATACTTCTTCCATCAACTCCTTAGGTACAGCTTCACCTTCACCTTCTGTACTTAATTCTGTAATTTCCTCCTCCTGATCAGTCCTCCCAGATAAGGTATTCAACTGTCTATTTTTGCACACATGGCTTGGAAAATATCTTTCTCCACATTTGTAACATTCACCCTTAGCCTTCCTGGCTTCAGACAGCTTAGCTCCTGATAGTGTTGTATTAAAAGACTTCCTTTTGTGAATTTCCCACAGCTCTGTTAATTGCTGTTGAGTTAGAACTTTGGTATTGTCCCATACCCCTCACACCACTGAACCTATTCTTCTTAGCCATAGTTTCCATCAGATTCTCCTTATGTCTGGCTTTTTTTTACAGCATGACTTAAGGAGTAGGGATCAAGCATCTTCACAGTGTGTCTGATTTCTTCTTTTAAACCTTCAATAAAGAACCCTAAAAAGAATTCTTCAGGTATAGTTGGGTATTTTATCAACACCCAAGCCTTCAAATCTTCAAATCTTTCTAGGTATTCATTGATAATACCTTTTTGTTCTACCCTTTTAAACTCCCCCAACAACTTCAAGTTACTATTATCTAAATCATTAAATCTTTTACAGATTTCCTCAATAAAATCTGACCATCTCACAATCCCTCTACTTAATTGATAAGAGAAATACCATGATTCAGCTCTCCCATTAAGATGTTGAACAGCTGATTCTAAGTTTTGTTGTGGGTCTATAAAATGATTGTAATGAAAATACCTTTCACATTTGTGCAGCCATGATCGAGGGTCTCCTTCCTCAAAGTGTGGAAATTCCACTCGAGAAGCAAAATTGTTCCTCAAATTTCGTCCAGTATGCTGCTTCATTGGTTCTGCTCTCCTTGTTCGACTTCCAGAATCTTCTAATTGAAGACCATTAGCTGGTGGACTCCCCAAGATTCCATCTCTATGAGAAAACAGCTTCTCCATCACTACATCGAACTTCCGATTCAGATCATCCATTTTAGAATCATTAGACTCTAATTTCTTGTTTGTTTCCGTCATGTAATTTTATAATTGATTCTCCAATTTCTTAACATTCTCTTCATTGGTTTTAGATCTTATTTCTCTAATAGTCATGGCGCCAAGATGAAGCTCTGATACCAATTTGTTATGCCTTGATCCAATTCAAAGTGTAATAATGAAGCAATTGAAAGAACAACGAAATTCTTTATTCAATCACAAGAATTACTAGTCTGCACTGTTACATGCAACTTCCAGAATGAGTATTAGCTAAGGATTAGAAAGAAAAAGAACAAGAATCTAGAAGAGTTAGAGAGAGATAGTGGAATTTCAATTGAAAATCAACAACCCCTACTAATATCCTAACTAACTCTATTTATTCAGAAAATAGTGGACTTGGGCTTTGTACTACTAGGCCCAATACTCAATCTGCTACATGTTCGCTTCACTGGCCCAACTTAATGGCCCAATTCATCATTTATCACCCACCTTATTCCTTCCGTTCCCCCAAATCATAACACATTAAGTCTAGTGTAAGTCATAACTATGGTGAGGATCTCTTTCACTTAATCAACAACATGTTATAACATTACAAATAAAAGATCAATATATCATAGCGCAACAGATGAACCCTTAACAGGACATTAGGATTCGTGTAAAAGCAGAGTTCAATTAGGTTAGCCAAACACAACAATATAGCTGTTATTTAAACTAACAAGGCATACATAATATTTACTTAAGGCCCCAAGATAGGATTCATTCGAAAGAGGCATTAGTCATTCAGAAGGCATTTGTTATCTATCCAAATTATGAGAAATTAAGTTTATTAACAGTAGAAACTGGCTAGCAACACTGGCGCAATCATAAATTATCAGGAGATAGTCGATTCAATCAGCAAAAATAACATGTTAAGGAAGAATATAATAAACACAAACATAAGCTACTGATATGCATTACAAACCAAAGTTAATCACTGAGAAGACATCATATATACGAAACAATACAATTAACCAAAGAAGAAGAAGGGTCTGAGCACATTGATCTTCTGCAACGCAGCAAACCAAACAAGAGCTCTATGTTTAGCCGTTTAGGAATCCAAACACCAAATGAATCATGTACAAGAATTAAACTCGAGCAGGAATGAAAAGAAATAAAGAGAAGGTTAGGTATAAGCTACTGGAATTTAGAATCGAAATACTTAAACTTTTAGATATTTTTTGCTAGTAATTTTAGGTGTATTGATTTCTCCTATAGGGAACAGATCGAGTGTTCTAGGGTTCGCATTTGTGACCTTGCACTAATTTGTACAAGGATTCATGACTGATAGGAGATGAGGGTTTGAGGGAATAGATGAGAAAAGAGGAAATGGGGCAGCCGTTTTTAAGGTGAGAATAACTAAGGTTAGGGTGTTTGGTAGATTAAAAACCAGAGATGGGATCTGGGCTATTGGATAATTTGATCAACTACCTTAATAATTGGTGTTGTGACGTAGCTACCTATAAAAATAAAATTATTTACCTTTGTGTACCTATTTACTTTTCTACATATAAACTAATTATATTTCCTACCCATATTAGATTTTGTGGGGAGTTTATTTTCCAATTATTTTTTTATTTCTCTTTTTTTCTCCTTTTATTTTTTCTCGTTTTCTTCTTATTTTTTTCTTTTTTCCTTTTCTAATTTCATTTAACTTCTTTTTTTTTATATTCTTTTTCTCTTCATAATCTATGTCATTTATTGTTTTCACTATTTTTATTATTCTTTTTTATATACTAAAGAAATATCAAAGTGTGTACCAATTAAATGTAGCTAATACAATAAAAAAATATTAACTAACATATGATACCAGTATAGTATATACCTATACCAACAGGGTATACAATAATATGCAAAGAGTTAAAAAAAATTAATTCAATTATTAAACTGAAATAATATTAGTTGGTAATCAAATTTCAAAATTCTAAAAGGATCTATTGTAAGAGTATACCGTTACATTATATAGCATACTATAATATTTATTTTTCATTTTTGCATTTTCAACTTGCCGCTCACGCTAGGTAAAATCTTAAAGTAAATTAAAAGGGAAATGCAAGTGAATTTACTGGTAATAAGTATACTATTATAATAATATATTGTATACTTTTACAACATGTTGCTACATTGTATTGCATATTATTACAATATACCATAACAATATATTATATACTATAATAGGATATTGTTGTAGTATAACTATATACTCCTATAATATATTGTATATTGTAGCGGTATACTGTTAGGTAAATGTGTTCCTTTTCGATTATTACAACATACTGTTGCAGTATATTATAAAATATAATAGTATATTGTTGTAGTATAGCTATATGCTCCTATAATATATTATATACCGTAGCAGTATATTATTGGCTAGCTGTGTTCTTTTTTCGATTTTCTGCTGAAATTTCCAACTCAATCAGCTCCAAATGCTATCAAATTACAGTACGAAGTTTCAGAAGGTATTATAAGCAATTTTTAACAGCACCCACTTTGAATCAAACAAGAAATATTCAAAATAAAAAATTTAAGCCAGGGCAAGAGTAAGAGCATGGGAAAGAACAATCAAGAAAAAGTAGAGCAGAATTAAAACTAGCGAGAAGTCAAGTTCTCAGATAATCAGATCTAATTTCTTTTTGAAGAAGGATATAAGGGAAATGGGAGACTAATTTTATAAGAACAAATTACAAGTAAAGAAGTAGCAAACCAGAAAATAATTCAACGATCTAGAGTTACTAAAATTAAGACCAAGCCTTCTTTAAACTTGAGTCTTCACCCAAATTTCTTTGCTCTTCCTATGATCTAGTTTTCGAATTGTGCCATATATTATAGTGTTGGAAACTTGTATGCAGTGCTAAAAGCACGAAGGCTTGAAGTTATTTCAATTTTCAGTGTGAATAGATGGGAGAATAGGGCAAATCAATGCCTCATTTTTTGGTCGCATAAAGCATACACAAACTTTAGTAAAATAGTACAGTAGTATTTATATACATTGAAAATTTAATGCTGCAATCGATGTCCACAAGAATTGGTCTGTTGTTGGTCGTGACTAGCAGCGGTTGAAATTAGCGGGTAAATAGTTTGGGCCGCATGGATAGAAGTAGTAAATAGTTTGGGCCTATGCATTAATGGACAATGGAATTAATGGTTATAAAGTGAGATTATCTTAATAATTCAGGACATAAGGGTTTAAAGAAAAGGTTATTACGAAAATACGGGGACCATTGGAGCTGTGTGATTCAACGGTTGAGACAAGATCTGGCATAGGGTTTAAAATATGGGGAAAGTAGGAATAAATGTAGACCGTCGATGATTTGGGTTGATGACGAAGATTCATTGTGCTTGTTTTGTGAGTGAAGGGGATGAGTGACATGGCATGATTTTATTGGCTCTCGGGGTTGACATGGATTACCAAAGTGGATCGGAAGGATTAGTTTCGGACAGGGTCAAGTCGCATTAGGCCTGTGTTTTGTGTAAAACTTGATTTAAAGAATGGCCACATTGTATTTAATTAGGTAGTTGCAATTGTAGTCTTTTAATGCTTAACACCTTTAAAATTAACTTAATTAAATTTAAATAGTTCTAATTAAATAATATAAAAATATAATTATCAAATACATTATAAATTACTTAATTTTTTATCTATAAATTAAAACACTTTATTGATTGAGTTAGGAAACTAATTTCGGATTAATTTAAAATAATAAGCGATGTAATTAAAAATCAAAGATTAATTTGTTAAATTAATTGTAAAACGTGTGCTATCCAAATATAGAGGTTATTTTAATATTTTCAAACAGTAAGGATGATATAATTTATACCGAATTATTAATTTAACACTACTAATATCCTGTTATATTTATATAAAAATAGGTATTATTGATTAGAAACTATTTTACCATATTTATTGCAAATTATTAATCATAAATAATTTAATTCTAAAAGAGAGGGTCAAAATTGGTCATCAACAACATGAATATTTATTTGCTTAAATAAATAAAGTTGTCAATACTTGTGGTTAACTTGTACAACTTATTTTTATGGGGTTGATCATGCAATCTCTGATCCTAGGATTTCAGTGTTTTAGTGTAAAAAGTATATGAGGATCCATTATTTTAAAGTGATATTTATTTTTTATTCAATATTTTTAATGCTAAGCAAAAGTAATCACTAATTTATTAAAATTAATATGAAAGAACGTTGTTACCCTTTCTTTCCCAAACAAAAATACAATGGTATCACATGTTAGATAGATACGCCAATTTCACATTCTCTTATGGGCTATTCTCTCTGCATATTCTTCTTTCATTCACAACCTCCATTTTCTTTCTCTTTTTTTTAACGTCGTCTTCCTGTATATTTTGCAACTATGTATTCCATTAAGGATTTCCTGTAAAAAGCCTGATTTCAGTAAGCATAAAACTTGGGAGATCACTTACTGCCCCTTTAGCCCTAAAAAGAGAGGGAAAACAAAAGATAATTACATAGAGTGTGTGTGTTATTGTGTGACTTCATAGGCAAAAACGAATGGAACAAAACTAAGACAAGAGAGTTATAAGAAACTCAGAGAAAGAAAAAGATACTAAGAGTTAATGGAGGAGGGCGGTTCTAATTTCATAAAGTTTTCTTCGATTTCAAATTTTAAAAGTTAAGGGTACTTGATCCTGAACTTAGACTAACAAGCTCAAAAGTTAAAGACAATAAGTCGTGAATTTAAAGTTATAAATTCAAAAATTAAGGACAATAGGTCCTGAATACTGAGTTCCAAGTTCAAAAGTTAAGGATAATATGTCCTTAACTTTAAATTCCAAGTTAAAAAGTTAAGGACATTTAGTTTTTAACTTTGAGTTTTAAGTTCAAAAGTTAAGGACATTTGGTCCTGAATTTAGACTTAAAAGTTCAAAAGTTAAAAGATAATTGGTCATGAACTTAGACTAATAAGTTTAAAAGTTTATAAGCCTTAACTTACAGTTACAAGATCAAAAGTTAAGGACAATATGTCCTCAACTTTGACTTACAAGTTCAAAAGTTAAGGACGCTTGGTCCTGAAATTTGAGTCCCAAGTTTAAAAGTTAAGGACATGTAGTCCTGAAGTCCTAAACTTAGAGTTACAAGTTCAAAAGTTAAGGACATATAGTCTTAAGTCTTGAACTTAGAGTTCCAAGTTCAAAAGTTAAAGACATATAATCCTGAGGTCCTGAACTTAGAGTTTCAAGTTCAAAAGTTAAGGACATGTAGTCCTGAAGCAAAGGACACGAGCACAAGAATATTTTCGTCCGGGCAATTAAAATTTATTTAAGCAGTGGTTAAAGACTAAAGACATTTTGAACAATGGCTTAAAAATAAATACATGTGTCATTAGTGGCTAACCGTGCATTTTCCCCTGTATTAATTGCACAAAAATAAGAATAATGGAAAACCGTAGAATTTCAGTGTGCAACCAAATTTTACTAACAAATTTAGGGTACAATTTAGGTATTTTGCCTAAATATAAAGAACAAAGAAAAGGTGTGACAAGCCATGTTGAGCAGGACTTGGGCCACTCCCAATATGAAATTACCCCAAAATTAAATCACCCCCCTAAGCATTACTTATATAACAACAACAACAACAACAACAACAACAACAACAATAACTACCCAGTTATCCCACCAGGAGGGGTATGGGGAGGGTAATATGTAGACGAGCCTTACCCCTGCCCGTAAGGGCAGAGAAGCTGTTTCCAAACGACCCTCGGCGTGTAGGTTAAAAAGAGGGAAAGCTGCATTAAGGAAACAAAGGTAAAATTAGAAACACAAGCAAAACAAAACAAAATAATAAAGCATAGGTACTCCTGCAGTAATAATGTAAGTACTTATGAAAACATAAGCAACATAAATACAGTCGCATGCAATAATGCAATAATAACAAACAGTAACTACCAAATTAACAACCATATGGAGACATAAGCTAAAACACTAATCACCTATGGGTAACCCTACTATCCCACACCCAACCCCGGGAGATGCGAACGAAGGACTCTAGGAGCCCCTAGCCTACAATCCTGATTCTAGACCTCCAAACGCCCCTATCAAGGGTCATGTCCTCGGTAACCTACAATCTGGTCATGTCCTGCCTAATCACCTCTCCCCAATGCTTCTTAGGCCTCCCTCTCCCTCGCCGACCACCAACAATCTCCAGCCGCTCGCAGCTCCTCACCGGGGCATCGAGGGCCCTCCTCCGAACATGCCTGAACCAGCTCAGTCGCGCTTCTCGCATCTTCTCGTCCACGTAACTTCATTCTTGATCTTATCCAGCCTGGTGTGCCCACACATCCACCTAAGCATCCTCATCTCCGCAACCTTCATTCTCTGAACATGCGAGTTCCTCACGGGCCAGCACTCCGCCCCATATAACATCGCAGGCCTAACCACGGCTCTGTAGAATTTCCCCTTGAGTTTGTTTGGAATTTTCTTGTCACACAGGACCCCTGAAGCGAGCCTCCACTTTGACCACCCCGCTCCAATCCGATGGGTGACGTCCCCGTCAATCTCTCCGTCCCCCTGAATCACAGACCCAAGGTATCTAACACTGTCCCTCTTGGCGATGGCCTGATAACCAAGCATCACTTCCCCGCCTACCCCACTCGGCCCGTCGCCAAACTTGCACTCCAGATATTCTGTCTTAGATCTGCTTATTTTGAAACCCTTAGACTCGAGGGTCTGTCTCCATATCTCCAACCTTTCACTAACACCGGCCCTCGTCTCGTCTATCAATATTACATCATCAGCAAAGAGCACACACCAAGGCACATCCCCTTGGATATGTCGGGTTAGAGCATCCATCACTAAGGCGAACAACAGGGGGCTCAGCGCCGATCCTTGATGGAGCCCCATTACCACAGGGAAATGGTCTGATTCGCCCCCCACCGTCCTAACCCTAGTCTTAGCTCCATTGTACATGTCCTTGATTACTCTGATATAGGCTTCTGGAACACTCTTCGCCTCCAAGCACCTCCATAGCACCTCCCTCGGGACCTTGTCATACGCCTTCTCCAAGTCGATAAGCACCATATGAAGGTCCTTCTTCTTATCCCTGAATTGTTCCGCCATCCGCCTGACTAGGTGAATCGCCTCTGTGGTAGAGCGACCCGGCATGAAACCGAACTGGTTCTCAGATATAGTTGTCGCCTCCCTCACCCGCGCCTCAATCACCCTCTCCCAAACCTTCATCGTGTGACTTATCAATTTGATGCCCCTATAGTTGTTGCAGCACTGGATATCCCCTTTGTTCTTGTACAAGGGCACCACTGTACTCCACCTCCACTCATCCGGCATCCTTTTAGTCCTGAAGATCGCATTGAACAGCCTAGAGAGCCATTCCCCTCCAGCTCTACCCATGCACTTCCAAAACTCCACCGGGATCTCGTCAGGCCCAGTCGCTCGACCCCTACTCATCCTACGCAACGCCCCTAAGACCTCCTCCACCCTAATGCGCCTGCAGTACCCAAGGTCTCTATGACGCTCTGAATGCCCCAACTCCCCTAGCTCTATGCTCCTATCCCCCTCCTCGTTAAGAAGATCCCGAAAGTACGCCTGCCACCTCTGTTTGATTTGCGATTCCCCCGTCAGAACTCTACCATCCTCGGCCTTGATACACCTGACTCGGTCTAGATCACGGGCCTTCCTCTCCCTTGCTTTAGCCAACCGGAATAACTTCTTATCCCCACCACTCTCCCCTAGTTCCTCATACATGCGACCGAACGCCGCGTTTTTAGCTTCCGTGACTGCCATCTTAGCTTCTCTTCTCGCCTCCCTGTAAACCAACCTGTTCGCTCTCCGCTCCTCCTCGCTCGTGCTCCCTGCCAACCTAGCGAACGCCGCCTTCTTCACCTGCACTTTTCCTTTGACTACTCCGTTCCACCACCACTCACCCTGATGTCTGCCTGAATATCCCTTAGTTACCCCGAGCACGTCCCGTGCAGCCCCCCTAACCAAGTTCGCCGTCACTGTCCACATGGCGTCCGCTTCCCCATAACTACTCCAAGCTCCGCCCTCCACTAACCTCTTCTCCAACTCCTGTGCATTCTCCTTAGACAAAGCTCCTCATCTAATCCGCGGTTGACCCTGCGCGCCCCTCCGCTTCTTTTTCACCCAGAGATCGACATCCATCACTAAAAGTCTATGAAGAGTCGAAAGAGACTCTCCCGGAATAACCTTGCAGTCCTTGCACAAGCTCCTATCGCTCCTTCGGATGAGAATGTAGTCAATCTGAGTCCTTGCCGCCGAACTCTTAAAGGTGACCAAATGCTCCTCCCTCTTCCGGAATGTCGAGTTCGCAATCAGGAGCTCGGAAGCCCTGGCGAAATCAAGCAGCGAAGTGCCTCCTCCGTTCCTGGCACCAAAGCCAAAGCCCCCGTGCACCTCATCATATCCACCAGCCTCAGCCCCAATATGACCACTAAAGTCCCATCCAATAACTAACTTCTCAGACTGGGGGATACTCTCCACCAGCTCATCCAAGTCCTCCCAAAAGCGCCTTTTAGCCTCCTCGTCTAAGCCTGCGTGCGGCACGTAAGCGCTGACGACGTTGAGGACTCCGCCCCCAATAACCAGCTTAATAGACATTAACCTATCATTCACTCGCCTAACCTCAACCACGGACTCCCTTAGGTCCCTATCAACCAAGATTCCCACTCCATTCTTACCCCTCTCGAGCCCAGTGTACCACAGCTTATACCCATCAGCATCCCGCGCCTTTGTCCCTTTCCACCTAGTCTCCTGGACGCACGCTATGTTAACCCTTCTCTGCTGAAGAACCTTTGCCAACTCAATAGACTTACCCGTCAGAGTGCCTATGTTCCAAGACCCAATCCTTAATCTATGTGCGTCCACCGCCCTCTTCCCACCCTTACCTCCCGCCCTGTTCGTAATGCCACCCCCTGCTCCCCTACTCACCCCTGCTACCACCCCCACCCCCTGAGGACATGACCTTACGCTATCATCCCCCGCCGCGGCCACTATCCCACCAACCGATATGGGGTACAGTGGCACACACACGCACTATAACGAAAAACGCAAATGTAGCAAACTAGATAACAACTAACTCGATATGCTAACTAAAATACGAAAACGATACGTAAAAAGATGCACAATGTAAACAAGGGAGCGGGAGGTACCAACTCCCGATGGAAAAACCTGAAAGTGTGCTTTGAGGCGCCCAAGCTTTCCTAAAGCTTAGCAGAACGTGCAGCTCTATTGCGTCCTGCCGCGAGCCTGAGCGTGAGTTGCCGGAGATCTTCGCCGAAGGAGTAGGCACCTGTCCAAGGAAACAGTACACACCCACAAAAGCAGAGGAGAGAATAAAAGAAAAAGTGCTTCGGTTGCAGAAATTTTCAGTTACAGGTTAAGCCTTTCGACTTTTTCAGCCAAAGAATAAAAATAAAAATAAAAAGAATAAAAGAGAGAGAACAGTGCTAAGAGGGCAGTGCAAAATGAAAGTGACCGGGGTAATATTCCGGGAGTACCAAGTTGGTCGGAATTGCGGGGGGGGGGGGGGGGGAACTGCCCAAAAGGAGCCGGTGCAAAAAGTGGCCGGAAAAGGCTCACGCGCGTGGATGGTCGTCGCCGGCGCGTGGGGCTGATTCCGGCGGTGGAATTTACAGGGGTTGCGCGCCTGACACTGAGCGTCACGGTGGTGAAGGAGGTGTCGAAGGAAAAAACACTGAAACCAGTGCGAATCTTCGCCGGAACAATGTTCCGAGCAAAGAGAGGGATAGGGATAAGGACCTGTGGATTCCGGCGAGTCGGTGGTGGTGCCGGTACCGATGGTGTTGACCTGTGAAAGGGAAAAGGAAAAGGGAAAGGGGAAGGGAACGACGAAGTCGAAGAACGAGAGGGAGAGAGAGGGGGAGAGAGCGGGTGGAGAAAATGCCCGCTCCTCACTCACAAAAGTAGCTTGTGGCAAGCACCATCAACGAACCAAGTCGGTCACAAAAAAATTTCAGACCGTATAAGTGGTCAAACATAAGGTGACAGGTTTTCCACAACCCAAAAACAAATAAAACATGTCTGAAAGTGTAACGTTAGTTATAGACTAATGTAAATTAGTCAAAGGTATTTGAATACAGCAACCCAAGTTCATCAGAAATATAAAGCTACTATTACTATGAAGCCATGCTATTCAGATTGCTTTGGGGAGTACTTCTCCATGAGCTTAGCCAGTTCGAGGTCAAAATTCTTCTCAAGTTCAACCTCCTCCTCCCAGTATTTGCGTCTCAATGCAGCTATCCTATCTTCATGACTTCTCATCAGAGTCTCCCTCTCTTCCACAAACTCTTCCATTTCCTTGTCCTGAAGTTTGATAAATTTTGCAACACGCTCCGCCCTGAAACTCAAATGATATATAAGGAAAATCTCAAAAGAATATCCATCAACAACCATTAGTGTGGGAAACCTATGGTTTCTCAAAAAGAATGGGGATACATTAGTGTGGCATGGAGGTATCTGAAAGCATCGATGTAATAGATAAATATGTCAAAAAGTGTAATATCACGTTTAGATTTCCGTTGCAACACACAGAGAGATCAAATGGTGTAGCCAATAATTTTTCATGCTGTGAAAACCAAATGGGTCCTAACAAATTTCTTCTCCATAAAACAGAGCAGGGAATTAACAAGATCTGGTTTATCTAGTTCCAGATATAACACAGCATAGCTACAAAACTACAGGTAGCGAAATAAAGCCTTCAAAAGAATATTTTTTTGATAAGGAAAGCCTTCAAAAGAATATTTTACCTCACACGATGATCCTCAACCGAGGAAGTATTTGCATTAGATTGTTGGACCATCTCACGTTGCTCCTGCTGTACCTTTTCAAAATTTTCCTCCTCAGCTTTCCTGGAATCGTGAATTATTTGTATCTGATCCTTGAAGAACTGTTCTTGGTACTCCATCTGCAGAAAGTATAACTATATTATTCAGATTGTATGTAGAGAACAGAAATTAAGGTAGAGGACAACATTCTAAAAGCACAAGAAAGGGTTGGTGGCTGCTTGCTCCCCAAAAAAGGATATGAAAAAAACAAAATCAAAATGCAGAGGGAAAGAAAAGTTAATGACTAAATGAATGTCAAGCAAGACAACGTTGTCCCAGTGTCAGTAGTAGCAATTGTAGGACGTGATATGTGCAACATACAGATAAAGTTTATCAAACATTCATAAACACCCCTTTTATGGAATTTAATATCAGAAATTACAAAGAGTTAATATCAATGAATATATCATTTAAATACATGAAGAGGTCCCACATCAGGATCCTAGTCAAACAATGAACACCATATATCCTCCCTACATTCATATTAAATCCATTATCATTTCTTATACTGGAAAATGAGATAAATTATAGCATCACGATAAACAATAGCAAAATAGACGGACAAACAAAATAAGGATGAAATGACTCAGAAAGCACAGCTTTGTATAAACTGTCCCTAATTAAATACAAGCATCTTCTGGAATCGAGATTAAAGCTAGTATAAACTCAGTAGAAAGATATTGCACTTCAGTGAATACAGATTAAGAGCCTATTCTACATTTGAACTCAGCAAGGCACCATCAAGTTCAGTTACTGCAGCCTTTAACATCTCAAGGTTTCAGAATAATTGATCAAATGGTGAGCAAGTAACATTTCCATATCTGTCATTTTCTTACATACCTCTTCCTTGATCTGTTCATGGTGCATTTTTGTTTTCAATCTGACAATTTTGTTCTCTTCCAATGTCTGACGGTGCTTTTCACTCACTAGAGTAAGAGACTCTTCAAGAGCTTTAGCCTGCATCTGGTGTTTTGCAGCTTTGTTCTTGAACCAGTTTAGCTGTTGATTATCCTCCATCATCTGCTTCGCTGGATTTCCAACAGCTTCCTGGTATGACCTCATCTCGAACTTCAACCTAGATTTTCCTATAAATCACACACAGCAAATCAAATTTTAATCAACATATTTGTTACTTACAGGGAAGATCAGTGTTCTCCGAAGTACAACAGTTTGTTCAAAAAGAAAATAATCACAAATACCAGGTGAATGCTGGTTAAAGTTGTCTATGTCTCTTTTCTCAGCCATGTAACCATAAAGCAGACGCTTTCCCCCTGAATAAAAGCGAGCTGCATGGCGTTCCCATGCATCTCTGTCTCTTCCATTTTCAGAAAAATGCTCGTGCAGACGGTCAGCCTCAATGTATCCCACAGCAGAGGCCTCAAAAATCAATACACTCATGCCACGATGACCTTGTGGACCATATGAATGTCGAGCCTTGACAGCAGCATAAGAGCTAAAATAGTCAAGCAGCTCCTGATTTCCCATTCCAATCCACTGAGAAATGTGGCTCTCTCACAGAGAGAGAGAGAGAGAGAGAGAGAGAGAGAGGTGTTAGATATCCAGCCAATAAAGTGTCAAATAAAAAGTATATCAAGTAGAAGACTAAAATCAACATCTACCTTGTCATTTTCAGCTTTGTCATGCCTTGTGTTCATGATAATCACCATTGGTGGCCACACTATTTCTTTATCTTTAAACTCTATGCCATCCCATCTTCCATACACTTCACCTGGAGGTACAACAGAAGTACCTCTCTCACGCAGTTCTTCCTCCAAAAGTTCAGCAAGTTCTCTGTGTATTTTAACCCTTACTCCTTTCGTTTTTGCATGGGTCATC
Source organism: Nicotiana benthamiana (assembly GCA_034376525.1). Classification (NCBI taxonomy): domain Eukaryota; kingdom Viridiplantae; phylum Streptophyta; class Magnoliopsida; order Solanales; family Solanaceae; genus Nicotiana; species Nicotiana benthamiana. Next base: position 44,319,101 of record CM067333.1, on the reverse strand, counting down.
AGCGACTGCAACCCTGTAAACCACTCAATTGCACCTGGACCACCTTTGCATGCAGGGCAGTGCCACTGTCGTTCAGGATCATTAATCTCAGTAACAGTCAAACTTTCAAGAGATTCGAAAAGTTCTTTGAACCAACAATTTTTCTTGCGCGTCTCATAACTCATTTCAGCCACATCTGAGTCAAATTCATCACTCCGAAGGTCATCATCACTTTCATCAAGAAAATCCGATTCATTATCCTCGCCATCATGTTCACTGCCCTTAACATTATCAGCGACAGGGCAAGCATCTTGGTCCTCCTTGGGATCAGTTGAGGCAGCTCTAGCAGACCAATCCCATCCATTCTTCAGAGCAGGAGGAACTGCAGCAGGTGAAGGGGTGTAGCAATTAACAGAACCTCCGTCATATAGCTGCGCCCTGGAGTTTTCTCTGCCAGCAGGTTTTCGAGGATCAAAAGGTGTAGACCAGTTATTCCTAGAACCCCGTCCTGGTCCAACATTGTTACGCATGCCCAATTTCTGAACGACATCTGGATGACCCCAAGCTTTGGTATTCTGGTTTCCCCAAGTTTTCAGACTGGGATTCTGAGGAACCCATTGCTTCCCAGCACTGCTTCCACTCTTGTTCTTAGATTTCCTAGCATACACTTCCCATCCATCATTTTGTTCAGAGTTAAAGCCCATATCTCCAACACCTAGACTAATCTCATCAACCGTTGGTGTAGTTTCACAGATAGCTTTCTGCTTTGCTGACGACTTCCCAACCCCTTTGCTGGAACTCATCTTTGGATGAAACTGTGAGCTGGAAATGAACACATATGATATGGTGTGATCATAAATAATATTAAATCACCGTTTATCATCAGTAGTGTCAAAGAAACAAGAAAATAAAACATAGCTAGCATTTCACTGGCATTGCATCATCATATGCAAATGACATGTATGGCTGAGAATTAGAAAAAAAATAGGGTAAACATAAACAAATATACACTTGGTGACAAGGGTATAATGTCTAATAGCCACCTATATCCTTTCCAATACACACAGATACCAGCTGATACAAAATTGAACTGTTAATAGTCAGCAAGGCTTCAAATTAGCATATCTAATTGACATTTCTTAAGGACCAGAAATAAAGGAAGATAATCAGGGAAATAAATCAAGGAGACAGAAAATGTAGTGCATATATGATGCCAAAGTACCACTTCTAATGGCCAAATAGAAAATGGAGAAAATGGGTTCCCAACTGGCTCCATTCATGCCCATAAAAAAAGATAATAACCAGCATTTTACGAACATAACAAGATTAATAATATAAATAGATTACCATTGCCTCCTCTCTTCATACGTATTTACTTTATTTCTGCAGGAGTACCTATGCTTTATTATTTTGTTTTGTTTTGCTTGTGTTTCTAATTTCCCCTTTGTTTTCGTAATGCAGCTTTTCCTCCCACATCCTATACGCCGGGGGTCGTTTGGAAGCAGCCTCTCTGCCCTTTCGGGCAGGGGTAAGGCTCGTCTACCTATTACCCTCCCCAGACCCCACCTGGTGGGACTACCTGGGTAGTTGTTGTTGTTGTTGTTGTTGCCTCCTCTCTTCTACTAACAGAACACAGAAAAGGGAACAAAGGGCAATGGAAACCAAATGTAAGTCCACAAAAGACACTCACTTAAGCCAATTCAATTCAAATCGAAAACAAATAATGAGATATTAAACACTCTATCTTCAAAGATCCCCCATGTTCTTCACAAATTAAAATCAGCATCTACTTTCCACAATTATTCTTGCTGCAACAGTCCTAAAATAGCTGTCAAATTTCTCTTGCTCAAAATCAAATCAAATATATATATAGTTGGTTTCCCCGAAAAGAATAAACCCATAGCCAATGTATGTAGTTCCAAAAATTGGCGAAACAGGTTAAGCAATAGTATTATTTTCAGCCCGGTTTTATGATAAGAGGAGGGTGGTGAAAATAGAAAACCCTTCTATCAAACGTAACATTATACATCTATCCTTTCTTTACAACGCAGAGGAAGGGTTAAGGCTATTAACAACAACATTAAGAAAACGAAAAAGAAAACCCCATTTACTGAAATATCAAGAAACTCAAACCCTGGAAAACGATAACACACACACACACTACATCTTTTCTTGTTTATATAATTTTGTTTTCAGAAAAATGTAAAGACAGTGAAAGGCTTGAGTTTGATCACATAAGCATGAATTAACCATAAAAAAAAAGGAAATAGAAAGAACATTGGAATCAGGGTCTCTTTATGACACAAAATGCCTTAAACCCCAACAGTTTAAAATCAGCAAAAGGGTTTAGGGTTTTAGTCACAAAGGAGAAAATCAAGAAATAGGGAAAACCTACCACTAGGCTTCGCCGGAGAAAATGATCGCCGGCAGAAGAAAGTGTAGAAGCAAAGTTGGCCGGAGAAGGAAGAGAGTGAGAGTGTGGGCTTGGCAGATCTTTGAGTGGGAAGGAAAAGAGGAGCCCAAGTTAATGAAAAAAAGAACCAAAAAGGAAAAAAGAAAAGGAAAAGGACTACTATTGTACCATGTCTAGTCAGAGTGTGACACCTGTCATCAACAGAAATTGTACTCTATACTAATATTGGTAGCGGTAGTGGAAAAGAATATGTTCGGTCGGGAAACAATATTAACTATTTCAGGATTAGTTATTTAATTCTTTTATAGTGATGAAAATATGAATTCTTGGATACCGAATTTTACCATAACGAATCGTGAAATAAATTTATTTTAAATTTAATCTGAAAATTAAATATCTTTTATTCCTCGTACAAAACGAGTTAAAGATAAAATCATATCATTACAAAAATATAATAATGTTAATCGGATGATTATTTTATGATTATTCAATGTTAAAGGCTCATCCAATATTAAGAACAGACTAATGGTTCGTTTGGCCAAATTAGAAAAATCAGCTTATTTTAAAATATATATTTTCCAAAAGTATTTTTCTAAAAGTTACTTTTTGAGAGAACCAGTTTGCGTTTGGTAATCAACCTAGAAAATATTTTTGGGCAATAATTTGTGTTTGGTCAAGTTTTTCAAAAAGTGCTTTTAAATATCAAATTATGAATAAAGACATGAATAAATTTATTTAATGGTTAATGTTATAAGTAAATAAATAATATCAAAAAAAATTATTAAACACCATAATTAATTATTTTTATTTTATTTAAGTAGAATATAAAAATAAAATTAAAAAGTACTTTAATTTTTTTAAAGATGATTTATATATATTTAAAAATAATTCAACAAATATAAAATCATTTACCCCTGAAGTCACTATATATTAGGATGTTATTCTAAAAATAAGAAAAAAATACTTATACATTAATATCCTAAGTATTATATCTACAATAAGTAAGATTATTTTGGTATATACTATATTTTATTAAGCGTATTTTTATAATAAGAAAAGTCAAAACTGCTTTTGCTTCTTCTTCTAGGGAGAAACTATCCTTTTTTGCTTCTAAAAAATTACTCTGCTTCTTTCCAAAAATACTTTTTTCTACCAAAAAGCTTGGCCAAACTTGGGAAAAAGCACTTTTGATATTTTTTAGCCTTTAGAGAAGTTTGACCAAACATGCTGCAAGTAAAACTAATACGTAATTCATCAATTAATGTTGTTGCAATATTTAATGAGAAAAAGAATACGGTACTAGCAAGACTTGTGTAGTGTAATGAGATTAAAGACGACTGGGTGGGGGGATAGGTATTACAAAGGCAAAATCAAAACATATGTCCCTTCTAACAAGCCTCGTTTGGAGGCTTCTTCATAACCCTTTTTCTATTTAGGCACAAATTATTATTAGTCTATATAATCATACTAAATCCACAAAGCGGGTTTCACATACATTGAAAAGCCTTCTAAAGGAATGAAATTATTGTCGACGGGGTATAAGTTGGCCTATGGAAAATCATACCATGTGGGATACCAACTGGATCCCTAAATTTGAAAAGTTAAGGGATAATGTAATAGCCCCTCTCAATAATAAGAAGAGTGGTTTGACAATAAAAGACATCAAAAATAATAATACATGGGATCTAGCACAAATTTTATTTGAGCTTCCCAATAATATTCTGAATAATATCCACTCACTAACCACATCCATCATTCATTCTAGTAAAATTATATGGACTACAAATCCTAGTGGGATATTGACTTCTCATGCTATAAATTAATTGACATGTAAAACTATTTGGTATCAACATAGACACAAATTACCCAATTTGCAAAGATAATAACAAATCTCTTCTTCACATTTTTTGGGATTGTAAAGTGGCAAAACATTTATGGGGATCTATAGAGGTACACTTAAACAACCCTATGCCACAAGAGCACTGGGTGGATTTCCTACAAAAAAAAACAACTCCTAACATTCCAAACAATTTCATCAATTGGGAGGATGTTTTCCCTTTGCGTTATGGTTTAGGAATGACAACAATATTAATAATACTACCAATAATATCAACACCACCAAATGTTTGATCAAGCACTGGAATATTTTCTTACTCACTGCTAAACAAACTACTAGTAATATTTCCATTAGAATTGCTATCATATATTTTAATTTAACACATTCGGGGAATTGAAGGGTATATGATGAAATATCTTCATTTAGCTACAGTCAAGCCAACATTGCAAGAGTATAATATTTTTTTAATTCTTTTCTAATTGAGATTTTCTTCTTTGGATTGAATTTCCTCCGGTGTCATTGAAGAATATTAGTTTTGAATCATTAGATTACGTGAACAGGTTTTTTCTCGAATTCAACAAAAATGATATTGGTTTTCTAATTAATAGTTTATATTGCAATTTTCAAGTGTAACAAAATTATATTTAAAAAAACTTTGTATGATGTTAATTTTTTTTAAATATAAATAAATTATATCGCAATATGATTATTTTTAAAATATAATGTAATTTTAAAATAAAAGATAATATCTTCACTTGTATCATTATAAAGATAATTATTATTGAAATATATGTATGTATGTATGTATGTATGTATGTATGTATGTATGTATGTATGTATGTATGTATGTATGTATGTATGTATGTATGTATGTATGTATGTATGTATATGTATGTATGTATGTATGTATGCACGTACGTACGTATGTATGTATGTATGTATGTATGTATGTATGTATGTATGTATATAAATTTTCCAAAATTAAAATTTCAAATAGAAATACTTTTTTTAAGAGTTCAAGTCGTAGTAAAAGAGTCGTGTCATAACCTAAGAATCATTCATATTGTGTCAATATCTGTGCTTTGTCATAAATACGAGTTATTATTTTACTTTGTGACTATTCTTAGGTTCCAATGAAACCAATGAGAATGGTGCAAAAATAAAATTATCACTACGAGATTTGATAAAATGTTAGTTTAAATTTATAGATAAAGTTTTTAAATTTGAATTAAAATAAAATAAAAAATATCTTCAGTTATTATGTTATTACACTTAATTTGGTTAATGATCATGTGCAATTATGTTAGAAATTTTGTTATCTTTTCTAATTATTTAAGTACAATTTTTGCCTCTGGCAAAAAAAAATTGCATATAACTATAAAACCGCTTAACATTAAAAACCACGTAATTATAGTTCTTTGAAATACTATAGCTAGATTTGAATAAATTAAATTTTTTTTAAAATAAATATAATATATAGGATACACGTCTATGTTTATCCAAATAACAAAAAAGAGATTAAAAATCGAATAAAAGTTTACTTACATATATAATAAAGTAAATCTACATGCTGAAGGAAGAAACATCAAAAAAATCCGTCAATATTAAAAAAAAGTTTTTTTCTTCTTTTGAAGAATGTTTGTTTGAAAGTCAATTTGCATAAATGGACATCAAATAAATAACAAAACTTTGGCTATACAATTGCTATCATTAATTTCAATTTAGCACCTTCAAATAATTGAAGGGTTTACGCTGAAACCTCTTCAAGCCAACATTGTAAGGGTATAATATTTTTTTTTGCTGAAGAATATTAATTTTGAAAAGAGTCAAGTTGTATCCAAAGTATACTTTATAGACTCAACCTTTGATTGTTTTGTCATAAGTATGAGTTATTATTTGAGAATTGTAGCAAAAAAGAAAATAGAATTATAACTAGGAGATTTGAGAAATGGTTAATGTTTTTCATGCAGTGTTTCTTAATTAATATTCAATGATTGTATATGTCACGACCCAAACTCGATCGTGATAAGTTTGTATCAGAATCTAGGTTACCAGGCCTCGCGAGTCATGAGCCAGTTTAGTAGATGTATCAGTACGTAGACGTCCGTATCTATCCTCGGGAGGCTATAGAACCTTTAGGAAACACTCTACTTTCTTGAAATTCGTATCGTGCGGCTTTGTTAAAAACAAAATTTCTGTATTCTATTCTCTCGTAGGTGGAGAGAACCCGTGGGAAACACTCCACTTTCTTGAAATTCATATTGTGCGGCTTTGTTGAAAACGAAATTTCTGTATTCTATTCTCTCGTAGATGGAAGAACCCGTGCTTACAGACGTGGCAGATGACCATCAGCACCACTTGCTAGAGCTTGTGGACGCGGTCGTGGTGGTGGTCGAGGCGGACCAGCAGGGGCAGCACCTGCAGACCCACCAGTTTCCCAGGTCCAGGACCATCTCCAGCTGTAGATGATCCAGCAGCACCTATTTAGGCACCGACAATGCATATTGTGATTCCTGGTCTTCAGGAGGCTTTGGCTCAGATCCTATCCGTCTACACTGGCCTGGCTCAAGCCGTATCAGCCACTACTGTAGCAACTAATTCTCAGACCGGGGGTGGTCAACAGACCCCATCTGCTCGCACACCCGAGCAGGGTGTCCAGGGATTGCAGACACCAGTTGCATCAGTCGCTCCAGTTGCATCAGTTGCTCCAATTTCACCGGTTGCACCAGTTGTTCCAGTTGCGCCAGTTGCACCAGCTCCAGCTCATGTGGTTCCATCTATGCTAGATGACAAGCAGCATCGGTTGGAGAGGTTCAGTAGACTCCAGCCTCCGACATTAGTGGTGATGAGGGTGAGGATGTCCAGGGTTTTCTAGATAAGTTCCAGCATATGCTTCGTACTGCGGGTATTCTGGAGTCTAGTATAGTGGCTTTTACTACCTTCCAGTTCACAGGGCATGCATTTACTTGGTGGGAGGAGTTTGAGAGGCGTAGGCATATTGGGGCAACACCCCTCACTTGGCAGCAGTTCTCCACGGTATTTTTGAAAAAGTATGTACCCTAGTCCCACAGGGAGGAGCTGCGTCGTCAATTCGAGTGGTTGACTCTGGAGATATGGCGGTGACTCATTATGAGTTGAGGTTTACACAGCTAGCTCGGCATGCTATTTGGATGATCCCGATAGATTGAGAGAGGATCAGGAGGTTTGTGGATGTCCTCAACTGTCCGATCCGCATATTGATGACTAGAGAGAGGGCCACAACAGCTTCATTTTAGGAGGTAGTTGATGCGGCTCGACTGATTGAGACACATTGCTGTCGGGGGCGTATGGAGAGGGAGGCCAAGAGTGTCACAACCCAATTCCCAAATCCGGTCGTGATGGCGCCTCTCGTGAAGACAAGGCCAGCCAGACCGTTTCAAAACACCACTTAAAGCAATTAGTCAGTTATATAATAGTTCGAATGGGAATTAATTTATTAATAAATATAAATACAACCCAATACTGCCTGACCGGGTGTCACAAGACACGAGCATCTAGGAGTGCCTTTATCAAAATTTAAAAATCCATAACACATAGAGAAAATCTGGGAGTATAGAAGAAGAAGAATCTCGGTGCCGCGAACGCCGACGGTCACCTAGCTTAGCTACGATAGCAGTACCTTCAATCCGCTACTAACCCGATACCGAGTGAACAACACCTGCAAATGTGCAAATGCATGCGAGGTGCATGGAGTAAAGTGAGTACTTCCAACTTGGTGGTAATAAGAAAGAATAATATCTGAGCGATAAGGAAACACGTATGAGCACACCAAACTGCTATAAAAGATAGAACAACCCTTTTTGAGAAAAACCGAAATACTATGAAAAATCCATTTAGAAAATATCAATATCAGTTCAAAATCTCTTTGAAAATATGCTTTTTCAAAAGTTGCAAAGGTAATTTCAACAAGTAGGAGGTAATCAGAAAACCCGCCCCTCGGCTCAGTATCAACCTCTCAGTGCAGTATCAGCCCCGCGGGCTCACTCCCAACTCACAACATACAACATCAGCCTCTCGGGCTCAGCATTCCTTAACATATAGCACCAGGGTATCTGGTCAACAGGGCAAGTAACTGTATGTATGTCAATGATATATGAGTGCTAAATGTCGTGCCACGTAATACAAACATGAGTGAATGCATGAATGCAATGCAATGCACATGATCGTTATGGCGCGTATCCTGATCCATGGTTACCCTGTGCTCACTGGGGGTGTGTACAGACTCCGGAGGGGCTCCTACATCCCAAGCGTAAAAATGTTGCAGCGTGCATCCCGATCCAATATGTATAATGCTGCAGCATGCAACCCGATCCAATGTAATATATATAATGATGCGGCGTGCAGCCCGATCCATGCAATATGCTACTGCAACGTGCAGTCCGATCCATGCAAAATGCTACTGCGGTGTGGAATCCGATCCATGCAATATGCTACTGCGGCATGCAGTCTGATCCATGCAATATGCTACTGCGGCATGCAGTCCAATCCATGTATGTATATGCACATGCACACATAACACTCGAGGCCTGAAAGCCTCCTTACATCATATTCATGCCCTTACATATGGCCCTCTGCCTCAATCAGTCCAAAATAGTCAAATGCCCCTCAGTCATCCGTAAAACAATAATACTCAGCTCAACAATCGTTCAAATATCAGTTATGACTCCAAGTTTGAGAAAAATATAGCTGAGTTCATGAAACAGTATAAATCACATGGACTGAGTTCAAATAATCTTTCAAATAGTGAGGAAAACGGTGATGCTAGTTCATAAAGAGTTCAATTAATCGGCAATAAGCCCCTAGTATGGCAATGAGCCCAAGTCATAATGATAACAACAAATCATTTAAATTTTTGCGGTGAAAACCAACAACCAGGATGGACCAAGTCACAATCCCCAATGGTGCTCTACCCCACGCTCAGGTCCTGCGTGCAAGTCACCACAATACAGCACTAAGATGTGCAAATCTGAGGTTTCAAACCCTCAGGATATCATTCCCAAGTATTACTCGCCTCGAACCGATGAAATTCTTGCTCACGACGCCTTTGCCCCTCAAATCAGCCTCCACGCGCGTCGAATCTAGCCAAAAAAAGAGCGAATACATGCAAATGGGACAACACCCAATTGAAAACAATCGAATTATAGCAAGAACCTCGAAACTAGCAACCTAAGCCCTGGGCCCGCTTCTCAAAAAATTACAAAACTTACACTTCCAGAATCCTCGTCTAGCCACGAGTCCATGCATACAAAGAACTCCTAAATTCGAGCTCAAATGACCTATCAAATCCTGATTTGAAATATCAAAAACTCAAACCCTAGTTTCTTCAATTTCATACCTAAATTCAGAGAATTAATGGATGATTCTTCGATTAAATGATGTTTCTAGACCACGAGACTTACCTCCAATCACTTCCCATCGAAACCCCCTTCAAAATCTATCAACTAGCTCTCAAGGTGGTGCAAAAATGGTGGAAAAATGAATCCAAGCCGCTGGATGAAATAATTTAAAAACTTTCTGCCCAGGTGCCAATTTACTCTATGCGATCGCAACCCCAGGCATTGCGATCACAATGCACAAAATATCCAGACCTCTAGAATGGTCTATGCGAATGTGCCCAACCCTCTGCGATCGTGTAGCTTCACTTTCCAGACCAGTGCGATCGCACTCCTCATGCTGCGATCGCGATGAACAAAAGGGATGGGTCCCCAAATCCTCTTATGCGATAGCGTCTGCCTCCCTATGACTGATTATGTACCAAGCAGGGTGATTTTCTTCCTAAAAGCCCAACGGATGGTTGAGAAGGGTGGTTTGCCGTACATGGCTTTCGTGATAGATGTGGGAGCTGAGGCTCCTAGTCTTAATTCGGTTACCTCTGTGAGGGATTTTCCAGATGTGTTTCCAGCGGACCTGCCGGGCATGCCGCCGGACAGGGACATTGAATTCGGTATTTATCTAGTGCCAGGCACTCCGCCCATCTCTATCCCTCCCTATCGTATGGAACAGTGGAGCTAAAGGAGTTGAAGGAACAACTTCAGGAACTCCGAGATAAGGGTTTCATTTGCCTGAATGTGTCACCGTGGGGTGCATCGGTCTTATTCATAAAGAAGAAGGATAGCACAATGAGAATGTGCATTGATTACCGACAGTTGAACTAGGTGATAGTGAAGAACAAGTATCCACTACCCCATATTGAGGATTTAAATGATCAGCTTCAGGGAGCAAGGGTATTCTCTATGATTGACCTCCGATCAGGCTATCACCAGCTAAATATTAGGGATTCAGTTATTATGAAGGCGACTTTCAGGATGAGATATGGGCACTACGAGTTTCTAGTGATGTCCCTCGGGCAGACTAATGCCCCAGCCATTTTCATGCACTTGATGAACAGTGTATTTTGGTTGTATCTGGATTCTTTTGTGGTTGTGTTTATTGATGATATTCTAGTGTACTCGCATATCCGGGAGGAGCACGCGCAACACTTGAGGGTGGTATTGCAGAGGTTGAGAGAGGAGAAGCTCTATACAAAGTTCTCCAAGTGTGAGTTCTGGCTTAGTATTGTGGCTTTTCTGGGACACATGGTGTCCAGTGATGGTTTCCAGGTTGACCCAAAAAAGATCGAGGCGGTGTAGAGTTGGCCCAGACCGTCCTCAGCTATTGAGATTTCGGAGTTTCCTCGGTTTTGCAGGTTATTACCGCAGGTTCGTTCAGGGCTTTTCATCTATTACTTCGCCTTTGACGAAGTTGATGCAGAAGAATGCTCCATTTGTATGGCCGGATGAATGGGATGAGAGCTTCCAGAAGCTCAAGTCGGCTTTGACCACAGCTCCGATACTAGTATTGCCATCAGCTTCAGGTTCTTACACGGTGTATTGTGATGCTTCGAGAGTTGGGATCGATTGTGAGTTGATGCAGGAGGGTAGAGTTATTGCTTATGCTTCTCGTAAGTTAAAGCCCCACGAGAAGAACTACCCTGTTCATGACTTAGAGTTGGCTGCTATTGTTTTTGCCTTGAAGATTTGGAGGTGTTGATACCCAATTTTTCCCCATGTACTTCTATACTCAAAATATTCCCAAAATAACATATAGATGCATATATAAGCATCCACAAAAAGTTTAGTATTTTTCTACATTTTTTCAAGTATTTAAAAAGCCAATTTACGACTTATTTTGTACTATAAATTCAATATTTGGTCTCCAATCTTGCTATTTTTACAAGTAATCTATTTTATTCTCTCATTTACATAAAAATATATCTTACATAATATTTTGCAAAAAATTTACAAGTGCATTAGGTATTTCTAAATTAACATAGCATTAAATTACAACTTTAGCCCATTTCTCAATTTGACAAGTATTTTTAACTAAAAAATCGTTCCTAATAATTTTAGTTAATATTTATACATATTTTATTAACTCAGTATTTTTATTGGATTTTATAATGACGTTTACTATTTTATAAAATTAAATTAGGGGAAAATTGGCCATTTAAACATAGCCCTTTTTATTTCAATTGTAGCCACATTTTTCGTCCAAATTAACCCCCCCAATTACCTTACCCAATTCAAAATTATCCGACCCAAACCCGAATAAACTAACATGCCCCACTTCTTCTTTTGATCTTGGCCGTTGATCTCACAGATCAACGGCCCACACCCCACTTAGCAAAATTAAATCCAAACAACCCCAAGCACTAATCAGTTCACCAAATGAGCCGCCCTTGTATCCCTTTTACCCTCAAACGCTCTCTAGCCCCTCTCAAACCCTAATTATCTCAGGCTCTATTTCACCAGGGTTCATGGCCGTTCAAACCCTCAAACACCTTTATCTGTCACTCCTCACCTCTCCTGGTCCCCGGGTTCGAATATCGGAGCCCTACCTCAGATTTGATTGAACCAGAGGTCCTCCGACCTGAGTTTTTTAGCCGTGTCCGGCCCTTTTCCGGCGAGCCTTGAGGCTGTGAGTCCTTCGTCGACTCTAAACCAGTCCGTTCTAGGCTTTCTCACTATCTAGGGTGCTATCTCTGAAACCCTAACTCTCTATGCTTTCCTCGGAGTATTTATTTCTATGATCTCCTCTAGATCCTAGTGTTTTCTAAAACTTTTTAAGTATTACTCATATTTTCCTTGCCGATTTGACTTTTCAAACTGTTCGTCTTCAAAAAAATTAGGGTTTCCATGATTACTCTGATTTCCTTGGTTGTTTTGCTCTACTGTGTTTTCTTCTAGTTATTATTGTTATTTCTTAGTATTTTCCACCATGGCTCCTAGGTATTTCTTTAGTATGTAATTTCTTGGGTTTCTGAGCTAATATGTTACTATGTTCCCTACTCGTCTTTTATGTTCACTTTCATCTATGTTCTTCTTTACACGCTATGTGTGACAAAAACCCTAAGCTTCAGGGGTTTTCCTTTTTTCATTTTTCTCGGTGTACTTACTCGCTCCATGTTTAAAACCCTAGACATCTTTGATTTCGTACTTGGGTGCTTCCGCTACATGATTGTTCTACTAATTCCAATCAAGCATGCTCGAATTCGTGCATCTCTTTATATAGTTCTATTTTTCCCTCTTCTGATAGCCCTAATTTTGGGAAAATTGATTTCTTATGAATTCGTTTGATTTTCTAATTTGGACTTGCTCTTTGACCAAGTGCGAAACCATTAGTATCTCAATTCCTTGATCCTCTATATGACTGACTTGCCTTATGTATTAAACGTGTGAATTTCAAACCCCTTTTACAAACTTGTCCTGATTTTGTGACTTATACTTGATTTTCTTTCCAAAAATAAACTGGTGTTATTTACCTCAATTTCGGTTTCTTAATCAGAGGAAACCCTTTCCCTAATTGATTGTAATTGATACTGGGATTATTTTTTGTGTTAGTGCTGCTTATTTTTCAAACTATAAAGCCTTCACCTTTTCTCACTTCAGACACATTGATACAAGAGTACTCTCTAATCCTCACTAAAAACTCTGTTCTCTCCTACATTCTCTCTGTTACTTGCTCTCTTTGCTAAGAATTAGCCGGCTGAAAGCCAAAGCTAATTATAAGAATCTATACTTGCTTTGTTATTCAAGTTGCAACTGGTAGGCTCCTAATTTTATATCATCAACCTCCAACTAGTTGGTTACTGGACCCTGCTCACCGTTTGTGTATTTCAATTTAAGTTCAACATGTTTAATCCCCTTTCCGTCCCCTAGTCTGTAGTGTATTTCAATTTGAACTTTAGCATGTTTAATCCCCTTCCCCAAATCTGCTTGTGTATTTCAATTTAAGTTAGCATGTTTAATTCCCTTCCCCAAATCGGCTTTTGTATTTCAATTTAAGTTCAACATGTTTAATCCCCTTCCTCAAATCTGTTTGTGTATTTCAATTTAACTTAAGCATGTTGAATCCCTTTCCCCCTATTTCCCTTGTCTATTTGTGTATTTTAGTTGCATCATGTTTATTTCTCCATCTTCCCTTGTCTGTTTATGTTTTAGTTTTCAGTTCAACATGCTCAGTCCCTTCTCTTGTCTTTTTATTGTGCATTATTGTGGTTTGAGTGCTTGTATTCCCCTTTCCTTGACCCCTTTTTGAATATGAGTGTGTTCTGGATTAGGGTGGCATCTCATTGCCACTCCTAGTTTAGAACTACAGTTGGTAACATATTATTCTTAGAGTAATCCCATTCCCTACCTCCATATTATGTGTTCGAGACTTGACAAAGGTCTGTTGGTGTCCTAATCACCATACAGGCCCTAGTCTGACTTGTTTACAAGTCTACTCTTGTTTGTTAACCTTTGTAAGTGGTTAGAGGCGTGCCAGCCTCACTCCATAGGCTAAGTATGACCACCTCCTACAATGGTCTTCCTCTAATCTACCACCTTTACATTTATTCTTAGTTCTTTAAGTTCTACTCCTCTCTGGTAAGCCATGCTTAGGGACCTTCGTGTCTCCTATGAACTTGGATGCCTTAGGGACGGTAATTCCCCACTTGCACTATTCTAATTGATTAGAGTGTAGGCATTGCCTGGGTTTCTTTGAAAGCCTTTGGAACTTTGATACACTCTAAAGAGAAAGCCTCGGATTTGGGAGCCTAGATTTGGTAAAAGGCATATGTTGGACATTAAAGTTATTTTGCGCTTCTTCAGGCCTGTTGTAGTATTGATGTATTTACTATTTCCTTTACTGTTATTTTTCTATCCAGATTCTTGTAAATAACTTGTAATAAAAGAACTTGGGGGACCTAGTGAAAGGGAATATGGGAAGGGTTTACTTTCTTGCATCAATGTCATATAGTTACCATGTCTGTAGGGTTTACTCTCTTGCATCAATGTCATATAGTTACCTTCTCTATAAGGTTTACTTTCTTGCATCAATGTCATACAGTTACCATGTTTTAGGGTTTACTTTCTTGCATCAATGTCATATAGTTACCATGTCTATAGGGTTTACTTTCTTACATCAATGTCATATAGTTACCATGTCTATAGGGTTTACTTTCTTCCACCTCATATAAATATCATGTTTATAGGCTTTCATTATTGTACAATCTCATGCAGATACCATGTCTGTAAGGCTTTTCGTTATTGCATCAACTTCATAATAGAAATCATGTCTATAGGTTTGCATTCTTACAGCCTCATATAGAAACCATGCTTATAGGTTTGTATTCTCATAATCTCACCTAGAAAATATGCCTATTGGGACCATATAAACGCTAGGCAAAATAGTAGGTCGTCCAAACTTGTAAAAAACAGTAACAAAAGGGCTAATAAGCATGCCATAAAAGTCCAATCCCGCCCCGTGCTTAAAACGTTTCAGTTCGTCCTTAAGTCTGTTAACTTTTAAATCAGGCCCAAGTCTGCCCCTTTCACATTATCCTAAACTTGTAATGTCTTTTAAATTTGTAGTTTCAGCTACTTCGCCAGCCTAAGTTTAATGCTTTAAGGTCTTTTAAACTTTTCTTCTTGCATCCCCTTTTGTATTCAAACTGTTCGTCTAAGTGTAAGCCATTTCTAAACTCTCATGTAGCTTCAACCTCCTTTTCAACAGACTCGCGTCTGAAACTAATGTTTTTCCTCCCAAAAATCAACCGATTTCTAAATCCTGTCAACTCCTAAAATGGGCTCGGAGGGCGCAAAGCGGATTTTCTACCCAACTTTCATATGTTAAACTAATCCGTCTACTCTTAACCTCTTTAAAGACCAAATCAATACTTGAAGTCATGCTAAACTAGTTGCTTGTAACGTTACGGGGTTTATTTGAGCCTTTAATTGTCCTATTTGCATACCACTTATATGCTACGTGTTTTGACTGTCGTTCTAGTATTTTTACCTTTGAAACTCTATATATATCCTATCTCTCTCACCCCCTTCTTAGGATTAGCACTCGTAATACCCCATGACTAACAGTTTGGGACGGTTATTAGCATGTAATAAGTAAACGATACCAACGTGTTTAAATACCTCAATGGGGTGGGAAGGGTAGAATATGGAGATGATGACGATGCGATAATATCATGAAGCGACCCCTCTTTGGGAATATGTGCGGATATTGTATCAAATGATCCATATTGTAGTTAAACCTATGACCCTTCTCTCTTTTTGCTTTGTTTAAATGTTCTCCTATGGTAATGCTTTTCCAAATCAATTCTCTCATTTATTTTATACTTACGCCCTTACTTCTTCTTTAAAGCTTTTCGAGTTGTGTGAATGTTATATATGCGAACCATATTTGTTTAATTACTTCATCTCTTTATAAAGTCACAATTAACACGATCGGGAACCACACTAGTGGATCTGGAGCGGTGCCTAACACCTTCCCCTCAGGATAATCTCAAGCCCTTGCCCGAACTCTGGTTTTCTTTTCAAAATACTCTCTCCTTAACGTGTCCTGATGCACTATAATCATTAGGTGGCGACTCTTCAATTCCATAACCCAATTCCCAAATAGGAATGAGAGTTGTTTTGCCCATAATGTCGTAAAACCCGATTTCTTTTCGAAAATTGGGGTGTCGACAGCATGATGAATCTACTGGGGATTTCTTTATATGGCTTTTACCATTACGTGTTACGTGACTTTATTGCTTTCTTTACTATCTTTATTTATTGCTTTAATCATTTATTCACAATTACTAACTTGTTTCTTCATGTCTTTCTTTTTATCTAACTATTTTACTGCTTTATTACATTGCTTTATTTCAATCCCGTTTTAAATTCCGAGCATTTATTGTAATCATTATTGTATGAACGTGAAAATACATGTACTTATTTCATCGTTGTAATTGCATCCTTCAACATCATTTTCCACTCGTGCCAAACAAATCCTATTGCAACGCTTATATTGAGTGGTTGCGCTCTTCCATTATTACAAACCCCTTAAATTTGGCAAAGGCATATTTGCGGTAAAACCAATCGATCAACGGTGTAGTCGACGGTTCTGTGCCTTTCCCTCTTGAGTTGTCCGCTCAAGGGTATCTTGTCTTGCACTTCAAAAATAGAAACCTCACTTTGTTTAACTGTTCATGCATGATGGTCAAACTTAGACGAGTCAGTTATGTTGTCCGCATAATGACTCATTAGGATACCTAAGCCAAAAGTCCATAGGGTTTCCTCGAAACCCAAACGGAAATTCACGTTATGTGCATTGATTTGGAGAACTAAATACCTCTTGCTAATTATTGATTTAAATAGTCGAGTCCGGTGGGGTTAAGGGCCTAACTCTCTATTTCGCAGGAAATGAGGCACGAGGTCCCTAGATTCGGTATGGTATCAAACATTCACCCAAAGTTACTAAGCTGGTGGGAGGATATGCGTGGTAGTGATCGGGTTCTTGTCTGCAAGCACTTAGGAAATCTTCCTTCGCTTTTGGAAGTTAGGACAGATAACAAGATTGTGGAAGCTGCTACTATGTTTTGGGATAGTGAACGGTCTGTCTTCCGCTTTGGGGGTATTGAAATGACGCCGTTGTTGGAAGATATTGGGGGTCTAGCCGGAATTCCTTGGGATAGCCCGGGGTTGCTCATGCCAGAAAACCGCAAAGGTAGAGGGTTTTTGAAAATGATGGGGCTCAAGAAGAATCCTAATCTGACCAGTCTGAAGGACTCCTACATATCCTTCGACTTCATGTATGAAAGGTTCGGACATAGCAAATCATACCGCACTTATATGGACGAGTTCGCCCTCACCTCTTTGGGGCAATACATAGGAGAGCCTTTATATTCATGTTCTATTTCCTGGGCATGATAGTCTTTCTGATGAAGAAGGCTAAAATCCATACGAGACCAGCCATGGTAACAAAAGCCATAATGGAGGGTATCAACGGGAAGACATTCATCATAGCACCCATGATCCTTACCGAACTGTACCGAGCCTTAGAGAAATGTCAACAAAGGGCACTGCGCTTTGAAGGGTGCAATTTGCTACTACAATTCTAGCTCATTGAACATCTTCAGAAGGGAGAATATAGACAGGAGATCATATGCCGGATCTGGGATGACCATATCGCTTTCCATCATCCAAAGCGAATGCACTTCATGCCAGATATGTCCGCTCACCTAGAAGACGCCAGTGGATGGGTAGAACTATTAGAGAATCTGAGAGAAAAGCAGGTACAATGGATGTACGAGTGGTTTCCAACTGGAGAGTTTATCATTCGATCTAGGGATGTGCCATTCCTTGTACTCATCGTCTTAAGAGGAACTTACCTTTATGTCCCTCTCCGAGTCATGAGGCAAGCGGGAAGAAAGCAGATTATACGAAGGGTGGAAAAGATGAGTCACTACAGGGCTGACTTCCAAGATGACGATAGCCCACACAGGTGTCGGGCTCAGCATATGTGGCATTCCAAACTCATTTTGAAAAAGGAATCTATGGAGCCAGACAGGTGTTAGGCTGGGCATGCACCACTTTATCCGGAATGGTTGAAAGACGATCATATTGGCTTGGGAAAAACAAGTTTCGTCCATGGTCACAGGGTTATTGATGAAGAAACCGCCATAAAGGTCAAGTACAATCAACTACTCAAACAGATGCGAAAGTGTGAAAGTGAACATCGGGAAATACTAGAGGCCCAAGAGAAGGTAATCAATGAGTGGAAAGACATGGCTGTCCGGCAAGCAACCATTTAGGGTACTAGGAACGAGGCCTAGTGGAGCTGGAAGGCAAGTTTCTGAAAATGATCAACGATTGTCAGGAAGGTGAAGGTAATGAAGGTGGGCACTTGGCTCGGGCTTACTTATTGCTAGGACTGCGCGAGCTGATAAACTGTACGAGGGAGCACAAATACCGAATTTGGGGAAGGTCCTTCTAGGACCAAGTAGTTAGGAGTTTTACTGCTTTCTTGATGTAATAAGGCCGCTGGCCATCAGTGACAATTTCTTTTTGTTTCAGTCTGTTTTGACTCGTTCTATTTTCTGTCAATAAAATGAGGTGTTTGGTGTTATAAGTTCTCCAAATCATATCTGTCGCTATACCTCGGGCACAATGAGGCACCCAAATAAGAAACGACTTATATTCTTGCAAGAACGTGTTTAAATACCGCAATGTTTTCTTTCTTAGAATTCTCACTAACTTTTTACCCTTTTTGTTTTTCTTTATTTTTTTATTCCCCTCCCCAAAGGTTAGTTCGTGCATTCTGGAACCATTATCATACTCAAAAAGATCTAATGGCCCTCCTCCTCCGCCTCATCCGAGTCCCCTCAGAAACAGGAACAAATAAAATATGAGAGATAATGAACCAAGAAAGGAAATTGAAGGGACTTCTCAAGGTACCCCAATCACCAAAGAGACTGCTGCTAATTTGTAGCAAACTTTGCTAAGGTTTCGAGAGGAACTAGACCAGGTCCGGAGTTTGGAAAGTTTGTCCATCTCCCTTGCTGCTGCAGATGTCAACAATCAGGTCCCTGCACCTCCGCAGAAGACCCCAAACCAAGCTCGTAACAATGCTCCACCGCTCATCCATGAGCCCCAAAATGCTCCAAACCACCAGGATACCTATCTTTGTGGATACTGTGCCGTACTATGCACATCATATATAAGATGTGTTAGAATCAGACTCACTCATTCAGAACTTGGCTGTTGAACTCAAGAAACTCACTAGCAGGGTTCAAGGCGTGGAAGGTAATAAAGGTGTAGAGGGTCTAAATTATGAAGACCTTTGTGTTCAGCCTGATGTCGAACTCCTAGAGGGGTACAAACCTCTTAAGTTCGAAATGCTCGACGGTACAGGGGATCCCAGGGTTCACCTCAGGATATATTGTGACAAGTTAGTGGGAGTTGGTAGAGATGAAAAGATCTGCATGAAACTGTTCATGAGGAGCTTGAAAGGTGATGTTTTATCTTGGTATATCAGCCAAGATGCGAAGAAGTGGACGAGTTGGGTAAGCATGTCGTCCGATTTCATGGACCGTTTCAGGTTCAATACTTAGAACGTTCCGGACGTGTTCTATATCCAGAATTTGAAGAAAAAGCCTAATGAAACCTTTCGTGAGTATGCTATTCGTTGGAGGTCAAAAGTTTCCAAGGTCAGACCGGCTTTGGAAGAAGAACAAATGAACATATTTTTCGTCCGTGCTCACGATTCGCAGTACTACGAGAGATTGATGCTGATAGAGGGGCTGAAGTTCTCTAATATCATCCAACTAGGAGAAAAGATCAAATAGGGGATAAAAAATGGTATGGTTACTAACCTGGAGGCACTGCAGGCTACCAACAAAGCCTTACAATCTCGTGGTACGTCGATGAAAAAGGACGTAAACTCCATAATGGCTGCGCAGAGAAACCACTCTCCCGTAAAATACCAACCTCTACCCTCCAACTCAACTCACATACCAACCCTCTCTAAATTACCAGGCACCCTCACCTACCTATCAAAATCCACCACCCGTCTACCAAACATATCGGCCCACCTCGCCATGATATTCCCAACCCGCACCCGTATACCAAGCTTACAATTCCCAACCTCCTCACTATCCATCACCACCTACCTGCCAAAACTTCCCACGACCAAGACCAAACTTCGACCGCAAGCCTCCCAGATAATACACCGCTATTGCCGAACCCATTGACCAACTGTATGAGAAGCTCAAAGCCGCTGGATATGTTACATCCATCCCAGCCATAACCCCAGAAAACCCTTCCCAATGGATCAACCCAAATAAAACCTGCCATACCATTCGGGGATGAAGGGCCATTCCATCGACGAGTGCCTCACGTTGAAGGACAAAATTCAGACCTTAATTGACAGCGAGGTCATTGTAGCTAAAGAGCCTACTCCTAATGTTTGCAACAACCCTCTACCAGACCATAAGGGTGGAGGCATCCATATGATTGAGGTTGAGGACGACTGGGACCCCAAAGGGTCAGTCAGTTTGATATCTGAAGTAGATGAGCCCAATAAGACGGTGGTCACTCTTAATCCTATTGTTGTGCAAATCCAGCCATCTGAGGGCAACGTGTTCAATATATCTGTACCATTTGAGTTTGAGAAATTTCCTGCAAAAGTGCCAAAACCAATTGAGGTGGAGTTTGGGACTCCAAAGGCGCCCACACTGATTAAAGTTACTATGTTGCCTCCAAGGGTGCCCATTCCGGTCACCATGTCAGACATAACCCCATTTCAGTCAAATTCGATACCTTGGGACTACACAACCGAGGCGAGAAGGAAGGGAAGAGCACGCACGAGTGAAGCAATTGTCGCGCAAGGTATGACTAGAACAGGCAGGGTGTACACACCAGAGCACCTAGTTGAGTCCAACAAACAAGCCTCTGGACGTCCCATTGAATTTGGACCTGATGATATCTGGAGAAAGATATAGGTTAAAAAGTATTTAGTTGTTGAAAATCTAAACAAGACTCCGGCGCAGATTTCCATCTTGGCATTGCTGCAGAGTTTCGAGGCGCATAAGAACGCCTTTATGAAGATATTGAGCGAGGCTTATGTACCGAGCAACGTAACAGGAGGAGAGATGGCGAACATGATAGGGCAGGTATTGGAAAGTCAGAAAATCATTTCCCACAAGGATGAATTGCCACCTGAAGGGCTCAGTCGTAACAAAGCACTACACATCACTGTGCAATATGAGGATCATTTCATCACCAGGATCTTAGTCGACGGAGGTTCAAGCCTTAACAGTTTTCCATTGATCACTCTCAAGAAGTTGGGCAAAGGATTGCATGAGATAAAAGATGGGGCTATTAACGTTAAGGCTTTTGATGGTTCTCAGAGGTCCACCCTCGAGGAGATTAGCCTGTGTTTGCAAATGGGCCCCACTTGGTTTGATGTTGATTTCCTAGTCATCGACGTACCAGCATCTTACAACTTATTGCTGGGAAGACCCTGGATCCACGCTGCTGGAGCTGTGGCATCAACCTTGTATCAGGCCGTGAAGTTCGAGTGGAACCATAAGGAAGTGATCATCCATGGCGACGGTAGCAACCCCATATACAATCGCCAGACCATTTCGATGATCGGAGGCAGAAGAAGAATAGTCGGAGAAACATATCATCATATTGAGCGAGTCAACGGAGTGGACAAGGACAAATGGTGGAGTAACAAGGTTGAGAGAATTCTTAATTGGAGTGGGTATGAACCAGGAAAAGGACTGGGTAAGAATCTTCAAGGTATCACCAAACCTATCCAGTTGAAAAAGCATGGTACTACCTTCGGGTTGGGGTACGAGTACACTTGGCAGGAATTCAAAAACTAGTCACCACCATGGCGCGGCCCATATTACCCATTAGAACGCCCCATACCTCAGTTGGAGCAAACATTTCAACCAGCCGACACTCTCTACAAGTCAGAAGAAGACGAGGGTCTTTCTGCAATGAAAAACCTATTTCTGAAAGAGGACATGGACTGTTGTGTGATTTTTGAAGAGGAAGGGGAGGAAGGCCCTTTCATTCAGGCTGTGAACCAAGGGGAGCACCTCACTAACTGGTCAATTAGGACCACCACACTCGGAAACCTTCGGGGTAGCAAGGCTGAACAAGCATCATGCATCTTTGTTTTAGTTGTTTTCTTTACTTTCTACATTGTCTTTACTTTTCAAAAGAGCTCCGATGTTTTGAACATTTATGAATTTAATCAAAATCATTTTCAGTTTATCAAATATCTCGCTATTCATTACTTTTCTCTGCTATTTACTTTATTTTCACACAACATTACTATTATGCATCTTGATGATGAACCAACAACCATAACTTGCAACGAGGCTATGCAACAAACGGACATAGACTCAGAGGAGGATGATATACCAGAAGAGGTTGTCAGAGAGGCGTAGAATTTTGAGAATAGACCTAAGTCCAACTTGGATAAAACCGAGGTCATCAATTTGGGAGATACGGAGAATGTCAAAGAAACGCGCATCAGTGTGCACTTATCACAGATAGAAAAAGAGGAGTATACAGAGTTCTTAAAGGAATATGAGGATATCTTCGCATGGTCTTACAACGATATGACTGGTCTCAGCACATCCATCGTCGCTCACAAGTTGCCGATAGATCCTGCATGTCCGCCAGTAAAATAGAAGCTCAGAAAATTCAAGCCAGATGTGAGTTTAATAATCAAAGAAGAGGTTACCAAGCAGGTCAAAGCCAGAGTTCTTCAAGTGGTAGAGTATCGAACCTTGTTAGCTAACATTGTGCCAGTACCGAAGAAGGATGGGAAAGTTAGAATTTGTGTTGACTACCGGGATCTCAACCGGACCAGTCCAAAAGACAATTTTCCCTTGTCAAACATACACATTCTGATTTATAGCTGCGCCAAGCATGATTTGCAGTCATTCATTGATTGCTTTGCGGGGTACCATCAGATATGGATGGATAAAGAATATGCAGAGAAAATGGTGTTTATCACGCCTTGGGGAATGTATTGCTACAGAATGATGCCGTTCGGGTTGAAGAATGTGGGAGCTACTTATATGAGGGCCATGACTACCCTCTTTCATGACATGATGCATAAGGAGATTGGGGTATATGTGGATGACGTCATCACTAAGTCCAGGAAGGCTGCAAATCACATGGAGGACCTCCGAAATTTTTTCTACAGACTAAGGAGGTATAACTTGAAACTGAATCCCGCCAAGTTTGCATTTGGTGTCCCCGTGGGAAAGTTATTGGGTTCATCGTGAGCCGCCGAGTAATAGAGCTGGATCCATCAAAAGCCAAATCTATTCAAGACTTGCCAACGCCGAAGAACAAGAAAGAGGTAATGAGTTTCCTGGGGAGACTCAAATATATCCGCCGATTCATAGCTCAGTATACCGTCATCTGCGAACCTATTTTCAAGATGCTGAAGAAGGATGCCGCCACCAAATGGACCGATGAATGTCAAAAGGCTTTTGACAGGATCAAAGAATACTTGTTTACACCTCCAGTCCTGGTTCCGCCTGAACCTGTAAGGCCTTTATTGCTCTATCTCGCAGGTTTGAATGGAGCATTTGTTGTGTCTTGGACAACATGATGAGACAGGGAGAAAAGATCAATCCATTTACTACTTCAGCAAGAAATTTACCCTATACGAGGCTCGGTATTCCTTGCTAGAACGCACCTGTTGTGCTTTGACCTGGGTAGCTCAGAAATTGAGGTATTATTTCTGTGCTTAGACTACCTACCTTATATCAAGAATGGACCACTAAAATGTATTTTTCAGAAGCCCATGCCCACTGGCAAGCTCGCCAAGTGGCAAATTTTGTTGAGTGAATTCGACATTGTTTATATCACCCAAAAGGCAGTTAAAGGACATGCTTTGGCAGATCATCTCGCAGAAAATCCTGTAGGAGAGGAGCATGAACCATTGAAGACGTATTTTCCCGATGAGGAAGTAGCTTTCGTAGGAGTAGACATTGCAGAATCCTATGACGGTTGGAGGATTTTTTTCGATGGAGCCGCAAATTTCAAAGGAGTTGGTATCGGAGCAGTCCTAGTATCGGATCAGTCCTGTTATCAGAAACCGGTCAACATTACTCTGTATCCACCAAGCTCAGGTTCTCGTGCACCAATAATATGGCCGAGTACGAAGCTTGCATCTTGGGGCTTAAACTGGCCATTGACATGAACATTCAGGAGCTGCTAGTGATCGGAGATTTAGACCTACTCATACACCAGGTTCGATAAGAATGGGCAACCAAGAATTCCAAGATACCCCTTTATCTGGACCACATACAGGAGTTGAGAAAGAGGTTCAGAAAAACAAAATTCCAGCACGTTCCAAGAATACATAATGAGTTCGCAGATGTGCTTGCCACTTTATCATCCATGATTCAGCATCCGAACACAAACTTCATCGACCCTATCCAGGTCAAGATTCAGGATCAACCAGCATATTGTGCACATGTTAAGGAAGAAGCCGATGGAAAACCCTGGTTCCGCGACATTAAAGAGTACCTGACAACAGGAGAATATCCAGAGCTTGCTAATGCTACTCAGAAGCGCACTCTTCAAAGATTGTCCAACAATTTCTTTCATAGCTGAGGGTTCCTATATGGGAGGACCCCGATTTGGGATTATTAAGGTGTGTCGATACGACATAGGCAACCAAAGTTTTGGAGGAAGTGCACTCAAGGACTTGTGGCCATATATGAACGATTTTTTTTCTAGAAAAGAAGATACTCCTAGCAGGATATTTCTGGATGACTATGGAAACAGAGTGCATTCAGTATGTCTGAAAGTATCACCGCTGTCAGATACATGCGGATATGATAAAGGTACCTCCAAACGAGCTTATTGCAACGAGCTCACCATGGTCGTTCGCTACCTGGGGAATGGTTGTTATTGGACCAATCGAGCCGGCCGCATCGAACGGACACAGGTTCATCTTAGTGGCAATCGATTACTTTACTAATTGGGTTGAAGAAACCTCATACAAAGCAGTAACCAAGAAAGTTGTGGCAGACTTTGTCCGAGACCGTATTGTCTGTCGGTTTGGGATTCCAGTGTCGATCATCACTGATAATGGTTCCAATCTCAACAGCGACTTGATGAAAGCGATGTGTGAAACCTTCAAGATCAGGCACAGAAATTCTACAACCTATAGACCTGAGATGAATGGAGCTGTGGAAGCAGCCAACAAGAACATCAAGAAAATACTAAGGAAAATGATCGAAAGGCATAAAAAGTGGCATGAGAAGTTGTCATTCACTTTATTGGGTTATCGTACTAGAGTTCATACATCAACCGGGGCAACTCCCTACATGTTGGTTTACGGTACAGATGCAGTCATCCCCCCCAAAGTAGAAATTCCATCCTTGAGAATCATACAAGAAGCTAAGCTAGATGACGCAGAATGGGTCAAGGGTCGCTACGAGCAGTTAGGTCTTATAGATGGAAAGAGAATGAATGCTGTTTGCCACGGTCAGCTATACCAGAACAGAATGTCCAGAGCCTTCAACAAGAGAGTTCGACCAAGGAAGTTCACACCAGGACAACTGGTGTTAAAGAAGATATTCCCATATCAAGATGAAGCCAAAGGGAAATTCTCTCCCAACTGGAAAGGTCCATACATGGTTCACCGGGTTCTAACTGGAGGAGCCCTTATTCTTGCATAAATGGATGGAGAATTTTGGCCAAAACCGATAACCTCAGATGCGGTGAAGAGATACTACATTATATTTTCTTCACTTATACTTATATATTTGCATCAAGATTCCCAAAATTTGCATAAGATCATTTGGATCACTATCGTTCAGCAATGCTACCCCAAATGGTACAACACTCCATGAGCCGAGGGATGCGAACTAACCTCTCCCTTACAGAACTCAAAATTTTTCTTTGGATGCAGGAATCCGAAATACAATTAGGTGATGCATGTGCTTTACAAAACTGAAGTTCCCAAAACCACTACTTACTTCACAAAGGTTTACTAGCTGCATTCAACACTTCCCCAGCAGTCATGATATCGCAATCATTTACCAGCTAAGAAAATCACCATCATCCTCTCCTTTATATTTCTCCATCTTGCATAAGGCTATCTTCCGTCTTTTGAGACTAAGCTCTGTCTCCATCTGCATTTTTGCATAAGGCTATCTTCTGCCTTCCGAGGTTTAGCTCTACCTCCATCTTTCATAAGGCTATCTTCTGTCTTTCGAGACTAATCTCTGTCTCTATCTGCGTTTTTTTCATACGGCTATCTTCTGCCTTCCGAGGTTAAGCTCTACCTCCATCTTGCATAAGGCTATCGTCTGCCTTTCGAGACTAAGCTCTGTCTCCATCTGCATTTCTTGCATAAGGCTATCTTCTGCCTTTCGAGACTAAGATCTGTCTCCATCTCTCATTTTGCATATGGCTATTCTCTGCCTTCCGAGGTTAAGCTCTACCTCCATCATGCATAAGTCTATTCTCTGACTTTCGAGGTTAAGCTCTACCTCCATCCTGCATAAGGCTATTCTCTGCCTTCCGAGGTTAAGCTCTACCTCCATCCTGCATAAGGCTATCTTCTGCCTTTCGAGACTAAAGTGTGTCTCCATCCTGCATTGCATACGTCTATTCTCTGCCTTTCGAGGTTAAGCCCTACCTCCTTTATTTTGCATATGGCTGAAAATTCGCCACCCTGTTTCATTTGGCTGAAATATCGCCGCCTTGCATTTTTAATTCTCACTTTGGCTGATACATTGCCACACTTACATTCATTCACTCGAAATATCACCACCTTCTCATGGGCTGAAATATCACCAATTTATTCAAAGGTGTCATAGTTCAGAGGCACCATTTGCATAGCCCGAGAACACCATTTCATGGCCTGTGAATCCTTACTTTATGATCTTCATAGTGCGAGGTGTCATAGTCTGAGGACGCCATCCTAATCGTCCGAAGACAGCACTCATGGTCCAATGGGAACTTGCATCATGTTTAAATTATGAAAATATATGCACATCGTTCATTTGCAGGTACATCGGCTGGCACGACCACCTCAGTAGGAGCAGTCCCGCTCTAGTTCTCCGCAGCCCGTCCAATCTCCGAACCCTTGACAAGTCTCAAATCCCGTAACGTTCACCTCTTCAATTTTCATTGGCATATCCCGCCAATGGTTCCTGAACTACATATGGCCCAATTCCTATAAAACCAGGGATATGTAGGCAGCTCAGAAGCCATAGTGCGGGCAAAGTTCTCTTACAGTCGTCATTTCTGGTCAAAATTAGCCATCTTGTCTTTACCCGACAACTCTTTCATCCTCCTCGGGTAAAGAGGGGCAGCCGTTGATACCCAATTTTCCCCCATGTACTTCTATACTCAAATTATTCCCAAAATAGCATATAGATTCATATATAAGCATCCACAAAAAGTTTTGTATTTTTCTACATTTTTTCAAGTATTTCAAAAGATAATTTACGACTTATTTTGTATTATAAAATCCAATATTTAGTCTCCAATCTTGCTATTTTTATAAGTAATCTATTTTATTATCTCATTTACATAAAAATATATCTTGCATAATTTTTTGCAACAATATTACAAGTGTATTAGATATTTCTAAATTAAATTGCAATTTTAGCCCATTTCTCAATTTGACAAGTATTGTTAACTACAAAATCGTTCCTAGTAATTTTAATCGATACTTATACATATTTTATTAACTCAGTATTTTTATTGTATTTTTATAATGAAGTTTACTATTTTATAAAATTAAATTAGGGGAAAATTGGCCATTTAAATCGTAACCCTTTTTATTTAAATTGTAGCCACATTTTCCGTCCAAATTAACCCCCCCCCCCAATTACCTGACCCAATTCAAAATTATCCGACCCAAACCCACCTAAACTAACCCGCCCCACCTCTTCTTTTGATCTTGGCCGTTGATCTCACAGATCAACGGCCCACACCCCACTTACCAAAATTAAATCCAAACAACCCCCAAGCCCTAATCAGTTCACCAAACGAGCCGCCCTTGTATCCCTTTACCCTCAAATGCTCTCTAGCGCATCTCAAACCCTAATCATCTCCGGATCTATTTCACCGGCGTTCATGGCTGTTCAAGCCCTCAAACACCTTTATCTGTCACTCCTTACCTCTCCTGGTCCCTGGATTCGAAGATAGGAGCCCTACCTCAATGTTGATCGAACCAGAGGTCCTCCAACCTGAGTTTTGTAGCCGTGTCCGGCCCTTTTCCGACGAGCCTTGAAGCTGTGATTCCTTCGTCGACTCCGAACCAGTCCGTTCTAGGCTTTCCGCAATCTAGGGTGCTATCTCTGAAACCCTAACTCTCTATGCTTTCCTCGAAATATTTATTTCTATGATATCCTCTAGATCCTAGTGTTTTCTATAAATTTTTAAGTATTACTCATATTTTCCTTGCCGATTTGGTTTTTCAAACTGTTCGTTTTCTAAAAATTAGGGTTTTGTGATTACTCTGATTTCCTTGGTTGTTTTACTCTACTGTGTTTTCTTCTAGTTATTATTGTGATTTCTGAGTATTTTCCACCATGACTCCTAGGTATTTCTTTACTTTTTTATTTCTAAGGTTTCTGAGCTAATATGTTACTATGTTCCCTGCTCGTCATTTATGTTCACTTTCATCTACGTTCTTCTTTACACGCTATGTGTGACAAAAACCCTAAGCTTCAGGGATTTTCCTTTTTCCATTTTTTGTGTGTACTTACTCGCTCCATGTTTAAAACCCTAGCCATCTTTGATTTCCTACTTGGGTGCTTCTGCTACATGATTGTTCTACTAATTCCAATCCTGCATGGTCGAATTCTTGCATCTCTTTATATAGTTCTATTTTTCCCTCTTCTGATAGCCCTAATTTTGGGAAAATTGATTTCTTCTGAATTCGTTTGTTTTTCTAATTTGGACATGCTCTTTGACCAAGTGCAAAACCAATTAGTATCTTAATTCCTTGATCCTCTATATGACTGACTTGCCTTATGTATTAAACGTGTGAATTTAAAACCCCTTTTACAAACTTGTCCTGATTTTGTGACTTATACTTGATTTTCTTTCAAAAAATAAACTTGTGTTATTTACCTCAATTTTGGTTCCCTAATCAGAGAAAACGCTTTCCCTAATTGATTGTAGTTGATACTGGGATTATTTCTTGCCATAGTGCTGCTTATTTTTCAAACTATAAAGCCTTCACCTTTTCTCACTTCAGACACACTGATTCAAGAGTACTCTCTAATCCTCACTGAATACTCACTTCTCTCCTACATTCTTCTCTGTTACTTGCTCTCTTTTCTAAGAATTAGCTGGCTGGAAGCCAAGGCTAATTATAAGGATCTATACTTGCTTTGTTATTCAAGTTGCAACTGGTAGGCTCCTAATTTTATATCATCAACCTCAAACTAGTTGTTTACTGGACCCTGCTCACTGTTTGTGTATTTCAATTTAAGTTCAGCATGTTTAATCCCCTTTCCGTCCCCCTACTCTGTAGTGTATTTCAATTTGAACTTTAGCATGTGTAATCCCCTTCCCCAAATCTGCTTGTGTATTTCAATTTAAGTTCAGCATGTTTAATTCCCTTCCCAAATCTATTTGTGTATTTCAATTTGAACTTTAGCATGTTTAATCCCCTTCCCCAAATCTGTTTGTGTATTTCATTTATCTTTAGCATGCTGAATCCCTTTCCCCCATTTCCCTTGTCTGTTTGTGTATTTCAGTTGCATCATGTTTAGTTCTCCATCTTCCCTTATCTTTTTATGCTTTAGTTTTCGGTTCAACATGCTCAGTCCCTTCTCTTGTCTATTTATTGTTCATTATTGTGGTTTGAGTGCTTGTATTCCCATTTGCCTGATTCGTGTTTGAATATGAGTGTGTTCTGGATTAGGGTGGCATCTCATTGCCTCTCTTAGTTTAGAACTAATATTGGTAACAGCTTATGCTCAAAGTAATCCCATTCCCTACCCCCATATTATGTGTTTGAGCCTTGACAAAGGTCTGTTGGTGTCCT
Source organism: Nicotiana benthamiana (assembly GCA_034376525.1). Taxonomy (NCBI): domain Eukaryota; kingdom Viridiplantae; phylum Streptophyta; class Magnoliopsida; order Solanales; family Solanaceae; genus Nicotiana; species Nicotiana benthamiana. Next base: position 44,288,970 of record CM067333.1, on the reverse strand, counting down.
AATCACCATACATGCCCTATTCTGACTTGTTTACAAGTCTGCTCTTGTTTGTTCACCTTTGTAAGTGGTTAGGGGCATGCCAGCCTCACTTCATAGGCTAGGTATGACCACCTCCTACAATGGTTTTCCTCTAATCTATCATCTTTACATCCATTCTTAGTTAATAAAGTTCCACCCCCTCTGGTATTCCATGCTTAGGGACCTTGGAGTCTCCTATGAACTTAGATGTCTTAGGGCTGGTAATTCCACACTTACACTATTCTAATTGATTAGAGTGTAGGCATTTCCTGGGTTCCTTTGAAAGCCTTTGGAACATTGATACACTCTAAAGAGAAAACCTTAGATTTGGGAGCCTGGATTTTGTAAAAGGCATATGTTGGACATTAAAGTTGCTTTGTGCTTCTTCTGGCCTGTTGTAGTATTGATATATTTACTTATTTCCTTTAATGTTATTTTTCTGTCCAGATTCTTGTAAATAACTTGTAATAAAAGAACTTGGGGGACCTAGTGAAAGGGAATATGGGAAGGGTTTACTTTCTTGCATCAATGTCATATAGTTACCATGTCTATAGGGTTTAATTTATTGGATCAATGTCATATAGTTACCAGTTCTATAGGGTTTACTTTCTTGCATCAATGTCATATAGTTACCAGTTCTATAGGGTTTACTTTCTTGCATCTCATATATATATCATGTCTATAGGTTTTCATTATTGTACAATCTCATGTAGATACCATGTCTGTAAGGCTTTTCATTATTGCATCAGCTTCATAATAGAAATCATGTCTATAGGTTTGCATTCTTACAGCCTCATATAGAAACCATGCTTATAGGTTTGCATTCTCATAATCTCACCTAGAAAATATGCCTATAGGGACCATATAAACACTAGGCAAAACAGTAGGTCGTCCAAACTTGTAAAAAACAGTAACAAAAGGGCTAATAAGCATGTCATAAAAGTCCGAACTCGCCCCGTGCTTAAAACGTTTCAGTTCGTCCTTAAGTCTGTTTACTTTTAAATCGGGCCCATGTCTGCCCCTTTCACATTATCCTCAGCCTGCAATGTCTTTTTAAAAAATGTTAAATTTGTGGTTTCAACTACTTCACCAGCCTATGTTTAATGCTTTAAGGTCTTTTAAACTTTTCTTCTTGCATCCCCTTTTGTATTCAAACTGTTCGGCTAAGTGTAAGCCATTTCTAAACTCTCATGCAACTTCAATCTCCTTTTCAACAGACTTGCGTCTGAAACTAATGTTTTTCCTCCCAAAAATCAACTGATTTCTAAATCTTGTCAACTCCTAAAACGGTCCCGGAGGGCGCAAAACGGATTTTCTACCCAACTTTCATATGTTAAACTAATCCATCTACTCTTAACCTCTTTAAAGACCAAATCAGTACTTGAAGTCATGCTAAACTAGTTGATTGTAATGTTATGGGGTTTATTTGAGCCTTTTATTGCCCTATTTGCATACCACTTATATGCTACGTGTTTTGACCGTCGTTTTAGAATTTTTACTTTTGAAACTGTATATATATCCTATCTCTCTCACCCCCTTTCTTGGGATTAGCAGTCCTAATACCCCAGGACTAACAGGTTGGGACGGGTATTAACATGCAATAAGTAAATGATACCAACGCGTTTAAATACCTCAACGGGGTGGGAAGGGTAGAATATGGAGATGATGATGATGCGATAATATCATAAAGCGACCCCTCTTTGGGAATATGTGCGGATAGTTTATCGAATGATCGATATTGTAGGTAAACCTAGGACCCTTCTCTCTTTTTGCTTTGTTTAAATGTTCTCCTATTGTAATGATTTTCCAAATCAATTCTCTCGTTTATTTTAAACTTACGTCCTTCCTTCTTCTTTAATGCTTTTCAAGTTGTGTGAATTTTATATATGCGAACCTTATTTGTTTAATTGCTTCATCTCTTTATAAAGTCGCAATTAACACGACCGGGAACCACACTAGTGGGTCTAGAGGGGTGCCTAACACCTTCCCTTCGGGATAATCTCAAGCCCTTGCTCGAACTCTGATTTTCTTTTCAAAATACTCTCTTCTTAATGTGTCCTAATGCACTATAATCATTAGGTGGCGACTCTTCAAATTCCATAACCCAATTCCCAGACGGGAATGAGAGTTGTTTTACCCGTAATGTCGTAAAACCCGATTTCTTTTTGAAAAAGGGGGCGTCGATATGAGGCACTATATATATGGCGTATCTTGTGAGGTATATACGGACCATCACAGTCTTCAGCACTTTTAGACAGCGGAGACGGCTTGAGTTACTTATGAACTATGATATTACCATTTTGTATCATCCGGGAAAGGCCAGTGTAGTGGCCGATGCTTTGAGCCGGATGACGATCAGTATGGGTTGCTTGGCGTACATTCCAATTGGGGAGATGCCCCTTGGAGTTGATGTTCAGGCCTTGGCTAATCAGATGGTGAGGTTAGATATTTCGAGCTCAGTTGGGTGTTGGCTTGTGGGTCGCCTGATCTTCTTTTTATGACCGCATCAGAGAGCGCTAGTATGATGACCCGCATTTACTTGTCCAGAAGGATAGGGTCCACCATGATGATGCTAGAGATGTGACCATTGGGGATGATGGTGTGTTGCAGATGTAGGGCCGGATTTGCGTGCCCAATGTGGATGGGCTCTCGGAGTTGATATTACAGGAGGCCCACATCGCAGTATTCGATTTATCCAGGTGCCGCGAAGATGTACCAGGATTTGAGATAGCATTACTGGTGGAGGAGGATGAAAATGGATATTGTGAATTATGTGGCTCAGTGTCTCAACTATCAGCAAGTCAAATATGAGCACCAGAAACCCGGTGGTGTACTCTAGCGGATGTATATTCTGGAGTGGAAATGGGAGAATATTACTATGGATTTTGTGAGTGGTCTTCCTCGTAACTCGAAGAAGTTTGATTCGATTTGGGTGATTGTGGATAGGCCAACCAAGTCCGCGCACTTCATTCTGGTATGTACTACCTATTATGTGGAGAAATTAGCAGAGATTTTCATCCAGGAGATTGTACGGTTGCATGGGGTCCCGATTTATATTGTCTCAGATAAGGGTACTCAATTTACTTCCCAGTTCTGGAGGACTTTTCATCAGGAGTTGGACACGCAGGTATAGTTTAGCACGACATTTCATCCTCAAACGGACGAACATCTCGAGTGCACTATCCAGATATTGGAGGATATATTGCGTGCCCGTGTTATTGATTTTGGAGGTTCTTGGGCTGAGTTCTTGCCACTTGCAGAGTTTTCTTATAACAAAAACTATCAATCCAGCATTCAGATGGCGCCGTATGAGGCCTTATATGGGAGATGGTGTAGATCTCCGGTTGGTTGGTTTGAGCCCGACAAGGCTAGGTTGTTGGGGACAGAGTTAGTTCAAGATGCCTTAGAGAAGGTGAAAATGATCCAGGAGAGACTTCGTACAGCTCAGTTGCGTCAGAAGAGTTATGTGGACCGGAAGGTTCCAGATGTATCTTATGCGGTGGGTGAGAAGGTCTTGTTGAAGGTTTTGACTATGAAAGGCATTATGAGGTTTGGAAAGAAGGGGAAGCTTAGTCCATGGTTCATTGGACCCTTTGAGATACGAGGATTGGGGAGTTGGCCTATATGCTTGCGTTGCCACCCAGCTTGTCGGGAGTTCATCCTGTGTTCCATGTTTCTATGCTCCAGAAGTATGTTGGGGACCCATATCATGTATTAGACTTTAGCACGATTCAGTTGGATGAGGACTTGACCTACGATGTAGAGCTGGTGGCTATTTTGTGTCGTCAGTGTCACACCTCCTTTTTTCGCCCCGCGAGGGCGCAATGGAGTTTTTTCAATTAAAAGACGATCGAAACGGGATTTATTATTAAGATTTAGAGTCGCCACTTGAGAGATTTATGGTGTCCCAAGTTACCGGTTGAATCCCGAATTGAGGAAAGAATGACTCTGTTTAACAGTCCGCGAACCAGAAATCCGGCTAAGGAATTCTGTTAACCCGGGAGAAGGTGTTAGGCATTCTTGAGTTCCGTGGTTCTAGCACGGTCGCTCAACTGTCATATTTAGCTTATTTATTTGATTTTATTACATAAAAAACCTATATGCAAATTTTACTTTTTACCGCTTTTATTTAATATACATTTTATTTGAGAAATTAAACGTCGTTTAAAGTGTACTTTCGGATTGCACCGCCGGAGCCCGCATTCCTAGGCAAACTCCATCCAGCATTTTAGAATTTGGAATTGGGCCGCATAAAATATCCACCCATATTTAGGAATGTAATTTATTAAAGCCGCTCCTAATAGAGTCTAGCGCGTTGTTATTTTGGGGAAAAGGTTGTGAAATTCATTAAGCGGCCAATAACGAGGTCTATTCACTTATTACGTCTTTTTAATGGAGGGCCCCATGATTGGTAATTTATTTTGGCGAGGCATGCCTTATTTTATTTTTAAAGGATATCCTAAAACGACTATTGTTTTCTATTTATTTGTCGCTAAAATGAAAAGAAAATCCTACATTATTTACATGCTAGAATTATTAAAGCTACGTTTATACATAACTTGCTAATGCTGAAAATGGTCATGAATACGGGTTGATCAGCTTTGGGCCCAGGCCCAATGTGCATGGTACAAAATCAGGGCCTGATCCATCATGTTCTGATTTTTTAGTGTCTAGCTACAGTGTACAACACATATTCAAACTTTGAAAAATAGAAAGATGAAAGTGCTATCTAATTACACAATAATTTGCAAGTTTTAGATAATCAATATGTTGACTGAAATAATTTAAACCATCTAGTAATTATAGCCTAATGCCTAGCATATATGTGAAACAAACTACTTAAACTAGCAAATTAAAATAGTTGGAATATCATTTACTACAAGCATACATAAATAATTTGCCAACTAAAGTCCATATATATAGATGTTCAGTTTCATTACAACTATCTACATGGTTTTAGTATAGAAAGTGAACTATTCTATATACAACTAACTGCTCAATATACTACTAAAAATAATAAATTCAAAACAACTTGATTCTTCATTTCATGTTCATGCCTCAATTCTTAGCTTACAAGAAGTAACCGTTGTATATAGGATATTGGAAAAACAAAGAAGAAGAGGAAGATCAATTGAAGCAGCAGTGGCAAATAATAACATCAACAGTAACAACAGCAGAGTATTCAACACCTCAATCCAGAAATCCCAGCAACACGGAGAAAACCACTAAAAATAGAGAAGAAAGATATTCCGGAAATCTCTCTTTGTTTTTTCGTTCTAGCTTTTAACTCTCTTCAACTCTCAAATAAACTCTCCAAAATTAAATTCTGTCCATGTATATTGAGTGTATCCAGAGTGTATTGAGTGTATACTTCTTAAATTCTCCAAAACTTACATTTTGTCAGCGTATAACTGAGTGTATCTAGAGAGTATGTCGAGTGTATACTGCTCTCCTTTCTCCCTTATTTTTTCTTATCCTCCTATTTTTCCTTCTCTTTATTTTTTTGTGTGTTTTTGCAATTCTCCTCTCTGCCTTTTTGAAGTGTGATTCCCTATATATATATATATATATATATATATATATATATATATATATATATATATATATATATATGTATGTATGTATCATAACAAACAACTATTTCAAAAATTTTAAAAATAAATTTTTTGACAGATTTTCTACAAATTCTACTCTTAGATTCAAAGAGCAAGACTTTCTTCACCAGATCTTGTCAAAAAGAGAGTATTTCAAATAAAAATCTACAGTTTGTTGTTCAAGGATGGACTTTTGTTCAAATATTGTCCAAAAGTCTATATTTCTTACCAAATAAATGACTTTTGAACTTTGTGCTCAAAAAGTCTTGAAGTAATAAACAAAAAAACAAACAAATACCATATACTCTTAAGTATTTTTCATTACTTCACTTTTATCAGTACAAAACTCTTTTACTATTTCAACAAATGCAAAAACAGAAAATTTAACATTCCAAACTTAAAAAATTAATGCTAAATAATTAATAATAAAAAATAAAAACCTGAAAATTAAAATAAAAAATAAAAATCAGCCATGAAAAGAATAGTGCTTACCATTTTCAATTCAAATGGCTGAAAAAATGGTGGTATGCCAAGAAGGATGTTCGGGGAGGACGCCAGAATTTGGCCGGATTTTTGAGGTAGAATTGACATCAATAGCTAGGTCTTGAGGAGCTCTATCCGTTGATGTATATGTATTGTGGGGTGGTAGTGTCCGGAACTTCAATAACTTGGGCGAAAAAGTGACGGAAAAATTCTTAGATCTAACATTAACAGAGTTCGAGAGTTTTTTGAAGAATATGGTTTGGAGATATGGAAAGAGGAGGAGGTGGAGATTACAAGGTTAAATTTTTGGGCGGATTGGAGGTCGGACGCCGCCGGTGGGCGATTTCCAGAGGCGGCGGCGGCGGTCTTGGGAGAGAGAGAAGAGAGAGTGATGAGAGGGAAAGAAGAGAGAGGAAATAATGGGAAAATGGGGTAATTTTTTGGGATTTTTAGGCTGTAAATACCTAGGATGAAGATCAAACTAGGACCGTTGGATCCAATCAAGATGGGTGGATGAGATTGAATCTTGTCACGTAACCAAAACGACGTAGTTTCAAGATAAAACTACGTCATTTTAAGCTCTTCTTGGCAGCCCCCTTTTGGACCCGATTTGGGCTCTTTGGGGCATTTTGGTTTGGGCCTAGGATTTGTTAACCCAGCTCCGATTTTGCTCTTTTTCTATTTTTGCTTCTTTTTCTTTCATTTTCTTTTTAATTCCTAATTACCAAAATTCTAAAACAAGTTGTAGAGCCAAAATTAACTTAAACAATACTAATTAAGCCCAAATAATAATTATAGCACAAAATTAAAATGCAGTTAAACAAAATCACACAATTGAACAATGAAAATGACAAAACTATAAAAATACATATTTTTGTGATTTTCATTCCTTTCAAACAAAATAAGGTTTAATTAATTCCAAGATGCACAATTAAATCCTAAAAATGCATGCAACACATATTTTTTTTGTATTTTTCATTAATTTAACAAATAAACATGCACAGACAAGTGCGAAATAATAACAGAAAAATAACTCAAAATTCATAGCAATTGAGCCAAACAAAATTATTTTGTATTGAATTTTTTGGGAGTAATTCTCATATAGGGCAAAAATCACGTACTCACAATCAGATTCGAAAGCTGAGATCAAAGGACATAGCTTCAGTGAAGGTACAGTGGATAGGTCGGCCCGTGAAGGAGGCCACTTGCGAGACCGAGCAGGAGATGCGGAGCAGATATCCTCACTTGTTTGAGACTCTAGGTATGTTCCTTGACCCAGTCGAGGACGAGCGTTTGTTTAAGTTGGGGAGGATGTAACGGACCGACCCGTTGTCACATGAGTTACCGCCCCATTTTCCCTGTTTTATTCTTCTATATGTTTCATTATATGTGTTTGGAGAATTTGAAGTAATTCGGATAGAGTTTGGTTATAAATGAGACAATGTCCCTTTATGAGAAGGTTATTTGGAAAAGTCAATCGAATGTTGACTTATGTCACGACCCAAACCAGATTGTGATGGCGCCCAACCCTAAAGCTAGGCAAGCTTGACCAACACTCGCTTTCAATTTAACAATAAGTCTCAAAACCAAAAATTTAAGGAAAATGTAATAGTTTTAGAATAATAATTCAATATTTATAGAAAATAATGCTAGGAAATACGATAACTAATAAGACACTCCCATAAGATCTGGAGTCACGAGTCTAGAGCCTCTAAAACAAACTGAATAACAATATCTGAACAAAAATACCCAAGTCTGGAAATATATATAATTATAAAAACTGAAATAGGAAGAGTAGCCAGGTCCTGCGAACGTCAAGCAACTACCTCAACAACTCTGATAAACTCTAGAGACTACGACTGTTCAGCTAAGCCTCCGGTACACCTAAATCTGTACAGAAGGTGTAGGAAGTAGGGGTGAGTACTACCGACTCAATGAATAATAAGAATAGAAAATGTCCGAAGAAAAGAAATCCAAGAAATGTCACAAAGCAAAGCTAAAACTAATAGTCCGACACCTTAGCTATGAACTAACAACAGAACAATATTAAGTATATCAAACAAATATAATGCAACAATGCAATGCAACGCACATGATCCGCTGCGGCGTACGATCCGATCCATTTAACGTCGACGACGTTCACTGGGGGTGTGTACAGACTCCAGAGAGGATCCTACAGCCTAAGCGCAATATCATCATATCATCACTGCGTCGTGCAACCCGATCCATACTCAGTCCACAATATGCATATGAGTCACATAACCTATTCAATTTATTTTCCAATTTCCAATTTTAAAAAAGAGTATAATTTAATAATTTATTTTCAGGAAAAATGACTTAGCATTTCATAACAGTGATTAGACATAGGACTGATATCAATGATTATACAAATCATGTTATCACAATGATATTCATCCTAGACGGATGCTACAAATCGGCTCAAAGGCCCCAAGATATGGAAATAAGCCCAATTTCCTACAATACAATGTTCGTATCAACCGCCAATAAATTATATTTAGCACTCGGGATGGACCAAGTCACAATTTCAAATCATATACGATCCCCCACCTGCCATGGGGTGCGAGTCACGCCCTACGTAGCGTCACAATGTGATAAACCAGGGTTGTAAACCCTCAGGCCATCATCTATGCAAACTACTCACCTCTAGCCGGCCGTAGAGTGGTCCGCAATGCCTTTTCCTCTTGTATCGACCTTCTCGCGCGTCGAATCTAGTCAACATCATAACGAATACATAAATATGGGTTAAAGAAACATAACCCAATAAAAAATACTCGAAAAGTACTAAAATTCAAGAAGTTGGTATAACACGAGCTCCGGACCCACTTCTCGAAAAATTCCAAAAATCACAGCAATGGATTCCTCGTCTCGCCACAAGTCCGTACATATAAAGTTCACCAAAAACGGAGTTCAAATGCCCTTAATTCCATTTTTACATCACAATTTCTCAAGCCCTAACTTAACCCATTTTGGTAGTTTTTCACTGATTTCTACAATAATTTTGCCATAAACTCGAATAATTAGGCTAAAAAACTTGCTTCAATTGATTATGGGTCAATTCCCTCAAAAATCCTTGCCCAAAGCTCATGTGGGGGTTAACAATGGTGGAAAAAAACGAGGAAGTTTGTGGATGTTTTAATTATAAATCCCTTATGTACGCCCAGGTATTCCTCTATGCGATCGCACTCAACCCTATGTGATCGCATAGGCAAAAATCCAGGCCCCTAAATTCCTTTTATGCGATCGCGCTCAATCCTATGCGATCGCATAGAACAATTCCTTTCCAGGGGCCCCTGGCCCAAATACACTACGCGATCGCACTCCTCCTTATGCAAATGCACATGCCAATCCCCCAGACCTATGCGATCGCACCACCTCATATGCGTTCGCATAGAGAAAATCTGAGCCCCCTTCCAACCTTCTATGCGATCGCATAGAACAAAAGTTCTCTGCAATTGTTTTGCTGCATTTTTCAACTCAAAGCTCCCCGTTAGCCATCCGAAACCACCCCGAGGCCCTCGGGACCTCAACCAAAAGCACTGATACGTTCTATTACTTCATTCAAACTTTCTCGTAGTACAAAAACACTATCATAAACATCAAAATCATCAAATTACCACGGATTCAAGCCTAAGTAGAACTAAAACTTCCGAAACTTGCATTTGATAAAAAACTAGACCAAACAATGTCCGAATGATCTGAAAATTTGCATGCATATCCAAAATCACCTAACGAAGCTACTGTAACTGTCAGAATTCCATTACGACACCGGATAAAAATCTCACCTATCAACCGGAATTCGCCAAAATTCAAACTTAGCCAATTCAAGCCTAATTCTACACCGGACCTCCCAATTCAGTTCCGATTGCGCTCCTAAGCCTTAAATTATCACCAGAAACTAGTCGAATCATCAGAAATCCATTCCGAGCCCTCTATCTCATAAGTCAACATCCAGTTGACTTTTCCAAACTAACCTTCTTTTAAAGAGACTAATCGTCTCATTTCTAACCGAACTCTGTCCGAATTTCTTTAAATTCACCAACCACATATAATGAAACATATAGAAGCATAAAATGGAAAAAACGGAGTGGTAACTCACGTGAAGACGGTTCAGGTCATTACATACTCCACAATTTAAACAAACGCTCGTCCTCGAGCGGCCCAGAGTTGTACTAGGAGCCATCCAATACTTGAATGCCCTTACCAAACATATACCTGGGATGATCCCAAGTTACCCTATCTCACATAGGCCCGATAATACTACACAAAAAAGTTTTCACAGTCCACCTAGACCATAACCGTAGAAGCACATTGCACTTCCGAAACCATAAACAAGATCAGAACCTCACATTTATACTCAGAATAAGCCCGAACCAGCAGTAATAACCCATACTTGCAACCCCAGGTGAAATCATGCAATAAACCACACAATCCAACACTCGAAACGATAGCTACTATTCACAGCATTTGCCCACAACACCCGAATACCGGTGGAAAAACCTCTTATTAACCAAAGTCTTATTCCAACACTTTCATACTCTGCCAACAATAAATGAAACACGCAATACTGTAACAATCTATCAGATCAACCATTCATGAGGTCACTTCCCTTTAGACTATTATCACAACATATTTTCGAGTCGAACCTCGTTATTAACCTTCCAACAAGCTGCAACCAAATCCGTTCGCATTCATTAATGACTCCAACGATCACCTTGAATTCTAAATACCATTCTGGTGATATGACACCTTTTTACCAGCCTAAGCCTTGCTTGCATAACACGCGCACCAATAAGGAACGACTTGAATATACTCAAATCCTGATATTGCCTCAACGAAGGAGATGTATCTCAAGCTCATCAGTACCATCACAACACAAGGCAGAGACCCCACCTCACATCATAGGAAATAGAATACCTGAATCCTCCTTGAAAGGCCATGACTTCACGTTGCCAAACAACGCGCGATCCTGTCCAAACACTGTTACACATGATGTACCTCACCATGCTCGAAATAGACAGCCACGCACATATTGATGTCTGAAACCAAGCAATCCATCACACCCATGGTGAAGCAAGTTATATACACCATTTAATCCTAAGAGGACACAACCGATGCGCTATTCGCCAAGCAACTCCCAATACGAAGTTTCCTTAGAAACCAGGGAGCAAGGAATACAAATTAACATACGGAAACTATCCTCAACATCACACTATTGCGGCACGCAACCCGATCCAGATAACATACCCTGTGGCGGCGTGCCACCCGATCCACTCAAATATCTCCCATACTGAGATGCATATCGAGCTGAATTTGCTCATTATAACAGGATACCGAGTATCAGTCATAAGCACATTGAATGCACAATAATATCTAGTTATGGCGGTGTAAGCTACAAAACTCAGCTTCCACTATGAATATCGATTGCACCGCAATATATGTGCCACTGCCCAAAAATTATAACGCCTCGCATCAAAGAAAAGCAACTCATAGATCTTCCCAAATCACTAGCAGGTCCAAAAACGATCGAATCAACCCATCCCTTATTAGTACAATTCTGGACTAACCAAGCCAACTCAAGCTAAACACGTATCTAATCAGCTTACCAACAAGCTCATTATCAAGAAGCCTGAAGCTACTTTTTCCACTACGATAACTCCTGCCAGAGCCGTATGATACGGTGCCCGACACCAAATAAATACTGAAATATCCCCTGACGACATGCCCAGCCACAAGGAATGCATCCAGAAAGTCCCTCAATACTGGAACTGAATCAATGATAAAAACCTCTGCACTGACATCTGCCTCAAAGGCCTACTTTAAGGAAGGCAATCATTCTTAGCTGTCCGCTTGTCTTTAAAATGCAACCCACTCTTGCTATAACATCACCCTATGCACCTTGCCACACAACCTGTGGCATCTTCTGGCATAGCCCATAACACAACAGTCTAGATTAACCCAACGCTGAGGCAACCAGTCTACACCCAATATCACATCCAAATCTATCATATCAACAAATAAAGATCCACTCTAGCCTCCAAATCCTAATTGCCACTAAATGGTGCCAAATACTCACGTTCCACAACCGCGACATAGACTGTATAGGAGATTTCCCAATCTCCAACTCCATATAACACCCAAATCACTATACCTAGTCCCACATTTCGCCGTATGAATACATATTACACATCAAGTACCCATTCATTCCATGAAAGATATTTTAACATTTCCTTGTGCCATCAACAAACTCAAATGTCAACAGTCGGTCCAACAGGAAACTGCCACAATCCCACCGAATTGTTATCAGTTTACATCACCTTCGCCTCTTACTGAACGTATACTCTCGTCAAATTACTAGAATAATACCATTTTCCTTAATCATCTGAGGGCCGATTCTTAAATCACATGCAGCTGCCCATGCTGTTTAAGAATTTAATGACTTCCTATTTGGAACTGAACCATACACTACGCACAAAAATTCCCAATCCTTCACTACAGACCGCACATACCATACCATACTAGGATAACCTGAGAACTCCATCTCCTTTTTCCTAACCACAAGCTAAACTGCTAGGACTAAATCCTTCTAACCACACCAGTCTAAGGAAGCTGTTCGAACTCAAAAGCTCTGCCGCCCAATACGCGTAAGGGCTCATTACCTCGAACATAAACAAGTACTTGATCATATATTTACCATACCAATTCGATCCATTCACAAGCTGCTTCATTTGTCTAGATTTCCTTCTGATTCATTTTCACCTTGATTAGCACCACAATGCCTCAACCCAGGCTTAGCACACGAGACTCGAACGTAAGACCACGCTGTCTAAGACAAATAGGCCACTAAATACTCTCTCATACGTTCCCAAAAATACCACCTTCTAAAATACCCTACTTTGAAGAACTTCCTACGAATCTAAGTTTGTTATCTTTACTTCTAGATACTGATACATGAATCCCATAATTAACGTAGAATACCACAAGTCTTGACATGTTCTAATGAAAACACTAACTTGATCACCTACTCAACCTTAAACACCTGAGTGCTACATATAGAATCTTGAACATATCAAAACCATTCTCAAGAGTCATCCACTCTTATACACACTGCAAATTACTCAACTTAGTGAATCGAACCACTCATGCCTTATTAGCACTCTGACACCTCAGGCATGGTCTCATTCCGATATAACCAAACAACTTCCCTTTCTTTACCCTAAGCATTCCTCATCCACAGCTTGCATCGTATACGCACCATATAACCTTTGTCAAACTTTTGCTTCACAAATGCCATCATCGGCTCAATTTCTACAATCAAAACTTATTTATCCGCATGCATCAAATCGGACCTAACATAGTACATAATCATACAATCAGTTAATCAACAACAATCTCCCAACTTAGCTCGAAGCCATATATATCACAACACATATACTCTATTGCTGTCGTAATATCATGCTGAGATTAAACTCACTCTTTCTTAAGCTTGTGGAAACATGAATCATTAGAATTTTTAACTCTTCTGCAATTCTTGCATTCATTCACACAACAGTTAAGCCCACTCTGTAGGCGACAAAATTTTTACTAAGTCCCATTTTTTTTAAAAATTTTGGCAGAGTTTCCTTTGTAATTGAGCCTATCCACCTGCCAGAGAATCACCAAAACAATCCTAACAACACGTCCATAACTTGACAAAGCATCACAATGTGTATCAACAACATTAATCTCAATACTACATGTATTCTATTATCAAAATTGATGCATGGACATGCGTTGCACCTATTCGAATCATAACACATAGAAAATTCCTTTCAGTTACACATGAGATCTTCTAATATACATACATAAGAATCACATCACTTCAGGTCACTCAGCAAGGGATAACCCACCTGCTTCGCCTCAATATAAATTTCTGTATACCTTCCACCGTCATACACATTACATATCTACTTAGTCTTCCTGAGCCTGAACTCATATCGTATCGTGCGATTTACTTCACTCCTACTAGGAGACTCGAAAAGATTCTTCATGCGCCTATATTCGGGCTACACATCGAACCACAACGGGAAACGAATCACTTAATAGTCCGTCTATTATCCAGCAGACTTCTTCGTCACTACCAAGTCATATAATTGCATCGCGCAGTACTAATATACTTATCACACAGATACGAAACTGCCATTCCAGCTAATAGCGACAATACCGAATATCTAAATTTAAAACACTTTCTCACATGATCAGCACCTCAGTGCTCAAGCCCTAGGCAAGATCCGGCCTCAAGTCCTCCAGACTGGCCCAACATCAACCTCACGAAGATTACAGCTCACCCTTCGATTGGGGAATCACAAGCCATCAAGGCACATATAATACCGAGCGCTCATGTACGCATACAGACAAGAGGAAGGAATTTTAAGGGTTACTCTTTCAGCAGAATCAAGGACGCATGATAAGATTTCAAGAAAGCGAAGTATCTAGAGGTTCTATTGCCTTCCGAGGATAGATACAGACGTCTACGTACCGATCCGCGAGACTCTACTAAACCGGCTCATGGATCGTGAGGCATAGTAACCTAGGCTCTAATACCAACTTGTCACAACCCAAACCCGGTCATGACGGCGCCCAACCCTAAAGCTAGGCAAGCCTGACCAACACTCGCTCTCAATTTAACAATAAGTCTCAAAACCGACAATTTAAGAAAAATGTAATAGTTTTAGAATAATAATCCAGTATTTATAGAAAATAATACTGGGAAATACAAATAACTATTAAGACACTCCCATAAGATCTGGAGTCACGAGTCTAGAGCCTCTAAAATAAACTGAATAACAATATCCTTACAAAAATAACCAAGTCTAGAAATGTATATAATAATAAAAACTAAGATAGAAAGAGTAGCCAGGTCCTACAAACGTCAAGCAGCTACCTCAACTCTAGAGACTACGACTGCTCAGCTAAGCCTCCGGTACACCTGAATCTGCACACAAGGTGCAGGGAGTAGGGGTGAGTACTACTGACTCAGTGAATAATAAGCCAAGAAAATGTCTGAAGATAAGAAATGCACGAAATGACACAAATCAAAGCTAAAACTAACAGTCCGGCACCTTAACTACTAACTAACAACAAACAATATTAAATATATCAGACAAATATAATGCAATGCACATGATCCGCTGCGGCGTACAAACCGATCCATTTAACATCGACGACGCTCACTGGGTGTGTGTACAGACTCCAGAGGGTCTTCTACAGCCCAAGTGCAGTATCATCATATCATCACTGTGACGTGCAACCCTATACATACTCAGTCCACAATGTGCATATAAGTACATAACCTATTCAATTTATTTTTCAGTTTCCAATTTTATAAAAGAGTATAATTTAATCATTTAATTTCAGGAAAAGTGACCTAGTATTTCATAACAGCGATTACGCACAGGACTGAGATCAATGATTATACAAATCATGCTATCACAATGATATTCATCCTAGACAGATACTAAAAATCGGCACAAGGCCCCAGATATGGAAATAAGTCCAATTTCCTACATTACAATGTGTGTATCAGCCGCCAATAAGTTATATTATTACTCAGGATGGACCAAGTCACAATCCCCAATCATATACAATCCCGCACCTGCCATGTGATAAACCGGGGGTTTAAACCCTCAGGCCATCATCTATACAAACTACTCCCATCTAGCCGGCCGTAGACAGGTCCGCAATGCCTTTTCCTCTTGTATCGACCTCCTTGTACATCGAATCTAGTAAAAATCACAACGAATACATAAATATGGGTTAAAGAAACATAACCCAATCAAAAATACTCGAAAAGTACTAAAATTCACGAAGTTGGTAAAACCCGAGCCTCGGACCCACTTCTCAAAAAATTCTGAAAATCACATCAATGGATTCCTTGTCTTACCACGAGCCCGTACAGATAATGTTCACCAAAAACGGAGTTCAAATGCCCCTTCAAATTCCATTTTTACATCACAGTTTCTCTAGCCCTAACTTAACCTATTTTGGTAGTTTTTCACTGATTTCTACAATAATTTTGCCATAAACTCGAATAATTACGCTAAGAAACTTACCTCCAATTGATTCTAGGTCAATTCCTTCGAAAATCCTAGCCCAAAGCTCGTGTGGGTGTTAACAATGGTGGAAAAAATGAAGAATTTCGCGGATGTTTTAATTATAAAGCCATTCTGTCCATCCAGGTATTCCTCTATGCGATCGCATAGGCCAAAGTCCAGGCCCCCTAAATTCCTCTTATGTGATCGCACTCAAACCTATGCAATCGCATAGAACAATTCCTTGCCAGGGGCCCCTGGCCCAAATACACTACGGGATTGCACTCCTCCTTATGCGAACACACATGCCAACCTCCCAAACCTATACGATTGCACCTCTTCCTACGCGATCGAATAGAGCAAATCTGAGCCCCCTTCCAACCTTCTATGCGATCGCAATGATGCCTATGCGATCGCATAAAACAAAAGTTCTCTTTAATTTTTCTGCTGCATTTTTCAACTCAAAACTCCCCGTTAGCCATTCGAAACCACCCGAGGCCCTTGGGACCTTAATCAAAATCACTAATATGTTCTATTACTTCATTCGAACTTTCTCATTGAATAAAAACACTATCATAATCATTAAAATCATCAAATTACCACAGATTCAAGCCTAAATCAAACTATAACTTCAAAAACTTGCATTTGATCAAAACCCCGACCAAACAATGTCCGAATGATCTGAAAATTTACATGCATATCCAAACTCACCTAATGGAGTTACTGTAACTGTCAGAATTCAATTTCGACCCCGGATCAAAATCTCACCTATCAACCGGAATTTGCCAAAATTAAAACTTAGCCAATTCAAGACTAATTCTACACCGGACCTCCCAATTCAGTTCCGATTGCGCTCCTAATCCTTAAATCATCACCCAAAACTAGTAGAATCATCAAAAATCCATTCTGAGCCCTCTAACTCATAAGTCAACAGCCGGTTTACTTTTCCAAACTAACATTCTCTAAAAGAGACTAATTGTGTCATTTCTAACCGAACTCTGTCCGAATTGCTTCAAATTCACCAAACATATATAATGAAACATGTAGAAGCATAAAATGGGGAAAATGTGACAGTAACTCACGTGATGACGGGTGGGGTCATTACAACTTATGAGTTAGAGGGCTCAAAATGGATTTCTAACGATTCAACTGGTTTTGGGTGATGATTTTTGACTTAGGAGCACAATCGGAATTGAATTTGGAGGCCCGGTGTAGGATTAGGCTTGAATTGGCTAACTTTTAATTTTGGCGAATTCTAGTTGATAGGTGAGATTTTGATCCGAGGCTCGGAATGGAATTCCGAGAGTTGCAGTAGCTCCGTTAGGTGATTTTGGATATGCGTACAAAGTTTTAGGTCATTCGGAGGGGTTTAGGTCGGGTTTTAGATCAAATGCAATTTCATAAGTTTTAGTTTAACTTAGGCTTGAATCCGTAGTAATTCGATGATTTTGATGTTTAAGATAGTGTTTATGTTACGATCAAGTTTGAATAAAGTAATAGAGCATACCTGTGCATTTGGTTAAGGTCCCGAGGGCCTCGGGGCGATTTCGGATGGCTAACGGGGAATTTTGAATAAGAAAATACAGCAGAAAATGCACCAAGAAATTGCAGAGAAATGTTACTCTATGCGATCGTGTAGGTCTATTTGCGATCGCGTAGAAGGCCTGGAGGGGGTGCTCAGACTTGATCTATGTTATCGCATGAGGTGGTATGTGATCGCATAGGTTCGGGGGATGGTTCAGCGCGGTCGCGTGGGTAACTATGCGATCGCGTAGTAGGAGGACGCAGTGCTTTGCGATCGCAAGGAGTCTTCTGCGATCACGAAAGAGGAAATTGAGAGCCTGGATTTTTGGTCTATGCGATCGCAAGGGAATTGGTGCGATCGCATAGAGGTCGCTACAGTAGTCGGACAGAATGTTTAAAAACCCTTTGGTCCACGACCCACATCATTTTTTCACCATTTTACTCCGCCAAGAGAGCTTTTTGACCGATTTGAAGAGGGTTTTCGACGGGTATTGATTGGAGGTAAGTCTCTTGACTTAGAAACACCATTTTAGTGAATAATCAACACTAAAATTCATGAAAGTGGGTTAAAATTGTGAAGAACTAGGGCTTGGTTTTTGAAAGCAAATTTTTAGGATTTGAAAGGCCATTTGAACTCCGTTTTCGATTAATTTTATATATACGGACTCGTGGCAAGATGAGGAATCCGTTGATGTGACTTTCATAATTTTTCCAAAAGTGGGTCCGGGGCTCGGGTTTTAACAACTTCGCGATTTTTAGTGTTTTTTGAGTAATTTCGATTGGGTTATGTTTCCTTAGAATATAATAATATATTCATTGTGATTTTGACTAGATTCGACACGCGAGGAGGTCGATACAAAAGGAAAAGGCATTGGGACCAGTGTACGACCGGTTAGAGGTGAGTAGTCTGTATAGATGACGGCGTGAGGGTTTGAAACCCTGGTTTATCACATTGTGATGCTATATTAGGGCGTGACACACACCCCATAGCAGGTGCGGGGTTGTTTATGACTGGGTATTGTGACTTGGTCCATCTCGAACAAGAAATATACTATATTGGCAACTGATACACACTCTGTATTGAATATATCTGGACTTATTGCCATGTTTGGGGCCTTGTGCCAATCTGTAGCATCCTCAGAGGATGAATATCATTGTGATAGCATGATTTGCATAATCGTTGATCTCAATCCTGTGATTAATCACGGTTATGAACTGCTAAGTCACCTTTCCTGAAGTTAAATTACTAAATTATGTTTTCTTAATAATTGGAAATTGAGAATTTACGGAATCAGTTATGTGACTCATATGCATACTGTGGACTGAGTATGAAGCGAGATGCACACTGTAGTGATGATATGATGATATTGCGCTTGGGTTGTAGGAGCCTCACTGGAGTCTGTACATAGCCCCAGTGAGCGCCGGGTACCCAATGGATCGGGCTATACGCCGCAGCGGGTCATATGCATTGCATTCTTGCATTATACCTGACTGATATACTTGATATTGTTTTGCTGTTTGATCACAGTTAATGTGTCGGACAGTTAGCTTTAGCTTTACTTTGTGGCATTTCGTATATTCGTTTCTTCAGACATTTTATATACTTATTACTCACTTAGTTGGTATTACTCACCCTACTCCCTGCATCTTGTGTGTAGATTCAGGTGCACCGAAGGCTTAGCTGAGCTGTCGCTGTCTCCAGAGCTTTATCAGAGTTGTTGAGGTAGCTACTTGACATTCGCAGGACCTGACTACTCCTTATATATATATATATATATATATATATATATATATATATATATATATACGCAAATTCTATGATTTTCTGTTATATAAATAAAGTGTATAGCGTAGTCTACTATTGAATAAAATCCTGTGTCTACGTCTAAAATAAACTCTCCTAGACTTGAAGTAAGACTTTAGCAAAGCTTTCTGGATGTGTATAGTAATTACGATTACCAGACATTAATAGTGTAGTAAAAATGTTTTAAACTTTATGTTGTAAAAATCTTACTCGGTACTCTCCCTCTTTTTTCTGTAAACTTATAACGTTTCAGTGTAATCATAGTTATGTACTAAGATTACCCCTTCCATACTTTTTTTTTACTCTGTTCATCTCTTCTCTCCAATTCTTTATAGATTTAAATCCATTCTTAACTCTTTTTTCTTTAACCTCATCCTGGCCATGGTTAAGCACACATACCAGTTGACTTATCTTAACCAGTCGTTTCCTAGGAATTTACAGGTTAATCCGTAAAAATTATAATCTTTTGATACCAATATAAAAAGATTATGAAAATATAATATGTCTTCTACTTATAAAAATATTATGAAAATATAATATGTCTTCTACTTATTGTCTTCTTTCTAAATATAAATAGTAATACCTAGAAAGACTAGATAAATGGATTTCTAGTATTCTGATTATAATAAATAACTGCTTATTATATATATCTAAGCAAATTCTATGGTTTTCTGTTATATAAATAAAGTGTATAGCGTAGTCTACTATTGAATAAAATCCTGTGTCTACGTCTAAAATAAACTCTCCTAGACTTGAAGTAAGGCTTCTAGCAAAGCTTTCTGGATGTGTATAGTTATTACGATTACCAGACATTAACAGCATAGTAAAAATGTTTTAAACTTTATGTTGTAAAAATCCTACTCAGTACTCTCCCTCTCTTTTCTGTAAACTTATAACGTTACAGTGTAATCATAATTATGTACTAAGATTACCCCTTCCATACTTTATTTTTTACTCTATTCATCTCTTCTCTCCAATTCTTTATAGATTTAAATCCATTCTTAACTCTGTTTTCTTTAACCTCACCCTGGCCATGGTTAAGCACACATACCACTTGATTTATCTTAAACAGTCGTTTCCTAGGAATTTACAGGTTAATCCATCAAAATTGTTAAGAAATATGAAAGATAACCATATAGTAAGAGTGATATGTAATTTTTACAGAGTGACAAAAAACTATACATGAGAAATATAATAAGCATAAAAAGAAATCATAAAAAGGACATAGGGGTAATATCTTAGAAGATAACTTAGATAAACATAAGTAACTTACATGTTTACAAGAGATGGAATTTCCCTTTCGGGAAACCCGAAAAGAGTTTGGCTGAAACTTCGGGATTTAAAAATGGTCAAACCTAAGCATACAATCTTTTTTTATCTTACAAGCTTAGAGGAAGAACTACTAGGATATTCATAAAGGGAATATTTACAAAGTGGTTTGGAAAGGTCTTTGGGGTTTTTGGAAAAGTTGGTTGGGTAGGTTTTTCAGAGTAGTGTTTTTCTTCTTTTTCTCGATGATCTTTCCTTCGACTTGGTCTTGCTTTTATTGTTGATTTTTGGAGCGGATCTGAAATATGGACTTCAAATATTTTTAGAAATCTTTGTCTTCTAGTCTTGTAGGGTACTTCATTGGGCCCCATCTTCACATGGCTTGTGCAGAGATTCTATTTTAATCATCCACGTTTTTAACATATATTTGTCTTTATGTCACATCTCACATCTGGTCCCTACTTGTTGTCTCCACCGTTATTGTTCTTTGTCTTTTCCTTGATTCATTATTTTTGAAAAATAACCATTTTCATGTGCCTAAATTATGTAGTGCATTTGAATCAAAACTTATCTCTGAATCGTAGTCTTCATATGGATCTTGAGCATCCTGATAATTCAGGTGGTCTTCATTATCTTCTCTTCCTGAGCTTTGAGACCTTTCTGGACTGGACCTTGATCTCTCCGGACTGGGACTAGGATCTTTTATCATATGTTTGTCTTGTTTTTCTTTTTGTTGAAAGAAATTCTCTAATGTCTGTTTAATTACATCTTCTATTTTCTCATTTTTTTTTTATTTTTAGCAATTGTACTCTTTTTCTTTAATATGCCTCCCTGTGTTAACATTCTCGGTAGTCTTCGTCTTGATGAGCCTTCTCTTCACTTTTTGGCAAAGTGACAGCCATAAACGGATTTGATTTGTCTTTAGCGGTCACCGTTTGAACCGGACTAGCTGTATCATCATCCGATACCGTGGATTTTTATGCATTCGTTGGGGAATGCACACCCTTCTCATCCATTTTTTCTTGAGATGGAGAACTCGTATCTTGTTGAAACCACTTGAGTCTGAGATTGCGTTATTTCAAATTTTAAAGCATGCACCTTTTGTTCTAAAACTTTTACCTGCTCCATAAGTCTGGTTTTTTCTTTCTCTAAGCTTTCATTCTTCTGGTTCAACCTTCTGAAAGCTTCGTACATGGATGAGCAGTGGTGACAAAATATTATTATTTCTGTGTCTTTTTGGATTTTGTATTGGATCTTTTCTGGGTTTTGTCTGAGTGCTGGGGAAATATAGTAATTTGGTCCTAGTATTCCTCTTGCATAATCTAGTGCTTCAGTAAAATCATTAAATCCCCTAAAAAGTGGTTTTTGTATGTCTTTAATAGAGTCTAATACTTCTATCCATGTTTGAAAAATACCATTTGTCTTACCATGTACAACTACGTAGTATTTAAATCATTTTTCTTGATTTTTGTCTGTAAAATATTGTCCCAAGGCCTTAAGGGCTGCTATAACGTATTTAGTGTCTTTCTTATTATATGTTTTCCATAAATTATCAATTAAACATCTCTGGGGTCTATCTATAATACATTCTGGTAAAACTCTAATTGAAATATTTGATGGTGGAAAAAATATTAAATTATGCTTCCCAAAATTTATTCTTTCTATATTATTTTGTTCCGTAATGAGTTGTGGCTTAAAATGAAGGTTACCTAATACTGTCTGCAAGTATTTGTCTGAGGGTGAGGCTAACGCCTTTTCCCTTGTCTTCAGTCTTGGGAACTGTTGGTCTCATTGTGTACATGTAAAATATTCTTATTAATTGATAATAATTTTTAGCATACTTAAAGTGTCTGCTAAATTATTATCTTTTCCTTTAATATGTTCAAAAACTAAATTGTATATTGATATTGTATCAATAAAATTTAGCCATCTCCTTCTACTACTATTTTTTGAATTTATCTTTTGGTGGAATTTGACAATAACTTCACAATCAGTTCTAATTATTACTTCTTGTTTGTTTAATATGTATAATTTAAAACTATTTAATCCATATATTACAGCTAGAATTTCTGCGTCTATTCTACTCATATTTCCTTTCTCTTTATATTTTCCACTTTGGTATGCGCATATTTTTTCTGTATTCTTATCACTATATTATTTGGTTTTGCTTTTAAAACTTCTCCCCATCCTTCAAAACTTCCATCAGTTTCTATAATTAAATAGTCAGTTTCTAATGACATAGTTAGATCAGGAATATTCTTTACTTTTTCTTTAATTTTTTGCACTAATTTAATATCTTCTGTATTAAAATGTTTTTGTCCCGTAGATCCTGTCTTAGCATATAATGGTCCTGCTATTTTTCCTGAGTCTTTTATAAAACTTCTTGCATAATTTACTATTCCTAGAAACTTTTATAGTTCTTTAATATTGTCTAGTTTATCTGGCATTTCTAAAGCTTCTTTAGCTATATGGGGTTGTAGCTTAATCTTCCCATCCCCTAGAACTACTCCTAAAAATTTATATAATTTTTACATAATTCCATTTTCGTTTTACTAATAATTATTCCATTATCTACAAATAATCTAAATACTGTTTGTAGATGTCCTAAGTGTTTCTTTAATATTTTTACTAAATACTAATATATCATCTACATATACTAATACAAACCTTTTATATTCTCCAAATATATTATCCATTTTACTCTGGAAAATTGGTGGAGCTGTTTTTAATCTGAACGGCATGACTAACCATTTGAAATGCCCTTCTGGACAAGTAAATGCTGTCCATTCGATACTTTCTTCATGCATTTTTACTTGCCAATATCCTGATTTACAATCAAATTTACTAAATATCTTTTTTCCTTGTATCCTATTTATTAATTCTGTTTTATCAGGTAGCTTATATCCATCTGTTTTGGTGTTATCATTGAGTCTTTTATTGTTTATTTCCATTCTCGCTTTTCCTCTTATTATTTCACTGTGATTTCTAACCATCTGCTGACCTATGTTTAGAAGTAGATCTTTTTATTACACCTAAGTCCATAAGTTCTTTAATTTAAGTTTTAAAGTATTCAAGGTCTTCATTTGTAGCTTCTATTGAAGCCGTTTTAATTATATATTCTGGGTTTATTATGTCTAATTTATACATTACTTTATTATTTTCCCCATGCTTTAAAGGTTTTTCTCCTATTATTTCTATCTCATCTAAAATTTTTATTATATTCTCTAGATCTTTTTCATTCTTTATTATTCCTATTCTTTGTAACCCTGTTTTGAAATTGTATAATTCTGTTTCGATGTCTATTAATGTATAATCATTTTCTATTATATTTCTATCTTCCTTTTCTTCTAATATTAGATTTTTTGTTTCTTCTTTAGTCCTACAACAGGTTTTATTATCTTTACATTTCTTACAACATTCTTTCTCGTTTTCTTGCAGGTCTTTCTGGTTTTCATTTAATCTTTTACTTATCCTAGTTGCCGCCTCTATTGTTTGTACTGTTGTTTGTGTAATATTTTTAAAGAATCTTACCCCATCTCTACTAAGCAAATAACTACCATTATTGTGTAATATAAAACTCAAACCTAATACAAAATATACATTTATATTTAAATCTCTTACCCAAATTTTATCTACCTTATAGCTAGGTTTGTAAAAATCTAAACATGTATTTACAAAAAATATGTGATTTATCTATATAATGTTTATAGATATTATGAGTTCCATCCATTTGCATGACTGCTACTGGCTTGTCTAATGTTTTTATTAAATTAGGTGGAACTATCCTCTTATTTATTATACATCTTGTGCATCCCGAATCTGCTAGAGCTAATGTTTCTATTTCGTAGTCTTCTATTTTAAGTCTTGCTAAAACTTTTATCGTAGTTAATTTTTTATCTTCATTACATATTAAGGCATCATAATTTTCTATACTCATTAATTCTTTATCTTCTTCAATTGCTATATTTCCTCTTATATCTTCTAATTTTTCTTTTCCTTTTTCCATTTTTTGTATTCTTTTTTCTAATTCTTTATTCTATTTTCTAATGTAATTATTCTTAAATTTATAATAGAATTATTTGTCTCTTGATAAAATTCTTTTTATTTATTTTTGTTTTAAAATCTTTTTCTATACATGAAATACATCCTTCTAGATAGCATAATTTACATTTAGCTCTTTTATTTCTATTGGGATACCATTTACATTTAAATAACTGGTTGCTATCTAAACCTTTATTTATTTCAAACTCATGGGTACATTCTTCTAATATATTTACAAAGTTATTTTCTTCTAGGTCTAGTTTTTCTAGTCCTCTCTCATTTATTAACTCTTCTTCTTCTGAGTCTGAGGTTTCTATTTGGTTTTCTTCTATACCTACACTTACTATAGAATATATACTTTCGTTATCTGACATGTATTCATCTACATTTATTAGAGTTTCTTGAAAATCTTCTATTAACTGTGAATTTCTAGTTTTACTATTGATTCTTTTTGGGCAAGTGTTAGCTAAATATTTTACACTTCCACAAGTAAAACATTTTAGTTTGTTTTTATAGTTTTTATCTGTTCTATATTTTCTAACATGCCTATTTCTATTTAAATAGGATTTTCTAGCTGATGACTTTCTAAGATAATAATTTTTTCTATTATATTCTTTATTATATTAGGGTTTATATCTCTTATATTTCTTCTTTTTGTATTCATTTTTATCATAACTCTGTGTTGTATATACTGTTTGTTTACAGAAACTCATATTGTTCTGTTTTAACTGTTTTTGTATTTGCAAGTTTTTACATTTTTCTTGTAATATTTCCATAATATGTTGTACTTTGTGCCCTATAGACCATTTTGTATTTGGATTTTGTATTACACCTTCTCTTTTATATTATCGTTCTTCTATTTCTCTTCCTAAGACTCCTGGTAATTTATTAAATAATGGTTTACCTAAATCTTGATCAAAACCATTTCCACTAATAGTACAATAATAAAAGTAATAGTTTAAAAACTTTTTTATATGGAACCAACTACTTATACTTAATTGTTCTAATTTTATTAAAGCGTTCTTTTGTAGTACTACTTATCCACTATTTGGATCTTCTCCTATGATCAGACTATTTACTTTATTTGTAAAATTATAAGGATTTGCACCCATTGCTATTAAATTTTGAAAATCTTGAGGAAATTCTGATTTATAGGCTTCCCATAAACCCTTTTTCGATTCTCCTAGAAAAGTTTTCATATATTTATACATTGTTTCTGCATCTGTATCATTATAGGTTTTTATAAAGTCTGCTACTACTATTCCTTTCCATAGGTCTATTACTGAGTTCCACATTTGTGGATCATGGGCTGCTATGTTTAATATTTTACCTTTACTTCCTCCTTCTTGTAATCTTATAGGTTCTTCTATAGGCATCCTTTTCCCTGATGGTCTTACATTTTCTATTTCTGTTTCCTGATCTATTCTGTATACTCTTTTTCTAGGTACATTTCCTGTACTTTGATATGTTGTTCTCTGAAATGGGCTTGGGCTAGAACTAACTGATTCCATTAATTCTTTTAAGCTTGTTACTGAATCTGTTTCTGTTTCATAACTATCTTGTACTTTTTCGAAAATGTGATCGAATTTATCCGATTTTTCTTGTAACCTATTTTCTTTTCTATATCCTAAATTATCTGTTCTTAATTCGCATTTTCTAAAATGTTCTTCTATATTTCTTAAAGTTAATTTTCCTAGTTTACATCTTTTACATTGGAAAGTACTATTTTTGTTTTCTCTAACTAATTTTCTTGCTTCTTCTAACGCTATGTCTACTTCAAATTCTTCTTGTATTATTTCAATATTCATACATTCAATTTCTTCTATCTTATTTTCATCTTCATCATCCGTTTCTTTATGAGTAGAATAATTATAATCAGTAAACCTAATTGACGTTTCTCCTTTTAGAATTTGTATATATCAAGTGAGATTATGGTTTAAATATTTTTGGTTTTGAAAAATCTTCTAGGTTCCTTTCCAATCCCGCGTATTCTTCTGGATCTATCTTAATAGGTTTTAATAATTTTATACCTTTATTTCCCATTACTTCAACTACATCGTCTACTTTGATTTTAAATTCTGTATTGCTATTTGTTGCCATTTTTCCTATAAAACATACACATACTGCTCTGATACCAATATAAAAAGATTATGAAAATATAATATGTCTTCTACTTATAAAAAGATTATGAAAATATAATATGTCTTCTACTTATTGTCTTCTTTCTAAATTTAAATAGTAATACCTAGAAAGACTAGATTAATGGATTTCTAATATTCAGATTATAAGAAATAACTGCTTATTATATATATCTACACAAATTCTATGATTTTCTGTTATATAAATAAAGTGTATAGCGTAGTCTACTATTGAATAAAATCCTGTGTCTACGTCTAAAATAAACTCTCCTAGACTTGAAGTAAGGCTTCTAGCAATGCTTTCTGGATGTGTATAGTTATTACGACTACCAGACATTAACAGTGTAGTAAAAATATTTTAAACTTTATGTTGTAAAAATCCTACTCGGTACTCTCCCTCTCTTTTCTATAAACTTATAACGTTACAGTGTAATCATAATTATGTACTAAGATTACCCCTTCTATACTTCATATATTCATCTGCAGCCTTGTGTATTTTCGCCCAGATAATATTTATTTTGTTTGTTTTAGAGGCTTTAGACTCGTGACCCCAGATCTTATGTGAGTGTTTTATCAGTTTTCGTATCTCTCCACATTATTTTACTATAAACATTAGATTATTATTTTAAAACTATTATATTTTCCTTAAGTTGTCATTTTTGAGATTTATTGTCGAATTGAGAGCGATTGTTGGTCAGGCTTGCCTAGCGTTATGGTTGGGCTCCATCCCGCCCGGGTTTGGGTCGTGACAGTATATATTTATCAAGAAGGTTTAAATTTTAAAATTATTTACATATAATCCAAATAACTCAAATATTTGACATAATTGGTGTCCGCACATCCGCGCAGGTACTAATACTAGTATTCTGAATAGTATCCACTCACTAACCACATCCACCATTCACTCTAGAAAAATTATATGGACAAAAAATCCTAGTGGGATATTCACAACCTCCTCATGCTACAAATTAATTGACATGTATAACTATACTAGTAATAATTTTGCATGGATATGTGGATTAAAATGTCCTAAGAAAATTAAGTTTTTTATATGGAAGTGTTACCACTCAAGACTCCCTATTTGGGATTATCTAGGAAAAATTAGTATCAAAATAGATAAAAATCGCCCAATTTGCAAAGATAGTAAAGAATATCTTCTTCATATTTTTTGGGATTGTAAAGTGGCAAAGGTACACTTAAACGACCCTATGCCACAAGAGCACTGGGTGGATTTCCTACGAAAAACAACTTCTAACGTTCCAAACAATTTAATCAATTGGGAGGATGTTTTCCCATTTGTGTTATGATCAATCTAGAAAAATAGGAATGCCAACAATATTAATAATACTATCAATAATATCAACACCACTAAAATATTTGATCAAGCACTGGAATATCTTTTACTCACTGCTAAACAAACTACTAGTAATGTTTCCATTAAGGTGAAGGTTAAATGGCATCCTCTCCCTAAGAATTGGTACAAGGTCAATATCGATGGTGTCTTCAACGAGGAATACTTACATGGAGGCATCCGTGGAGTCATACACAATAATAAAGGAGAATGGATGCTGGGTTACTACACAAAGTGTCATATTATATCACCTATACATGCAGAACTTCTAGCATTTCGACAAGCACTGCAAACAATTATCAAGGAAGAGTTCAGACCATGTGAAATAGAGACAGATGCTACTGAGGTGATACGATTCATAGA
Organism: Nicotiana benthamiana; assembly: GCA_034376525.1. NCBI lineage: Eukaryota > Viridiplantae > Streptophyta > Magnoliopsida > Solanales > Solanaceae > Nicotiana > Nicotiana benthamiana. Next base: position 44,260,297 of record CM067333.1, on the reverse strand, counting down.
AGAGGATTATCCTACTTATAATATTTTAATTTATGAGTGCAGGTGCTTAATGGAGAAGGTAATGGAGCAAGGGGAGATCAGAATGAAGCACAACTTCCGTGAAGGGAATATGGTGGCACATAAGTTGGCCAAGGAAGCTCTAGAGTACCCTAGCTATAATATATCTAGCTATTTTGCTAAACTTCCTAATTTTGCACTAGATGTGTATTGTAAGGATAAGGAAGATTGTAATAGTTTTTGGTCATGTAGTTTGTATGCATGTAATATTTTAGCTTTTTTAGGCAATGATAATGCCCTAAGTGACATGGAACAATTATGTACTAACGATATTTCTATGGACACGTTGTCATGACCCCTATCCAGTGATGGCGCCCAACATAATTGCTAGGCAAGCCCAACCATTTGAACACTCTCAACCAAGTACGAAAATCCATTACCAATTAATAGAGTTAATTTAGCAGTTAACAAGATTTCCAACCCGATAATAAATAGAGACAATACGGAAAAACCATAACAACTATCAAAACACTCTCAACAAATCTAGGGTCACGAGTCTAGAGCCTCTAAATACAATTGAGTATCAAATCTATACATAAAAGAGTCTAGGATGCGGAAACAAAAGGGATAAGGGGAGAAGTCGGGTCCTGCGGATGCCAGACAGCTACCTCTACAACTTCAAAATAAATCTGTAAGCAGCCAAGAACTCTACTGAGCTTTCGGGATACCCGTATCTGACACATGATGCATGTAGTAAAGTGAGTACTCCAACTTACTGAGTAATAAACATAGATAATGGCTGAAGATAAGAAATCACGAAATATTACAATGTAAAGCTATAAAAGGAAATCCAGCACATTTAACGGTGTAATAGCAACAAATCAATGACAGGTAAAACAAGTAAATATCAATGCATGAAAGCAATGCAATGTATATGACCTCTACGGCGCGCAGCCCAATCCATTTGGGTACCCGCACTCACTGTGGGATTCAGACTCCGCAGAGGCTCCTACAGCCCAACCGCAATATCAACATAGCATCGTTGCGGCATGCAACTCGATCCATACTCAGTCCAGAACATGCATGTAAGCCACTCGGGCGATATAAAAGTAATAGCTCTCATCTCAAAACGTCAAAAAATGTAGCTTAAGTTTCAAATCTTCGAAAAATGGCTGGACATTTCAAAAACAGTGTTTAAACTCAGGACTGAAATCATTTAACATGCCAAGTAATATGGAAACAGTGACAATAATCCCTGAAGTATTCAAATGATCGGCACAAATCCCAAATATATCCGTAAAACCCAAGTGATTACCAAACAAATTTCTAGTCAAGAACACAGTATGAACATCAGACGAACTAAGTCACAATCCCCAATCACAACAATCCCGCACTCGTCATAAAGTACGTGTCTTGCCTCAATATAGCATCACGATGCGACATTCCGGGGTTTCAAACCCTCAGGTCATCATCTACATCTATTACTCACCCCAAGCCAGCCACAAATCTAGCTTGCTATGCCTTTTCCTCTCGAGTTGACCTCCTCGCGCGTCGAATATGATCAAAACCACAAGGAATATGCTACAATAGGCTAAAGGAACATAACCCAATTGACAAAGACTCGAAAAATATCAAAAATCACGAAGTTGGAAAAACCCGAGCCCCAGACCCACTTCTCAAAAAATTATAAAATGTGCATTACCGGATTCCTTGTCTCGTCACGAGTCCATGCATATCAAATTTACCAAAATCGGTGTTCAAATGCCCTTTCAAATTCAAAATTTTCATTTCAAAAACCAAGCCCTAATTCTTCCAATTTTTACCCAAATTTCAAGAATTAAAGGTTGATTCTTCAATAAAATAACGTTTCTAGGTCACGCGACTCACCTCCAATAAATCCCCGTCGAAACCCTCTTTAATTACTCCCAAAAAGCTCTCAAGGTGGTGAACAATAGAGGAAAAATGAATAGACTCGCGGATAAAATATTCAAATAGAACCCTTTCTGCCTAGGTGCTTTACCCTACTCGAATACGGTCACAACCCACGCGTTTGCGATGACCAACTATTCATGCTGCCAAAAATGCCCTTCATGCATACGGCACCACCCACGCGAAGGCCTGGGTCTTACATCAACGCGATCGCGAAGACCATAGACGCGAACCCGTAGGCCAAATTCTTGGTCCCTCAGATTTCTCTATGTGAACGCGTGACACCAAACGCGAACGCGGAGTTTCACCTTTCAATACTAAGATAACGCGAAGACCAATTTGCAGACCTCCCAAATCTCCTCTATGCGGTCGCGACCCTACCCATCGCGAATGCGATGGGTAAATCTTCTGCAACACCACAACTGAAAAACCTGCAACACTTTAAGTCCAAAAATGGTTCGATTGACCACCTGAAATCACCCCGAGTCCCCCGGAACCCCAACCAAAAGCACCAAAACATCCTAAATTGTTATTCAAACTTGCTCCAATCTTCAAAATACAGAAAACAATGCTAAAATCATCAAATCACATCGGATTCAAGCCTAAGTTTCTTCAAAACTTTCGACAAACGCATTTGATAAAAAACCCGACCAAAACACCTTCGAATGACCTGAAATTTTGCACACATATCCATAATCACCTAACGGAACTACTGCAACTCTCGAAATTCTATTCCGACTCCCGAATCTAAATTTCACCTATCAACCGAAATTCGTCAAAATACTAACTTCGCCAATTCAAGCTCAATTGTACGCCGGACCTCCAAAATCACTTCAGATCACACACCTATGTCACAAATCAACTCCAGAAGCTAACCGAATCACCAAAATTCACATACGAGCCCTCTAACTCATAAGTCAGCGTCCGGTTGACTTCTCCAAACCAAGCCTTCCTTAAAGAGACTATGTGTCTCATTTCCTATCAAGACCAATCCAATTCAATTCTAACACAACCGATGACGATAATGAGATATGAAGAAGCAATAAATGGGAGAAACGGGGCAGTAACACATTAGACGACGGGTTGGGTCGTCACACACATCCCCTACCCTAATAATATAATAATAATTATTATTAATATAACTATTTTAAACCTTAAAAAGAGAAACTATATACTCACACGAGTAATAGTAGAATTTATGTCAAAGTGGTTAAAGAAATTTCGTGACTCCAAAAGTTGCTCATTAATCTTTGGTTTATAAATCTATATATAATTGCCCGTGAAAAATTGCTGGAGTTATTATAAGCAGAACTGGGATAAATAATTTTACTTATAAGTAACACCAAACTTAAAATAGTAAGTATCTATGGGTGTGTTTGGTATGAAGGAAAACATTTTTCGAAAAATATTTTTTAATATTTTATGTTTGGTTGGCTTAGATATTTTTGAAAATATTTTTTTTATCAATTTATTTTCCTCCAATTGGAGAAAAATGTTTTCCTTATCAAAAGAAGGAAAAACATTTTCCAAAGCTCCTTCTCTACCTTCCCCACCCTCATCAACTCACCCCACTCACTCTCCGATTTTTTTTATTTTAGTTTTTTCGTTAACACCCCCCTACTACCCCTCTATCCCCCTCCCCTCTCCCCTCCCCCCCGCAAATTTTTTTGTATTATCTTTTTTTTTTTGCAATTTTAAATTTCTGTTTTTTATTTTTCTGCACCATCCACCCCACACCCTCCAACTATCCCCCTTCCTCCCGAAAAAAAGTTTTAAATATATTTTTCAGTTTTAATTTTATTATTTATCGGTTTAAAGGCTAAAATTTTACAAGTTTCAAAATTATGAGTTCAGAGATTTATGTGTTTGGAAGTTTACGACTTTGAAATTTCGCAGTTTTAAATGTTTAGCGGTTCAAAAGTTTATAAAATTTGTAGGTCCGGAAGGTTGTTGGTTTCAAAATTTATGTCTTCATATTTATTATATCTTAAATTATTTATGAATACATACGTCATTTTCCTTAATTTGCGTACCAAACATCGAAAAATGAATAAGATTACCATTTGTTTTCCAAAATATATTTTTCATGAAAAACATTTTCCGTTATACGAAACACACGCTATATGGTGTTTTATTCTCTACATTGATTATGACAACTTAACAAGCAATCAAACATTAAATGAATTTTGCAATTTTTGGTACAATTTTTTGGTTTGAACATAGAATAAGTAATGGAGACTTTGAAGCTTTAAATGGAGGCTCTAAACTAATACCATACGAGTTCTAAATGTGCCCGCAACGATAAATTAAAAAATTATGTAGTGATGTATGATTTTTTAATATAATTCTGACCCTGAAATCTTTTCCATAAAAAAGCTAATTTGAATCTTCCCATATGAATTATTTTGATACTCAATCATAAATGTGTCTGGTGCAATATATGCACCCATCATTTAAGAACCAGGAAGCACTAGAATTGCTTAATTGTGTAGCATGTCGAGCTTTAATATTCTTATTACTTAGTTGAAGCTGTTTCTTATTCTAAAAAAAAAGATCATTCTAGTTGGTAAAATTGAAATAGAATAATTGAATAAAGGGATGTGGAATGATCCGACTAATCGTTTTGTGTATTTGAGCCTCGTTTCCCTTTCGAAGCTTAGGTGTATTTTTGGTTTTATGACTTGCGGGGATGGTTGATTTCGTTTCGGGTAGGTCTTAGATTGATTTGGATCGATTGGTTCTTAGTTTGGAGGCTTAGGTTGGAAATATTGACCGAAGTTTGGCTTTTGTAGAAAAAATCTCGAAACGGTATTTTGATAGTTCCAATAGGGTTGTATGGTGATTTTGGACTTAAGTATAAGCTAGGAATTAAATGAGTACGTTCCTACATTGAATTGACTCTTTTTGCCAAAGGTTATCAATTTGAAGGTTTAGAAATTTTCTAAGTTTGACCATGGTTTGACTTTATTGCTATCGAGTTTGAATTTTTGTTTCAGTAGTTGGAATAGGTCCCTTTGTCAATTGAACTTGTCTACAAAGTTTGGTGTCATTCCGATTTGGTTCGGTAGGAATTAGACACTTAGTTGTGATCGTAGTGATCTTTGAGTTTCATTATGAATGTTATGTGTTTTGGTATTCGATTCATAGTTTTGGATGTTATCTCGGTGTTTTGAGTTCCCAAGCGAGTTCGTATGATAATTTTAGACTTGTGTAGATGTTTAGTGTGGAGGCCCGAGTGTTCAGGTGAGTTTCAGACGTATTTCGGATCAACTTGGACTTGGTTCAGGACTGCTGGTGTGTTGGTGTTGCAGTTATCGCAATTTCGAACACCAGTTTGCAATTGCGAAGAAGGAAGAAGGTGTCAGGTGTCA